>CM076575.1:1909369449-1909969449 GCA_034641835.2 Pinus albicaulis | reverse complement strand
CCCAAGTATAATTTTTCAATTTTGACTTCATTTTCCTTGTCAGAAATCAAATCTCCCAAAACTTGTCAAAATGAGCAGAATGAGGCTGCCTCAAGGCAAAGCGCTGTTGCAGTCAACTTTTGAAGGTCTTCCTAAACTCCAAATTGAGCTCATGATAGCTAATTTGAAATATATTTGTGTCTAGTTATCATTTGACTCATCAAGAAAGTCATTTAGCCAACCATGCTAGGAGAAATCTTGATTTTCCCAAGGTCACTTCAGAGGTGCATTCAATTCTCCTGAGGCAACGGTATTTTTGACATTTCTCTAAAACCATGATACCTGTGTAAAAAGTGAGGGAGGTTTTTCTTCTTTGGCATGTTTTGGACAAAAACCTCTCTCAGTTTTCCAAAATACATCTTTTATTGCTCTAAAATAACATTTTAGTGAAACTTATCCCGATGTGTGGAACAAGGGATTTTGTCGAAATGAAGCGAAACGAAGCGGATAAGGGGCTTCTAAATTCTTGGAGAAATTTTGGGAAGTAGGGGGGAATGTTAGGAAGTAGGGGAAAGTGGAATCTCAGAGATTTAGTGAGGGGAAGGGGTCCAAAAGGGCAAAACACAGGCCTAGCCTAGAAAATTGCCAAGTTGTGGCAAGAAACTAGGGTTTGTGAAAAAATGAGGAATTTGGGGGATCTCAGTGATGGGAAGTGTTTAATAAGGTACATTAATGATAGGGGAAGGTGTATGAACATCAGGATACAAGTTTTTCGATGATTTGACCATCCAAGAGAAATTACCTCCAAAACCCTAGGAGAGGGAAATGGACCTTACCTAGGCACAACTGAAGCATGAACAAGGTGTAAAATGACTCAATGGAACTTGAATTGATGATGAAAACCCTGTGAATGATGGTACACTCAACTGAATAGTGACATGGACCGACATTTGGACAACTTTGAAAAGCATGAAAACAAACCCTAGACCTAATGCCTAGTGACCAAATTTTGCTTGAAGACTCATTGAAATGACAAAATTTGACCTTGACACCTTAAAATCACTTTGTAAGAGCATGTTTGATCACTGAAGGAAAGTTGCAAAGGCTGACTCTAACATTGGCTCCAATGGGGATGGTAGCTCCTTGGAGGTGCCAAGAACGGCAGATCTTTGGGAGAGCAAACCAGCGCCTTCATCCATTGGGCAATGGAATCAAAAACTCAAACTGAAATGCATGACTAAAAACTGATGACTTGATGACACAAACTGACTCTCACTCAACTAAAAACTGACTCGATACTTAAACACAACTGAAAAACTAGAAAATATGCTCAAAGTAGAGCTTATTCATCAACCTACTCTAATTGTACTTTTCACCACCCGATCAAGTGAAATGGAACAGCCAATGCAACCATGTAAGCATCCTGGCTGCTGTTTGATTTCTTCCCACATGCTTACTGATGCGCAGGAAAAGGAAAGACTCGAAAGGCAACTCCCATGGAAATTTGAACTCAAGCTGACTGCTGATAAACTTGCAAAGCATGAATTGACTAGAGGACTTCAAGAAAACTGTAATAGGATCTTCATACACATAGCTATTGATTTCCATTAACACCTCACTGCTCTGGTCCAGATAATCTCCATACCTTAATCTTAAAATTTTTCTCACCTCTATGCTGTCTTTCTTTGGTGATTGCAGCAAGCTGCCAAAAGGATCTTGAATTTCGTGAATAACCAAACACTGTTGCTGATTACAAACAGAACAAAAGTCTCCTTCATCAATCTCCTCATGTGAAAAATCTGTTGAACAACACAATGAAATTGACTTTTGAACAAGATTACTATCAACATTCTTTTCAGGCACATGGTTAGCTAATGGAGCAAAATTTTTATAGCAAACATCATCCAACACACGAGCAATAGGATCATCAAAAACTTGAGAAGACTGCTGTACTATATCCCTTGAAACTGTATGACATCCTACTGGCTATTCATCTTTTCCTTGAGATATATTACGAAAATTCTGCCTTATAAACTGAAATGTTTTGAAACAAAAGGGTATAGAATTTTCCTGCATCATCAAATCATGTATTTCATCTTCCACACCTTCATCTGTAATCTGACCTTCAATTTCATTTGGTGGCTGCAAATCTGATGCTACAGGCTGCTCAAGAATTTCGTTATCTGTCTCATCCTCAACATTAACACTGAGAGATTGTTGATTTCCTATGGGATGCTCACTTGAAGATTTACCATGCAATTTACCCTTCAAAAACTGAAATGATTCAAAAAAAAATGGTACGGAGTCACCTTGTATCATTTGATCACATGTACCAGCTTCCATGTCCTCATCTGCAACTTGAAAATCAATGGCTTTCGAGGGTTGCAAATCTGAATATGAGAAGTCTTGAACAAAATTTTCATTGCTCTCAAGATGATTCAAATCAAGACTTGTTGAAATTTGATTTCTGATTGCATGGTAGTTGTCTCTAATGAACTGAAACGAATCAAAAAAAAAAGGCAAAGATCCTTCACTTACTTCAAAATCTGCTGCACTTTCCTCGTCATTGTCATAGCTGATATGTATCGATTGATCAATGTACTCGAGCTGCTGAAAGTGAACTTCCTCCTTGCACAAACTAGCTATTGATTTGTCTGTAAGATTAGCTTCTATTTGGAGAACATAATCATCATCATACTGATCAAACTGAGGCAATTCATCAGTATAAAACACATCATCAAACATACACATCATATCAACAGCTCTCTCTTCTTCACAATGATCTATAAAACAATCACTATGACAACTGGGATCAGAAACAAAATGTTTTGGATCAGCAACTTGTTCTTGAATGTCATTTTCATTTTTTGCAATCATTTTCCGCACCATCTCTTCTACTGCATTTACAAAAAGATCAGGCTTTTCCTCTGAAGGTGTCAGCTGCTCTGAAACATTCTTCTTTTCTTCTTCCTTCAACCTTTCCCTTTGGATCAGCAAATGAGCCTCTACATTCACCGCCTTGTTTTGCATTTCGTGAAGTGTTGCAATATTCTTTTCTCTCAGCTGAAACTCCATTTCCGGATCAAAGGCACCCAGGTAGTGCAAGAGAGAAGATCTAGGAGAAGTTCTTATATCAACTGGCATCGAATAATAAACTTGGTTAAATCTAGCAGAAAATTGTTATACTGTCTCCCCTGGTAATCTTTTCAGCTGGTTATACTACTCTATAATCAACAACAAGTTCTATCTGATCATCCACCTGTCAAGGAAAACTTTGACGAACTACTGGAAATCTGAGATGCTCACATCAGGCAGGGCTTTGAACCAACTCTTTACTTGGGCTTGCAAAGAAAGAGCAAAAAGCCTAATACTGACATCTTCATCATCAACTTCAAAAAGATCTAGAAAAGTCTCAACATTCTACACATGTTGCTCAGCGTTGACATTGTTACATTCACCATCAAATCTTGGTAGATATAAGTCGTAATTTGCAGGGAAAGCATGAAGAACAGAAGGTAAAACAAGAGGTTTGTACCGATCTGGAATTTTACAAGGTGTAGGGGTATGTACAAGAGCTGCGGGATCAGTTTTGTTTTCTTTAGGATCATCACTCTGAAGAGAGTCATCATAATATGTGGGAAAAGTAAGGAGACCAGGATCAAAGGGAAACTCAGCATTTACACTTTTTGAATGGGTCGAGTGAAGATTTTGATCACCTTTATCATACAAAAAATTCTGAAAAACCTTCGGGATAGCTTCAAGAACAGCAAAGAAATAGGTTACAAGAAATCAGATTAGATCTTGAATACCATTCCACTTTAGATACCTGAACTTTGTGTAAGATCTTTCCATTTTCTCAGAGAAAGAGTCAGTCCTCCAGTGGAGTCTCTACTTCGAATTGGAGTCACCAGGTGAAAGATTTCAGCCTTCTTATGTCTGATCGTTGTCCACCATCAACCATCAGATCTGAACTTGATACATGTACTGGGGTAATTTATAAGTTAAGTGTTACGATTACAAGCTAGACCGGAGATCGACTGAAGCAGCGTTTATCTACTATACACTCGCAGAGCAAGAGCAGTTCGAAAGCTACCTGGCGTGACTTCAGGCTCCGTCTGTAGCTATAAATCAAACAACACTAACCATCAAACCAATTTCTCCCCAGTATGGTCGCCACTATGTTAGTGCTCAAATCTACCTTAGGCTGAAATAAGGTAAAACTCAAGGCTACATCAAACCACGCTCAGCCTCGTAGCTAGCCCTACGAGGACAGGAGAGGGCTCTCTCTGGGTCTATCTCGGCAAAAGGTTTTCAGAGGGGCTGAGATGACTTATAATGAACAAGGAATACTGATTTTAGGCTAGTAAAGAGATAGGAAAGTTTGATTTTGATTTTTTGGGTTTTTGTTGGAGAAATGGGAAAAAACAATTTTTGGGTTCGGGGATAAGGCTAGATCTTTGCAGAATTCGAGTTGGGGCGAGGTAGGCAGTAGTCTTGATGCTTTTGATTGGGTATATGGATGGATCAGAACGACAAGGAGCTAAAGAGGGCAAGGGAGAACATGGATCCTCTCCAAACAGGCGAAAACATGTAAAACTAAACAAATTCAAAGGCAGAGCACTGAAATCAATGGATTCAACCTCGTTTACTCATTCATTTAGTTTCAGAAGCATAAGAAGGGAATGGCATACATTAAACATGAAATAACTTACAATAAAATGAGAGAAAACACCATCAAGAACTGAAAGCCACAAGAATCCCAACAGGTGCTGCAAAACCTCTGATCTTTCCTTAGCCAAAATATGAAAAATATGTACAATAGTGTGCCAAAATCTTCCCAAGAGTCCAACCTCTCCAACCTCTGAAAATGATTGAGAAATTACATCATATAGATCATCCTAACCCCTTCCCATGCCTCTAGGGGTCGAATTCCTCCTTCTAGGAGCAGTTCCGACTAATTCTAAACAAGGAGCTAGAATATAGGCAGCCAAACAACTTGCCTCTAAAAGGAAGGAAACTGATTCTTTCACTTGATTTTTACTTTTTTAGGAGTGAATCATCTAGAATAGGTAAAAATGAGTCCAAGTTACATGCCAACCATAAAATTACATCAATATAACTCAAAAATTAGATCCACAAGCAAAACTGGTCCAACTGGCCGAAATTCTGAGCTGGAAGGTGAAAAATTGACCAAAAATCTATATGTGTAGCGCGCCTGAGCCATATGCGTAGCGCGCCTTCAGCCTACTTTTGGGGCACTTCCTGGCATCCAAATTGAGCTCATGATAGCTCGTTGGAAATCCCTGGATGTTGGCTATCCAACCCAAGTGTAATTTCCCAATTTGGAGCTCATTTGCCCATCCAAAACTTCATTCTCCCAGAAGTACTTCCTGCTGGTGCAAAAGGTGGCAAAAAGGTGGTTTTCATGGTGTTTTTGGGCCCTTTGATCATCCAGAACTTGATGAAATGCTTCAGAAATACTGGAGCGTGCATAACTTACCATGAAAAACCCAAAAATATAAAGTTTTCCTTCAGCAAGTGTCCCAATCATAAGCGAGCGCGTAGACGCGCTACTCGTATGGCTGAAAAATCTGTTTTGAGACCAAAATTTTTCAAAATGACAAAAATTTCTCCGAATTTGCTCAAATTCAGAGCGAAGACCCTCCATCATGTATCATGCCTAGCCAACGAAGCCTTGGCCAAAATCCGGAGTGGATAAGGCCTTTTCCGCCGTTTTAGTGCTCTGCTCAACCTCCTCTTCAGAATCTTCATTTTTGCCTTGCAAACGTGATTACGGACCCAATAATGATTTTTCATATGACAGAACATGTATTTGTTTCTATCCTGATCCTGTGAATGTACCTGCGCTGATGTAGAAGGCGAGACCCCTTCCACCCTTGGTGGAGATAATACTCATGCTGCCGATGAAGTCAACGAGACCCTTTCCACCCCGGGTGGAGATAGTACTCGTCGTGTAGCTGCAAATAAGGTCTTGTGGCCTCGCTGGTATGTCACATACAACGGAGCACTGATATGCTCGACCTCAGGGATGTCCGGCTGATGTGAAGACTCTCCCTCATCATAAACTACCTCGGGAGGCGGCTGTGGCACTGTGAAGAAGTCACGGGAGATGAAATCCTCCCAAGTAATGCCCTGCTATGGAATCACTGTCACACTCCTGCTCATAATCTGAGTCCGTCTCTGACATGGCTTTTAAAACAAGATGTCTGCAATATGTATGTTGATATAGGTGTAGTGAAGACAAAAGTTTCAATGTATGCTCAAAACCCAAATATGTCACATATGTACCAAAGCATCATAGGAAAACAAGCCACAGTGGTAATAGCTCTGTTAAGTGGATTGGAATAAAAACAGTCACTGTTTTGATTACAAGGGATTTTGACAAATGAGTAGAAAAAGTGTAATGTAGTGTACAGCCTTTGCAATGCTGACCAAGATTTGTCAAAGGGAAAATGAGAATGAGACTGTGTTTGTCAATAGAGAATAGGAAACAGTGTGATAATGACCATAGTAAAACAATAGCAATGACAGTGGTAATATAATGGCGATGACAGCAGTGATGAAATGGCAAACTGAGAGCGTGAGGGCCGTGACACTTTGACAGTAGATGCATAAGCACATATATCAACAATACAAGCTGGGAAATCCTTCACAAGACTGTCAATATGCCTTTCACAATCCTAATAAATGAATTTGAAATAAACATAGGGTTTACATATTTCTCCTCATCAAATTCTTGTTTCCCCACATCAAACACACTACAATCATGTTCAAAAATCACTTAACAATCGTGGAGAACCTACTTGCAAGCCGATTGAGGCGTTTGGGCGTGAAACTGGACGCAAGGGCAAAAAATTTTGGCTCTGAGACTATATGGGTAGCGCGCTCAACCAATGCGTAGCGCGCTGCATGTGCGTAGCACCCTTGTTATTTTACACAGGCTGGTGAGGCTATATGCGTAGCGCGCCTCTTGTGCGTAGCGCGCCTCCTATATGCGTAGCGCGCTACATAGTGCATTTTGCAGGAGGCTTTTGGAGGCCTTCCCGGTGTCCAAATTGAGCGTGTGATAGCTCGTTGGAAATCTCTTGGAGTCTACTTTCCAACCCAAGTGGAATTTTTAAATTTTTACTTCATTTTCCTTGTCAGAAATCAAATCTCCCAAAACTTGTCAAAATGAGCAGAATGAGGTTGCCTCAAGGCAGAGCGCTGTTGCAGTCAACTTTTGAAGGTCTTCCTCAACTCCAAATTGAGCTCATGATAGCTCATTGGAAAGATATTTGTGTCTAGTTATCCTTTGACTCATCAAGCAAGTCATTTAGCCAACCATTCTAGGATAAATATTGATTTTCCCAAGGTCACTTCAGAGGTGCATTCAATTCTCTTGAGGCAACGGTATTTTTGACATTTCTCTAAAACCATGATACCTGTGTAAACAGTGAGGGCGCTTTTTCTTCTTTGGCATGTTTTGGACAAAACCCTCTCTCAGTTTTCCAAAATTCATCTTTTATTGCTCTAAAATAGCATTTGAGTGAAACTTATCCCGATGTGTGGAACAAGGGATTTTGTCGAAATGAAGCGAAACGAAGGGGATAAGGGGCTTCTAAATTCTTGGATAAATTTTTGGAAGTAGGGGGGAATGTTAGGAAGTAGGGGAAAGTGGAATCTCAGAGATTGAGTGAGGGGAAGTGGTCCAAAAGGGCAAAACACAGGCCTAGCCTAGAAAATTGCCAAGTTGTGGCAAGAAACTAGGGTTTGTGCAAAAATGAGGAATTTGGGGGATCTCAGTGATGGGAAGTGTTTAATAATGTATATTAATGATAGGGGAAGGTGTATGAACATCAGGATACAATTTTTTTCGATGATTTTACCATCCAAGAGAAATTACCTCCAAAACCCTAGGAGAGGGAAATGGACCTTACCTAGGCACAACTGAAGCATGAACAAGGTGTAAAATGACTCAATGGAACTTGACATGATGATGACAACCCTCTGAATGATGGTACACTCAGCTGAATGGTGACATGGACCGACATTTGGACAACTTTGAAAAGCATGAAAACAAACCCTAGACCTAATGCCTAGTGACCAAATTTTTCTTGAAAACTCATTGAAATGAAAAAATTTGACCTTGACACCTTAAAATCACTTTGTAAGAGCATGTTTGATCACTGAAGGAAAGCTGCAAAGGCTGACTCTAACAGAATGCAAGTCCATGGCCATACCAATGAAGATGAATTTCAAGAAGTTTTGTGGTGAAGCTAAAGGACCTTATTTGGAAAATCCCTTTGAGTACCGACAAGTGATTTGGGTTCTAATGTTCTTAGTGAACATGAGACCATACATATGTTTTGTTTTCAACACTCTGAGTCAATTTATGACGGAGCCACTACATGCACATTGGGTTGTTTCTAAGCAAGTGTTGAGCATGGGACTATTAATCTTGGACTGAGATATATTGTCGAAGATTTGAGACTATAGTGATACATTGATGTTGATTGGGTCATAAATGTTGTTGACAGGAAAATCACATCAGGGTATTGTTTTAGTTTGGGGTCTACCATGATATATTATATGAGCATGAAGAAAAAGTTTGTTTCCCTTAGTATATGAAAAGTTGAGTACATTACGACTAGCATGGCTAGCTATGAGGAAATATGGTTGAGGAAGATATTTGGAGAGTTTCTTGAGTGGGTACTATATACGACTATGATATACTATGACAATAAGAGTGGGATCCAACTTTTAGAGAATCTCGTGTTCCACGACAGGTCCAGGAATATTTAGATTAGATATCACTATATTCAGGATATGGTGAAGAGAGGAGCCATAATAATTCATCACATTTCAACTAATGAGTAGATAGTTTATATACTTACCAAGTCTTTTTCTAAAGGGAAGTTCTTGTTCTTTAGAGGGAAACTTGGACTGGTGGATGTGACCCTTCTAGGAAATGGTCGTGGTAGATTGAGAACACTAAGCTATGCTCTTCCTGATCGGAAAATGGAACTATTTGTAATGCTATGCAAAGTATCCATTTCCATTTAATTAAGTGTGCAAAGTATTCTCCATTTCTTGCAAATTAAACAAAGTGTTTTTTATAAGGTTTCTGAGTCTTATGTGTGAGGGAATGTTAATTAAATTTACTATTTAACATATTAAATCAGAAACGCACAGCAGATAAACTTCACCATAACATAACACAGCAACATGATGAGGCAGTTCACCCCTCCTGGGCTACATCTGTCGGGTCCAAGGCTCCCAATGGGCATTTCCTTTCTCTATTAAGTTGCTCAAATTGGTTATACAGTGAGAAATATGCCTAAACAGACAAAACGAGCTGTGAAATTGAATTCAGAAGACATAAATAAGCTAAAAATGGCTTTTGTTTCACCTCAAACAGTGAAGTATAGCCCAATACAACTCCATTTCCCTGATGGCCCTAATGGCTCTCCAAGCTTCCCTGAAGAAAAAATGGCTGAAGAACACCTATGTTCACTCTGAAACCTACCCCAAACTCTCCATAATGCTCAGAATACCCAAAATTGACTAAAATTTTGTCCAAATTGGTCCAAAATTGTGAAAGTTATGACCAAAACAATTTTTTGCCCAATGTCCCTTGAAAACCCCACCAAATGTCGGTGAACTCCAATTAGGCACGCTAAAAATGGCACAAGTGTCGGATTTGGCAGAACGCACCATGTTAGGTGGTAACTGTTAACGGTAACATTTAATTTAGGATAAGGTGGTCACATGTGAAGTAAAACCTGCCGGCGAAATATATGATAACAGCAAACTTGGAATTAACTACACAGATAAGGTGTTGGTCACATTCCGCTTTAACCACTAAGTGTAACAGTTACATAACCCACCAGAGCTAAGGGCCTGGTTATGGATTATGGTCGCATGCCAAGGGGGCTAGCCCTAAGGGGCTAGCCTTACATTTTTCACCATTTTGAATGGATTTAGCCCTTGGTTTCGAGCGTGTAGTCATGGGCGTTATTCCTTAGCCCTGAGGGCTTAATCCCTAACTTCGCCCATTCAAAAAATCACGACGACCCAACTCGTTCAACCTACCGCCCTTTGCCGTGTTGGTCGAGTCGACCTCCACCCGAGGGATCGGGTTGGGGGTTCAAGACCCATGGCCACCAAACTTTGCAACACATTTTAAACCAATGGCCTGGGGCCACATGGCAGCCTCCGAGAAAGCCACATGGCACCCTGTAATAGGCCCATAAAGAACCATATATAAAAATTATTTTTTTTCCATTTAAATTTTTTTACAATGACGAATTCTTTTGGTCAAAAAGTCTTGTTTTGGAGGTTATTGGGCAATTTCAAACCTCAGTAACTTTCACATACGCCATCATATTTGAGTCCCATTCATGGTGCCAGAATCACAATGACGAGGCCTTTCCGTTCGTTTGGGTTGTAACCAATTCTAAGCAGTTCCATTTTTGAGCATTTTTTTTTCACTTGGACATGATCACCTGATCACTTCCCCCCTGTATGAGCTCCCAGGGTGGGAATGGAGTTGGAGAGCTCCTAGGGTTGAGGAAACTCATGGAAAATAGGTGTATATGATCATTACCTAATGGTAAGTGTGTATCTTCCCTATTTTCAACGTATGGTTGTGTCTGATCCTTATCATAAATGGTAAGTGTGTATCTCCCCTATTTTCAATGTATGGTTGTGTCTGATCCTCATCATAAACGGTAAGTGTGTATCTCCCCCTACAATAAAGTATGGGACTTGATCAAGTATACCCCGGTATGCATCTTACCCATAAGTTGTGCTTGTTGGGATTGCCACTCCTCTGGCCAATGGTTGAGGATACTTGCGTTGTGTATAATTCTTACCACTCGTGGTAAGTGTGTATCTCCCCCAAGTGATGGGATGCAGGTGTTTGACCACTTGACTTTTGAGGGTCAAGGTGGGAAGATCAAAGGACAATAGGATAGTTATGATCCTTTCCTCTCATGGTAAGTAGTATCGTGCATATTATCATTAGATATAGGGTGGAAAATGTATCTCCCCTATGATGATTCTTCTTCTTTAGATCAAGAGTGTTCAACAGATGAGCAGAGATGAAATATGATATGATATAATGATGTTGATAACGAGACATCTGAGATGAGACATATGATGCAGTTATAAATTCCTCCTTGACAGAGAGGGAGTGTTGAAATTGATAGCTGAGGGAGCAATTCCCTCCTTGGAGAATCCCAATACACCTTAAGGATACCCCACTAGTCCTTAGAAAAATATAATTTTCTCTTGGGAAAATATTATTTTAATGTTGGCTCGTGTCACATTAAAAATTACAAGTCGGGTTGGAAGAGGAAATTCATCCACCTAGACCTCATATAAATGCACATAAGGTCACATCACTTGGAAGCATCACATCACTCATTCATTCATCTTCTTTTGGTTTGATCGAATCTGAAATCGCAGGGTTTGAGCTCAAATGTGCAAAGGAAAGAGAGAGTATTTATGTGGCAGTGTTGACTTTTCTGTTTTCGCATCTTTGACCATCGTTGACTTTGGAAGGATTGGCATGGTTTGACTTGGTTTTGGATTTGTTTGAAAGTCGAATTTAAGAGAGAGAAGATCAAACTTTTATGGAAACTTTTACTAGCGTTGATCGCATAAGTACAACAAAAGTTTCCACAGGTTGACTTTGACATTGAATTTGACTAGAAATTTTGTGCGCAGAATTTTGTGACTATTTTAACCATGTTTGACTAAGAGAAGGAGGTGGTATTCTTTAACTGGTTGACCAAATATCTTGGATTTTTTTTACCATTGACTAAGGACTAAGGACTGGTTAGTTATATGTTGACTATTGTTGACTCTGATTGAAAATAACATAATTATAGTTTGACTAGATGTGACTTTTATGCACTAAATTGATTGGATATTGGATCATTGATTGGGATATTCAAGGCTTTGACCTTTAATTGATTGTTTATGTACTCGAACTATGTATCTCTCTATTAAAAATTTGGTGAACAACTAATAAAAGAATAATTTGGTTAGGGTTTTCCCCCTTTTGGGGTTTTTCCCTAGTCTTTGACCAAAAATATATGTGTCTCTATTTTCTTGGTTGTCTTGTATTGTGCATATGGTTTATTTTTATATCTACAATTACTTATTGTTATTAGGTGATTAAAAATATTTGGATAAATTTATTGATATTGAAAGAATAAATTGTCTAAGTGATTGTCTCAACATAAAATAATGAAAATTAACACTTCCCTTGCCACAATGCATGCAATGCCATATTCATAAGAACTGTAATCAAAAGCTTGTTATATAAATTGTCAATATAGACCAACCTTCAGATGCAGATTACAAAGTGAATTCCAACCTTCCAACTAGAAGATCAGATTTAATTATTGATCACTACAAAACCCATGACATATTTCCAAGACGAACCACACTTGAGCGACTTTCATGGTGCATATTTCCTTCATATTCCTCATAAATGCTAGCTATATCATTTGAATGCCATTCCACCAACTGCAATCATTTTTCTAATACAAAATTAGCCCATCCATTTATTTACTTAGCAAAGTTCACATATCTAATGAAGAGGTTTCAACATATGGAAACCTACATGTCACCCTAAATGCACAACTATACTATCTCTATATTTAATTATAAATATACCTATTTTTTAACTTAACCTTTAAATATATTAATGATAAACATAATACTAGATGTACTTGAGTTTTTGGCTTGGTTCATGGCTTCTCGTACTTCCGCAATTAAATTGGTTCATTGTCATCGAATACAATAAAGTATCCTCAAAATATATAAAGTATCATAAAAGATCATACGGTTGAACTATGTATTGTTTTTTTCAATTATGTATACTTCAACGTTCTCAACTTATGTTATAGATGAATTTTCTATTGTTGTGTTTTAAATTTAAAAATTGACTCAAAAATACAAAATTAATGGTGTTAGTAATTTTTTTCCCATTGTTAAAAATAATAAAACTAGCAATTGCACCTAAAGGTGCAAAGGTACACCGAAGGAATAGAATATTTGGGAAATTCATCTCACCAAGAATAGAGTCCTTTGCTCCCATTCATATTCAAGGTTCTTAAATAATAGCTCAAATAAAGATCATTTAAATTCTTCAAATACAATAAGGATAACAAAGCTGCGAAAAACCCTTGAAACCCAAAGGTGTATTGAATACAAAATAAATTTCTCAACCCAAGGATGTACTACATATATTATAAATAACTATTTCTTAACCCAAAGATGCAAGAGTGATTCTCATATATAACCTTACATTTGCATATTAAGATCACCACCCACTTCTTTATCTTTTACATCCAGGGTTCCATTGTTATTCATGAGTTTAATTATTGCTTTGATGGTTGAAATAACATCGTGTGTTATAAATATGCTATGGAAATGATAAATTTCTTGGGCGCATTCTTAAACCTAAATACAACTCAAGATGCATGTTATATTTCAAAGTTTTATCATTGTCCCTTAGCATCGCATTTGGATGGTTCTCATTGCTACTTTTTATGATCACACAATACACTTAGAATCACATTTTGCCTTACATTTAGCATCATATAGTTCTATTGTAATGGTTCATGAATGCTGAAGTGGTTGCATTATCTCATGCAATTTTACTAGAAGTTCTGAGTATTGTTATTTCTTGAGTTAGTCTAAATCTTGACAGTGTTATATTTGCTATGGCAACACTCTATATCTTGGTCTTTTAATGCTTATTATTGAATCAATGCAAATTTTGGAATTATAATCTTGTTAACTAGATCTATGGGTAAAATTTAGAGTGTTATCCATGATCTATTTGCTAAGCAAGCCACATAATTGGAAAATTCGTGGTCAACGTCAAATACAAAAAAAAAAGGGAAGTGAGAGAAGTTAGCTATCAATGGTGAAATGAATCCATATCAAAGGAGATATCAGTGAAAATAGAAGCTAGCGTGAGCTCCACTCTTGGTTTAATCATTCTAAAATCCACCACAAAGAAAACTTGGCATAGTCCGCATTTTCCACATTGTATTGCAAATTTACACACTTTTTTATTTTTTATAGACTTCATACGTCAGACACACAAGGGAAGGACGTCGTGTGACAACTCTGTTTTTGCACTCTGAATTTGTGTTACTCACAAAATCACATCATGTGGCCTCATGATCCTGGCTTCGTCTCTAGATTTATTGGTGTGATCATTGACGTCACCATCCACTAAATCTTCCATCATCATTGTTAGAATTTCACTCCATTGCAAGGAGGAGTTGAATTCTTTGAGAGATCTAGTAATGAGAATTGATCCTATTATCTACCAGATCAAGCTGTATTGCTTGGCATTGAATAGGTTGAGAGGAATTCCCATTTAAAGTCAAAACAATGTTAATAAGAAGGTGTTAGTTTTCAATGATTGGCTTAAAATGTTGGACAACCTTCTCTAAAAAGCATCAACAATGGCGCAAAAGTGCATGATACTTATTCATGACTTTATTTATCGTTATTGAACCAATAAAATAATCACCCGCCTCAATAGAGAAATCAACCAGCATCACGAATCGGTTAATTTTATGGGTTGGGAAAGTGTCCTAAAGGGATTTGGGTAGATTAAAGGAAGTGAAAAAGAATTGGTAGTTTTTTCTTTATCCAACACTTTCGCAAACACATCAAAACCTGCAACTTCAAAGGGCACCATCATCAACAAACCCCTTGTAGTGGGACAACACAATGTTTTTGAAAAGCTGGAGAATTCAGTGACCGATGCAAAGGTTAACTCTCCCTTCTCTTGTATTGGCATGGATGGCAAGGGTGGCTCTAAAAAAGCTTTGTTTCTGAATACACTCTTCAACAGCCAAAAGGTATTGGATATCTTCTGCGATGTTTTCTTGCTTTGGCTCACCGTTTCTCAGTGTCCTTCCTTTTCAAGTCTTCAGAAAGGACTCTCCACACAAATAATCATGTAGAGAAATGTTAAAGATTTGAATACAAATATGAACGAAGAAGTTTTAAACAAAACATTCAATGAGTCTATGTAGGGAAGGAGGTTTTCCCTCTTCTTAGAAGATGTGTGCGAATAGGGTGTTGAATTGCCGAAGGAATTGGACGTACTCTGACTAATTCACTGCTCCAACTCCAAAATTATTGTGAGCACTAGGAATTACAGAGCACTCTTGGAGATGGAAGTTGCAAAGGAGTCTACAATAACAGTGGGAAATTTGATTGAAGAAGATAGTTGGCAGTTGTTTTTTTCTTATGTTTTTCCATTTAATAATGGAAATGTGGAAGTAGGAAGTAGAATCACAATCAATAAAAGATCCCAATTATTGATGATTCTAGCTGAAATTGGGAACACAATATAATGAATAATCAATCCAATGAATTAATTGGTTAAGAAAGTTTGTGCATTCCCGAGGGAACAATGTCCTACAATATTCAATGAATAATCAATCCAATGAATTATTTAGTTAAGAAAGTTTGTGTATTCCCGAGGGAACAATGTCCTCGAGCAGGACCTGGCTGGTTGGATTGAGTATTGTCACCACAGTTTGAGGCTAATAATTTTGTTGCAGTAATACAGGATGAGGTAGGGGCACCACACTGATCAAGTGACGTTGCAACAATTACAAATCGGTTTCTTGCTCTTGATGTTGTTGCTGCTGCAAGTGGGGGTTGAATGAGGCAGCACTATTTGTGTGTGGCGCCATCATTTCCAATGAGAAGCTGAGGGAATATTGAGTGAAGGGAGAAAATGAAGAATATGTAGTACTTATCCTCTCTTCCATGTGGGTATCAACACCTTCCCCTCCAGAACTGCACAACAATTCGGGGATTTTATGCATGTATTGACCTTCGTAAGTGGTTATGACAATGTTGGGATCCTCAAACGAACATTTCAATTTATTTTTCAAGATCGTTTAGCATTATGTAGAAGACGAAGATATGGAAGAGACTAATGTTGTGGGCACATTAGGGGTATCATCAAGATGACCCGATTCGGCTTTGGCTCTGGCTTCGGCTTCAGCTCATTCTTCGGTTGTTAATGGAGATGATATATCGATTGGGGTCACTCCACCAGCTGTGGTTTGACTTAGAGACCTTGAGTAATCCAAAATATCCATTTTCAACCCGGATTTTAAGCACCCTAGGAACCTCATGCAAGGGGAATCGAACTCGGCATCGATTTCCATGAATTCTACGAGGCCATCGTTGATTTTTGACATGCCAGTTTTCCTCTCTGATCCTTCCATGCCACTGCACAATTCGAAAGAGGACCCGAAGAACTTGTCATGGCTCGACGACTTAGGGCCCTTGACGAAGAAGCTGGACCCTTTCCACCTGAAAATTTTTAACTTATCAGAGGATGACGAAAATGGGGCTTGAGGATTGGCTGGGAAAACAGTGTTTTTCTAGTCAACTTCATAGAGTAACACCTTCGGTGAAATTAAATACAGTGATTCAGTAAATTAACACAAAATATTTTAAAGGTTTTTAATCAATTTATATAATAAAAAATACCATTTAAATAAACAAATATTGTAATCTCCTCCCTAATTATATCATCAAGTTCCTACTAAAAAAATTCAAAACATAAAATAGTTAGATAATAATATAATGTTGTAAACTACTTAATTTTTATTATTATTAAAAGAACTTAGAATATTGGTCACAGGGTCTTGGATAGACGATGATCGGGTGCTTTGCTAAGGCACTCCTTGATGTGAATTCATTGGTTCAATTCCCTGCCCTGATCGAGGTGATATATTGGACATGTTGAAGATGTAGTCGTGCCAAGCTTACAAAAAAAAAAACTTAAACTATTAACAAATAAGCATAATATGTATTTATGATTACAAATTATGACTAAATCTTTAATAAATGATAATAATATGTTTAAGAAGTTACATATTCAAATTCAAAAGAATAAAATATTTATATCTTGGTAGATTTAACAATAAAATTATTATATAAAAATGATCCCTGGTTTCTTTTGTTTTATAAATTATTATTATTATTATTTTGTAATTTACAATAACATTTTATATACAATTTTATGATGATAACTTATCATAAAGTCAAATTAATAATAAAAAATTTAATTATGTCTTTGATTGTTATGAATATTCTTTTAGAATATCCATGAGGTGTAAATTAGTTAATTTATCTGAAGTAAGTATTGCTTGATCTTAATAGCAATATTTCATTATTAAAAAAAACAGTTTTCCATCCAACATTTAAATTAGTACAAACATAAATATAATTTAATATGAAGTAAGTCTTGAGGGTTAGCTCACTTGGTTGAATTATTGTTGTTAAATTACCTTGCCAATGGGAAGTCATTGAATCAATTTCCTCAATGCCCTTTCTCACACTAAAAACTTTCACATTATAATAATAAAAATGTTTTAACTGAAAACCCTTAGGATATGGAATATATTGTGTAATAATTTAAAATAATAATTAATTTATCCTAATTATGTATTTTTAAATGAATGAATAATTACATTGAAAGGTGCTCTCCAACCCATTATTGAAGATGTTAAAGTGTCACAAGCTAAAACCATTGAAAGATATTTGATTTTAACAATTAGAGAAAATTAAATAAAATCATTTTAAATAAATTATATATTACCTAGAATTTTTAGCAAATCTCTCAAGTTTTGCACTCCAAAAATAGGCTTTCACCTTAAGAAATTTTATCCATCACGAAACTTGATAGATTCAGATTTAAGATGGATCTAGGTTGGTTTTATCAAATTGTATTCTTGTTGCATCGAGAGGCTCTCTCCAACCTAGTATGGAAGAGATGTTGTGATGTCATGTTATGTTATATTATATAGAACAAATATATGGCATGTTGTTGCATGGTCTTCCATGAGGCTTACATGACACTTCTGTGGACATTATACTTCCTCCCTATCCTTCTACAAGGCAGGGAATCAATGTGCACACACCATTGTAACCTCCCTCAAGCTGGTGGGTCATTTTATTTTGTGTTAGCAACTGGTAGGTGGTAATTTCTTTTCCAAAGCTAAAAACTATGTTGCAGACTTGGGCAGAACTTGTTGTGTCCATGGTTTACCTAACACGATTGTGAATCATGGAGGATGAAGAATTGATTTAATTTGATTCGAAATTTTTAAGAGAAGATTTTATTTGGGTTACAACTCCAAAAAATTTGGCAAATTTGGTTGGAACCAAGCTTTTGGGTTCAAGGGTTCCATTCCTCTTACACCTTTCACCCCTACCTACTCGGTAGAGGCTTAAGGTGTTGAAGGAGGCTTGGTGGTTGCATTTCCTTCTAGAGTTTCCCCCCATATGTTATGAAACATTACTTGATATGGTCATACAGTTCCTTTATCAACGGTCTCCTTAAGCCTTTCAAGTTGGTATAGGAAAATTTCATTTTTTAAATGTTTAACCTATCCTAAGGTTTAAGGCCACCTCCATTTAGGTCATGTCATGTCCCATCAGTCATCATAAGGTGTCAGTTTTCATTTCCCAAGAATTTAAATTTAAAAAGGACACTTAAGCCAGTTTTACAACTTTTCGTAGTGTTTTATACAGCGAAATAGCAGTTTTCGCTACGAAACTGTCAAAAATTAAACTAATCACGCTACCAAAAATTGTTTTCTTGCCTGTCTTGCCAAACCTGATGTGAAGTGTCAGTTCATGATTGGAGGAGTTAGGGTGGAGGTCATTCGAGTCTAGTAGGGTTAATTCAAAGGTACAAAGTCATGTCTGAGGCCATCATTACCCTTTTTAGCATGCATGTGTCATGATTAAGGCATGAGTTGTCATGTAAACCATAAAACCTTACCCAATTAGTATTTTTTTCATACTCAGCTTTATCTTTGCATGTTATTGGATTTCTGACGAGCTTCTTCATCGAGCCAAGTAGGTTGTTGGTAGATTCGAAGGTTGCAGGTATCATCAAGGAAGCGAGGCTAAGAAGATATAAAGCCACCATGGCTGCAAGGAAGAAAACAAACAAAGGTGGTCACTGCCATAGGTATGAGCCCATGGACACGAATTTTCTCAATAAAGACCTAATGGCCATGGATATTTTCAGAAGAACAGGTTGCTTGCAATTTTGTCAAATATTGCAGGGTTGTCATCTACAGGTTTCCAAGGATTTTGCTAACAATTTCACTGGAACAGATTCAAAAGTGGGAATGTTGAACCTTATAGTGACACGAGACAGCATTTCAATAGCAACAAGAATCCCTACAGGAGGGGAACATTGTTTTAAAGTCATCAATTTCACCATGCATGATTTCAAAGAGTTCATCAAACCAGAGAATAGTGAAATTGATCTGACAAATGCCATCCCTAGGAGTTTCATGAAGGACAACTATTCAAAGTTTTTGATGATCATTCAGAAGTATTTTACCTATGAAGGAAGGTTCCACATGGTCTACTCCTACCACCTTAGGCTTCTTCTGCATTTTTTGGGTAAGAGGTCACTTGACTTGCCCTTTTATTTATACAGAAGTCTAGGTAAAATTTTAGATAAGGTTCAAGTTAAAATAGAAGGAAATGAAACTTCTCTCTTTCACCATGGTTTGATTAAATTGTTGGTATTAGAGGAGTTGAAGAGACTAGACATATATTGGACCTCCTTTCTATTCATGAGTGGTTTTGAAGTTGATGATGTCACTCCTAAAAGAGTTTCGAAACCTAGAAATATTTCATCACCAATAGTGGCAGAGGAAGTTGAAGAAGGGAATAGATCATCTCCACTAGAACCAGTGAGCATGGAGACAAAGCCTTTGCAGAATATTCACACACCTAAAACAACACCTCCAAAACAGAAGCCAAAAGTTAGCAAACAAAGCAGCAAGAGAGTTACTAGAAGCCAAACAGTGGCTAAAGGAAATTTAGAAGACATTTTGCATGCAATTGACATTGAAGAAACTCCCATTGTCCAAGCTGGAAATGTTGAAGATGGATGAAGAAAGATAAAGAAAGGCAACACAGCTAAAAAATTAGAGTTTGCAGGTGATGATGTTGGTTTCATGTTTCAACCTATAAAGCCAATAACTAGACATGCAAGGAAGGTTATGGAAAGTAGCAAAGATACTAAAAATATCATTGAAACTGCCTAGCCACCAAGTATCATAGATCTCTCTTCACCTACAAAAGAAGAGTTGGTTATCAAACAAAGGAAGGGTAAAGAGAAAGTTAGTGAAAAGCCAGAAATTGAAACCCTTAAGGAGCAGTTGAAGGTGGCAAATGAAGAGATATCAGTTTTGAATAAAGAGGCAAAGAAGCATAGCACTGAGAAGGTTCAGTTTGATCAAATGAGGAAAATCTAGGAAGATAAAGTCACAAGTGTCTCAAAGACCTTGGACAATATAGAAAAGTTGATAAAGTGGACTTAACCACTAAGAGGAGAGGTCAAACACATCAAAAGGGTAACCTTGCACTTGCAATCCAAGAACAGGGCATTAAAGGACAAAGTAACATATCTAGAGTTGCAATTGGATCCAATTCATGTGGAGCTGGAAAAGAAAGGTTTGAAGATGATAATGGTAGAAGAGCCCATTAGCCAACTAATTGTAAATGAGGAAGAAACACCACATGAGTAATAATTTGAGATGGAATATGCCTTAGGATGTTCATAACATGCAGAGAATAAAAAAATTTCAGCTGGAGGTCAGTTTTTGAAGACAATTTTGAAAGGGGCAATTTCTGGTTTTTTACACAGTTTCGTAGCGTACCTCAGGCTTGAAGCCAGAAATGCGCCACGAAAAAACCTATAGGTGCCTTTTTTCATTTAAAGTCAGTTTTTACATGTTTTAAGGAGGGGGGTCCATGGTGGTAAGCTTTCATGACAAGATGAAGATTATGGAACAACAAAGAATTGAAGAAGATGGATGGAAAAACCACTTTTCCCACGCTACCAAAACTCGCTACGAAATTGTCTTGTTTTCATAGCGAGAATTGCTAAGGGTTTTTGAGCATCTTAAAAGTAGTTTTTTCCAGTTTGAGACCTCCAACCTGCCAATGGAGCTTATTATCAGATATTTATGACTCAAAGGGAGTGCCATGAAGATAGGTCATCAGTCAAAACAGCGTTGAAGATTAAGATCATTCATTCCTAAAAAGCAGGGTTATGCTCCACAAATATAGGGATGTTTTAAATATGTAAAGTGGTGGTGAACTTGGTCATGTGACCTTCGAGCATGTAATATTCATTATGTAACCATCATGTAATTGTTTCACAGATAAGATAGAGGAATGTAATAAATAGGAGATAGAGTCCGATTAGGAGTTGGTTTCTTTAAAAGATAGTTGTCAGCTTTCTGTTGTAAGTTATTAATTTCAGTTATGAAAGGTGTCATAGGAGAATTAAAGGATTTAGCCACTAGGAAGATCATCCTTATTATAAACAATGTCTATTTATAGACAAAACATCGAAGTAGTAAAGGGTTGGAGAACATATGCACCAAATTGTTGCTTGTATGCTTTTGATTATTACCAATAATACAAAGTGACATTCTTCTTCCAGACCTGAGATTCTCATGAGGTTTTTGATATATTATTGATCTATATATTTATGTTTTATCCCTTGCAGTATATTTCATCTCTAATTACTCGAAATTCATAATATTATGCTCTAACTTCCTTTAATGGTGAAATGATTGTGTTTTCTTATGTTGTGTGTGTGAGTTGCCTCTATCTAAAACCTCTATCTGCCTCAGCTTCCATGTGAATAACCATTGCCACTGAAACTACCGATTGTTGACTCCATAAGCCCAATGGTAGAAAGCCTGCATTTTTCAACCTGCAATCATACAAAACAAGTTACAATTCCATAGAGTTAGCCATCTAGTACTATCATTATTCAAAATCATAAAACCCCCTTGAGAGATCCCTCTCAAACTGAAGACACTAATATTCAGTTATAAGTGGTTTGAAACAGTTACAATGATTTGTTTGATAAGCAGCCAATCAACCTCAATTTTGTGATAACACCATCCATGGTTTCTTCAAGATCCGAAAATAGAAGCTGGGGATAGGGATTTTCTCAGATCATGTTTCTCATGGGGTTTATACTTGTCCCCTCCACCCTCTCATTTGAATTTTCGACATGTACTCTTGTGCTCTCCACTGAGGGTCCTTTTGGTCAGGAATTTTTGTGCTTCCTAGGGGGTTTTCTTCCATAGGTCACCTGTTACTTTTAGAGGGCTTAGTGGTTTAGGGTTGTATTCTCTCCTCATAATTTTTTTTTATTGTCAGCAGTCACTCCCCCTCTGCCCGAGACCTTCAATCCCACATCTAGTATTTTCCTCAATAAAATTTTGGTCGTTGAAGGAGAGGAGGGTAAATATCTAGTTGGAGGTGGATCCGACACAACTACAAAATATAACGACCCAGGTTTTGTTGGAGGAACAAGTTCTTTAGGGGGAAAACAAGTCAGTTTGAAGCACAAGAATAGTCAGTGCTCAGAAAAGAAACCCAAAGGGTTGAAACTAAAGCTTATTCTAGGGGAAGATGTGCTTTTAACTGAAAAAACCCTTGTGGGTCGTGCTCAAGGGTGCAAATTCAACATAAATACTTTGCAGGCATGGGAAAAATGGAGATAAATCCACACATAAAATAACCTCATGAGATTGTTATTTTGGCTCAAGGATGGATGCAACTTAATTTCCAGGATCACAATGAAGCCTTATGGACCTTTAAGAAATTTTGGCAAATTGATTTAGCTCTTGTTCTATTCAAATTCTACTCAAAGTTATCTGAATCCAACTGGAAGATGGTGGAAATAGTCCCCATTTCAGGTTTTTTTTCCTTGATTGATTTTAAATTAGTGAGACAAGTGTGTTTTTATTTACTTGGAGAATACCCTCAGCACCTATCTAGACCATGACTTGTCTTATGAGGAAACCAAAGATAAATTATTGGCCAAAATTCTTGTAAACTTAGATTTGTGGGATGGGTTAACCAAATCAATGGATATTGGAGTAGGGGAGGAAAAATGGATGACCTTAGATCATAAAGTATGGACACTTGGTAAAGTATTATTTCCTCCCTCTTCAAAAGAAGGTCTAAAATTACAGGAAAGTATTTTCATCCCCTCTTATGAATATTCCATGGGTTACAAGTGGAGATCCTCCTTTAGTGGAGATATCATCCCAGGTTCAGGGCACAAAATCTATTGACACAATGGTGGATCAAGTTTTTTCCACAACTTCTCAGGAGAATATGGGCACAAAAGAAGAGACTGTAGGAAAAATTTCAACATCTATAGAAGTTACTCCTCTCATTCTAGTGTCTAAAAAAAATTATTTTCTTGTCTCTGTATGGAAAAATCTCTTTCAATTTTAGGAGAAATTAGAATCCCTCCTCTATTCGATTTTTCTTTCCCCCTCTTAACTCGTTATTTACCTAATCCTCTCTTAATTGTGCCACTTTTCCTTGTCCAAACATTGAGTCTGGTTTTTCATCTCCTATGGTATTTATTTCCAAACCTTACTCGAAGGTTGATATGGAGGAGTAAATCTTATACAATCTATGTTCCTACACAACTTTTACCTTTTTAGGAGGCATTGTAGGGGGTTTTGTAAAATTTAAAATCTTGTCTAAAAGGGGAAGACAGTCTCACTTGACCAGAGCAAAAGAACAAGCTTAGGAGGATCTTGCAGTAGGGAAACAACAATCAATTCACGGGGTGCTTGGAGCTATGACAACCCTTGGTGGATTTTCTCAGTGAAAGCTCTCTCTTTCAATTGTAGGGGTTTATCATGTCCCTCAATAAATCATGGTTTTACCATATTAGTTGATCAAACTAATCCAAACATAATTTTACTTCAAGAAACTCTAGGTGAAGGAGACACAATTTCAAAATTGTTGGAATCCATGATGAGGAATTGGAATTTTATAGGGTTTGATGTAAGGGGTTGATTAGGGGGTTTAGCTATTGGATGGAATACAAGAAACATTAAAGTTTCTAATATTTGAAGTTTTGATAATGGAAAAGGCATTGATCTATACTCCATTTTTCTTGGAACCACTCTAACCTTCATAAATCTCTATGGACCCTCTCTGAAGAGGTTATAGTTTTGGGAAACTTGTTTGAAAAATCCTTTATCAACTCATATTTTCTCATTTTTGGAGGGGATATTAATTTTTCCCTATGTGCATCAAAGGTATGGGGCCCTAGAGGCCTAATCCTCTAGCAGATTTCTTGATCCAAAACTTATTATGGAAAAATTGGTAAACATTGAACATGTGAATCTTAAAGCAGCATGGAGAAATCGATGTACATGTGAAGATCATCTAACCAAAATACTTGATCATTTCCTAGTCTTTTAATACTTAGTTGATTGGTTCCTACTTATCAAAAAAAGGGTTGACGTTGGAGGGGAATCTAACCATTCCCTAATTCTTCGGTAAATTAAAAGTTCAGAAGTCAATAATGCAAGTCTTTTAAAATGAACTCATCTTGGCTCAAAGATTAAGCTTTCAACAATCTAGTTAAAAAACACTGGAAACCCTATGCCCCTTAGGAGGGGATTTCTATAGCAAAACAATTCAAGGTCAATCTAAAACATATCAAAGGAATTGTAAAGGAACTGGACTTAAAACTCAAGGATGTGGAGAGTGATCTACAGGCTATCTCAAACTCTAGAGGGGAGGGGTTCGAGGATGTGGAAGAAAAGGAGACATTGGTTAGGCTAGAAGAAAAAATGAAATCTCTACTAGATTCAAAAGAAGCAGCGTGGAGATTAAAAAGTAGGGCCATATTGATGGAATGTGTGGATGAAAGTACTTTTATTTTCCATGCTCATGCAAAAGGTAGAAATTTGTGCAATACAATTTGGAATATGCAGGATGAGGAGGGGATATTTCTTTCAAATTTCAATGACCTAGCATAATTCGGGAAAATTCACTTTCAGGGTATTTTCAAAGAGGTAGAAGGGGTATCCATTATATAAATCATTCAGGTAGCTCAATCTTTCCTTATCCTTGTGGAGGAGGAAAGTAAAAATAATATTTTGGAGTAAGTTTATGAGGAAGAACTCAAGGAAAAAAGTATGGGCCCTAATGGTTGGTTAGTGGAATTTGTATGGGTCTTATTGGCATCGTTGGGAATTATCTCCTACATGTCATCGAAGAATCTAAAATGGAGGATCAAATTCTACCAACATTTAATTCCACTTTTATCGCTCTCATTCCAAAAGTGGATAACCCCAACTCCTTCAAAGACTTTAGACCCATATATTTGTGTAATTATGTTTATAATATTGTTGCTAAAGTGATTTCCAAAAGATTAAAACATGTACTCTTGTGGAATATCTCTAAAGAACAATTTGGTTTCTTAGAGGGTTAATAAATTCATGAGGCCATTGGAGTGGCATAAGAAGGTCTACACAATAAAAAAATTCACAAATTAAAAGGATATGTACTAAAAATAGACCTCTCGAAAGCATATGATCGAGTTAGTTGGCTCTAAATCAAAGTCATTTTAGCTCACAATGGATTCAGCTTGAAGGTCATTGTCTAGATTATGAGTTTCCTTGAGACAATGTCCTTCATTATACTTATAAAAGGATCAGCTTCTCATTTTTTCCATGCCTAGATGGGCATCCATCAAGGTTGTCCTCTTTCTCCTATACTTTTCCTACTAGTGGCAGAAGATCTTAGTAGATTGTTGATAGAGGCTAAGCGTAGAGGTGAGTTTCAAGGTATCGTCATAGCACAAGTATTAACTACCACACATATTATCTTTGTCGATGATGTCCTTATTTTTTTTAATGGTTCTAGAAGATATGTTACTATTATCCTTGATTAATTATCTATTTTTGGTAAAGTTATTAGAATGTTAATTAATGATAGGAAATCCACCATTTCCTTTCACAAATTTTGAATAAAGGGAAATTCTAATTCCCTATGAAATTAAAACTCTCGAAGAAGGACTAAAGTACCTTGGGTTTCATCTCAAACCAAATAGTTATAGCAAGGAGGATTTAAGTGGTTCATAGAAAAATCGGAAAAAAAGACTAAAAAGCTAGAGCCACTGATGATTATCCAGAGAAGGTAGACTCATCTTAGTAAAATCTATTCTAGAAGCAATACAAATCTATTATATTTCTTTGGCCCTGATTCCAAAGTGCATTTTGGAAAAGGTCAGAAGAATATGTTTCAGGTTTTTATGGGCTAACAATAAATAAAAAATGGTCCTCACGTGAGTAAGGTGGGAATGCATTGTGATTCCAAATCTCCTTGGAGACTCGGGCCTCAAAAATATATTTATCTTCTCAAATTTTCTCTAAGAAAAGTGTGGTTGGAGACTCTTGTGTACACAAAGTCTTTGGACCATGGTTGTGATTCAAAAATACATTGCTCCTAGTTCTCTTGAGGAATTGGTTAGAAGTTAGAAAAGGTCTCGATCAAACATCTCAGTCATATAGAGAACGCTTTATGAACTCCTTTGACCTTATAAGCTCAAATTTATCTTGGCATGTTTGAAAGGGGAAGAGTGTGAGAATAGGAACCAACCCCTATCCAGGTAGTGGAAAAAGTCACATTCTCCCTCAACTCCTCATTGATTTCTTCGAAGATAATTGGATCTCAAAAATTTTTCATTTGAATAAACCATAAGACTCTACATTATGGTCGTAGGGGTGGAAATCAACATAATATCTAAGTTTAGAGGTTGTTTTCACTGAAGTTTGGGCCATATATTTAGAAGCCTTAAAAAAATTACACATTAAACTATCAGATAGGGAAGATGAAGTATTATGGATTCCTTGCCCTTTCAAAATCTACACTCCTAAACTGGGTTATATCCATTCAAATATGTCATTATTTAATGCAAATCCTAAATGGTGGTGGAAGACTTTATGGCAGTCAAAACTCTTGGCTAAATCTAGAATATTTATGTGGTGTCTCCTAGAGAACAAATCCCCTGCTTGCGATGTAATTCTAAAAATATCCTAGATAGGATCGAGATGGTGTAATTTATGCAAATAAAATGGGGAAACTTTAACTCATCCATTCATCCACTGTCCATTCACTCTTCGGGTCTGGAATACTTATCTTTTGGCTTTGGATCAAGCCTGCATTTGGATTGGAAACAATGTTGAAGACTCCTCAAAAACTTGGATTTCTTCTCCTTCTATCAAATATTTTAGAGCTCTATCGCTTATTTTTTGTTGGGGGATTTGGTTTTCCAGAAACAAATAAATATTTAAATATTTGGTTTCCTTTCCTTGACTCATGTTGTTGCAAAAGGTCTTGCAATTTTATCTTACTTCCCTCAATGTACGGACACTCCTTTTCCACACTGTGCCATTTCCGAATATATTGGCACATCCATTTCATGGGCTCACTATGTGTAACACAGTAATTTTTCACCGTCCCTGCAGTCCCCCATCCTGCACATTGGAGGGCCTTTTCCGTGACCTGTGAGCAGTGACATAACCTGAAACCACTTTCATGGCATCCCCCTTTACAAGGAAAATCATTCCTCTGAAGAAAGTTTCCTTGGAAAAACCCTAAAAACTGATCTTTTGGCCTTGGCACGACTAGCCAGTTCAACCCTCGCGCCAATGGGGAAAATCCACCAAAGAGGGCGCGCCAACTGGTGCTCTATCCCAGTGTCTTGCTCGCGCCAAGCTTAATAAGGATTGTTTTTTTAAAATAAATGGTGGAATTTTAATTCCAACAAAGTCCTGAACGAGTCTCTAAAATGATTTGGGAAGTTTGGATTCGGATCTCCATGTATGAGAGGTGGTTTTCCACCTATCATGGAAGCTTCCTTGAGGATAGGGCCAATCCCACAATTGTAAGAATCCCAACTCCCCTTCCACCATCTATATAAGCTTGCCATTTTCCCTTATCAAACTAGTAGTCCTAATAGCACTAGAGAAGAGATGAACTCATAGCAAGGAGACTATCGCCAGATAGCTTTTGAGAGCCAAGCCGAAGAGAGAGAGCTTTGTCGCATTTCTGACAAGCTTCATTGAGACATGCTCCGCTGTCAACCCCGCCGAAGGAAGATCCAGCGTCAGACCTTTGGGTTGTATCTTTCCTTTATTACTATTAATGATAAGCGACTTTGATTATGGTTTCATTCATGTGTCTTTGTCTTTGATGCAATGAATTACATCCTCTCTGATTGATGTATGGTTACAATATTTAGATTCTATGATTTGTATCGTTGTGTTTCTTTTCATGTGTGTAGGTGTTCGGATGTTTTAAGCGGAAGGATCGTGATCTGCCAAAGCGGAGGACGGGAAGCGTCATCCTTTCTTCGACGACCATTGCGTAGGACCTGAGGTAGGAAACTCGTTGTGTTTTGTCGTTTTTGTAACTAGAAACCTGCGTCACTGCGTGTCTGATTGTTGCTAGACCCGATCTGGGCTAGTAGGGATCACCTCTGTCCGCAAAGGGGATTTACCTCTCCAACACTATGACAAAACCTCTCAATAAAATAATTAAGCATGTGGAGGTGGATTCATTCTCCACATTGCATGAAATCACTTCTTTCATGTAAATATAGGATTTGCTAAAGGTACAAGCAATCATCCAGAACTCATGATTGTCGATTTTTTTATGATTTTTACAAAAGAGAAAGGATGTGAACATTTTCAAGTTTCAATGATTATCTTATCATGATAAATTGGATAAATGGTGCACAACAGTGTAGAAACTCATTACTTGTTCCAATTTGGGAGGAAATAATGAGGATAAAACCTACATTTGATAGTTTAACTTGTTCACATATCTACATGGAAAGGAACAATGAAGTGCACTGCTTCTTAAAATATGGCTTAGCACTCGACCAAAAGAAATGGCAACTTTCAAAGACTTGAGACGACATTTTATTCGAATTCTAACATAGGCCTTGGATAGACAGCTTCAATTTTGAAATCAATCATTGATAAAAAAAATAAATTACTCTTTATTTCTCTTCTACTTTTTTAGCGGTTCATATACACATATCTCAGAAAAACATAAATAATGAAGTTTAAAACTTCAATTTTGGTATTGTAAAATTGCAAAATATGCTACAGGAAGAAGGTGTTGAAATATGTAACTAGGTTCAATATTCATAATGACATATGTAATCATGATTTTATGTATTTGATGTAATGAGAAAAATAATTTTATTATTGTTTTTCTTGAGGCATGCGTTTCATGCTCAAGGAAATTTATTTTTAGGTCAACCTCCCATTGTGAGCTCCTAGGTCTTGTCATTGAGTCTCCAAGTCATTAATTCATTGTCATGAATGAAAGACCCAGTTGGGGCATGTTACGTATTGTAAAATAATATTATTTGAGCCAAATAGAGTCGAAATACAATCCAATACCAAGTCAAAATGCAAGCAACAAGTCGGCCTTCCAAATATGACAAGTCAGGCTAGAGACAGTGATAAGTCGGCCTTCCAAATATGACAAGTCAGGTAGAGATAGTGATAAGTCAACCTAATTTGAAGTGACTAGAATCCTATATATATGGCATTCGACCTCATTCAAGGATACATCATACACACATAAAGAAGTTCGATAAAAGGGTCAAGAATAAGCATCAAATCAAGCAAAGAAAAGGAAGTCAAGAATGAAGAAAAATCAAAGTAATTTTGGGTCTATTTTGGGATATTCTTGTTCACACGTGCGAGGAGACTAGGGCATATCCTACTACAACAAATGAGAAGTAAAAGAACCTCAAGAAAGCTGAAAGAAGACAAGAAAATGATCTATCTTTCAAGCCAAAGCCACAAGATAATAACTCAATCCAAGAGAAGGAGAAGAAGGGATAAAATTTCCCTAATCCTATGACACGTACGAAATTTGCAGTCAACTACAGGAGGCCGAGAGTTGCAGAAAGAGAGGCAAAAAAATTCATACTAGTGTTACAAGACCGAAGGTTAAGGACAAAGGATATATTTCAACAACATCAAGAAGAGGTTGTCTTTGAATTGATCAAAAAAAGGCATGGCTTGGCAATGCATGAGTTTTTTTCAAGGATCAAGGTCTTGGAATTCTTCAAATAAAGATTCCTTAAGAAGAAGAATTCGTGTGGGTTTTCCTCTCACAATTGGAGAGGTGTTTCTTACACAGTAATTTGTCACTCTTCTCACATCCCATCCTTGATCCCAAAGTTCCTTATCACGAATCTTGTGCAGCATATCCACCTAGGAAAAATACATAAAGACATCCTATAAAGACTCAAAGAAAGCTGCCTTGAAAGATCACTGGAGAAGCTTAGTCAAAACCCTAATTTTCTGGGTCAGCGATATTCTCTAGTGGGATGCCCGTGCTGATGGCAGGTTGGCAGTTTTGTCCTAGAATTGTTAGCGACCTTTTTTCTATGAAAATCGCGCTAAAACCTTTCTGGCAGTGTTTCCTCAAATGGAGGAGAAGCTTCAACCTCTAGAAGTTCCAGGGCGACGCATTGGTTGTTAGTAAGTGCTGATATGATCGAGCTCTCTGATTTTAGAGCTTTGATATTATCAATGGGGGTTTATCCCTTAGAAAGTGGGCCTTCCTCCTCCTTTCTTAGGCTCCCAACCTCTTCTCCCTTCCTATAAATTGATCCCCCTCCTTCCACTATTGGTTGGTCATTGTTGGGTTGGTCTGATCATTCATTTTCCTTGTATCCTTGTATTTTGATAATGCCTAAGCTATCCAAGAGAAGGAGTGCTTTAAGATCTTCGGTGAAGGACTCGGACATCACCAAAGGGAGGCCTCCAACATCAAGGCCACGGTTGTAAGCTCTCTCCTTCATAGTTATTAATAAAACATCTAGTGTTTGATTTCTATATTTTTCTAATCATTTTTTCAAATAGTCTAATGTTCCATAGTCTGTTAGATAGCTTATATTAAATGTACATTTTGTATTGGATTACATTTGTTGTTGTCTCTTTATCTCCTGCAGGTAATCGTACGCCACTAGTAGTGATGAGCAAGCCTGAGGGACTCTGGATCGAGGCCATCATCAAAGGATTTGAGCATAGCATCAAGAAGAGGTACACCTATTCCGTTTCTCATCTTGTTTTGGATATTAGCTAATAAAGCTTGCATTAGATAGTCTCTTAAGTTGTTAGACCCACTCTAGGGCTAGAGAGATTGCCCATGTCGGCAGAGGGGATTTCTCTTCACAACAGAATTGGCGACTCCACCGGGGAGCTTTAGCCTCTTTACCTTCCCTTTCTCGAGTTGATTTATGATCATTTTGATGGATCATCGAGATCTAAGTCTGCTTGGGTCTCTATAGGTCTGCATAGGATTTGATAGCTATTTCAGTGTATCAATTCTATTTCTACTGTGAAATTATTTTTTTTATTTTTCCTTGTTTTTAGTACTCAGCGCATTTTCTTCCCTTACAGTAGTGCGGACAACGTTTTTTGATAATGCAGCCGCGCTGATTCACCTTTCAGCACTGTTATGTCCATCACAAATGCGTTGATCCTAGGGATAGGAAAAAGTTAGGGTTTTCTAGTGCATATTGAACCCTGAGAAAGTCTATCGAGTTTGAATGACCTCTTTCCATTGTATTTGGTTTGTTTGTGTTGTTTGAATGGTTCATTTTTTCACTTTGACTTGCTTGTTGTTAGAGTGAAGTTTAAACATTCCTAGGTTTTCTAGTCAATTTATTTTCGCTTGTCACTTATTTTTATCATCAAAGAATTCATAGGCTCTGCTTTAGAGTTCTATTCCAGTCATTTCAAACACTATCACACATTGCACCTGGCTTGTTTTGAAGTTTTTTTCATGTGTTGGTCATCACCGCACTTAGAGATCACCTTCAATTAAGTGTCAAACATAAGATAGCAGTTGTTTGATTCGCAAGTTTGGAAGGGTGTGTCTTATTTAGTTCTCGAATTCGAAAGAGTAAATTGAAAGTGATTTTCATTTTGAAATTTGGATTTGGTTTGTTTTTCATTGTTTTCAAAAAGAGTGAAAGTGATTTTCATTCATGCATTTTTTGAAGCGATCTTGTTTTCCATTCCATAGAAATAAAAGTGAAAAGGATTGTTTTTCATTTATTTGTTCGTTTGGTTGATTTTACTTTAGTTCATTGATTTAATTTTCATTTTGAGCTTTCAAAATAAAACAAAAAACAAAAACAAAAAATGTTATGCATCTTAGTGAAAAGAGAATAAATTTCATTTTTCAATAAGTTTGCATTTTGGGGAATTGTGAACGTGAATTTGATCTTAAAAGAAGCATTTCAGTAGCTTTGAACTAGTTGGGGAGGCATCATTGTTTGTTGCATTACTTGCACCCTTCTTTTTGTTTCTTCCCTCATTAGTTTAGAAGTCATCAAAATGGAAATAATCTCTTTTAGCATTTAGTTGCATTATAGAGTTCTGGTGACATCGATATTGAGCCTTAAACCGAGACTTAACTGAAGATCAACTTAAAATTTATCCAATTAACCTTAAGAAGCATTTGAAATTAATGAAAAAATTTAGAGTTCTAGGCTAGAGACGTGTTCCGGCATCATTAAACGTAGGATTTCTCACTAACAATCTATTTTACATTCCAGAGGTGAACCTCATCCCACATACGGAAGTATATAGGACTACGCTCCATGTATGAAAAGTATAAGGGGATGCTCTCATCATACGGTTACACATTAGACAGCACTACTACAGAATGGAATCCAACGTATTGTCGATTATATATGGGGAGACACCACTAGGTTGCAAGCCTACCATAGGTAACCGAGTCAGACGCCTTGTAGACGTGATACAACGAACACGGCATTTGGGAAGATTGGATGTAGTACGTTAAGTCCTTGGTAATTTTCTCTATCATTTATCACCAAGGTGTATATTGCAGCTCAAAAACACCTGGTAATCCTTTATTCCTAGCTCACCCTTTTTGATCTATTATTTGTTTAATTTCTGAAACCAACTGCCCACGATAACATCTTACCTGTGTTGTTCTCCGTCCTCATCGTTTCCTGGTTAATTGTGAATTTTAAATTTCTCAAAATTGATTCACCTTTTCTCTCTTTTATCTTTTCTTAAAGGTCATCGTGGTTGAATCGCCAGATTCACCTCCTTCCTCTTCTGAAGGATCTTAAGACCCTCCTCCTGAGGTCCCCCAATTTCTAGTTGGACCCCTTGAAGCCCAAGGCATTGAACTTGGAATTTTCATAAGTGTATAACCTATTTCTTCGCGTCCACCACCTGAAGATTTTATTTCATCATCATCTGAGGATCATAAGGTGGAAAGTATCGAACCGTCTGCATATTTTACGGTCTTTCATCCAAATCCGCTCTTTGATCTAATAGTGGTCTCGCCTCAATAAGCTTATAGTCCTTTTGATAAACCTGGTGTTCCCATTTTTGCTTCTCCAGTAGCATATCACACTACCACTCGTCAGTTGTTTCCTCCTAAAATGGAATGTAACACTGATGATATTCCATTCATGAGTACCCCTCAGATCACTTTACAAGAAACCACTGCAACTCACATTCCAAAACACATCTCATCCATGTTTCCTCCTGAAGGTTAACCTTACTTCACCACTCCTCAAGGTATAGGAAGTGGGACGGGAATACCCTTTAGTCAAGTCATATCTTCACTTCTGCATGGGTATACCTCTCTCGAAAGCCTTTTTTTAGGAGCTTTTGGAGCTGCATATTTATTTTCAAATCCCGTTAGGTCAATGGGCATTCCCCCATATTCTGTCCCATTTGTTTTGAATATGGTTTCTGCATCTCACATTGTTGCTCCACCTACAGTGACTATAGGTCAAATGATCATTTTGATAGGATCTACTACCCCCATGTTGCTATCTACGATTATTGTGGTTCCACCATTGAGTGGATAACCTACGGTTTCCTCTATGCCTAAGGGGCAGTCCAATCTTATTTACGCACCTCCCCTTTCAAGTAGAGGACATCTGAACTTTGGACCCATTTCAGGGGCGGGACAACCTAATGCTAGTCTAGGTGGAACAGTGCTTTCACAGCCGAAAAATACTGTCATAGGAACTGCTCCATTGAGTGGTCAACCTACTTCAACTGCATTTTTATATGAGCATCCCCACATTCAGTATTCTTAGGTTTAGCAACCCCATCTCCAAAGACTAAACGTACAATAATCGTATGTTCAGCAACCCAACATACATCATCAATACGTTCAACAGTCAAATATGCAATATCAGCGCAATTCTTATTTAATCATGTCATAGCTCAGTTCGTTGTCCCGACAACCATTGTCACAAACCATGGCTCTCATTTTCGAAATCATATGATGACAGAGCTTACTGTTGAGCTGGGGCTACACCACAATATCTCCACTCATTACTATCCATAGACCAATGGCCAAGTCGAATCTATTAACATGGTTTTGGTAACAATGCTTTAGTGAACCATTGGGAGACACAAACGAGATTTCCATCTCATGATTTTCTCAACTCTTGGGCTTACCAAACTTCCACTAAGATCGTTATCGTATTTACACCATTTCAACTAGTGTATGGTCTGGAAGCAACACTCCTAATCGAGTGTGAAATCCCTTCTCTGAATCTAGCCATCGAGCTACTTCCTAATACTTCACTAGAAGAGAAATGTTTGCTTTACCTCGAGCGTCTTGATGAGACCTGAAGACTTGTTTCTTTAGTCATTGAAGCACAAAAGAAACGAGTTAATGCTTAGTACGAAAAATATGTCAACCCTCACATTTTTTTCTGAAGGTGACTTAGTCCTCCTCAATGATCAAGCCCACGATAAATTGGGATTCAGGAAGCTCAAGCCAATATGGCATGGGCCCTACCTGTTCAACATGTATTGGAAAGAGGTGCTTATGAGCTGGTAGATTACGAAGGAAATCAGTTGACTGAGCCCCGAAATGGGCTCTATCTGAAGAAGTATTATGCTTGATCACAAGTATGGTACCTTGTACATTAGTGTGTTATTAATTAGTGTGATTTTTATATTTTTTGGTGTGATTGTTTTCTTCATGGACATGTTTCCTTTGATTACCTTGTGTTCCACTTGTTTTGCATATGTCATCGAACCATTATACCGGTTTCGCTGATGGTGCTCGTCGTAGAACATGAAGCTTATATTCCACAGCATGGGCGCTTTTTTCCCTTGATGGCGAGTTGATTAATCTACAAGGTATTTTTTTAGGTTGAACAACTAATAATATCGCCGAATATAGTGCGGTCATCAAACTGTTATCAGATGCAATCAATCTCAATATTAGAGATTTGGTTGTCAATTTAGACTCACAACTCATTGTGTTGCAATTAAATGGTCATTATTCAGTTAGAAACCCCAATATTTTTCACATTTATTTACATGTTCGATTATTGGAAAGACATTTTGATTACATTACATATCAACACATTCCAAGAAATTTGAATACATTGACAGATACATTAGCAAACAATGTATTAGATAGACATATGTGTAACATGTAAAAAACCAATACATCATCATGATAAATGAACACTTAGTAGCCGTAGAAACATGCATATCTATATATATATATATATATATAAATTTTGTCTAGTGTCTTACATCAAAACCTCAAAAAATATGTGCTATGTGACATAATGGCTCTGTGAGCCTACATTAGTACAAAAAAGTAAACTAAAAGTTGTTATCCACCCACGTGGTGCTCGTGATAGCATTTTATTGCTCGAATAACTCTCTAGAGTAAATGGTGCAATCACCTTGAGACTCCCACATTACGCCTCTGATAGTGCATGGGGATGTTGTCAAAATTTTCTTACTCTAGTATGCCTCTAGTTAGGCCTTCCAGGTTACGCTCCACCTATGCTAGTGGGTATGCCCCCTCCTCATAGGGAGCATCCTTGATTTGGCGAGCTACTCTCCTCGCAATCGGGGACACACCGGGTGGTATCTCAGGTCCAACATCTATAAAAACATCATAATTTTTAGGTCTTGGAATACATAACAAAAACATCAAAAAGTAAAAAATTATAAATAAATAAAAAATTACCGGCATCAGACCATTATTCGCCTGGCAGAAGAGGTATATCTGGGTCTCCTCTGAAATCAGTGCTCGCATACACATAGTCTTCAACCATGATCAGTTGATGACGCATCCAGCTTAAAAAATGTTTTGGTAAAATGTATCTGTTGGCCGCCTCCTTGACGGGGCATGATTTTGCACCACCTCAGTAGCCTCTAGTCCCTCGAGTTTGGATCATAAACCTATAACCGCTAATACAGAAACAGAGGCACCCTCTCCAGAAAGAAGGTGACTAATATGGAACCATACTCAAACTGTTCCAGTCAATTTGTCTTGTACTTGGTTAGTTGGCTCTTCGTATTTGCCAACAACCCCTCGCACCAGTTAAACATAGTGGGATCCAAGCAATCCACTGCATACTGGAAATGAGACTCCGTTGCTTCATGCAATGCCTGGGCCCCGGCTACTCAGGCTATGCAATGAAATTTTGTACATAAGGGTAAATATGTGATTGACGATATTTCCACCTTGCCACTCTGATTCTTTTTGGCCCTGGGACAATGTCTTTGGATGAGCATGTTAGTTCTCTCCCCTCCAATGCAGGCCCTGAAGAGTTGGATTCTCTCACCTCTCCTGGACAAACTTGTAATGACTATATTTCCATGACATCTATCTCAAGTTCTTGATCCCCAATTATGAATATTTGTTGATCCACATCCCATAATCCAATCAAATACTCAAGTAGCTCCAACTGAGCTCTCAACCCTACAGTTTGGAAGAATTTTATCAATCCACGGTTCTTCAATTAATTTACGCAATTTGGATCCTGGAGAGATTGGTTTTATTCCACCTCATGGCCTCTTTCCTTCCATTCAATCACCATCTCCACTGAAAACACCTGCAAAACATGTTCAATTGACATTTTCGGAGCTTTCATTGGAATAGTTTTGGAAATAAACCATTGAAATGAGAGAATTCCTTGATTTAAATTATTCCCCGCAGTCAACGCAATCAGAATTTAAGCCTATGGCGGCCACCTTCAGAGAGACAACAAGTTTACGGATCTGCGTTGATCGCTAGCAAAAATGAAATTTTAAATTCTCCCCTAATCACAAAATTTCTAAACTAAACAACTTAATAATGGAATTAAAAGGAAGAGTAAAGTTTGGGCTCTTACCTCAAGTAGACAGATTTCCGAACAGTGTCCTGGATCGGCCGCACCACTGATCTGAAGTTCGAAGGAGAAAGGGGTAAAATGCACTTTCAGAATTTACTCCAAATAGAATGGTTAAAATTATTTACTTTTTCTATTTGTAGGTTTTTTAATATATTTGGGCGATTGTTTTATTATTTTTCCTCGATATCAGTGATGTTTGACGTTTTTTGTGTAACAACGAGATTCCTTATACTGATGGTGATTATTTCTGATGCAACGAGTTTATTTTATCTCTTTTTCAAACTCGGTAAAAATAAACGAAAAAGGAACCCCCTTGGAGTTATCTTTTAGCTCTTTTCTGACTCTCAAAAAATGAAAATATTTTTGAGTACTTGTCTTTTCAAACTCGTTAAAGTAAATGAATTAACGTGGTCTCAGTATACGTTTACCCCTTTTTCGGCTTTAGATTAACTATTTAAGAAAAAGGAATACCTTTATCGAACATGTTCAAGAGGTTCTCTCGGATATTATTTTTTACATTTTCATATCTGGGAGACGATTTATGAAAAGGGACATGATGGAGTTTTCTTTTCCATTTCTTTTTCAAACTCTCTAAACATGAAAAAGACATTGATTTACCCTTATGTTAGGCTCATTAAAAATACAACGGTGAAAGACTTGTCACCATGACAGGATCGAGTTCCTCCTTCCTAGGGCTTGTTAAAACTACTAGGGTGGATTCATTCGAATAATGAACTTACACACTCATCATATGTTATCCTCTTCACATTGATTATCAAAAATAAATAGGTACTCGTTAGCAATAGCGGGGGAAAATTGAAAGTGGAACATCTTGTTTGTTTTGGGGAGCTTGTCGCTCTTGAACATGACACTCATCTACAGTTCATGTCGGGTTGGGGATATCCTTCATTCATCGTTTTTCCTCTGTGGGTTTGGGAAATCCATTTGCCTCCTATTCGACAACCATTTTTGTCATCATGACCTCTGATCCCATTTGAGTCAAATGATGCCACACTCCGGAGTCGTGTCACCGATATGTTCGAGAGAAGTCTTTTTGGTCAAATTCAAACATCCTCTACTTATTTGAACCTATCTATAATAGTCTTGAATCACTCCCCTTACCTTAAGATATCCTTTGTTTCATGTCGATGATGTGGGAATCATTATGGCCCTCCAACAACGAATCACTTCATGTCGACTTCAACTCTTTATCCGGGAAGATGGTTTAGAAACTCCTTTTCAATACCTTGGAGCTTGCATGCCTCAATGGCAAGTTCTTCGCATTTGACGATGGGTTCACCTCATTGGACTCTGATTGGATGATTCTACGAGTGTTCGACTACAACACATTTATTCATACTTGTAGTTTGTGTTGTTGTACCTTGAGGACCATTTTCATTATCGGTGGTTTCGCTTGTGCCCGTTAACAATTTTCATCATTGACCGGTAATCAGGTGGTTTCTACCATGTTCAACATCAGATCATATATTCACATGGCTAGATTCGTACGTTGGGTAGATTGAGATTGCGGCGAAGACCCTGGATCACATTTTTAACTATCCAGATTGCATGGAGTTATTGAGTATTCATTGTTGTACATATGATCATGTCTATACGGATGGTTACAACCATACCATAGATCAATTTCCATGATCTCTTTATGAAAAATGGCTTCGACCATGCTGTGGGTTCATGTGTTATTTGATACCTAGTCCATAGGCGTGTTGTTAGGCATATTCATATCAGATATGTCATATATTGTATTGTGTTTCATTTGCGAGGTTTCCTGGTGATATTCCAGGTTATTTTCCTTGGTTCGTAAAGCATTTCACCCAACACTCCTCGTTCAGCATTCATTCTTTAGGGGGAATCTGTTACACAGTAATTTGTCACTCTACTCACTTCCTATCCCTGATCCCAAAGTTCCCTATGACAATTCTTGTACAGCATATCCACCTAGGAAAAATACATAAAGACATCCTCTAAATACTCAAAGAAAGTTGCCTTGAAATATCAACGGAGAAGCTTAGCCAAAATCAAATTTTCCGAGTGAGTGCTCTTCTCTAGTTACATGCCTCTATTGATGGCAGGTTGACACTTTTGGCCTAGTGCTATCAGCGCCCTTTTTTCTGAGAAAACTACATTGAACCCTTTCTGGCAGTGTTTCCCCAAATGGAGGAGAAGGTTCGACCTATAGAAGTTCTAGGGCGGCGAGGTGGTGATAGGGTCAAGCTCTCTGATTTTAGAGATTTTATCTTATCAATGGGGGTTTATCCCTTAGAAATTGGGTCTTCCTCCTCCTTTCATGGGATCCTAACCTCTTCTCCCTTCCTATAAATTGATCCCCATCCTTCCACTATTGTTTTTCATTTTTGGGTTGGTTTAATCATTCATTTCCTTGCATCCTTGTATTGTGATAACGCCTAAGCTATCCTAAACAAGGAATGTTTTAAGATTTTCGGTGAAGGACTCGAACATCACCAAAGGGAGGCCTCCAACATCAAGGCCATGTTTGTGAGCTCTCTCTTTCATATTTACTAATAAAACATCTAGTGTTTGCTCTCTATATTTGTCTAATCATTTGTGAAAATAGTCTAATGTTCCTTGATATGTTAGATGGTCGATATTAAATGTATGTTTGTATTTGATTATGTTTTTTGGTGTCTCTTGATCTCCTGTAGGTAATCGTGCACCACTAGTAGCGAGGAGCGAGCCTGAGAGACTGTGGATCGAGGCTCATTAAAGGATTCAAGCATAGCATCAGGAAGAGGTAGGCCTATTCCCTTTCTCATCTTGTTTTGGATATTAGCTAAGAAATATTGCATTAGATAGTCTTTTAAGTTGCTAGACCCACTCTAGGGCTAGAGAGATCACCTCTATCTGTAGAGGGGAATTATCTTCACAACAGTGTTGGACCTGGATGATTGCCTATATCTTGTGTCCTTTAGCACATTGTTATTTATGGTTTGGTAGTTTTTTGATGAAGAAAACACTAATAATAAACAAGTAAAAGAAGAAGCTAATTAAGTAGAGTAAAAATACACAACATACAATTATCAAAGAAGAGAAATCATCGTATGTTTTTGCTCTTGGATTTCTCAATAGAAGGATGAAACATTATATTTGTGTTAACTATTTTGAAACTTTTATTTTTGAACTTAGATTGAATTTCACATATTCAACTGAATACACACAACAGTTGTGTATTTGCATAATTTAATTTTACCTCTTTTTAAGCAATAAATTACAATCTTTCCCAAGGAAAAAAAACAAAAATAATAGAAGAATAATATATATATATATAACCCTACATTAAAATAAAAATAACTTCAAACTAAAATAATAAAAATAAATTTTCTATGTTATTATTTTTTTTTGTGTGATTTAACTTGGTATTACCTCAAAATATCAAAACATCAAGATGCAACAACCACTTGTACATGTTTTTCATAATTTCACCGTATGTAGTCTCAATCTTCCACAAGGGAAACTAGATATATTGATTTCTTGCAAAGGAGAAAGTCATACCAATATATAAAAATTTAAAAATTTAAAAAATTTAAAATAAAAAATAAAAATAAAAATTGTAAGTAATCAAGTCTATCAGCTAAGGAACTACAAATATAAATTCCACTGAAGTACATAGCAAAAAATTAGGAGTCTGAGGAAGTCACTGGAATAGGATATTTGGCATTGGGACTAGCAGGATCTCGAGGTTTTACCTCACATTGGATATGGATCTCCAAGTGGGCTATTCGGGAATCCAAACTCTCCAAGCATGAACATTGGAATTGCTAGGCACGCTTGATGTTATTTCGGATAGAAAAGATGTCATATTTCTCCTCTTGTTTGTCCTTCTGAACTCTACCTAATAGGGTTTTCAATTGGGAATGAAGGGTAACTAGGTTAAGGTATTTTTTTCATCTTTCCCTAGTGTCTCAGAGGTCAAGAACCCAATGGGATACCTTCTCAAGGAAGTCAAATTCAAATAAATATTGATGATCATTGTGTTGTAACATTATTTGTTTTTGATAAGTTAGCATATGTAGTTAAATAATTTTGAAAATGATAAGGTAGGATATGGATGCAAAAGAATGAAAAAAGTTAAAAAATGCTAGGAAAATTATTATGTTTCGTAGGCATCCATGTCAATAAAATGTTAAGTGTTAGATGCTCTAAATAAAGAAGGCAAAATAAAATAAAAATGTTAGGGAAGAAAAAAGAAAAAACAAATCTTCTTTCTGTTTTAAAAAGATTGATTGGCTGCTAGTCTAATTGTGCCTAGGGAAAAAGTGTTTTATATGGTTTAAATCATGATTATTAATTACATATTCTAAATGTTTTAAACCATATTATATAACCCACCATGCATTTACATTAATCATATATCCCTGTCATTCATTTCCCTTTATAATTCCCGATGATTTATTTAAATAATGTCCCGACCCCACCATCCACATCATCGCATTATAGCCCTTCCACATTCCTCCATATCCGATGATCATCCTTAACATATGTCGACATCAAATGGCCCCTATGGCCTTTCGGCCCCCCTTTTCCATCTGAACCTTATCACCAAGGATGGGGGGTCCAAAAATAATTGTATTTGAAAACCACCCATGTATATGTTTCGATGCCACATGAGTTCGGCCCCACCAGGCACAAAACAGCAAACCACCTTACCCACCCCAAAAAAAAAAAAAAAATTGTTTCCGGTATACCGGCTATTGCGATGACCATTGTGCACCACTCCTGCGCTGCCACCTCATTACCCGTTAACCAATAAAATTCTCTCCCTCCATAATTTCGTTGTAAACTTAATTACCTATCTGTTAACCTGCGCCATCAATGGAAACATGATTTTTCACTATTAAACTTGCTAAATATCTCTGCAAACGCCTTTTCTCATTACAGGTTATTATAATTCGTTGTTTTCAAGTTGTTTATTGATCCACAAGCACTACAATTGCTTGAACACGCCTGATCTTACCATTTTTCATTCTCTTCCCTATTCTTGATCACAGAACCTTCTTTCTTCCCTTTGTTCCATTGTCAGTTGTAGCCATTATGCCTCCCAAGGAGAAATATCCCTAGGAAAATGTTAATCCTTTGATTTTCCCTCCTCTAGACTTTCATCACATCCCTATGACTGACAAAGATTATTGAATCTATGAAACACACTCAGATATCGACATTCTTGAGATGTATTGTTGGCTAGAAGACAAATGGATTGAAATATCCGATGAAATCCAGCTCTGGGAGTCTAATCTTCCCGTTTTATCTTTCCTCCAACCCACAGTTCTCCTGATTTCATCAGGAAATGTCATGCCTCCCGTTGTGGCTCATTTTTGTTTTCATTTATTTTATTTTCAAAAATACTAAAAAAGCGTATATTTAAAAAATATGAAAAAATGTAAATCCTTCATATGTTTGAAAATCATTTCATTTTCGCATACTTCTCAACTAATATATATTTTTGAAGAGCATGTGAATGATGGACTAAGTGTTCCAATTAACACCTGTGCTAATTGTCGGGTAGGATTAAAAGAAGTTTCATTTGACATAAATCAGTGGGACCCCGCAGGCACAAATAGCCTGCAGGTTAGCAGAGGAGGTGCCTCCGCAGTTGACTCCACTGACCATCAGTCGATCAAGATCGATGATTCTCATCCACTATGGGGGCAGGACCACGACGGATGCTCCGTACCCCCGAGCACCCCCGCAGTGACGTATGAATCCAGTTGGTGACAGCTCATCTGTCATGTCATAAGTACCGTTACTTCTTCTTTTAAGCATTAATTCAGCATTAATGTTTGAAGCTCATGCCATCTATTTAAAGGTTCAATTTTTTATTTCTCCTGTCAACCTCTCATTCTCAGTCATCCACGAAGTCATCCTAGTCATTCTATTTTCTTATCTCCGCATATCATTGTCCGCCACCCTGCATTATTCCATGGCTAAGTTATCTTCTTTTTCCGGCTCTTCTAGCCATATCCCTCTCATGGATACTGAGCAAGATATTGGGGATACCATCTGCACCATTGAGCATTTGACCTTCTACTGGAAAGTTCTCTTGAATGAGAAAAGTTTCCCCATCTATTCAGCCATGGAAACTTCTAGTGTTCTGTCTGCATGCATCCCCAAAACATATATTTTTCCCGAATTTGTGTGTTGGTTAGTGTCTGCATCATATCCTGGTAAATGTTTTGTGATGAATTTCTTAGGGGAAAATTTCCTTCAGATTACAACCCAGTTAATTCTTCAAGCCCTGTGTTATCCTGAGTTTGAGTCTTATGTCCAGTTCATTGATGAATCATTGGTAAAATTCTATGATAATCTTACAAGACAGGATTTTACCCAAGTCATCTCCTTTTTGAAGCTGGATACAAAGCAATTTTCAGCAGATGATAAAGAATTCCCATTAGATATTTTTGATGCAGAATTCAAGCCAGTGCTACAATCTCTATTAAAGATACTTGGAAAAGAAGATGCTGCTCAAATTGACAGGTCAGTGTTGGGATTATTTGCCATGATGATGAAGCCTAAAGTAGTATTGGATATTCCCTCTTACTAGCAAGAGGTTGTTAACACTCAGCTCATGAGCTTATCCCTCACCGGGTCCTTCAGGTTCCCTTCACTTATCACTTATCTATTTTTGTATCAAAATGTAGAATAATTTTTACATTTGGGCCTGAACATAATGGATGCAAATAAGAAAAGGCATTTAGTAGTTTTCTAGACTAATACAGTAAGAAATGAACCAAATGAGGGAGGGATGTTTGATTTTGCTACTTATTTTATGCCAATTGCTTATAAGGTTTTGAATGGGGTTCCTTCTCCATGTTTCTTGCCAAAATCTCAAGAGTGTCTTCAGTTAAGCAATAATTGTAAATTTGGGGATTTGTTTGTATATGAAGATCATTCAGAAATTAGATTATATGGAGTTGGGAGAGAACCTTATAGATTGCCAGTTTTTGTCCCTGTGAGGTTGTTTGCATTGGAAGTTATTAAACAAAGTCTGAATGTAGATCAAGTTCATTTTTTTCCAATTAAGAAGGGTCATTTGTTTAAGCTGCCTATGTCTATGGGTCCATTCATAGTAAATATGTGGAAAGCATTTAATGAAGCTAACAGATGTTAGAAGGGATGCACTTGTTACTAGGTGAGAAATGGGCCTATGATCCTCACAGGGTAATATCTAACAGAAGGTTTGAAAATGACTATTCTGCTTCCATTCATGCCTGAAATAAAAAAGTTGTCAAATAAAATTTTTGCAGACTCTGTTAGTTCCAGCATAAAGACTCCCATCATTTCTGGAAAATTGAGCAAAAGAAGTAAAGAGACAGTTGTTGATTCTGAAGATGAGGAACAGAGAGCTAAGAAGAGGGCTAGACTGACTAAAGAAATACCAAGCACTCAGCTTGGTTTCCTCCTTCAATTAGGAGATTATCAGAATGTACCAGCTTCACCTACAAGACATGGAGATGTTCAAGATCAAGTCCCTTTGATCAAGCAAGTTTTTGCTCAAATTGCAGGGAGGAATCAAAAGATGAAAGCTAGTATGGAAGCGCAAGTTGAATATTATATTACTCCTGATCAAACTAGATTATTAACTACCATGTAATTAGAAAAGAACTAGTTTAAGATTTCTTTTTATCACCCATCTGAAATGACAGTAGGGTCATCAAGTAGTTTTAAAACTGTTAATTTGATTATTTATGTGAAGAAAATTCCTTTACTTGATAAAGTTGATTTACATATGCAGATAGGGAAATTAATTGTTAATGATCTAACCGAGTCTGGTGTAGCTGCTTAAAAGGCAGAACAAATGCTAGGAAAAGTGATTAAGCAGTTAAAATTGGAAAAGGCTAATTCCAAGGCTCTTACAACTCAGAATGAAGAGTTGAAGAAGATAATTGTAAAGATTGGAGTGAATCCTAATGATAAGTCAGCTGTACAGAAGTTGTTAATAAGTGTTGAGTCAGAGATAAATGTGTTGAAGAAGAAGTTAAATTTTCCTACTAGAAAACACTCAATGGAAACTGAGGTAGCAGAGGTTGAGAATGAGAAAGAGAATATTTTACAGCAGTTGTTATAGAAAGAGGAGGATATTTCTAAGTTAAAGGAGTTTGTCCTTAACTTGCAAGCTGAAATTGTTTCTCATTCTTGCACTATAATCATGCCATCTGAAACTGATGATCCAGCAACAAGATTATCCCAGTTGAGTACAAAGTTGAAGACGGCAGAAAATGATCTGAAGAAGGCTCAGAGAGAGTTGGAGACAGTGACAAAGCTAATGCAGGCCAAAGAAGGGGAAATCAATAAGTACAAATCATATTTCCAGACAGCCAATAATGAAATCAAGAGTCTAAGGAAAATCTGAAAGAAAATATAACTCTGGTTCAAGCAAAAGACATTGTATGGAATGAAATCATTAAATACATGAAAACAGCTTGGGAGTCCTTGACAATAGTGTTAGAGGAAAATAAACTTATCAGAGACTTAGAGGAACTAGTTATGGCAGATAAACAGAAGACTCTTAACAGAGCCTTATGGGCAAAGAAATTCATTGATTCCATCAATTCTAAGACAGATCAGGAGTTGGAGGAAAATTAAATTAAAGATAGGACATTGTGTGTTCTAGAGATTAATAAGTTGATTGTAAAAAAATGCTTGCAGGAAGTCAGCAGAGAAGAAGTTGGAAAAAATTAAACAAGTTGTAAACAGATTTGATAACATATTTGAGAAAAGGGCCAGAGCAAGATTGCCTTCGTGTTGGGATCTCAAAGGCAGTCTTTTATCATAGGATTCCTATGAGCCACTGTTAGTGCTAACGAAGAGTAAAATGGATAATACCCATGAGAAGACTGCAATCTTGAAAGGAGATACAATTTTTAATTTCTTGCAAAGGCATTTTCAATTACTTTGGATGGTAAAGACTTTGTTCACAGAATGACCTACTTTCAGCAGGATCACTGCCTTCAGGCTAGAATATCATAAGTTGATCAATTCTCCCAAAACCAGCATCGAGATATGGAAGAAGTGCAGAGCATGGATGACTGATTCACCAGGTGACACCTCAGCATCTCAGAAGGACACGTCAACAAATCCGGATAATATAGTGGCAACCAATCAAATTCAAATTCAGCAAATAGATTGAGGCTTTAGTTTAATTATCTTTTTGTTAAAAGATCCATGTTGTAATGAAGTTTTTAATTGTTGTGTAATAGGTAATTTATGAAGTTATAGTTAGTTCGAGCAGTTACAAGTAGTTCCAACAGTTACAACCGCTTTGTATTGTATTTAAAGAAATGAAAAAGAAAGATCAGGGTTCTGAGTTTTGGACCTTTGGATGAGTGTAAATTATGTACTGAATTCTCTGAGAAATTAATGAAAGAATATCAAGTTTCTTGCACCTGTTGATGTTGATATGTCTTTCCAGTTTCGCTTTGTGTCTATTCCTCTTTGAATGTAGTGAATTAATGTAGATGTGAGTCTCTTTTTACATCTATAAGTAAGAGTTAAACAATCCTTAATATGTGCTCCTTCACTCCAACTATTTTGTTCACATACAATTCTTCTAAAATTTGAAGTGATAGATTATGTTTCTCGGCATATCATTTTGAGTTTCCCTTACCATTCTTCTTTTCATTTTATTCAATATCAGTAGTTAATGGCATTGTGAAGGCTTTCATTATATCAGATTATTCATGGTATTAAGTAATTAAATTCCAAAGGTGTTAAACAGAGGCCATCTGATATTATAATTTTGTGACACACATTGATAAAATGTCTTGAGCACTAATTCCTTACCATAGCCAAGGGATTTTTTCTTGAGATACAACACCTCCTACTTGCCCAGCCATAGAGCCATAGTCAATTCTAATGGCCAAGTTCTGTTTACTATGACCCCTCAGGCCATTGAGCAAATGATGTTAGCTCCCACAGTCAATAATGGTGCCCCATTCTCTCATGAAGCTCTGGTTGAAATATATCAGAGATTAGATATTGCAAAAAGAACCCAAACCTTAGAACTATTCCTAGCACAAGATGATGCATTTCCTAAAACAAATCCTCCTTATCCTTCATCCCTCTTCCTTGAGAGAACCAAGCAAATAACCATTGTCCTATCTTACTTGCTTAGCTACTACTCTGACCAATACATAGATGAGGCTATTATAGGATTTCTGTCTATATTTTCCAATGATTCCAAGCCTTCCATAATGTTCAATTTCAGTCACTTTCTTGTAGAATCCATTCATCAGCAGTTTCTTGATTTCAAAACAGAAGAGGTATTTAAATATACCTCTGTTCTATTTTATATGTTCATATACTTCCAAGGAGACAATATGAAATTGTCATTGCAGAAGTTAAATGATAAAGGAGACCAGCAGTCAGTAATTTTCTGGACCACCTTGGTCATGAAAGAGCAGAATGAATTCACCTACAAGAAATTCATTGAAATGTGTTTCCACCAAGCTATCAGTATTCTAAATAGCAGAGAAAAACCTAGAATCAATGAAGAAATTCAGAAGATATTGCAGCTGACAAAACAGGTTCAGACAGGATATTGGTATCTGTATGAAAACTACACTGAAATAAGGGTTTTTGGATGTGATCTGCAACCATACAAGTTTCCCAAATTCCTCCCATTGAGGATTTTTTCTTTGAAATTCATCAGGAAAATGATCAACATGGATTAGTTACATTTCATGGATGCCAAAAAGAAATCTCAATTCAAGCTAAAAACTCGGATTGGCCCATTCATATGTAATAGCAGAAAAGCAGCAGTAGACGCAGATCAGCTATTAAAGAAAATGCAATTTGATTTAAGATTTACCTGGTCATATGACCCATTAAGCATTATTTCTAAATTAAGGGTAGAAACCAAATCTACACCTTACTTTAATACACCAAGGCCAGAGATAAAGCAGTACAAAAACAAGCTAGAGTGGACAGAGAACACATTGCATGAAGCAAAAGAACAACTAGTTTCATCATCAACAGTGCAGACTCGAACAAATCAGGAAAAGACAGCTAAAAGGAATAGAGAAGAAGGGTCTCCTTCAAAGACAAACATCTTCAGTGAAGGATTCAAAATTATGTATAGAAAGAAGGCTAAATTTAGTTCCAGACTAAGTATTAGCAAGGATTCAAAGTAGCAGACCCCTGTCAACACAAATGAGCCTCTTATATCCTCAATAATAGGAGATTAGCCCACACAGTCTCCTACTACTTCAGATCAACAGAAGATCATGCAAATAGGTACTTCAACTTCAAGCGAGCCAGAAAAGAGCAGCATGGACATCTTCAAGGAAATCATACTAAAAAATGAAGCCTTGAAGATAAACGCTTATAACCAATTCTGGAAACAAACTTCAGGTGCCCAAAGTAGGCTATTGTCAACCTTTTATGCAAAGAAAGGAAGAATGCTAATGGAATTTCTTCAAGCACAAGTTCCTCAGCCAAAAGAAAAATTAGACTATAAGAAAACATATTTTGAGTTCGATTCCAAATATATACATCCCATTGATCAAATAGAGATGCATAAACAAAATGGAGAGATGATCTTCTCAACTGTAACTAACACTGCCATGTCTTTATCTAAAATGCAGGTTACACTAGCAAATGTCAGATCATAACTCAACATGGAGAAAGTCTCAGATTTTTCCAAGGACACCACGATTAAAACCTTGGAAGATTTGGTAATCAAGTTGGGTTATGACCCTACAAATGTTAATGTTGCAGAAAATTTAATCAAGAAAAAGAATGTTGATATTGCAGCATTGAGGAAGTGGTTGAAATTGCCACCTACAGAAGATCCTTTAGCCAAGGAAATTGAAGAAACAGAAGCAGAAAAGGCAGATATGCTGAAACTCATTCTTGAACAGAGTACACAGTTGAAACAAATGGAAACAGAGATGGAAAATGGATTAATGAAAGTAAGAAACCAGTCAAGAAATTTTCTCCTTTAGAAGCACCTCCAATGACAGTTATTCCCATTGTTATAGCTGCTACTACCAGTAAAGGAGATTCTACATATCAGTTAGCCTCCACAGTCCAAAACATGACTTTGTAGATTGAAGAAATATAGAAGCTACAGGAAAAAGTGAAACTTCTTGAAGATCAACATAAGAAGTCTTATACTTTTCATGCATTGGAGCTTCAGAAAGCTCAAAACCAAGTTTAAATATGGAAAAAGTAAGCCACTGAAGTTTCCATTGGTTACACTCTAGGCAATGTCAAAGAAATCATTTGGACTAACATTTTTGAAGAGATTAATGAAATATATCCATCTATCAAGATCATCTTCAAGCAAAAAGAGTTAGAAGAAAAGGAAAATCAGGAAATTTTTTATGCAAACACTCAACTGGGAGAAATGCCCAATATAGCCAGTAGCATCATAAAATTTCTAACCTCTAAGGACGGCCAAGAATTGGATGAGCTAGCGGTAGATGATAGGACTGAAACTATCCCTGAAGTAAAGAAAGTTATAATTAAAAATAACTTGGTGGTACAATTAACAGAAAAATGTCATACTCTGGATATGATAATCAACAGGTTTCTTACAAGGATAGATGCATTAATTAAAAAAGGTCTCCCATCACTGTTTGTTATAAATGACATATTAATGCCTGGGGAGGATTATATGAAGAAACTCAAAGAAACAAAAAGCTATGCATCTATGTCTTCTATTAGAGGTTCTATGACAGGTAGAGCATTCTACAAAGCAGTTGAAAACATCAGTCTTATTCACCATGAAATAACACGCATTTTCACTGTAAACCAACTTTTACAAAGTACACTGAGGTCAATGAAATCTACCACAAGGTTATTAAATCTTCAATTCTAGATGAAGAGCGATGGGAAAAGCTCTGCGAATACCAAGAGTAAAGAACAAGTCATCATGCCAGCACATCACTCAGTTTTGCCAGTGCAATACTAAAAAGGTGGTGACTCAGAAACAACTTTCTAGCAGAACAGGGCCAAAATACAGATCCGCTTCTTTTAGATCATTATTATTTCCTTTCTGTTCATTTTCAAAAAATGTAGTTTGCCTTGTCACTCAGGCAATTGATTATAATATGTATTTTGTATAAATACTTCATCTATCGAAGTATTCAGGGTTGCACCCTTGCATGAGCAGATTTTGTAAAGCAGAAATTGTATTAAGTCTTTCTGATCATCATTAATACAAGAAGGATTATGAACTTATTTCATACAGCTCTGTTTTCTCCTCTGTAAAAATTTTCCAGTTTTCTTAAATCATTTTGTTTCTTCATATATTTAATTATTGTCAAGATAATTATGTGAGTTTGATTGTGTTTCAGCAACCCTACAAATCCTCCTGAAGTTATTATCGTTATAAATATTGATTTACTTGACAATTTGTTAATGTATGTCCCTTTAATTTATTAATTGTCAGTATCTTGATGATATTATATATATTATGTTGAATCTTTGAACGTTGTTTGAAGGTTTTCTAGCTTATGATTTATTTAAAAATTCGATCTGAATATTTAATAATCATAGTCTGTCACACAAGTCCACTTAATCAAATCATTAAATCTTAAGCACTATGTGAGATAAACAAGCAGCCCTCACTTGTAATTATTGATATTATCTGTAAGATTTAAAAACATTAATTGTTTGATTAAAATTTATCTTATGCATTGGTCCTCCAAATATTTCAAAACACAAACAAAACATTTTAGATGCTTTGGCATGATTATTGACCACGATCATCTCAAAGGACAACACATTGTAATGCCCCCTCCCGCATTTACCCGCTTTTACAAGCGCTCCCAGTAAATTTGAAACAGAGTGCCACTATGACAAGCCCTGACCTCCTAGCTCCAATTAAGGAAGCGGGGCTTACAACTTATACATTTTGACCATAAACTAACATCCTACAGGGACTACAAACCACTCGGGAGTTTCAAAACCACCCCATGTGGTCAATCCCCAAGATGGAAATTTGATTCAGTGACCTAGACTTCCAACTGCGCCCTTAACATTGCCTACATGTGGTTGAAGGCCTCCAACCACAATAACAAGCCTTGCTCCATGCAGTTGTGAACTAATTGCTCAATTCAGTGCCTGTGGTGCCAAGATTTGGGCCACCATTCCAATCCAACCTCCATATCCCTGCCTATAAGTGCCTAAGAATTCTCGGAATGATAAATGACATAATGATAATACTAAACATACAAAACTTGAACAATAACTTGACCTAACCAAGGCTAACCATGACAATCATTTCGTCAAACATATAGTGAACATGTGAGTTATAGGTCATGAACGCATATCTGATCATAAGGGTTCGTAATCCATCTGATAATAATTAAGAAGGTCTATTCCCCTCTCTTAAAAACTACAATAATGCATGTTATCCCATGCATTCATTAACCATCAAATACTTATTAAATATTGACCAAAGTCATAACTAGAGGACATTATAGATCCATGCTTACCAGCATATAACCAGATTGTTAACCATGACATAAAAACCATCAAATCATCATAATATCAAGTATAAGTTCTCATAGAATACAATAGAAAAATAATTCTTATTAATTGATGCAAAAGCCAACCAAGTCAAGGAATTCCACGTACCACCCAACCATAGATTGGGTTGAACCAAAGATTTCTTTTAGCTACTCACCCTTGTGTCATACTCCAGGCGTGAATGTGGGATATCAATACATAAACAACCAAGGCTTCCCGGAGATTAAAATACCTCCACCCTCGGGCTACCATGATATCTCCAAAACTATTCAAGAGATCATGAAACCCAAACAAGTTTGGATGCCTCAGATTTTCTTCACCATTACCTTGAGGAATTTTCCTGTCTCCACCTGGCACCTGTCGAGGACTACCCAGATTCTAAACCACCTCCACCCCCACCCTTGGGAATTTTCCTGAGACCACCTCACTCGTTTCCAAATACTTTCGGAAATCCAAATATCAACCAAGAAATGAATCCCATCACACCATGGCTATCAATGAAATGTAAAGGCAAGGCTAAAACCACTGTCAAACCTGACAAAACCCATGCCAATGACTGAAAATGAACCAAATGAACAAATGCATGTACCATGCATTCACAAATCAGTTAGGGAATCACACATGCAACTTGTAATCTGTAAAACCTTATCGTTGAAGCTGCTTGGTCAACCTTCCCTACTTGTCCTATTCCTTCCTTTCTTTCCTTACTCCAATGCAATATTACTCCAAGAATGCTCCAAGTGTGCAAAAGTAAGAGAGTATAAAGAGCTCCAAAACTGAAAAAATGCATTTTCCAGAAAATGGAGGCAGGAGGATTTGATACCAAGACCTGGATCCCTTAGACCAATGTGTCTAAGACCAAAATCCAAGAGTTGGGACCAAAGAAATCCTTCTAAGGTGGTTAAACAGATCTACCACACTTAGATGTCCTCAAAAAGTGCCCAATGAAGGGGCTACAACAATGTAAGAACAAGAGCTGGAAGGACAGCATTATTTTATAGCTGTGAAAACATGAAGAAACATATAGCCAACAAATATCTGATATAGCAAAAAATGTATACAATGTGTGGAGGAATCAATCACTCCAGCTAGGCAATGGAAGCCTCAATGTGACATATACATGAAAATACAAGAGCACTGCTACATATGAAAAGCCCTGGCTAAAATAACGTAGTTTATAGAATACACTGCAACAAAATACATGATAATAGAATGATATGTCAAAATAAGCTCAAATAAATGAGGGGGAGCAAGCTCTCAACCCCTGAAAACACTAATACAAGAATCCTAAGAAGGATTGGCTGAAATACAAGTACAAATGGAAAATCTGCAGAAATGTCAGAGTTGTTGGGCAGCTGCTGCAACTCAAAACTGTAATAACATGGAGATGGCTAAATAATATGTACAATCTGAAAGAAGCCTCCTCCAATGTATCTCTCAATGCAAGGTTGATCCCAGCACTGAAGATCTTTCCCTCCAAGAAGCTAGTGCAACCTCTCACTGCAGATGCACTCTAGAATAACGCAATATGAAGGCTAGACTACGCTGTCTATGATGGGATATGTTGGCCGTGGTGCCAAAATATGCAAATCTGCCCTAGAAAACTTCCTTTCTAATCTTCCCGAGGAATAGAGACTCCCTCCTCTGAAAGATGAGACAAGGAATGGTGTTGTGGAATCCCTCCACTGCAACACCTAGCAACACTATGTTATACTTTAGCAGAAATAATGCAGTGACTGAATAAAGGCTTTGGCCTTGAGCCAAGATGTGGAGAAAATGAAGTGCAATCCTTCAAGAGGCCTCTCAAGAAGGAGAGGAAATCCTAAACAGGAATCCCTCGTGCTAAGCAGCAATGCAACTCAGCTGAACAACTGGAGTATGAAAAATAGTCTTCAGACTAAAATCAACATGCTCAAAAGATATCTCGCTATGGCTGCCTCATCCTCTTTTTATACAACTGAATGCCTCTTTTCCATGGACCCCACACATTATGGTTTCATCCATAAGGAATCTTTCTCCTTCCAAAACTGTGTTGTCTTCCCAAGCAAGCTACACCTCTTAGGCAGCGTTGTTGACTTGGTCAAACTTGACCTTGTCCTCATGCAACTTGCCCCTTTTCACACTGGAAGGTGCAAAATAAGTTACTCCAATGATCCCTTCCCCATTATGAAGGATCTTATTCCTACTCATGGGCCTTTTACCCATTTTATTCACCTCCTAGATGAATTAAGCAAAAATTAATGTTCCAATTTTCTTCATGAAAATTTTGGAACATTACAAAAGCTTAACCAGCAAAAGCTATGAATTGTTTCTCAAAAGCCTTTTTATCATTAAGGGCTCTATTTTCTTCATTTTCCTCAATTTTCCTTCAATATCCCTCTCATGCAAATTTATGACCCTTCATCTCCCTTTTCTCATATTTTCCTTTATTTTCATAAATAAAATGCCAAATAATGTCTCTTTTCCTTTGAAAGTGACACCCGCTAAGATGTTTTTCCCAACATTCAACTTGGAATACGTGTCATGTGACCTTGGTCTTATTTTTCCTTTATTAACCCTTGTTACATGAACTTTCAACGCAGGTTGTTACAAACCCCTCCCCCTTAGGGTAACACCGTCCTCAGTGTTCTATGACACCTATGACCAGCAAAACCACTGAAAACCAAAACATACTTCTTATGGAGATTTATAACTTAGCTCTATGCAATATTTACAATAAACAACTATTGAAAACCATGACCAATATGAAAAACATGACAATTATATCCCTTATTGGAGATTTATAACACAACTCATTGTGGTATCTACAATAACAAACATACATAGATATGTACATATACCAAAATTCCTTTGCCTCAACTAGTAAAAATGAAGGATACATAGCCTGCATCAAATCATCCATCTCCCATGTAGCTTCATCGGGCCCAAGTGCTTCCATTGCACTTTAACTTACTTGATTGATCTGTCCTAGAGCATGAGTTGTTTCCGTTTCAATATGCACTAAGGTTCCGACTATAATTCTCCTTCATATTCCACCTACAAAACAGGTGATACAATCACATGATCAACATCCTTCACATATCTTTTAAGTAATTAAACATGGAAAACATCATGGACTTTCATTTTCGGAGGTAGTGCAAGTCTGTAGGCCATTGGTCCAATCCTCTCAAGGATCTCAAAAGGTCCACAATATCGAGGTTCCAACTTCGCACATGATACAATCCTTAAGGATCACTTCTTGGGATTGATGAGCAAGTACACATGCTCCCCAATCTGAAATTCCTTAAATACCTTGTGTTGATCTACATAACTCTTATGCCTATCCTATGTTACCTTTAGATTCTTCTTGATAACCCACATTTCCTATTCCATATCTGCCAACATGAGTATTACAACTTCGCCCATAAAGTGACTCAAACATAATCATTTACAAGGAATCACGATACCCATTGTTATAAGAAAAATAAACCAGTGTAATATACTCCTCCCACCTCCTCTACTAATGCATAACATACATCCTCAACATGACTTCAAGAATCTTGTTAACCCTTTCTATTTTTCCATTTGTCTGTGGATGATAAGTTGTGTTGAAAACCAACTCTGTCCGCAAACTTGCAAACAACTCCTACTAAAACCTGGCAGTGAACTTGGCATCTTTGTATGATACAACCCTCTTAGGAACACCATGCAATCTTACTATCTCCCTGATGAAAAATTGATCTACCTCACTAGATGAATTCGTAGAATTAACTGGAATGGAGTGAGTTACCTTATAAACTGTCAACCACAACCATGATGGAATCATGTTGTCTATATTTCTTCGACAAACCTGTGATGAAATCCATGTAAATGACCTCCCATTTCCATTTCAGAAACATAATTAGCTGCAATATACCACCTAGATGCTTGCACTTTGCTTTTACCTGTTGATAATTAAAACATCTAGCTACAAACTCAGCCACATATTTCTTCATATTCGGCCAATAGTAGAACTTATTCCTAGCATTCAAAGTCTTATGATATCTCGAGTGACTTGAATACAACTTAACATGAAAGTCCCTCAAGATAATATTCTTGAGCTCACTATTTTCCGGCACATAGATCCTGTCCCTAAATCTCACCAAGCCATTTTCCGTGAGACAATGATCCACATTTTGTTCACCTGTACTGTGTTTTTGTAACATATGCTTAATCTGCTAGTACCTGTCATCATGTTTCCCTGCCTACAAGTTCTGCTCTTGTAACTTTGTCCCATATGAAATCATAGCTGCAATGTGATTTATTTGCACTCTTCTGCTAAGAGCATCTGCAACATTATTCCCCTTTCCCTTAATGTACCTGATATCGAAGTAAAATTCACTAAGATTAGCCAACCATATAGCTTTCCTGACATTCATATTAGGTTGGTCAAGAAAGTACCTCAGTCCACTATGATCACTCATCAGAATAAGAATTCTGCCAAGAAGATAGTGTCTCCACATCTTTAATGCATGAATGATAGTTTCTAACTCAAGATCACGTGTCACATAGTTCTACTTGTGCTCATTTAGTTTCCTTGATTCATAACATACCACATGTCCTTATTACATCGAGACTCCACACAGTGCTATCTTACAAGCATCTATACACACTACAAACTCTTTATCTGGATCTGCAATATTTAGAACTGAATTTGTAAGAAACTGCTTCAACTGCTCAAAACTAGTTGCGCATTCCTTTGTCCATTCAAACTTATTTCCTTTCCTCTGCAAGGATGTAATAGAATAGGAAATCTGTAAGAAGTTCCTAATGAACTGCCTATAATAACCTGCTAGTCAGATAAATTATCTAACCTCATCCACATTCCTAGGATATGCCCACTCCATGATAGCTCTAATCTTTTCCGAGCCCACTACTATACCTTCCTTGGAAACAACATGTCCCAAGTAATGAAATTCTTTCTGAAAGAAACCGCACTTACTAACCTTGGCATAAAATTGATGCTCTCTTAACAATCTTAACAATTTTAACATTTATGCTAGGCATTTTGCATTCTCTTCCTCATTCTTAGAATATATCAATATTCCATCAATGAACACTATCACAAACTTGTCCAGATAAGGACGCAACACATTATTCATCAAACGCGTGAAATTATCTGGAGCATTAGTCAAACCAAAAGGAACCATAACAAACTCATAATGCACATACCTGGTCCGAAAAACAATATTATAAATGTCCTCTTCTTTGATGCGTACCTGATGATACCCTGATCTCAAATCAATCTTTGAGAACGTTGTTTCTCCCTTCAACTGATCAAACAAGTCATCAATCTACTAAAATGGGTACATGTTCTTGATCGTCACATTTTTCAACTGCATGTAATCAATACACAACCTGAGAGTACCATCCTTCTTCTTCACAAACAATACTAGTCACGCCAAGGCTACACACTTGGCCTAATGTATCCCTTATCAAACATTTCCTTAAGCTGCAACTTTAATTCCACTAATTCTAGAGTGCTCATCTGGTAAGGTTCCTTTGATGTTGGTGTTGCTTCTGGTACCAACTTAATAGAAATGTCCACTTCCCTGTGAGGAGGCAACTATGAAATCTCTGCTGGAAATACATCCTGAAACTGCTGCAAAACAGCATGCCTCTTCAAGACTTTTGTATCCTCAACATGCTTACCTTTGTCGCTGAAAACATGCACTGCAGTAAACACCCTTTCCTACAATTGTGCTTTGCTTGCATATTTGGAACCATTCTCACTAACATAGGCTTCTTCTTACCCTGCAAGATTCTCTTCTCTCCATCATCATTCAAGAACTCTAAATCCTTCTCATAACAATCTATCATAGTCTTGTGAAGGTACGACCAATCCATAACCAAAAGAATACCATAAGAACCCAAAGGAAGAACATTCAGATGTGTTGATGTAGGCATATCGTTAAGCTCAAATCTACAAGATCTCACCCAATGATGAACTCTTTTCTTAGTACCTATAGCCAAATCACCGACCAAGACTCTGCATGCACTTCTTTACTCAAGCCATACTTATCCACCAGGTTAGGATTAACATAACTATAATTAGATCCAAGGTCAATCAAAATGGAGATAGCTCAATCACAGAGCTTACCTTCCATCTCAATAATAGATTCCTAGTGATTTTCCTACTTGTTATCAAATGTTGAATAGCTATGAGGAATGATTTTCCCAACATCTCCAACTGTATGTGCCTCCTGAGCACTATATATTTGAGGCTTGCCACCGTGATACAAAGGACAATCCATATTGCGACGATCTTTGCCACATATTGAACACTACAATGGTTCCCTACCACTACCTTTATATTGCTACTCTCGAGGTTGAAATCCATGTCCCTTCTTTGCTATACTAAACTTCTTGTACGAAGCCACATTCTCTTTCTCACCTACATCTTAAGGTCTTGCTTGCTTCCTTGGCCATTTTTCTTTAGTCTTGGAATTACCTTTCCAATCATGCTTAGGCTCAGTCTTAAACTTTGATTGCTCATAATAGTACTTCAAATTCCCAATGACTTACTCTAATGACTAAGGCTCATCATACTCAATCTGATCTTTTAATGCTAAGGGAAATCCACTGACGAATATTTGAACCTTCATCTTCTTGTTCTTAAGATATGACACGTACCTCAACAACTCCAAGAACTTATTTGCATACTCCTCTTCTATAATAGATCCCATATTCAACTCACAAAACTCCTTAGCCTTACCATCATAGTATCTCTCTGACAAGTACTTCTTTCGGAAAAGTATATTGAATTAATGCCAACTCAAATCGTTTGTCCTGGTGCCTCTGACACACTTCACATCTTCCTACCAAATGTCTTATGTTTGAGACTAAAAATAGCTATCCTAGCTTTTATGTTCTCTGTATAGTCATGTAGTTCAAATAACTTCTTCATCCAAAGAAATAATGCCTCTACATCCTTCAGTTTCTTCATATTTCCATCTAATGTAAGAGGCTTGGATTTCTTGAACTCATCTCGCAAGTATCCCCTCTCCTCCTCATGTAAGGATTATAATGATGATGACCATCTTGCATGTCTGAACCAGAACTATAATACAACCCACAACCACTACATCTCTTATCAAGTATATCCAAGAACCTACCATATATGACTGTATCATCAATGTATGACATGTGCCCTTCATGAGACTTGCTACCATATGCCCCTGAGGTCTCGAGATTTGAGCCACCATTCCAGGCCAGCCTTTAGACCCCTGCCTAGAACTGCCTGAGACTTCTCAAAATGATAAATGACATAATGATAATGCTAAAAATACAAAAATTTAACAATAACTTGACCCAACCAAGCCTAACCATGATAGTCACTTTGTTAAATATATAGTAAACATGTGAGTTACAGGTCATGAATGCATATCTAATCATAAGGGTTTGTAATCCATATGATAATCATCAAGAAGGTTTAGTGCCCTCGCTTAATAGTTTTGATAACACTTGTTATCCCATGATTTCATTAACCATCAAATACTTATAAAATCCTGAAAAAATCCATAACTAGAGCACATTACAGGTCCATGCTTATAACCAGCATATAACCAGATTATTAGCCATGACATAACAACCATCAAATCATCATAATATCAAGTATAATTGTTCATAGAATACAATAGGAAAAAAACTCTTATTAACTTATGGAAAATCCAACCAACTCAGGTACTTCCACGTGCCACCCGACCATATATTGGGCTAAACCAAACCTTTATTTCATACAATCACCCCCGTGTCATATTCCAAGCATGAATGTGGGATATCAATACATAAACAATCAGGGCTTCCCTTAGATTAAACCGCCTCCACCCTTAGGCTATCGTGATCTCGCCAAAACTAGTCAAGAGATCACAATACTCAAACAATCTTGGATGCCTCAGAGTTTCTTCATTATTACCTTGAAGAATTTTCCTATCTCCACCCACCTATCGAGGGATTCCTGAAGATAAATATCAAAAGGAATAACATATTAGTTTATGGTCACGGCCTCTTGTGTCTGTGTCTAGGCACAATATCAACCCTGAGGTCCACAACTTCCCCCCTTCCTCAACGGTTGTGCATGCGTTACTGAGGCATGTTGCTCAGAAAAGGAGGATGCTAAGTGGATAGGTCAAAATCAGAATTCCAACGAGAGAGAAGCAAAGGAAAAGGATATCAGCGAAATCCTGAGATGAGAATTGGCGGGAGGCATGAATACATAGAGAAGTCAAAGAGGCAAGAGGGAAAGGAGAGAACTTCAGATAGAGCAGGACTTTAAACCGGAGTCCCCACACCATAATTCATGGAGCCAAAATCCAATTAATACAAAACACTTGTTAAAGTTGCAAGTAACACATTTATGACCTAAGGAAAAGTGAACAAAGATAGGAGTCACAGTGATCACCCAAAAGAACATGATCCGCAATGACCTTGCCTTCGAAAGGTGGTGGACAACAGATATTGAAATGGCTACTATAGAAGGAAAACCCAACTCTAATGGAAGCTACAACATCTCATGCAAAAATCTGATAGCACAACCAATAACACTCATTAAATCACCAACCCATTCTCTTCTTGAATTCTCATCTAAGTAATAATCATTTCTCGATACAAATCATGGACACATCCAAACCATCACAGGTCCCCTAATTGGAGCAGACAAGTCCAATTCATGCAAAAATAGAAATAAATTCTTCGAGAAAGCAAATGAATTGCCATGCATAGGCCCCTCAAAGTCATAAGACCCATGTGGAAATCCCACATGTAGTGGGGGAGGGACTGCATTACAACATATAACTCACAACAAGAGAAATATGTATTTAGAGTTAAGATCTAATGAATTCTTTCCATATTCATAGCTTGAAAAAGGAGTATTTGCATGTGTCTGCTTGTGGGGGGGTGGCCACGCCACCCCAATCTTAAAAGTTACGTGAGATGATGGGGTGGTGGGCTCGCCCCCCAATGTCTTGTCCATCCTTTTTCACCACCCGAATTGGGGAAATTTTTCTATGTTATTAATTTATTTTTTAAAGAAACAGGTAAAGCTCATATTATAAACATGATCTGATTACAAGGCCAATAAATTTACAAATTCAATTGTTTTATCTTGTTGAAAGCACTTACATTTCTAGTAATTATCTTTTCTCCTACCGTCGGTATCTTTACTATGTATACTTATATCTCCTAATCAACTTGTAAAAAACACCCAAATAAACAATATATTTTCAATTCACATATCCGAAAACTACATATTATTAAGCCTACTTGGACGACCCAACTTCAAAATTGTTCTTGGCTAGTTCAACTATTTTCCTTTTCTCCTATTAAGCTTGAATGAAAGCGCCCTGCCACTCCATGCTCCTGGAATATTTTATGCCTTGACAAGGTTCATTTTCTCCTATATTCCCGTCTAGTTCTAGATTCTTCAGCGTAAGTTCCATAGTCGCCACCTCTTCTTCTAGAATTCCTAAATATTTTCATATTTTCTTTGCAAGATTTGACATTTGTGATCTAGTAAATGCAATTTTGCTTGCTTAACCTTTTCCTCCATCTCACTTCGTCTATTAAGCAGGGTCAAAACGTACTCCATTGTATTTATTAAGTGATCCAAATGGTGGTTCATTTTCTCCTATTCCCTGAATAGAAGAGTCTACCTATCTATCTCCATTCTCGTGTCTATCCCGAGCTCTGCTATCACAACTGATATTCCTTGACATCTATTGGCATCTTCTTGGCTATACAATTGATACATAACAATGACCCTTTTATAAATTAATCATCCCTGAATTCTTGATCTCCTCTACCAGGGCAACCATTCAATGGAAATTAAGATCAACCTTGCCACATTCATGGAGTCATCTAGACCTTCCTTCTCGATTGTTTCCATGATATATCTCAAAATTTATTCCATTAAAACTTCATAGAGCGTGTGTTCCATCTCAGTCAATTATTATGTTGATTTCATGTAAGCCCCTTTTTGTAATATCCCAAAATAGGGAATTTCTACAACAAATGGGATATCTTAAGATATTCCAAAGTTGGAGCTTATAAAATCATGAACATGGAAATGTAGAGCAGCTCATTATATGTACAATAACATCTCACCAATAGATGCAAGAACCTCAACAAGAATATGGCCTATATTATCCTTCGCAAGTGGGGGAAATGCAGTAATATAGGGCATAAAACAGTTGTATTTAGAAAATAACGCAATAACAGTGGATATTGGGACTTGGATCCCTTAATTTAGACAATATACAACCCACTTGCAGAATTGGAGGTGAAACAAATGAATCTAGCTACACTAAACAGAACTCCCCCGCTCAAGATAGCTTAAAAACACCCTGAAACCATGACTTTGCTACAAAAAAAATTCTAAAGACTGTGAGAGCGTAATTATCATGAGGGTTTATACAGAAAATGATGAAATAAGACTGATCTAGAGTTTATATTAATCAAATAGCAGAGAAATGGAGGTTTAACCTCTTTTACACAAAGAATAAGACACCCGGCAAGTGTTTCCGGCATTATACATGTATCAAAAGAAGTGCTGCAGAAAATAACACAGTTTACTGCAAATCTGTATTAAGCATGGTTGAATATAACATACAATAGCTTATTAATATAGAAAATGGCCCTAGGCCCTCTTTATTAGATCTTCCGGAGGGAAATAAACACCTCCCTGGCAGAGACTAGCACAAAATCCAGGGGTGCAACCCTGCTGCTACTACACCTGCATAAAGGACGCAGTTTCTGGAGATGACTGCACTGTAGGTGATAATGGTTGATTGGCCCTAATCCCGTTGATGGAATTGTAGCTCAAATATTTCCCTTTAGATCCCTTAAGAAAGTTGATCCAAAGAATAGGATGGAATTCCCGCACAGGAATTCTTTGCACTAAGCAGTGCTGCAACCACAGCTGAAGCATGCAAGTAGTCAAAAGACCCAAGATAACTGAATACTAAATGATATACTTGACCCTATGCCCTCATTTTTATCTTTGGTGAGCCTCCTCACCCCGGACCCCACACATTGTTGAGGTGATTTCCTAGTGAAGATTCCTCTTTCAAAACTGCGTTGTCCTTGTTGGCTTCCCTACTCTTTGTAGCAGCGTTGTTGACTTGGTCAACTGGGACTAATCCACCTGCAATGCCTCTTTTCACATTAAGGGGTCTTCAATCCAGTTCTCATATGTGTGTCTAGGCTGATCCTTGTTCACATTAAGCTAGGTTACTTGGGTGATCTCTTCCTCCTCAAGAATGCATGTTGACTTAGTCAAACTTGACTACGTCCACATCAATTTTGCCCTTGTTCACACTTGAAAGTGTAAAATCCAACTCCTAAGGTGATATCCTTCCTCATTAAGGTGGAATTTATTCATATCTTTATTGTTCATGGGCCTCCTTACCCATTTATTCCTCTCCTAGGTGAAAGCATCAAAATCTAATATTCCAATTTGCTTGTATGCAAATTTTGGAATATTACAGTCCTCCCCTCCCAAATGTTGCTTGCCTTCAAGCAACTGCAAGGATATGGCTAAAGAGCATCCTCTTCTCCCCTATAGAAACCTCATAAGATGAAATCTTCCAAAGGTCAAGGTGCTGCATCATCAATATATCTCCAAGTTGCCCCTCCCAAGTGTGTAAGCTATCTATTGGGGAACATTCCAAATAGCTGACATCATGTCATAGTAAAACATCCATGGAGGCAACAATGGGCTGTTTGAAATTCCTCTTGAGGCATGAGGGCTGATATAGATTGGGATTCACCATCCCCATTTGAATCTCTCCTCCCCAAGCTATCAACCAAAAAATGAGTCACCCTCCAGGATGGCAACTCATGAAGGATCTCTTCCACCTTGAGCTCATGCAGAATAGGTGGGCTGAAAATCTGAGCATGGTAGACAAGATAGCCTACCCCACATTGTCTTCCTCTCCACTTAAGATAAGTGTAGAGAAATTTCTGATCTTGGGCTGTAATAATGCTGCCCTCAAATGGCAAGAAGGAAACTAGACCTCCAAAGGTCCCTTTCCCAGCGTTGTGAATCAAGCTGGCCCAAACCATCTCATACATGATGGATAAGAAATCACCACCATATGGCATCCCATCCATCTCATGGCCCTCCTCATAAAGAAACAAATATTTTGCTGTAGAGGCCATGTCTCTTCCCATGCTCCCCTTAGGACATGTAATGCAAAAAGAGTGGGGGTGCTCCTCCCCCAAGAACACATTCGCCCAATGTGTTCCTCCCCAAATCATGCTCCCCATAAAGACAAGAGCAATATCAGCAATCGGGCTCATGATCAGCATCGAAATGAAATAAATACTGAAGGTTTCATGTGGTGCTGGAAGGTACCAACAGTCTCCCAAGTGGTCACAACACAGTCTTCCCCACTGCAGCTTCAGAAAATAGCTTGGCAAGTTTTTCCTTGACAAGTGGCTTGTTATGTAAGTCATCACATCCACTAGTAAATAGTAGATGACTGAATGTATCAACTGAGTATACAAGGAGTAACCAAACACTTTCCCTAGGTCATATAGTAGATGGTTTTCCCTGTCACAATAGCCAGCCAGAAATGGTCCATGGAGCCTAAAGAAAAACTTGCCCCTTTGTAGAGCAATGTAGTGCAAGGAAATGGTAAGACCATGAAAATATTGTGTTGGACAATCAATAAATGAAAAAACACAATTCTTACCATGCAATGAAAGTAAGATGGTGACAGGATCCACAAATGAGCCCTCAATAGTGGTATGACATGCCCCTATGAAGAGGAATAAACCATATGTTGCATGAAGATCCCCCTCCTCATGCTTGGAAGTCCCAGTCAAGAAGAATATACTACAGCAACAGATGAACCCATCCACTACTCTATCAGTCTCACCTCCTCCATGTCCACCAAGTGCATCAAATGTGAAGTGATATTGGGAACACTCCATCAACAAGTTCCTGCTCCAAGGTGACAGCGTTGTTGGCATATGAAAATAGGCTCCTGCCAACTCATAAATCCATTCTCTGACATGTTCAATGTCAAATACTCCTCCCATAATTTTGCCATCTCCTCCTACTGCAACATCATGCAAAATTTAAGAGCAAATATGTCCTTGCTCTCTCTCAATCCTCCAAAGCAACAAATGTATTTGCTGCCTCATCATACCTCTGTCATACAACCCATGTGGTGAAAAAATAATGACCATATCATAATGCATCCACACTCCTTGGTGCTCTGTGATGCAAGTACCCTGCCAAGTCCCTTCCATCCACATACCCTTGGAAAAAGGATATGTCTCATGATGGCCAAACTCTCTCAATAGTAGCCAACGCAGCTTTGCCTCTTGCTGCCCTGTATCATAAATTTGCAAGTGGCTCACCAACCTCTTGCTCTCCACCCACATCCATTCAACCCCATGTGGATGCCTCCTATCATCCTTCATTGTGGCATTCTTCCAATGTGGGCTACCCTGCTTCACAACCAGTTCCTCTTCTTTGCATGTCATGAAGTGTTGGAATGCATTTTCTTGGAGATCCCTTAGTGAAGATCTTATGTCCATAACCATCTTGAATATATCAAGATCCCATTTTGATAAAGGCAAAGCCTCCTCACTGCTATAGTTTGGCAGCGCTGATAGTCTCTCCAATGATATAGTTGCTGCCTCATATCCCATCTCAAAGATGAATCTATGTTCCTTTTCATGGTAGACATAGTTCATGACATCCTCCAAAAGGTTACACTCCAACCTCAAGGGTTGTGTGAAACTCAACAGTGATACATGAGGTTGATGGTTCATCTTTTCCTTGAACCATTCCAACTTGCACAGTGCAGTGCAATCCTGCTGCTCTATCTCAGCAATAATGTTTGACCCTGGGTCATATGAAGATAAATTCCCACAATTTCTAGAAATATTTGTTTCAATAATGAAAGGTGGAAATTTTCCCATACCTTGATGAGATGTGGGAATCTCTTGTAGGGCTGCAAAGGCTCCTCCCTCCAATGTAATGGCTGCCCTAAATGCTAATGTAGGTGGCTGCTCCTCTCTGAGTGTGACAGCGTTAATACAAAGCTCCTCAAGTGGAGAAGAGGACTCCTCCTCTGATCCCTGATTTTTAAACCTTCTGATTACTCCTTGAGTGAAATCTGCAAGAGTAGACACCCTTATATGATTCACATGGCTGAACCACCAAGATCTTGCCTCTCCCTCCAAGTGCAGCGCTGAGATCTCCACTACTAGGTGTAGTAGGAAAAATACTTTCAACCTCATCACCCAAGATTCTACCGTACATAGGGGTGATCCATCAAAGGTAGACAGTAGGAATCTATTGCCCGTTATCATCTTGTTGTTGTATGGCCTTATTTCCTCTCTCAGTTGGATAAACTGAGGAAGATATAGGATCTCTTTGGCAGTCCTAGGTTGGCACTTGTATTCTGCCAAATATCCACTCAGGATCTCATGTTCCATGGGGTCTTCTTGATCTCCTCTTGCTCTATGAGAACAGGAAGTGCATGCTCCTCTTTCTTCATCTTGAAACCTCCTGGAGGTCTCACTGCATCTTTCTCCTCCTTGAAACCCTTTTGGAGTTTCAATGCATCTTTCTCCTTTCTTCTTAGATCTGAAAAGGGATGAGAGTAATCTCATCCTCTCCATCATTTTGTTCCCCTTTTCTTATGATCTTCGATTGGATCTGAAATCCACAGGCTGAGCCAAGATGGCAGCTCTGATACCACTGTATTATCCCAAAATAGGGAATTTCTACAACAAATGGGATATCTTAAGATATTCCAAAGTTGTAGCTTAGAAAATCATGAACATGGAAATTTACAGTAGCTCATTAGATGTACAAGAACATCTCACCAGCAGATGCAAGAACCTCAGCAAGAATATGGCCTATATTCTCCTTCCTAAGTGGGGGAAATGTAGCAATATAGGGCATAAAACATCTATCTTCAACAAAAACGAAATAACAGTGGATACTGGGACTTGGATCCCTTAATTTAGACAATATAAAACCCACTTGCAGAATTGGAGGTGAAACAAATGAATCTAGCTACACTAAACAGAACTCCCCCGCTCAAAATAGCTTAAAAACACCCCGATCCCATGACTTCACTACAACAGAATTTCTGAAGACTGTGAGAGCGTAATTCTCATGAAGGTTTCTATTAAGACTGATCTGGAGTTTATATTAATCAAATAGTAGATAAGTGGAGGTTTAACCTCTTTTACACAAAGAATAAGACACCCGGCAAGTGTTTCTGGCATTATACATGTATCAAAAGCAGCACTGTAGAAAATAACGCAGTTTACTGCAACTCTGTATTAAGCATGGCTGAATATAACATAAAATAGCTTATTAATACATAAAATGGCCCTAGGCCCTCTTTATTAGATTTGTCGGAGGGAAATAAACACCTCCTCCTCACAGACTAGCACAAAATCCAGGGGTGCAACCCTGTTGCTGCTACACCTGCATAAAGGATGCAGTTTCTGGAGATGACTGCATTGTAGGTGATAATGGTTGATTGGCCCTAAGCCAAATGATGGAATTGAAGCTCAAATCCTTCCATTTAGATCCCTTAAGCAAGCTGGTCCAAAGAATAGGATGGAATTCCCGCACGGGAATTCTTTGCACTAAGCAATGCTAATCCGAATTTATGCAGGAACGCAACAGAATAAACATATAAACATAAATACAGAGATGCAGCGGAAATAACACTTCATTTCATTAATATCAACGAACCCACCTTGCCATGCATTAACAACTGCTTAGCTAGGGCGCTGGTAGCTATCTCCGAGAAGAGATGTGGCGGCTACAGGCCTCTGAACTGAGTTACAATGAGGCTCGAGGGCCTATTTATTATTTAGAAACAATGGGAAATCCTAAACAGCCAAAACCCTAACCCTAGGAGATGAAGCGCCAAAACTATGGGCCCCGTTTGGGTAAATTGGTGTTTCAACTTCCCAGGGGCGTAACTTTGGCATACGATCTCCGTTTTACGCGTACCATACCTTGTTAGAAAGATCTATTCGAGGACTACAAATTTGGAACGGGCAACATCAGTTCATGGACCCATGTTGCCCTCCGTTTTCCCAAAAAACGTCGTTTAGGGCCTTAAAACGGCTCCGGAAGTTTAGGACTCGAAAAACTGCTAAAAATAGTAAACTGTGCCGAAACTGAAAAACTGAAATAGACAATGGTGGAGCCCCGAGTGGAATAGGCGGGTGACCACCAATATCCACCTGGATCATTCCTCCCCCCTTAGGAAGCAATGGTCCCCATTGCGTTAAGTTCCTCCATGAGATGAGGAAATTTCTGCTGAACTTGGTCCCTGGTGAACCACTTTCCTTGGTGCATGAGTTGGCCAGCTTTGACAACCCGATACAGTTGGATCTTCTGTTGGCGAGTGTTCTTGATTTGCATGTCCATGATACAATCTGTGGTGGCATATTCCATGCAGTCTGGGTTTAACTCTGTTGGTGTGAGTTGTTCTGCAATGTCCGAGGTGTCCAGTAGAGGTGGGAAGTAAGGACGAAGGTGATCCACATTGAAGACTGGGTGCAGACCAAGGAATGGAGGAATACTAAGCTCGAAGGCATTATTCCCTACAGCCTTGGTGACGGTGTACGGCCCGTATCGGAGCAGGCGAAGCTTGCGGTGGGGTCCAGTGAGGCGCTCCTTCTGCAAATGTAGCCATACTTTGTCGCCCACCTGGAAGTTGTGTGGCACCCGGTGTTGATCATGGCGTTGCTTGTACCTGGCATTGGCTCTGTCCAATATATCATGAACCTGTTGGCGGATGTGTTGAATGCGCTCGATGAAGCTACTGGCTTTGTCAACTTCAGACTGGACATGAGCTGAATTGGCCTGAGCAGCTGCAAATGGCATGGCTACGTTAATGGGGCATAGTGGCTGGAATCCCAAGCCCACCTGAAATGGGCTATGGCCGATTGAACTGTGGAGAGCCCGATTATAACTATGTTGTACATAAGGGAGGCTCTCGTCCCATGTGCGTGGATGTTTTGAATTGTACATGCGCAGAATGTGTACAATCATTCTGTTGACGACCTCTGTCTGGCCATCTGTTTGGGGATGGAAAGCTGTGGACTTGGCGAGCTTGGTATCCAACATCGACCAGAGGCTGGACCAAAATGTGCTGAGGAACCTGCTATCTCGATCTGATATGATAGACTGTGGGATCCCAAAGTGCACCCACACTCGTTCAAAGAAGAGTTTAGCAGTGGCTTCTGCTGTGATATTCTTCTTACAGGCCGCCATGATGGCCATCTTCGAGAATCGGTCAACGACCACGAAAACACAGTCATTTCCATTCTTAGTAGAAGGCAGGCCCGACATGTAATCCATGGAGATGGATTCCCACGGTCGACTAGGGGTAGGTAGTGGAGTATATAGGCCTTGCTTCTTGATGGTCGATTTGGCAATGGCACAAGCAGTGCAGGATCTGATGTGCTTCTCGACATCCTTTCGAATGTTCGGCCAATAGAAATACTTCTGTAGTATTGCTACTGTTTTCTCGACCCCGAAATGCCCAGCGACTCGACTGTAGTGTGCTTCCCATATCATCTTGGCACGCTCGTTTGAAGGAACACAAAGGTGTCCCAGGCGACATAAAAGTGCATCTTGGAGGTGAAAATTTGGAACTTGCGTGCCCCCCAAGAGTGCCTTGTAAGTGTGGCTGAATTCTGGGTCACTCTCATAGAGAAGCGGCCAATCAGAAGTCTCGTGCCCACAAGCGTTGAGCACGGTGGTGAGCGCCACGATCGGTGGTCGGCTGAGGCAGTCTGCAACATTATTGGTGCTACCCTTCTTGTACTTGATGTTCAAATGAAACTGTTGCAGATATGTGGACCACTTCTGATGGCGATCATTCTGCAACTTCCCTCGTGTCTGTATGAACTGCAGGGGCCTGTGGTCTGTGTGGATGATTGTTTCCTTCCCCAAAATGTAATGCTTCCATTGTCGACAAGCTTGCACAATGGAGTACATTTCTTTGTCATATGTGGGGTACTTGCGAACTGTGTCAGATAATGTCTCACTGTGAAATGCCACTAGATGTCCCTGTTGAGTAAGAACTGCCCCAATAGCATAGTTAGAGGCATCTGTCTCGATCTCAAATGGCTGTTGCAAGTCTGGTAAAGTGAGCACTGGGGCAGAACAGAGGCGGTTTTTCAGTTCTGTGAACGCCTTCTGTTGAGGTTCCGACCAAAAAAATTTTGCTCTCGCTCCTCCCTTCGTGACTTGACTCAAGGGCCAAGTGATATGAGAGAATCCCAACACGAACCTCCGATAGAAATTAGCAAGACCCAGAAAGCTGCGAAGCTCTGTTATAGTGGTTGGGGCTGGCCAATCCCGAATGACTTGGATCTTGGCTGGATCCACATGTACCCCCCTTTCATCAATAATGTATCCCAGATATTGAACCTGGGTCATGCCAAAAGTGCACTTCTCCAAATTGGCACACAACTTGTGTTGCCGCAGTGTTTGGAGGACTTGTCGGATGTGGTGAAGGTGCTCTTCCCAAGTTTGGCTGAAGATCAGAATATCATCCAAGTACACCACCACAAATGATTTGGTGAATGGCCGCAAGATGTCATCCATCATCCTCATGAAGGTGGCAGGAGCATTCGTCAACCCAAAAGGCATGACCAGCCATTCGAAAAGGCCTTCCTTGGCTTTGAAGGCCGTCTTCCACACATCGGAGGGTTCAATTGGTACCTAGTGATACCCAGACTTCAGGTCAATCTTGTTGAAATATTTTGCACCTTTGAGTTGGTCCAGAAGGTCATCAATCCGTGGGATTGGGTACCTATTCCGGACAGTGATCTTGTTCAGCGCCCGATAGTCAATACAGAGTCCCCACGTCCCATCCTTCTTCTGTACCAACACGATCGGGCTCCCACAGGGCGATGAACTTGGTCTGATGTGACCTTTCTGCAACAGCTCCTGAATCTGCCTCTTGATTTCATCATTTTCCAGAACAGAGCGTCGATAGATCGGTCCATTGGGTAGCGGCGCACCTGGGGTCAGATCAATCGGGTGCTTGACCTGGCAGTGCAGAGGAACCCCCGTGGGTGAGGTGAAGATGTCCCCGTACTCCTCCACGACCTTATCCATTTGTTGTCGTCGTGCAGAGGGGCCCTGTCTGGAGGTCGTGGCCACAGTCTTCTTCTTGCCCTGGGGGCGGATCATCAGGAAAACGAATTTCCTGGTTTGGGAAATGAGCTTACTACATTGTTTTGCAGTAACCAAAGAGATAGCGGCAGGAGGTGGTACCTCTGGTATCCCGTACAACTTATTTCCCAAAGTAACAATAACAGCACGAGGTCGAGACTCATACACAGCATGACGCTTCCACAAGTATGGTTGTCCTAATAATACATCAGAAACATCAATAGGAGCAACGTCACATAATACCTCATCCGTGACGGGCTTGATGCTATAGGGAAGGCGACACTGCTGGCTGACGCGGAGATCTCGTCCTTGGTGAAGCCACCCGATGGTGTATGGATGTGGGTGAGCTGTGGTCGGCAAGCCCAACCGCTTCACGGCGTCTGCTGAAATGAGGTTCTTTTGGCTCCCATTGTCGACAATGAACTGTACACGGGAGCCCTTTACCCACATCTGGGAGTGGAAGAGACGTTCCTCCTCCTCTGGATCTTCCGGTTCCTCCTTCTGGACCTTTGTAGTGGCAACAGTGGCGTTGGGCTCCGCATCAATAATCCGTTTCCCTTTTTCATTCCCCTTTTCAGGTTCTGATTCGGAGTCAGAGCATGCATCTGACTCAGAAGCCCTCATCTCGGCCACTAGCGACTGCTTGGCCCGACACTCACTTGTGTTGTGAGTGGAGCTCTTATGGAACTCACACCACTTTTCCGTGTCCTTCTTTGGCTTTGCGGTGTTGTTCTTTTCTTGTGGCTTCGATGAGTTGTCTTTATCCGCCATGCCTTGGCTCGGTCCTTTGTTCTGCGGTTTGGAAGCACCTTTCCCTTGCTTTTGATTCGCAGATCCAAAGTCTCGCTATTTCTGCTTGAATTTCTGCTCAATCTTGGCAGCATACCGGTATGCCGTACCAAGCGAGGAGATGTCAAGGAACTCCATTTCCTCCTGAATGTATTTGTGCAGACAGCTGCGATACTTTAGCACCAGATGTTTCTCTGAATCTTTGATACCCAACTTCGTGCGCAGGGTATGGAACAGATTCGTCAGCTCATGCACATCTTGATCCCTTTGTTGTCGCAGCGTCGTCCATTGTATGTACTTGTCCTCATAGCTCCCCACGGGATAGTACTGTTCCTCGATCCCGCGTCTCGAAAGAACGTCGGCACGCCGAGAACAGAGGGTTCTCGTCTCGGTCTTTTGTTCTCACGTAGTTTCCCACTCCGGCCTCAACATGGGGGTGCTTTGAGGGAGTGCAAAAATAATCTTCCCGTCCCTCGAAAAGTCATGAACCGAGAACATCTCCTTCTACCGTATCTTTTAACCATTTATCTACATCATCTCGCGTCTATTTGACCCTCAAATATGGGAATGTCAAAATTTACTTGCACCTGGGTGAGCCGCGCCTCCGCAGTGGCCGCGATGCGCATGCGCCGCTGGTAGCCGTTGAAGGATCCGAGCAAAGTTATCCATCATCGCGTTCCTTTGTTTTTCGAGGGCCTCCTTGAGCAATATTTTGATAGGATCTCCTACTCCCTCATCTTTCTTTTCGTCCCCCATGGGCGCCCGTCGAGGTTTGTGAAGCTGATCTTGCAAAGGTTCCACCAGATCAAGCCCTAGCTCCTTATACCCCGACCTCGTTGGGGACATGCAAAGAAGGATCGAGAAAAATCAGACCGCTCTGATACCACTAATCCGGATTTATGCAGGAACGCAACAAAATAAACATATAACCATAAATACAGAGATGCAGTGGAAATAACACTTCATTTCATTAATATCAAAGAATCGAATTCTTGTTACGTACGAATGTAAATCGTTGCCAGGGCGCCGTGTAGCTATCTCTCGAGAGCGCATGTGGCGGCTGCTGTGCCTCGAACTGTGTTAAGCAATGAGGCTCGAGGGCCTATTTATCATTTAGAAACAGAAGGGGAAATTCTTAAAAACACCAAAACCCACCTAACCCAGAGATGAAGCGCCAAACCTGTGGGCCCCGTTTGGGTAAATTGGTGGTTCAACTTCCCGGGGACGTAACTTTGGCATCCGATCTCCGTTTGACGCGCTCAATAGCTCGTTAGAAAGATCTATCCGAGGAGTACAAATTTTGAACGAGCAACATCGGTCCATGGACCCATGTTGCTCTCCGTTTTCCCAAAAAACGTCGTTTAGGGCCTCAAAACGGCTCCGGAAGTTCAGGACCCAAAAAACTGCTAAAAATAGTAAGTTTTGTCGAAACTGAAAAACTGAAATAGACAATGGTGGAGCCCCAAGTGGAATAGGCGGGTGACCACCAATATCCACCTGGATCAAATGCTGCAACCACAGGTAAACAGCTGAACCATGCAAGTAGTCAAAAGACCCAAGATAACTGAATACTCAATGATCTCCTTGATCCTATGCCCTCATTTTTATCTTTGGTGAGCCTCCTCACCCCGGACCCCACACATCGTTGAGGTGACTTCCCAGTGAAGATTCCTCCTTCAAAACTACGATGTCCTTGTTGGCTTCCCTCCTCTTTGTAGCAGCGCTGTTGACTTGGTCAAATGGGACTAATCCACCTACAATGCCTCTTTTCACACTAAGGGGTCTTCAATCCAATTCTCATATGTGTGTCTAGGCTGATCCTTGTTCACATTGAGCTAGTTTACTTGGGTGATCTCTTCCTCCTCAAGAATGCATGTTGACTTAGTCAAACTTGACTATGTCCACATCTATTTTGCCCTTGTTCACACTTGAAAGTGTAAAATCCAACTCCTAAGGTGATCTCATTCCTCATTAAGGTGGAATTTATTCATATCTTTATTGTTCATGGGCCTCCTTACCAATTTATTCCTCTCTTAGGTGAAATCATCAAAATCTAATATTCCAATTTGCTTGTATGCAAATTTTGGAATATTATACTTTTCCAATCTTTGTGAATGTGGTCGATCATCTAGATGTCTTGCATGTTAATGCCTTGTACTTGTGACAGACAAATGCTTTTATGAAGGGGCATTTTAAAAACATGTTCATCAAGTTTGGTGGGTTGTCATTCTGGTGGCTCTTGGAAGAGCACCACAAAACGAGAATGCTTATGATGCCAACCAATGTTCTGGCGAGATCTCCCTCCGCCAATATCCTGATTGTGTGCCTCTTTCCTTGCCATATAGATGATGCTCATAGTCGTGGAAATGGATTATATTTTCTTATGTCATCCTCTTAATCCAACATGCCTTGCTTCAGGGTTACACTTTGTTAGCTAATATATCAACCTTTTTGTTCATATGTCTTTTAACACAATAAGACTATATTGTTTCAAAGCCCCTCAATTGAGTTGTGATTCTTAGCAATACAGGAGGAGTAAGGAGGTTGCATTTTTCTCGAAGTTCGTTCACCTGTTGAATGACTATAATAGAATCCCTAAATTTCTATGTTAGTATTATTATTAAATTTTTTTAGGTAGTTAAGATAAAATTGACTTGGTTAAGTTACAAATTGTTTTTTAGCTCAAATTTTATGAGAACCCATGTTATTCACGTGGAATATATCCTATTTAAAGGGTGAAAGACTTTTTATTTATAGAAATTAAACTAGCCTAGATCCATCGAGTGTTGAGAGGTTTGAAATTTCTCGAGGTGCAAACCTCTTTTTCGAGTGCATAAGAGATTTGATCCCTCTCAACCCTAGATAGATCCGAAGTTAAGATGGATCTAGGCCAGTAAATATTAAAATAAAGTGTATCTATATAATTTAAATTATAACTATAATAATATAATATAAAGTAGGTATCTAGAACTATAATAATATAATATAAAATTTGTATCACATATAGTATAATATTCACTCCTCATATGTTCACAGGGACTTGGATAGACGGTGACCGTGTGCTATGTTAAGGCACTCCTTGATGTGAAGTCGCTAGTTCAATTCCCCACCCGAACGAGGTGATATATATTGGACATGATGCAGATGTAGTCATGCCAAACTTGCAAAATGAAAAAATATTCACTCCTCATATGGAAAATTTTTGCATCATTATTCGTAGCAATCACAGCGCTGCATTTTCGTATTCCTCTGTCTAATGAAAATCATACACATCATCACTCAATCACTATTTCCAACTACTTCGTAGCTCTATCACCGTTCGCCAACTATGTCACAGGCATTGACAGCATGACCATCCTGCCCAGGTTGCTAACTATGTCACGAGGACTGGCATCAAGGTTATCCCGCCAAGCTTGCTGCAACACCGTCGTGGCCGTATTCAACATTTATGTTTTGGTCATCATCAAGGTTTATGATTTTTCAGAGTTTCTATCGAGTGAAGAAATATTCACATTCACTTTCCCAACTATTGAGTGTTGAGTTATTTGCGTTGAGCCCTTTGACTCTGCTCCTGTAATTTTCAGGTGAAAAATCTAATCCTTTGTAGAGACAGTAGATATAAATTAAACGCTACCACCGAAGACATATTTGTTTTCCCTTGTTCATTATAATTGAAGCCTTGATGAGGTTTCTCACACAATAAATTTCATTTTATTTTTTCTGTTGAGACGTTGAATCCTGTTTTCAAAATATTCGCCACCAAAATGCATGTCCTCTCTGACAGTCTTCACCTAAAATTTTCCTCTCTCAACATTAACAATGGATACAGCAAAGGTGCCTCCACCTCCTTTAAGTCGAAAATCAAGACAGTCTTCTTCGATCAAAGGAATAAACCTTTGTACCAAACCCGTAAGTTATAGCTATGGTTGCGGGTTAATTAATAATTTTCATGGAACTAAGACTGAATAAGGGTATGGTACCCTCGCATGACCCACTGGTGAATTCAAAGAAATTGACCCACCCTACTTGATTTATTTATGTTGGAACGAAAGCTACGTTAAAAAACATAATAAACAAAAACAAAATAACTAAAAAACAACAGTAGTAAGCAATAAGTGTTTCCTTCAATCTTATTTTCCATTTTCATTTAAAATTTAATTGTGTCAAAAGATGGTTATAATTTTTTTTATTGTTATGTTAATTGGCCTATTAGCTTAGTTAATTACAATGTCATGCTAATAAAGTGAAGGTCGCAAGTTTGATATATACATAGGCCAACGTTGTTTCACTCTAAAGAGTGTTTCTTGCAAATTTTTAAAATTGCGTTTTGGTCACAAGTTTGAGACGTGCATGGGACAATGGGTTTCATTTGAAATCAATTATAACTAGTGTTTATATGTATTTGTTTTTCTAAATTCAACCAAAAAAAAAATTGAGGTACTAATTTGTGGTTGAAAGTCTACAAAAAGTAGGGCCTCCACCACTCACTCCCACTGTCCATCCGGGGTGAGGGAACCTAATTTATCCTTTCCTCCACCTTCACCTCATTCCTGTAGTATGGTTGAGGGAAATAATGAAAGCATGCTCCTTCACCGGGGGTGCTTGATCCATCGACCATCCTATTACATTACACCCCCTTCCCTTATTCTCTATCTGGACACCCTTCTATTATTTATTCCTTTTGCCACCTCTTTCAAGTTTAATGTTCTACTATCTACTAGGAAAAGTTTACACTATCAACTATTAAAGTATATGCCTTTATTAAAGTGAAAAATCCTCCACCCTTCTGACTAGTTAATACGTATATAATATGCTCTGGAATGAGACGTAGAGGAAAAAAGATAGCCATACCCATGTAGGACACCCATTTTTACATGCATACACCAGTAAGGAAATTCATACAAAATTAAGACTTTGGCCTTTGAAAAATAACTACACTACTATCTATTTGTGTCTAATGTTTTTCCTGTTTGGATTGCAATGCTTTTCCCTTGTTGGGTGTTTTCCTTCGATATTTTTTCCATTGGTGTTACGCAACTTTAAACTCATACTGCTATAACTTGCTTCCCGTGAAGGTTAAGGGGTAGTGAAAGGAGCACGAGAGCCCCAATCAGTGGGACCCCAAAACTAAAGTGCAACCTTTTCCCCATATGGTAACCCGAACACGCACACCATAAATGAACGGGTTTTGACATAAAGACCATGGGAGGGGACCTAGGGATCAATTAAGATAGGAAAATAAGTGTATAATCCTTCTAACTATTTTGGAGTACATGTTCAAGATATGAAAATGAATCGAAGGTAAAATCACTTGGTCAACTTAATAGCTACCCACATCACTTTGCATGCAACATAAGTGTGATGAAGTATCGACCTTGTTTACTGGCGTATATTCTTATGGCTTTTTCAAATTTCACCCTTCTAACATAAGCCAATCAGCATATGTACAAGTCTTCGAGAGATATTCCTTGAAGCTCAAACAAAATCCCCCCTCATCAGAGATATATTGTATACTAAATAATAAAATCCCTTAAATACCCTCCAAGCCAACTTAGCATTCATATTACACAAGCAAAGGAGCACTCTTCGCTTCAAATTCTTAAGGGTTATCATACCAATAATAGGATAGAGCCCCATAGAGATAACACCCTCCCTATAAATTACTATGAGAGCTCTTAATGATAATTAGGCATCAAGTAGTTCTATGGTGTCTCGCTTCCATACCATATCACTATAAACATGATCATTATATCAAATTGAAATAAGCATAAAATGGGAAGTTTTGGAGCTTGATCTGTTAATTTCTAGCCTCCACAACCACTGCAACCACCTCCTTCTCAATGCTCTGTGAGATGGAAGTTTATTATTGTGTGGTACAGGGGCGATGGAAAATGATGGGCTTGAAATGCTTTGGGTTATATAGGGCAGGCGGTACATCATGAGGTTGTATTTTCTCCCCCCAATATTACGAATAAAAAAGGTGAACCTTCAATATTCATAGTAGGAGAAGTAAAGAAATAAATGTTGGAGTTGGATTGTTTCAATAATATATGGGTTTATGAGAATGCATGTGGTCGGGATAGTTCTAACAGTATTTCTATTGAACTAGACAACACGACCTCTTTTATTTCCTGAACTGTCATGGTTCTGAAGGTGGGAAGGTCAAAAAAAATTTTCCCTTCAACATGGTATTGCGCACCCCATGGCATCGATATTTCACCCTGACATGTCGTGCAAGGCAAGAGTTTCCTTCCACATTCCTCCCACCCCTCTTATCATTGTTCCTTTGCACCTCTCGGTGCAATTGCTAGTTTAAATGATATTACACTTCTATAAACAAGTGGGGAATGTTTCTGTGAAAATGGCAGATGTTGTAAGGGAAACCGATGATTCAAAATAAGATATTATCGAGTTGGTTGTCACGATTCTTATCAAATCTCACATTTGCTAGTATCAGATACTTAATCTTCATTTGACATTTTCTTATTACTTTTAATATTTAATATAATAAATATATACTTTTTGAATTTTTTTATAATATTTTAAATGATTTTAAAATACAACATATTTGGTTCAAGGGGTTTTGGATAGACGGTGATCAGGTGTTTTGTTAAGGCTCTCCTTGATGTGAAGTCACGAGTTCAATTCCCAATGGAGTGATATCTAGGACATGATGAAGATGTAGTCGTACTAAGCTTTAAATTATTATTATTATTAAAAATAAAAATAAAAAATATTGTGTGTGTGTGATGATTATGATGACGATGATGGTGGTGGTGGTGGTGGTTACCGTCCGTTAAGACCTATGCAGTCTATCCGACCTTAAGAGAGGAGAAAGAATCTAAGTTTAATTCTTCAAAATTTTGTTTCTATGGTCAAAGAGAAGGGAAATAAGTGCTCCAAGATCGCTAAAGGTGGGTTGGCTTAATAGGTCAAGGATATTGGAAGTGTGGCAGATGGTAGGGAATTGAGAGAAAATGTGAGTAAGAGTCGGGCAGTCTAAAAGGAAGTGATTTTCATATTCCACCTACTTAGAATCGCAAATCTGACAAATTCTATCGTTCCAAGGGGTCTAGGGAATAGATCACCACGCGGTCTCACTCCGAAGCTCATGGGAATTAGTTCTTATATTAGCGATGTTCATTTCTTTCTTATTGTTGGACAACACAGAGAGATAATTCTGATTATCAAGGGTGGGGTTGATCACTTCCTTATAATATCTTAGCTTCCTTTTACCCTCCAACTCTTGATCCTCCCACAGCTTGTCCTTAAACTTCGAGGTAATAGTATTTTTGATATTATCTTTGCTTCCCATACTGAGTTGCTCCTTAATTCTGCAATGGTTGAGCCAGGACTGGGCATCCTTATGCCACCTACGCTTGAGGCGAAGGTGAGGGTTTTGACTACAATTAGAAGCAATTTTATGGAGCCTTTTTATTCCATGTTGTCAAGCTTCTTCTTATACATCAGATATCTAAACATAGTCATACTTTCAATGGGGGACAAACTAGATTTGATCAAGAAGATAGGATAGGGAGTATTTCCCTTGATCTTAAGGTTGTAGGTTATGAATTTCTTTTGAATCATCTCAATCTTCCTCCATGACTCGTTGGATATACTGCAGCACCAAACTTTACATCTGTATAAGACAACAGGAGTGACAAGGGTCTCGAAGAGGAACCTTTTTTACTCCAAATGTAAAGATCGTCCGACATACAATTGTTTTCAAGCTCATAATAATATTTCCATCCCCCAGTAATCCTTTTCTCAATACTATAATTTCAATTGAGATGATGAGGGAATTCAATGCCCAAATACTTATAAGAAGAAACATGCTCTAAGCACTAGTTATTATATACGAAACTACCATGGGTGATATTTTTGGATTTAATGATCATGACTTTAGTTGCGTTGGTATTAACTGTCATACCCATCTTGGAGTAGTAGTCATGAAGAAACCCAGTCGAGATGATGAGGGAAGTCAATGCCCAAATACTTATAAGAAGAAACCTGCTCTAAGCATTGGTTATTATACATGAAACTACCATGGGTGATATTTTTGGATTTAATGATCATGACTTTAGTCTTGTTGGTATTAACTGTCATACCCATCTTGGAGCAGTATTCAAGGTCATCGTGGCTTTTTGCAAGAAGAACGATATCATAGGCATAGAGGAGAAGAGTAATGAAAACACCAGCAAGCTCGATGCCCTTGCACCCCGCAGATTCCAGACACTCCTCTAGCTTATCGATGTATATGCCAAAAAGGGTAGGGAATAGGGGACACCCTTGCTTAACTCCAATATTGCATTTAATGTCTTTAGACCACCCCTTGTTGGTCTTGAGCTTGGCAGTGATGGTCTCGTACAGACGGATCACAGCAATCCTCATCTCAGGAGGGACCATGATCTCTTTAAGTCTCTCCCAAAGTTTATCTTAAGGAACAATGTCGAAATATTTTCTAAAGTCTACAAAGCAATAAAAGAGGTCAGCTTTACTATTGCGACATTCCTCCGCAATGATTCTAAGAGTGACCAGATGGTCAATAGTCAAGTGATGTCTCCTAAAACCAACTTATCCTTTAGCTCTTTTTCCCTGGATTTTAAGGAAAAGGCTAAGCTTCTTCTCCAAAATGAGCCCATAAAGCTTGGCCAAGATATGGCTAACCAGAATGGTCTTATAGTTAAATGGAACACTCTTCTCCCCATTTTTAAATATAGGTATAATAAGGCTTTGCATCCAAAGCCGGGGGAAGCCATGCATTACAGCCAAATTGGGAAACTTGTGGAGATAAGCAATGAGGATAGATCTTCCCATTTTAAGGATCTCAGGTTGGTGTCCTTCAATATCTTTAGCTTTCCCATTAGTGAGCTTATTAATACCAGACTCAATGTCATCGAGAGAGAATACATCCTCCTTAATTGGAGTGATTAAGGTGGTTCCCATAGTGTTCGGAGAGATATAAAACTTCTTAAGGTAGTTGTCACAATTTTCTAAGGGAATAGAATGGTTATCTTTGGTTTTACGGATAAGAACATTCTGCCAAAAAAATTTGGTCACGACTTTAGAAAGGTGGAGAAGATAATCATGTCTTTTATTAATATATGCTATTTTCTTCCTCATGATGATATTTTTGTATATATTGATATTATGCAGCTTAATGCTTTCATTAGGAGTGTCTCTGATTGCTTTCCTGGAAATTTTGCAATCTTTGTCATACCATGGATTGGAAGTTCTATTAGGATGCTTAAACGAAATCTCATTAGAAAACTTGCTAATGGTGTTGGAAAGGATAGTAGTGAAATGATAATAAATTTGATCAATGTTATTATTATAATTCATGGGGCCTAAATCCCTCTCTAAACCCCTTAAGAAGAGGTCGCTTTTAATTCTATTGAAGCGAATGTGTCATTTTATTTCATTGGTGTCCTGCATATGGGTGGTATGCATAGCAAGATTGAGGGATAGAGACTGAGGTATGTGGTCAGAGTCAGGCTTGAATCCATTAAGAAGCTCAAAGTTTGTTATATGGTTGAGGACGAGGATGTCATAAATTGCATAATCCACGACACTACTACCCAATGTATGGAAACATGTCATCTGAGCGGAGAGGGGCCACTTGTTAATACCATTACAAATAATTAGCTCTTGGGAACTGCAAAGTTTGAGGAGCTCGGTGCCAAATAAGTTCTCGATAATGTCTTCAAATTTATTTTTGAATTTATTAGCTAAGTTACTATCTTCATCAAGCCACAAGGCTTCGGGGTTAGAGTTGTTGCTTAATGTAATGGCTTGGTTAGTAGCAGTTCTAGCATTAAATTCTCCCAGTAAAAGGATACTACCATCATTTCTCAAGTTGAAGATGTATATTTCTAAGGAATTGAAAGGACAATTCTTATCCAAGTTGTTATTTTTATAGGATGTAGAGTTGATAAGAGCGAAATAGCAAATTTCAAGAAAGATCCTATTGGTGGTCGAATCAGAGATTTTGATCCAAATGTATTGATTGAAGGGGTCGATTTTATGAAGTTGGATGTGAGAGGAAAAAGTGCTCCTTATATAACATGCTATACCACCAAAACCCCTCTGAGAGGATTTCTTATTCCAACTAGACCAAAGAGTGAAATCATCAAGGTGAGGAACCCTAGATTCATCATGCTCCCATGTTTCAACTAAGAGAATAAGGTCAATATCACTCAGGATCCAACTTAACATAGGACCTTTACACCTTGGAAAGCCACGACAATTCTCGAAGAGGATCTGAAGTGATGCAAATCCTTATTTATCACTCGTGCTTGAGACTCTATCTCTAATAATAGCTTTCATATTCCTAATGATTTCCCATTTCCTGGCCTCGTGCATCCTTGACCTTTTGGACTTCTTTCCTAAGTTCAGATATATATATATATATATATATATATATATATATGTATGTCATGGAGTATTTTCATTTTTTTTTAATTAAAATTATTGAGTTGAGAGGCTCAGTCTACAACCTAGTATGAGGGGATGTGTAAGTTTGTCTATACGTCCAAGCCCATTTTAAAAAAATAAAAATAAAAAATAATATATATATATTATGAATAGAAAAATAATGTTGGTTATAATTTTTAAAAAATGAATATAGAAGTAAAAAATGTGTGAATTAGATCTTTTAATCTTATACTTTTCAAAAATATTTCAACAAGAGATTTAAATAATTTATTTGAAGATCTATGTTAACTAATTTATTTCGACTTCATATTTTTATTTAAAAGAAAAAAAATAGTTATGGTTAAAAATTTTATTTGGTCCTATATATACTATATTTAGCATTGAAAAATACAATTTAAACATTGAAAAATAACACATTGTATTTTGCACTCTAAAAAAGTTTGCAGGTGAAGAAATTTGATCAATACTTAAGATGGATCTAGCTCATGTTTGATCTGTACTTAAGATTGATCTATGCTCGTATATGAATTTCTTTGATAGACCGCATTGGTTTTAGTGTATGTTAACTATTATCATCATCATTACGTTTTACTAGAGGAATTGGCAATTAATTGAGATTATACTCCCATGACACAATGTTAATTCTAGCAGCGGCCACTATACGTCCAAGGCCTTAGAAGAGTCCTCTCCAAAAAGATTTGAACCTTGAATCTTTTTGTTTACACAATACTATCACCAATTAAATTATCCATAAAACAAATTAAATTTAAAATATTAAAAACAAAATTATATATAAAATCATTTTCATAATTACACATTTCATTATTTATTTATATCATATATTTCATAAAATATTAAAAAAAATAATAATAATAATTTTATTTAATACTAATTTATCATAATTTTATAATATATATATATATATAACATAACATAAGTTGAGATTTGTCCACGGATAACTACCTTCAAAACGAGAAGCAATAAAAAGTCTCGACAAATTTGTCGATGAGACGAGTTGTAAACGATAACGAACCTTTGACAATGACTATTGCAAGGACGTTATGGTTTATAAAGATGGAAATCAAAATCTTTATTCGATATACTTAAAAATAAGTATTATGTAAATCTTTATTTGATATTATAAAAATGAGTATTTTGTAATTAAATTGATATTATAAAAATGAGTATTTTGTAATTAAATTGTGTATATAGAGATGGAATATAGGTATTATTGGATATTTTTCATCACTTTTAAGGTCGTATTATTAGGAAATTTTTAAAATAATTGGGTTGTAAGGTAAACTAATTAGTTGTTCATGTATATATGAATAAAAATTTAAAAAAAATGTAAATTTGAGTGGACTTAATGATTAAGAATATGTGTTTCTTTGTAAGTGAAAACAAGTTCAAAATTAAAGTGGGGTAGAGTTTGTACATGTTGATGCTTTCTTTTATGTTAAGGATGGTATGTAAGGTAAATCAATTAGTTGTTTGTGCACATATAAGTAGATCAAAGTCCATCCCCATGTCCTTTGAAATTTTAAGTGCAATATTGAGTGGGTCTAATGGTTAAGAACATGTGTTTCCCCCTTGGAAGTAACAAGTTCAAAATCAAAGGGGAGTAGAGTTCATGTTGATTGATTAATATTGGTCCACTATGATAAAGCTCTAGGGTTAGGCGCACCTCTTGCGTGGGACTCCCAAATGATCATTGATGGGAGTGTCTCCAAATGTCTCGGCCCTTGCTAAGTCACAAATCCTGCTAGTATTGACTTGCATGTTGTTGATACCAGTTCACCCAATTTTTCGTTTTAAAAAAAAAAGTAATCAATCATTTACAATTTTGCAACTTGAACCAATAAAAGCATCATAGAAGCCCATAATATTAAAAAAACAAAATAAATAAATAAAAATACAAAACAAAAACAAAAACAAAACAAACAAACAAACTAAGTACTTACCCCTTAACCTATTGCTTGTAATTTACAACACCCAACCATTAGAACTAACTCGTGAAGCTAAATTGCAAATATATTTTTAAAAAGAAAGATATTTTAATACATAAATATATTTTAATATATATGTGAAAATTATATGCTTGGATGTTTTGGCTCCTAGATATAGGATGTTTTAGTTCGAATGTATAGCTTTATGGGAGCCCATCAGTTTTTATTTTGGTGAAAATTATGGAATATATAAACTATATATATTGTGATCGTTCTATTAATAGAAATTCCAACATATTTATCTTATGAAGAAGAAAAATAATATATATATATATATATTAATGGTGGGATAAGCATCACTTATTGTTATTTAAAAATGCATGTTGACTTATTATCATTATTTAAAGAATCCATCTTAACTTTGGATCTACCAAGGGCCAAGAGGGATCAAATCTCCTTTCACTCTAAAAGAGGTTTGTGTATCAATAGATTTGATTCATCTCTGCGCTTGGTAGATCCAAAGTTAAGATGGATCTAAGATAGTTTTATAAATAATTATAATCATAATTATTAATTTTATATTTTATATAACTTTTAATTTTATTTTTATTTTTATGTAATTTGACCAAGCCAAAATGTTGTATTAATAATTATCATTATTATTTTTTTAATTTTAATTTATTTTGACCGAGTCAAAATGTTTACAAGACATTACAACATCTCTACATACTGGACTGGAGAGTGTCTCTCTAAGCAATTACTTTTAACCTTTTATTATTTTTTAATTGAGTTGCATGTAAATGTTTATAAACATTTACACCACTACAACATCTCCTCGTAGCTTTTTGCATTCATATTTATTTTTAAAAATGTTTTTTTTGTAAGCTTGGCAAGGCCTTTTCACTCATCCATTTTCATCAAAGCAGTTTACATCAATAAAAAGACGTTCAATGGCCTCAACCTGCCCATTGGTAAGCTAGGTATGTTGGTCATCAAACTGCATTATAAGCCATCTAAAATCTCAAAATTTTAAGTCTTTCTAACAGTGCCAAATACAGTTGAATGTATGGAAACCATCTGCTTCCTAAGTAGCTATAGTATAATATACTAGGCGACATATACATCAAAAAATGTAAACAAAATTAGGTCTTTCCATATCCAAACTAAATTGTGTCCGTAGCCTTGGAACCTGGTAATTTGGACTAGGGAAGACATGGTATGTGTTGCTCAATGCGGCCAGGTCTAACATTTTGCTGTTGGATTTGGAATTGATAAGTTGAAATTCTTTTTGAATTTCCTTAAAACCTAGATCAGATTTGACAAAGCCTTCAGGGGAGGAAATAATAGCTCTTTCCACTATATTTTTCATCAGCCTGTAGAGATGGACAATTTGTTTTTATTGAGTTGTATGACCTCGAGTATGTCTCGGGTCGGGAGCTAAGTCGCACCAATATTCTGTCTAAACTTCAATTGTTTCCTGCTAATTCAATTCATCTTCCCATGTCGAGATCAATTGTTTCACTTGTACCCGGGTTCCTATATTATATGCTTGGTCCACCTCACTAATGATATGAGCATCGGTCTTGCGGCCGCTTCTTCTCAGTTGTTGGCCAGAGGAAGAACCCCTTCCACCTCGGTTCCTCGGATGACGGCTACAACCTCGGCCCCATTACCAGAAGAACTAGCTCTGAGGGAGGGACAAGCCATTGGAATTATCAACCAGATAAAAAAAGCCACAAACTATCAACCAAACAGAACGAGCCACAGTCTGAAGCCAAATTGTATGCTCGTGGTTAGGGTGATTACAATTTTTTTGAAAACTTGATACAATAGCATGAAATAAAAGCAAGAGGCAAACTTTGTTAGGCTCAAGCCTTGCATGTAAACTAAGAGTCAAATAGGACAACCGCCATCCTCTTAAAATACTTTGATCCAACACCCCGTGCTTAGTTAAGTCAATAAAAAGAGAAAATCCAAAGAAATTGTGTCACCTCAAGAAGAAGGCTTCACATACAGGCTCCCCAAGCCTAATAATAGTGAGGTCCACACCATAGTCATAATACATCAAATTTTCTTAAGACCAATAATTTAAAAATATAACCAGAACCGATGAACAAGCATTCAACTACCATAATACTCCAAACCATAAATATACCATACATTCCCATTCAAGACAGAATAATGCCAAAGAAAACGGATATTGGCATGGGAATAAAAAACTTTTCATATGACAAAACCACAAAAAAATTCCCATTTTCCAAAACACAGTTCTATTCCTCGCGAGAAATGAATTATAGAGAATAGCACTAATATTTCGAGAGATAATGGAAGAATGTGCACGTCGCGTACGAAGCAGGAAGGGACGAAGAAGAACATACTTGACTTCTAGAGCCATGAACCAAAGAGGACCAGTCGCGTCCCGGAAGCCAACCCACCTAACCCTAGTTGCAGACAGCAACGTTTGTCCAGAGCATACGCTTACCTCCAGAAGTCGAACCCCGACACAAGACAAACGCATGCATGGGTCTCTACGCCCTGCCCACCTTGATATTAAGAGCCTTGCGGCTTGTCTCATCACCAATAACGTAGCCCATGTGCGTTGCCACCTCACTTACATGTTCAAGCATGCGAAGGTGAGGGATGAGCCGCCCTCCAACCCTTTCAACATTCGTTTCACACATGACGCGAGTCCCGAGGACCATAAGTTATCTCACACCCTAATCGAGGATAATTTAAAAGATGTTATAAAATAAAATTAAAATAAGGTATTTATAAAATATTTTTATTTTGCATCGAGTTACAATTTTTGGGCAAGTGGTATTAATAAACCATGGTATTGTAACAAAGCCTATTCACAAGTTAATAATATCCATGATAAAATGGGGGTGAATATCTTTGGTTATGAATCTTGCAGTATGTTTATTGTAAGTATTAAGTTTTTCTTTTATTAATAAAATAAAATATTTATATTTTTTTCTTCTTCTTCTTTTAATTTGAAATGAGTTATCATTTTTGGGTATGTGGTATTGATAAGCCATAGTATTGTAAGAAATCTTACTAAAAGTGAATAATATCCATGGTAAATGGTTGAATATTTAAGAATCTTGTTATATTGTAAACATTAAATTTTTATGTACTTATTCATTAAATTTAATTATGGTTACAAAATCATCATTTTAATGTGATATGTATATTATGATTTCCTTTTATCTTCTTTTTTTGTAATTTTATTAATAAGAACAAAATTAAAATATAAAAAAAATTGAGGTTAAAAAATATTTATATCTAACATCTAACGCCTACACATCTATCTTATACTGGGTTGTAGAGCGCCTTTCGGCACAAAAACCACACCGCTTAAAATGACTTGTTGGTGATTTATAAGTTGGTGGAGTTTCACTTCTCTAAGATGCTTCTCGCTAGGCCATAAACTTATTTCCTTATTGCGACGAGTCTCCAACCTCGTATGGTAGAGATGTTGTGATGTTTAACATTTTGGCTTTATCAAAATAAAATAAAATATAAATAACATTACATAACATTACATAAATGGTAGAGATGTTGTAATGTCCTCTTTAACATTTTGACAAAAATAATAATAATAATAATAATAATAATAATTGTAATTACAATTATAATTATAAAAAATTATAATTAATAATTAAACCAGTGTAGATCCATCTTAACTCTAGATCTATCAATCCTGGTATATTTGGAGTTAAGATGGATCTACAGTGGTGTGTAAGAAAGATATATTCTTAGCCAATTAAATATTATTTTAGGTCTTACCTAAAGACCAAAAGTATGTTCAACCTAAATAGTATCCATAGAAAAATTAGTATCCATTTTGGTCATTACCAAAGGTAACTTTAGTATAATGTGCTTTCAAGTAACATTTAATCATAATCTTGTATATAAAACTAGATGCTACCCATAGTTACAAAGTAATCTCTTATCTAAATGATAATATAAACATATTTTCAAAAATATTTTTATATGGCCGAAGATAAAGGTTGTCATACATTTTGTTCATATTACCTTATGTTCCATGAAGAATATTAGTGGCCATTATGGAGTATATATAAAATAAAACAATATGCATACGGCAATATTTATATTATGTGACATGTATCTCAAGATGTTATGTGTGTGATTGTTTTTCGTATCAATATATGATGTAAAAAAGAGGTTACATAACACATATATTTGCATTTGGAGTAATGAGGTGTTGTACAATTGAGTATGAGAGAGATGTTGTCACAATTGAGCATAACATTATATCAAAATACATAAATAATTTAAACGAAAAAATAAATAATTACATATATATGTATGTGATAACATCTAAAAATATTAAATTAGCCTAAATCCATCTTAAACTTGAATTTATCAAACACAAAAAATGATATAATTTCTCAAAGTATATTTTTTTCAATCATTTAATATGAAGGAATTAATACATGACATAAAGTGAAATGATTACAAAAATTACATATTAAGAATTTAATCTCTTTCGATGTTTGATAGACCTAGGTTTAAAATAAATCTAGACTAATTATTTGCACATTCAATGACATATATACTCACCCTATATATAAAAATGAATTAATTAAATACAAAAATATAAAAAAATTAATACCCGTAGATTAGATTCGAAATCTAATGAAATATTTATTTTAATACGAAATATTAATTTGTGATATACATATGCATATTTATTTATTTTAATGGAAAACTTAATTTTTTCACCTTTTTTTTGTGAATCAGACTTTCTATTAACTACCAAAATATTTTACATATGGTACCAAAAAATAGTGGTCCTACCCCGATTCGATTTGTTGGCCAGTGATAACTTACCATTACAAAACATCCATAATAAACAAAGGGTTGACGCCCAAATCTGATAAGGCCAAAGACACCAAAAACCTGCAAAATACATAGCTCCCCAGTCACCATGGCTAATCGTAGGAACTGATGGACGTCGAATTGTCAGGCCCTTTCCCTGGGGGGAGGAGGGTGATACAGCCAGTCTACATGTTGCTTCAGATGAGTCATCCATGCTTCTAATTTTTCCAGTTTTTCTGACATAATATTATGACCACACCACACCACAACCACATGCTTACAAAGGTGGCATTGGAAGTATTACATTTGTTGGAGTGCTTCCATCACATTCTCATGTTCCTCTTGGCGAATCTTATCCCGAGCTCTAACATTTCCTGAAAATATTGCACTGATGTCCTCTAAGTGGTCGCATGACAAGGAGGACCCCCATGCCCTACAGGGCTCCTACTGCCACCCCTACCACTAAGTCGGATCATTCCACCGCCATGACCCCCACAAGTATGCCTACCTCCTCCACGACCATGACCAGCCTTCACGCCCCCATGTTGAACATTCCCCTTGAAGCCAGGTGGGGTAGGGGAGGCTTTGGCAAAACAAGAAGACCGCAGAGCCGGCTTCATATTAGGTCTAGCCTCACCAAAACCACCAGAGAACCACCAGACATGAACATAATCAATTATTTTCTTGCCACCATGAAACCACTTCGAACCTCCCAAAGAGTGTAATAGCCCTTTGACCAAGCGACCTCTAACCACACCATAAGGAATGATAAGAAGGTTCCCCCTCCAGAACCACCATTTGCTCTCGAATCTAATATTTACCACCCCTAGCTAGACTTCAATCAACCAGCCCCTTTCTGGATGTTGTGGAGCCTTGCACCAGACACACAGTCTCGACAGCTTCCTCTGCAACCGGTAGTTCCCGCACTGCAAGAGCCCCCTATCCAGCTTGCAGTGTTGACAATCCTAGGGGGATTGCTCCTTTACCATGACTAGAAATAAAAGCCCTGCAACACTCCAAATTTCACCAGGCACCCCAAAAAGTAACACACTTTCCACCTGAACCAAAAATTTAGGCAAGGGAAAAACAATTCCCCAGAAAAACAAATATGGAAGTACCAAAATGAAAAAGGAGAACGTTGAACCTAAAAATTGATAACAACCCTAAATATCCCCATGCACAGTCCACCATAATAAAACAAGACTTTGAAAAAAATAGTTCGTCGCCCACACCACCCAAACCTTGCTCAAAGACCAATTTACTGAGAATTCAAATGGTTGAACGCACTAGGACAAACAATAAAAACCAAGATGAGCATACTTACCAATAGAACCCAGCCAAGTCCAGGCTTGCCTAGTCCATCGAAGTTTCATGTATTCTTGTCTACATCGTAACCGACATGCACCAACTTTCTGTCGAGACCCCCACTACTATATTGCAAGAGCCGCAAATCTTATTCTCCAGAACGACTTAACCACCAAATGGTCTAGCCAAGCATTTTCCCAAGTCTTGAAACTGATATCTCTGTACTGCCACCATCCCAAAGAGACTCAACTATCACACGCTTGCAAATTCAATGAAACAATACACGGGAGCAGTTCACTTGCCCTCCCACCACTTGGCATTAAGCCTTGAGTCATGTCTGCACACAGGAGCGATCAACTATCTAGCTATCCTCCTCCTTGGAACACACCCCCATTGAGGTATATTTTTATTTCTTATTAATATTATTTATTATTATAGTTTTTATAAAGTTAAATTTTATTTATATATTAGATAAATATCCACATCAGAGTTTTCGTTGGCCTAGTTTTCCACTTGAGAAAACAAACCAGCGGAAAAACCATAAATTTTTAACAATCCGAGTTTGAGATTAAAAAATGTAGCCAAGAATTGAAAATGTTCTCATTTAACGTTGGTTGTTATCCAACCAACCATAACTATCTAACTTGTATACTAAAAATCATAAGGAAACATATCGATAACATACATCAAGCATGAGGCTAAGAATAGTCCAAAGGCTCCACCTCGATGGGTTCCTTCCCATGTTGAGGGGAGTTGCTAGAATCTATGGGAGGGTAAGATGGTCTTCAATACACTTCATTTGCCTATTTAGGATCTTCATACATCTAGAATTCATCCAACATTAAGAGGATCCCCTTCTTAGCTTCATTATGGTCGAATAGAACTATAGCCAAAGATGTCTTCACATGCTAGTACAAATTAACCATGCACATGTATTGGTTGTTTTTGCCTCATGTCTGGTGTTGGGTAATTTAATTGATGTTTAAACTGCTTCATTAATTGCCAACCAAGGTTTGTGTACTTGTGAAGTGCATGTGCACAATATATGTTAGAGTTCTATTTTTGGATTTTTCAAAGATGAAATTTCTTTGAATATGAATGAGTCTTAGATTAATTCATAGTGTTACCGTGCACATGTTCTTCCAATAAAAGTACTTCATGGAAAATGGAAATTGAAATTTGATCTAAACTTCTAGTCTATGAATTGAGAATCAAAACTTCATCTAACTATGAAATGGAAATTGATTGTGGAAAGAGAATGTTATTTTACTCTTGCAGAAAGGAATCTAATTCTATAAGCAACTTATAATTATACTTGCAGAAACAAGAGTTCAAATTCTAATGCATAATGAAAATCTTAATTCTATTGCAAGAAAGAAACTCTAATTCTAAGTACATAAATTCAAAGCATTCTAACTATCTATGTTCTTGAGAAAAGGAAATAAATCATCATCATACTTCTTCAATAAAATATGAACATGCAGCTTCAAATGGTTACTAATGTGTGCAGCTAAACTTCAAGATTCATCTTCTTATCATCCACAAAATTACTTCGCGGAATTAACTGAGTCATGCAATAATATTGTTGAAGGAAAATAGATCTTTTTGGTATTTCATGAGTGCTTTGTTTATATAAACAATAAGAAATTAAATTGGTAATGAAATAACAAAATGATTCCACAGAAAAGAAACTATTTAGCAGAAAAATTGCATTGAAAATAAAACTAATCTACTCTTACAACTCTCCGAGGGTGGCTCCTGTTGAGCACAAGTCTGTCACTAATTTGATTAACTCACTTAACCATGCATTGACTTCAAAAACAAAGTATTATATTAATCGCAGAGGTCTTCAACAAATATTGCAAGTAATTAACAATAACAATTATTGTCTTTCGGTCTCGCCTCAAGGATTTTTATGGACTTCTTATTAAAATTGTTCTAAGAGTCCTATGTCGAGAGGCAACTTAGCTAATTTGAAAACTAAGAAGTAAAATTAATATAAAATTATATCTCCTCATGATTTGATACTGAAATAGAAAACATGAGGGATTATGATCTAACACATCATCCTCTAAATTGTTTCCACGCTCACCTTATCTTTCCACAGATTGTCTTCGAAATCTACTTGTTTGCTAGAGTGTCATAGCCAGATTTGACTTCTGGTTTGACTTCTACATCTCTCGATCCATGTGGTTTTCCAGATCATGAGGACAAATGGATTTTCATATGTGGACCATTTTCCATCTGATAATACCTTTCATTCGTTCTCTAGTGCTCTGGAACCTATCTAACCATGGAGATAGCTGCAAAATTATTCATTAGCTATGGAATAATAAAAAATTGGTAGTTGTAGAAATGTTTCAATTATATTTCATAAAGAAACAATAGATTATAAAACATGGATGATCAATACCTTTTTTATTCTTGAGCATATATATGATGACCTAGTTTGGACTAAAACTACAACAAATTTGTTATAAAAAGGATAAAGGAGAGGAAAAAGGATTTTCAAAAAGAGAACAATTTCGCACTTCAACATTCCCCTACTCCAAAGGCTTTGCATGTCCTCATGCATCAAAATTTCAAAATTTGTTCCTTCTTTCCTTTAGTGTACTATCTTTGAGTCCTGTGCTAGAACATCCAGAATAATGCTCTTCTTTCTCTTCTTGATATCAAACACTTCCCTTGGTTTCTTCACTAATATTTTGCTTTTTAACCCTCTTATTTTATTATTGAGGAATTTATTGTTTGTTTTGAGTTTTTTTGTTCTTTTTATACCAATGGCACAAATGCAAAAGTATTTTGTCATTGTGAGTCCTCAATATTTCATTTTGTACCTTGACTGCATCATGTTCTTGTTTGAGGTATTTATTCAAAATTTCCAACTCATATATATCTTGCTTTAAAACATCCTCAATTGTGTATTCTTTTTCGGTAATATTATCTGACAGAGGAGTTTCTTCATTGAATATATTTTCTTGATTTTGAGAACAACTTACCCTTTGTTGCGCTGTTTGCTCCAAGACTCCACATAATCATAGATATGTTGTTGTATTGGATCAATATCTGGTGTTTTCCTTGTCGGACTCACGACCTAAGGTGGTGTCCTCTAATTTTCTTCTTCGAGATCAACGACTTCAGGAGATTTCACATTTGAAAGTTTATAAATTTGTGTGCTTCTTCTCAACTTAATCCCAGACTCTTCAATATTTTGGATGCTTTTCCTTTTGTTGGTTTTTCCTTGTTTCTTATCCTATGGTTCTTCATATTTTTCTTAAGGTAGATTGACACTTCAGGTAGATTTATTTCATCTAACATTTTATTTTTCATTTTTCTATTTAAAATTTTCCAAACACTGAGAGAGAGGAGTGTCATCTTCAAATGGGTCTTCTAATGCCTCTTTATCATTAAGATTTGAACCCTCTTTTTCACTTTATTCTTCAGGGTTATAGTTTGATATTGACTTGCATCAACTTATTTTGATCTTTATACTTGTTTCCTCTTCCTAGGTTTGTACAAGCTGATTGCAAACTAGAAAAATCTGCCAATTATCTACTCTAGCTTCTAACTGTGCTACTATGAGGATTTTAATATGTCCAAGATGATAGAGGGAACTATCGAGGGTTTTTTATTCTAGTTGCACACTAGAGGCCATCTTCTTAAGGCTACAAATTAAGAATTATGTCAAATTTATCTCATTCCCATCAATAAAATGAATTAGAAGTCGAGCATGATAAAAGAACATGGTTATGAACCTTCCTTCACAGGTTAAGAATTTATGAATAATTAAGAATAAATTCCTCCATTTTCCTTTCAATGTTGTGACTGGAATTCCATTTTTAAAGATAGAAATGTCCATACTTGGATCTCTGAGGAAGTTTATCCATTATTCCTCCTTCATTTTCCCATTTTTAAACCAACTTTATGTTGGACATTAGATAAACCAACACTCCCTGTGTGTTTCGCAACATGGACTAACCGCCTCTCGTGGATACTTATTTATGTCGATGCGATTGTTGACTAATACCTGTAGGTTTTGGTCTAACGACAATCGTGATTCCCAACAAGTGGTATCAGAGCATAGGTCATGAGTTAGATACACACCTGAATCGCATTAGGGGAGATATTGTTGGACATTGGATAAACCAACGCTCCTCATGTGTTTCGCGACATGGACTAACCATCTTTCATGGATCCTTATCTCATGAGATGCGATCGTTGACTAGTACCTTTGAGTTTTGGTCTAACGACAATCGTGATTCCCAACACCTTCTCTGTTTTTAGTTAATTCTGTAGCTTATGTTATGATAGACTTTTTCAGTATGAGTTTTATGTCACCAATTTATTCCCCTACCCCGCCAAAGAATCGTGCAAAATATTTTGTAACCTTTGAATCATGCCCATAAAAAATTTCAAAGAATTTTAGCCAACCCACCTATTTCAATTGTTCTCTAACTCGTGGATATGCATGAAGGAAATTGACTCAATTGGGTTTTGATCGAACAATGACACCCATGTTGGAGAGAAGTCTAAGTCCCTAAGTGCTTCTTTTTGACAAAGTTGATAGAGGGCTAGCAGGAGGAAAGGTAGGAATACTGGATGGCGACGGGTATGAAATGGAGGTTTAATGATAATGAAATAAGGTGATTATGGGGTATTCAACTTATAATAGGACTAAACCATTTCAAATGATTCCCACAATTTTTTTTAGATCCGATTTCATAGGATCGTTCAAATTTGTGAGATTTTGAATGAATTTGATGTGACAGGTTGGGTTATGATGATAACATAGGGGTATAACAGTTATTATAGGGGGATATAATGTTAAGCAGTTCATGAGGTCCTTTAAATTACTTGAGCCTTATAATATAATCATCCAATGAATTAAATATAACGTCCCTTGTATGAAAATAATTAAACATTCTACATAATTCACTATGTTTTATGATGCTCCTTTGTTACAGGCTCTCTAAATGTTGACTGTTCTGGTTATAAGATCCGAAATCAACTGCGGAATTGAAGATCGACTACAGAATGACACTGATTCCATAGTTGTTTATTTTTCTGAGTTTGTTGTTGATCAAAAGAGAATTCTTTATTGTTATTGCTTCTTTTGGTGGAAATGGAAGAATGATGGTCTTCATAAGTGTTTCTTTTCAATATGTAAAATTATTAGAGAAAAGAGGGATGAAAGGAAATGAGAAAAAGATAGGAAATTTATGAAAATCTAAACTACCAAGAATTATTGGTTTTCATTTAAATTTTTTGTATAATCGTGCCAACAATGTTGGTTTTCATGCTTATACTTTTATTTTAATATATATTTTTAATTGATGGGAATAATTACAAATGATTTGGAGAATGAGGGGAGATGTCTCCTTTCTTAACTAGCTTGAATTCAATTTTTTCTTGTAAATATTTCACAAATTCCTCTCTAGTTAATCTTTTATAATATAATCTTAGTCTATGACCATTAACAAGAAAAGTAACTTATTCATCATCAATAATTTCGATCTTGGCTGCTCCATTATCAAAGACAATATCTATCTCATATGGACCAAGCCAGTGATTCTGAAATTTTCCTTGAAAATCTTTGAACTTAGAATAAAAAAGAAGAGCTCGGTCATTTGGTTTGAGCTTTTTATCTTTGATAAATTTGTTGTGCCATCTCGATATTTTCTACTAAACTATGTTGGTCCTTTCGATAACATCTTATCGAATCTCATCTAGCTCATTCAATTGTGCTAGTCTTTGTTTTTTAGCTTGTGATAGATCAAGACCCAATTTTGTTGTTGTTCTAAAGGTCTCTACTTGGAACTCAATTGGAAGCAAAACTTGCTTCCCATATACAAGCTCATAAGGAGTATGCTCGGTTATGTTTCTCCATGTGGCTCGATATGTCCATAGTGCATCTAAAATATTTTCTTCCCAATCCCTTCTATTCAAATGCACAATCTTGGTTAGAATTGCTTCAAGTACCTTATTGGTGGATTCCACTTGTCCATTGGCTTGTGGATAATATGGAGTTGACTTTCGATGCTTGATTTTATATTACTCCATGACCTTTTGCACCAACTTGGATGTGAATTGAGTACCTTGATTTGTTATAGTTTCTCTTGGGACACCAAATTGAGTAAAAATATCCTCAAAAATAAATGTAACTACACCATTTTCAGTTGCAAATGAAAGAGGTTTATCTTCTACCCATTTTGTAACATAGTACGTACAAACAAGTATATAAATTTTCTGTTTATATGGAGGATTTATTGGTCTAACAAAATCTAGAGCCCATTTTTCAAAAGGCTCTACAAGTACCTAGGTTGCAGAGGCATCTCATCTGATGGAATAGGATTCCTTATTCTTTTACAACTATCACATCTTTTGATATATTCCTTGGCATCCTTAAAAAGAGAAGGCCAATAATATCCCAAAACAAGGATCTTGTAAGCAGTTCTTCTATCAGCAAAGTTTCATCCACACGGCTCATCATGATAATATTTTAGGATTTATGGTACTTCATCTGATCCAGGTGGATATCAGTGGCCACCCACCTATTCACCTAAACCTCTAGTAATTTTCATCAGTTTCCTTGTTTATAGTAGCACTTACTATTTTTGGCAGTTTTTTAGGTCCTGAACTTCCAGAGCATTTTTGACCCCCTAAACAACGCTTTTTTGAGGTCTGCAGTAGTCACATAACCATGGGAAATGGCCTACGAAAAATCATTTACTACTCAGAGAGATATTTTGAACAAGGTATTATATACGCCAAACAAAGATAATATGACCAAGCTACGACCCCGGGAAGTTGGTTGCCCAACTAACCCCAACGCGGCCCACAAACTCTTGTCGTTCCATCTCCTGTGGTTAGGGTTTTGGTTGTTTAGGGTTTTCCCTTGTTGTTAACTAATAAAAAGGCCCTTGAGCCTCATTGTAACAGAACTAAGAGACATGTAGTTTCCACATCTCTTCTCAGAGATAAGCTACCATTTTCAGAGCTAGTTTATTTCCATTTTGTATGTAAGCATATTTCAATTCTTTGAGAGTAATGAAATGAAGTGTTATTTATGTTGCATCTCTTTATTTATGGTTATATATGTATTATATTGCATTATTGTTTAATTTCATATCGGTGGTATCAGAGCGGTCTGCTCTTTCTCTATTTTTCTTTGCATGTCCCCAATGAGGTCAGGGTATAAGGAGTTAGGGATCGAATTGGTTGAACCTTTGCAAGACCAACCTCACAAACCCTAATGGCCCTCCATTGGAATAATAAAAGGAATATGAGGGGGCAGAAGATCCTTTCAAAATATTGCTCGAACAATCCCTCTAGTGATAGAGGAACGCGATGATGGATAACTTTTCCCAAATCCTTTGGTGGCTTCCCACAGTCAAAACATCTTCTTCCAACAACCACTCTGGAAGCACAACTCCTTTTAAGGTACAAGTTAACTTTGACATCCCCATACTTTAAGTTTAGATAGATGTGGATGTTGTAGATAAATGGTTGAATATGCTAGAAGGATATTTCTCGGTTCATGATTTTTTCAACTGGGAAAAAATTACTTTTACACACCTCAAAGTCGCCCCCCACGTTAAGGACTGGTGGGAAACCTACTATGAGAAGAGGGACGAGAGTGAACCCTCACTATTTTCAGCCACGCCCACTTGGAATTCTTTCTGGGACACCAACAAGGAGCAGTATTACCATGTCGGGAGCTATGAGGATAAATACATAAAGTGGACCATGTTGCAATAGGGTAGGGACCAAGATGTACCAAAGTTCACAAATATTTTTCATACCCTTCACACAAAGTTTGGTATCAAGGATTCTGAGAGACATTTGGTACTCAAGTATCGCGGCTGTCTACACAAATACATACATGACAAGATGGATTTCATGGACATCTCGACGCGCCTATCGATACGCTGTCAAGATCGAGCAAAAAATTAAATATAATAAGCGAGACACTGGATCTGTGAATTTTAAGCAAAGGAAAGGTGCCCCCAAACTGCAGAACAAAGAACAAAGCAGAGGCAGGGCGACCCAGGACAACCCGCCAAAGCCGCAAGTAAAGAACAATACCACAAAGACAAAGAAGGACACAGGAAAATGGTGTGAGCTCCATAAGATTTCCACTCAGAACACAAGTGAGTGTCAGGCCAAGTAGTCATTGGTGGCCAAGATGAAGGCAATCAGATGCATGTTCCAACTCTAAGTCTGAACCCAACAAGGAGAATGAAAAAGGGAAGCATATTATTGATGCAGGGGTGAGTGCCATCATTTCCACCACCAAGATCCAAAAGGATGAGCCCAAAGATCCAAAGGATGGGGAGCGCCTCTTACACTCACAGATGTGGGTGAAGGATTCTCCATTGTAGTTAATTATCAACATCAGGAGCTAAAAGAACCTCATTTCAGCAGAGGTCATGAAGTGGCTAGGCCTACTGACCACAACACACATGTAGTCGTACACCATTGAGTCGCTTCACCAAGGACAAGATCTTTGTGTCAGCCAACAATGTCGCCTTCCCTACATCATCAATCCCTTCACATATGAGGTACTATGTGATGTTGCTCCTCTTGAAGTTTGTGATGTATCATTAGGCCAACCATAATTGTGGAAGTGGCATGTTGTGTATGAGTATAGGACTCGCACTCTAATTATTACTTTGGACAATAAGTTGTACAGGATACCAGAGGTAGCACCACCTACCACCATCTCTTTAATCACTGTAAAGTAATGTAGTATGATCATTTCCCAAACCGAGAAATGTATTTTCCTTATGATTCCTCCTGAGGGTAAGAAGAATATTATGGCCATGGCCTCCAAATAAGGCTCCTTTGCATAAGAGTAGCAGATGGAAAAGGTCATGGAGGAGTACAGTGTTGATTTTTGAATATCTTGGGAGGTACTCCAAGCCCTACGGTTCGGGGTTTGAGGGAAAAGCTCCACAAGAGTCACTTTTGGGCTTGGAACTCAAGGTAGGGATTTTTCACCCATCATGATTTGGGAAAAAACCATGAGCACATTTCAACATGTGATGGATGGGGATGATAGCACTCGTCGAGATGAATCTAATGCATCGAGAATCATCTAGTTCTGAGTTGTAGAAATGGAGTTATGAATTTTTGAATGAAATTGTGGGTTAATGTGGCACCAAATGGAGGTCGGATTAACAATTTGGAAGGCCACAAGTTATGTTTTGACACCACATGGAATTGTATAAATAAGAGTGATGTTGGAGGTCACTATTCACCCATCCAAGAGCATAAAATACCATAATACAACTCTGAAATTAGGTCGATCTCTAGAGAGGATATGACGTGGGATTAGAGGATTGTTTTGGAGAGAATTTGTATCCTCAGCAGGGCCGAGGCACCATATCAAGGAGGCTGGAAACATAGAGGTAAGTTCTGGGTTATTTTGTGGGTGTTTTAATGTGATTGCAGGTCCGAGTTGAGCATTAGAGATAGTCGCATTGAAATATGGTGTTAGGGACTATTTTAGGGTGGTTTATGTGAGGGTATTACCTATGTTATGAGGATGCAATAAATTGAAGTAGGTCGCAGGCCTTGTTGTCCTTAGAAGAGGGATACATGAGAGATTAAAGGGATAAACAGGAACAACATGATAAAGGAGGAATCCTAGGAAACTAAGCCATAACATTTAAGGGAAATTTTGGTGGAGAAAAATAGTGTTGTAGAAGTAAGCTTGGCAACCCTAACTAGAACCAAATCTACAACAATCAAACAGGTCCATGAACAAGGTATGTATTGATGGTGGTTGGTTTATTTGATGCATGATATGCTTTCCATGTGCAGACATATTTTGTAGAAGCCTCTGAGAGCCATTTGGAGGACCTTTCCTGACAATTGATAGCCCCTCCTAGGAGAATATTTTGTTTTGGGTGTATTGGGCATCATTGGTTTGTTGGAGAGAAACGTGTCGATAGCCCAAAGTAGCCCTAGATCAGAGTGACAATAAGGAAATTGACAATTGTGCGTTGGGTGAAGTTTGGATCCTAATGTGTAGCTCTTTGATGGACAAAAGAGGCTACTATATTGGCAGTTTGGAGCTCAGGTGTTGGCCAACCTAGAAGAGCATATTGGATCAACATGTTTTCATTTTAGCAGAAATGACTTGCAACAGTGATAGGTGGAAGCCCTCCTAGAGATTCTATGTGTTTTCCTTTGATGGAATAAGGGGCAGCTAGAGAACAAAACAGGAGTGAAGGACTGTCGGGACGAGATATGACATAGAGACTGTAGCGAGATTGTTATTGTATCTTGTATCCCTTTTAAGGGAGCCCTAAGACTGTTGTATTATTCAGTTGGTTTAATATAATTAAGATTGGGTTGTTGTACATTATTGTACAATATTTTGTTAAAAAATGTCTATACTTGTGCATGTGTGATTTACTGCTTTATATTGTTCCATTGTGCAAAGTAACTTTTGTTGAGATTCTTGTTTTGGTAGCATCAGTGATTCTAAGATTCTAACCTAGACCCAAGTTCATGGAAATTCAACATGGTATCAGAGCGTGTCTGAGATACTTTGGAAGATAGTGAATCAGAGTTGTGCACATCGAAGTACAACTTAAGAGGGAGTTGGTCACATTGTAGTTGACAATGCCGAAGTTGCAGGCAGGTCTCTGGTATGAGGACAGGTTGGAGGGGCTGTCCAAATATAGTCCACGGAAGGAAAGAATCAAGTTGGTCTTGCAGGTCAACAAGATATGGGAGCTCACCGAGAAAGCCATCCAGAAGCCAATTGACCCAAAGGAGTTGGAAGTGTACAAATATTTGGATATAAGGCCAATATTTATCATCCTAGATGGTGTGAAGGATCCCCTAATACCTCATTTATTAGGGAATAACATTGCACATGATATGTGGATGGCTCTTTAGATTTTTTTCCAAAATAAGAACAATAACTAGGTACTGGTATTGGAGAATAAGTTGAATTCCACCAAGATGTTAAAGGGTGAAGGAGTGACTTCGTATCTAATGAGATTGTCTCAGGGTAGAGATGAGCTTGTTGTCATCAATGTGACTATTTCAGATAGTGATATGGTAAGGATTTCCTTGAAAGGGTTTACTCCAAAATGGAAGCCCTTCATCAAAGGAATCATTGCCAGGGACAAGTTGCCAAACTAGAATAGGCTATGGGACAACTTCAATCAAGAAGAGTTTCAATACGAGGATCTTCATCCAATGAAGAGGGATAATGAGGACATGGTACTTATAGCATGAATGAAGGGTAAGCAGAAGAAGGAATTTAGTAAATTCAAGTGTTTCAGCTATGGCGAAATGGGTCATTTTTCATCGAGATGTCTGATGAAGAAGAAGGGAGATGACGAGAAGAGGAAAGGGAAGTAGTTCATCGGTGTTGCCACTTCTACTGAGATAAATGCTCTCACCAGGTTATCGGAGGAGGAGGAATTTTCTATGATCTCTCATTTCTCACAGGGTAATATCGATGAGGATGTATGGTACATGGAAAGTGGTGCAATGAAACATACGATAGGGTCACAAGAGGTTTTTGAGACTCTAATTGAATGGGACTCGAAGATGCACATGGTGTTGGGCGATAAGAGTCAGAAGGAGATCTGAGGATTGGGAATTGTGCCATTCAGGTTGGGGACAAGATGAGTGATGCGGGTCCAGAATGTACTGTTTGTACCAGGACTCAGATATAGCATGATGTCTGTCTCGATGATCAAGAAGAAGGGGTTTGAGGACTTGTTCCAAAATGGGAACAAAAGACTCGGACCTAGAGGCTCTAGCTCCGGCAGGATGGTGATGGGAGTTAGAGAGCATGGTCTCTATAAATTGACGGGAAAGCCTGAGGATCATGAGAATAAGAAGCAAGTGGAGAAAGTGTAGGTTCCATAAAATCAGGTGTAGGTGCAGGCTTCAAAGGGGCAGGTACAGGTTCCAACAAAGAAGGTCTACATTCCAGAGACTCAGAGGGAGTCGAGTTCTAGCGGGATCTTGCAGGTTCAAAGGGATAATTTGAGGCCCAAGAAGAGAGTGTGGTCAATGGGGAGCAAGGGTGCTCCTACAATTGCCAAGAAGTAATCATGGAGGGATTGGAAAGCAATACAGTAGAAGAAGAAGAAGCACGATGCTTCCAATGATAGTGATGCTTCCGAGAGAGGCGTAGTTCATGATACAGGGATTGCAGCAGTGGTGAGCGCTAAGATTTGGGTGAGTGTTGTGAGTAGTGATGATGATGATGAGTTACTTCCTAGCCTTGGAATTACCTCCCTCGCTAAGAGGGAGTGTTGATTTTTTAGTAGCTTGGGAGGTACTCCAAGCCCTAGGGTTCAGGTTTTGGAGGGAAAAGCGCCACAAGAGTCACTTGTGGGCTTGGAACCCAAGGTAGGGGTTTTCCACCCATTTTGATTTGAGCCAAAACCAAGAGAACATTTCAACGTGTGATGGATGAGGATGATAGCTTTTGTCAAGACAAATCCAACACAACGAGAATCATCGGATTCTGAGTTGTAGAAATGGAGTATGAATTTTTGAATGAAATTGTGGGTTAATGTGGCACCAAATGGAGGTTGGCTTGAAAATTTGGAAGGCCACGAGTTATATTTTGACACCACATGGATTTGTATAAATAAGATTGACGTTGGAGGTCACTATTCACCCATCTAAGAGCATTAAATACCATAATACATCTCTAAAATTAGGTCAAGTTCTAGAGAGGACAAAACGAGGGATTAGAGGACTGTTTTGGAGAGAATTTTTATCCTCAATAGGGTTGAGGCACCATAGCAAGGAGGCGTCAATACTGGAGGCAAGTTATGGGTTGTTTTGTGGGTGTTTTAATGTGGTTGTAGGTTCGATTTGAGCATTAGAGACAACTGCATTGAAAGAGGGTGTTATGGACTGTTTGAGGGTGGTCTATGTGAGGGTCTTACCTCTGTTATGAGGTTGTAGGCATTGCGGTCCTTAGACCAGGGATAAGTGAGGGATTAAAGAGATGAACAGGAACAATGTGAATCCATAACTTGAGTGAATTTAGGTACTTACCTCTGGGCCTTTGAAGAACTTGTGCTCTTCTTCATTGTAAGACACAAAAGTCTCGATCGGGAAATCAGTGACAAACCCTCCAAGGAAACTGTCTATCCAATAATCAACAGCCATCATGAAATCATTATAAATATTTTTTTAGCTTCTCAATCAGATCTAGGGTCCACACAGTTAGCTTATTATAGAACCAAACCATCTGTGCAGCTAGTCTTTATATCCACTCATACAATTCACTACAAAATGATGTGAAAAAGATATCGTATTGATCTGTATAGATATACTTTTGTAACCAATGTTCAGTAGAGATGTGTGGGTTTATGTTTTCTTGCACATAAAACTCACGTTCTTTTAGACTTACCTAATCTTCAATCTCTTTCTTAAACGGATTCCATATACAACTATCCCTCAATCAGATCCCGGTCCCGAAAACGGAACCAGTTATTGGCTTGATGGGGCCTAGACGTAGGTTCAAAGTGACTACGTATTCCAACAAAACCCACTATTACCGACCCTTTCGAAAACGACGTACTTGCGTAGATCAAAATCTCACCTAAGGCAATATAGGGAGATGCTAGAACCAGGTTTCTCCATCCAGAGGGATAGAGGATTGTGGGTTTAGGGATTTTCCCTCTTTACAGAGCTTCGCAGGTCGGATCTATCAATAACATAGGCGTTGTTCAACACATCTATTGAACTTACTAACAAACTGCACAATCTTACTTATTCATGCATTAAACAAAGTAAAATACCATAAACAAGACTGCGTTATTCAATTACAAATCAAAACCCTTATTCAACATAGACATTCATAAACAGTAAGTAAAATAAAAAACATCAGTAGAACTCAGATCTATCCAAAAACTCTTTCATTAATAGCCAGATCATTCTCATACATTTAGTTCCACCCTGCGCACCCAGCTGCAGGGCCCTGCGCACATAATTGCAGACTTCCTAAGGTCTCCATGCACATAACTGTAGGAGGATTTTCTCTAACCCAAACACAAACTCTAACTAAAAACAATATTACATATAAATGCGTCTCATGATATCTATTGTTTAAGCTTATTTCCTGCCTATGACTTTTATCTAGACTCCTTATATAGGTTTGGCATTTACGATACCATGTCCAAAACCATGGGCGGAGTCCAACGTTCACAAAATAATCCCATCCCATTACATAATAAGGGGATTTGACCCACCCCAAATCCCATATGACTCAAAATAGAATCTGCATTGCGCGTTTCTCTCCTTGATCTGTGGAGTCTTTCTATGTTGCTTACTTTGCATGGATCCCATCTCCAACATGCCACCAACATAAAATTGTGACTCATCCTAAGTCACAAAGATGGTACGCCATCGATCTTCGCTTTGATGTCACTCAAGGCATCCTTCAATGGTGGAACTGCTTCGGCGCACTGATATTCTTCCACATTCTTGAACCTCGCTCGCTTGAGCCATGCTCGCTTACCACACACTCACCTGTATCAACAACTCATTTATAGTCTTATGCCCTTTAGTAATTAGGAGGTGCATTAAGACTCTATGCTGGCCATATAGTCATTGCGAACTTCCAGGGACGGAATCATCCTTTTACAACTTCAGCGGGCTTCCATTAATACAACCAGGGAACAATTCTTCGTTCACCTTCGCGAGTTGAACTGTGCCTCCCTTTGATACATTTTGGACAATATGGACCCAACCAATGCATTTGCAACTTTCCTGGGAACTTTACAAACTTCTTGTCATACAACAAAACTAAGTCTCCATATTTGAACGTCTTTTGATTAATATGTCGATCATGCCATGCCCTCTATCTTTCCTTCTGAACCTGCTGATGAAATCCAACAATGAACCGATCTTCTTCGAACTCGAGCAGTTGTGCCAATATCTGCTCCATAATGTCATTGTCCTCCATATTCGTCACTGCTGTGATGTGAAGACTAGGTATACTATACTACATCAACATCACTTCTTCCTAGCCATACACTAGTCAGAACGGGGTCGGACCTGTCAGCTTCTTACAGGTAGTTCTGTAGGCCCATAAAACAACATGAATGCGCAAATCCCAGTCATTTCTATTAATGTTACATAATTTTTTCAGCGCATTCTCCAGTCATTTGTTGAAATTTTGGACCATGCCATTCGCCTGGGGATGATATGGCATACTCTTTTGGTGACCTACTTGGAACTCTTCGATCAAGGATTTGATAGCGCTATTCAAGAAATGTGTACCCCGGTCGTTCATCAAAAATTTTGAAAAACCAAACCGTGACACAATATGCTCAAAAATGAACATTGTCGTTGTGTCTACAGTACAATTATTCAGTGATTGCGCCTCAACCCACCGAGTGAGGTAATTGGTCACAGTAATAATGTACCACACACCCATTTTATTTCCTGGAAGATCGATTGGTCCCAAAAATTTAATCACCCATTTATCGAAAGCTTGCGACGTAACTTGGGGGTGCAGTGCCATTTCATCTCTTCGTGATGGTTTTCTAGTCCGTTGACAAACATCGCATGTGCTACAATAATCCTTCAAATATTTAGGTACTGTAGGACACCATAATCCAGCGCACAGAATCCTCTGTGCAGTAGCTTTTCCTGCGTAGTGACCTCCAGCTACTCTGCCATATGCTTCAAATAGTATGTTGTGTCGTTTGTGCTCAAGAACGTATCTTCGTAGGATCTCGTCAGCCCCCATTTTATACATGTGTCCTACAATCAGAGTTAAATTTGCTGCCCTTACGACCAATTCTTTCCTCTGCTGCGTAGTGTATTCTGTAGGTGCGATTTCCGTTGAGAGAAACTAAATGATATCCAGGAGATTCTCATATGTAACCTTGATAGCGAACAACTTCGCATCAGGTAATCCTTCCATAGATTTTTTGGTTCCTCCCCTATCTCAATTATGGACAGATGATCTTGTCCGACATTTAAACATCTTGGCTTGAAAATTACTTCAAAATCATATTCTTGGAACAACAACAACCATACAAAAATATTCCCCCCTAACATAGGCTTGTTGACCAAGTACTTCAAAGCATAATGATCCATGAAAATTTTGAAGTGCGTACCCAATAGATAGTTTTTGAATTTTTGCAGTGCATATACCATTGCCAACCCTTCGTGCTATGTGGTGGATTAGTTCCTTTCCGCTTTAGAAAACTTTCTGCTTGCAAAAGCTACAAGGTGATCAATATTTAATTCTCCAAATTACGCTAACACAACTCCCAAAGCTATGCATGATGAATCAACGTGTACATGAAATGTATTCTTCGAATCTGGGAAGACAAGAATAGATGCAGTCACCATTTTTTCTTTTAGTATATTGAGACTCTTATGAAAATCGTCATCCCAACAGAACTTGACATCTTTCTTTAATAATTTCTTCATGGATGCAGTAATCTGCGTGTATCCCTTAATGAACTTCCTATAATAGCATGTATGTCTGAGCATAATGCATAGCTATTTAACACTTGTTGGGGGTTCCAAATTGATAATAACGACAATCTTCGCAGGGTCTACCATAATTCCCTGTTTGCACACAATATGTCCCAACAAAATACCATATGGTACGCATAAAATGCACTTCTTCAGGTTTAAGGAGATATGATACTTCCTATAGGTATCCATCATCAAGCGTAGACTAGAGACATGCTTCTTTAATAGGAAAAAGACTGTCCAGTCATCAAAATATTCTTCCAGGAACTTGTGGATATATTATTTGAAATTTGCAACAACAACCCTAGAAAATATAGTTGGCGCGTTCTTCAAACCAAATGGCATAACAATGTACTAAAAGGACCCCCACTCAGTAGCAAAGGTGTTCTTGCTCCTGCCTTATGGAACAATCATGATTTGATGATACCCTGAGAATCCATCTATAAATGAGTAGGCTTCCTGCCCACCAACATTCTCCAATACTTCGTCTTTGAATGGTGTTGGAAACGGATAGTGGACACGTGCATCGTTCAGCTTGCAAAGATCAACACAAATCCATATCTCGCCCTTAGTCTTATTTTCTTTGACCATCATAGGGATAACCCTCTCAAACTCTTTGATTGGTTCAATGATGCCAGCATCAATCATCTTGTCGAGTTCTTCCCTCACTTTCTCCTTGTACTTTGGGTTTAGTCGATATGGGCGCTGCTTGACTGGCTTCACATCAGGCTTCAATGTGATGTGCATCACTCCAAGATCACCCACAATTCCTTTTAATTCTGAGAATTTTGTAGGGAACAGGTCCTGGTATTCATGCAGCAACTTAGAGACCTTGTTGACTGTGTCGTCGTCCCAATAGTCCCCTATCTTGGCAAAATTGGGCTCCGCCTCTGAGCCTATGTTGACTTGTTGAGTCCTGATAAGTTGTGCTACATTTGGCATTGCTATCTCAGGCCCTCTAACACCGTGCTATCCTTCGGAATCAAGAATATTAACGTTGTGTGGATCCTCCTCACCTTCCTCTACGGTCAAATTGTAACATTCACGGGCTTGTTCTAACTGCGCAACCCAATCAGGCTGTACCAACGTCATTGGTTCTTGAGTAATACGGAAGACACCTGCTTTTACTTCTTGAAGGGCCTCATTAATGCACTCCCAACCATCATATAAGTTATATGTTAATGAGAACCCTTCTATCATCTCACCCCAATCTGTCATTCCATGGCGCAACTCTGTTTCAAGATACCATTGATGAGGTATCATCTCCAAGGAATGAAAGAACATGTGCACCCATTCTAGTTTAGGTTCTAGACCCCAAGTTGTTTTCCAGCGAGCCAAATGCTCGCGATAATCCTTCTGAACATCACACTTCTCCACAATTTTTTTAACAACATGACCAAGCCTCGGCCTTATCAACTTGCAAAACTCCTTGCATCCTCCTAAACTTTCTCTATGTGCGCCCCACCATCGAGCTAAAGTAGATAGTAATGAGAAGTCCAAAGCTTCGTATCTTTGGTCCTTAGGAAACTTTTTCTCAAATTCCTCCAGAAATAAGACAACATTCCCCATTCCATCATAAAAATCCAAGTCGCGTACTTCTGCTCAGATGCAGCGTGAATATTTGGTAACCCTGTTATAGCGCTCAGTGGTTACTTCATGCAAACGATTCTACCAGTGCTCCAACTCCTCATCAAAATATGAATCACACGAATTTTTGCACTCCTAACAATTTATTCCAATGCGATGGTATTGATACAGTATTCATCCTGCGTAGTAAGTTTATATATCTAATCAATCTCAGCATCCCCATACTCATGCTCGACAGGTTCGGTACAGTGTGCACCTTCAGAAGGATCTAATGGCACAATAACTCGGGTACCATTCTTTTCAAAGATCATCTACCTCTTCTTCAAGTTGATTATAGCATCCATGTCATAAGCCCAGTCAAATCCCAAGAATGCAGGATACATATTACTATCGTCAACGATTTCGATGACTTCAAAATCATCCAATGCACTGAATCCATCAATATCTATGTTGATCGCCTGTAATTTCCCCATAGGAATGATCTTCTGATGATTTTCCATCCTCAGATGAATTGGCGACCATTGCAACTTAGGCCTTCCCATTCGCTCCCATGTCTACTTCGGCAAAACGTTGGCATCTGATCCTAGATCCAGAATGACTTGATCTATCACATATTCTCTGATCTGCACAGTGAACCACATCTCTTGGCCAGTTCTTTTCTTGTGCTTGTACACCTTATTTACTGTGTGTTGTTCTAGTTGCATCTTTTTCTTTCTAGCGCAGCTATCTATCAGTTCCTATAATCCTTGTATGACCTTCTGGTCCCTAAGAAATTTCATACATGTCTATAAGAAGGACACCAAGATAGACTGATCAAATTCCTTTACTTTGGCATTCTCCTCAGGCTCATTCTTCAATGGAAACAACTGTCTCTGCAGGGTAGGTGGCAAAGCTTTTTCATTGCTTCCATGAATGTCTCTTTCTTGCATTGTAAATTAAGTCCAACACTCTTATCTTCAGATTTCCTTACCCAGGTATCCTCCGGTATTCACACCACTATGCATTACTATGTTAACACTTGGATCTTCCTGGCGCGATTCAGCCCTCATCATTTGTATATTCTGAGCCAGTTGTTGGCTGCGCTTCTCCTGCATTTTGGCTAACAAAATGGGACATTCTTCAATTTCATGACCAAATTATTGACAATACTTACAAGAAGTTGTATTAGGATTCTGACAATCCCTAGAAAAATGTCCAACCTGTCCGCAGTTGTAACATATCTTCTGCCCTCATCCGTGATCAGTGCCTCCTCCTCTGCCACACCCTCAGCCTAGGAAACCTCCTCGCGCAGTCGGTGAACCCAAGGCTACGCGGTCTTATACCTGCATTCAATATGCACCAAGATTTTTATGCATCATCATATCATAGCTCTTGCAATGTTGCTCATCATGTCCCACCGAACTACAGAAATTGTAGAACAATTGCTTTAGTGATCTCACAAAATTTGGTAGTAGGTGACAATAATTCGTAGATTGTTGACCTATAATTTCGCATAAGCTACATCATACATGGGGCCCTACTCCTAGCCCAAGACTCGATCCAGGTTTTAATGGACTGGGCATGCCAGTGCTCAAATAGTCTCTATATACAAGGCATCTCTCTTTATAGTGACCCTCTGCTTTGCACTTGATACACCAGACTTCCGACCTTATATCAGATCGAACCTCCTTTCCCTTCTATAGATCCTAGAGATCCATATGCAAGCTCGCCAATTGAGTTTGAATCTGTTGCACTCCTATGCTTGTATCAACTATCGGTGAAGTATCCAGTTTCATTGCTATCTCCAATGCTTCAGCCTAAGTTGCAATATTCTGTTGTGACAATGGAAATATGAGATGAGGCAACAATGCAACAATGAACCATTCTCTATGTTGTTCATTCGAGATCTTGAAACTAATCTGACTCAATAGTGTCTTAAATGTAAAAATTATACACCATGCATGTATATATTGGATTCACCTAATATAACAATGTACTAAAGTTAAATATTGAATTGCTTCTACAAATATTTTACGGAATTAAAAACAAAATCGCTAATCACATGAACATGAATAAGAATCAAATCAACCACAACACAAATAATTTCTCGGGGAAAGCTTACATCTAAAAACCCCACTATCTTCTATTGTATATTAAGCATGGATCATAAAACAATTACATACAAAACCCTTCTCACAAGATCCCTCCAGTACTCCATTAATTGTCTCACACTATCATATGCAAAACTGACCAACATATAGCCAATTCTCAGCCTCTAGATAGCTTGCCTTGCTTTTGCAATCCCTGATGGAATAGATCCCTAAAAGATAGGAATTCTTGCCTTCCTTGACTGCGCAAGTATCATGGGCACTCCAATGGGTGTTTGGTTGCATGTGTGCAAGAAAATAATCCTACAACTTATAGTCGACTTCCCTTCTACCTAGAACTCCACTGGATCTGACATGCATGCAGCTAATAATAGTAAATCCTTAGTTGCATGTGAGATCACTTATTGTCAATTAATTAATATTTAATTCACTTTACCCCTCACTTTTGTATCTCCAGTTACAACTAGCACAACTGATTTTAACTCACTTAACTAAGTTAAATTGATTACAACCTGCATTAACTAGTGCACTATTGCACTTCGAACTATGTTACAACTATAATTACTCTAAATGCCTCACCAACTACCTCTAACTCGAAATCCACTAGCTAACTGAATTTATCACTTTCAGTTAACTGTTTCAAGTCTACATTAAGAATAGATTGCAGTTTATTTTCCATCTTAATTAAGGGATAACTAAAATAGACATGCACCCAAAAATAACACTATGGACCCCACCCTAGTCTGGGTGCTTAATGCAACTAGGCATGGGTGCTGAAATTTCTTGTTGAATCTCAACATTAAATCTTTGGTCTACCTCCCACACGCTTTCAGTAGTCAGCTGCTTAATTTCTTTGATCTTTTTGATACACTGGGACTACGACTTTGGTTTCTTTAATTAAGCATTCGACACGATCTTTGTCTCAGCCAAAGAAGCATTTGCATTCATCGTGACATATTTCAGGTACCAAGATAATGCTCTATCTTACAGTGTTGTAACCAAGTGCGATTTCTTCATGTTTTCATCTGTAATATTTTGCGAACTCCATATCGCTTCTACAACAAACCAATACTATTATGGATCATCTAATTCCTTGAACACGAGCACCTTTGGGGGTTGGGCCATGGTGAATAGGGGAGGTGGAGGTGGAGGTGAAGGTGGAGGAACAGAATGGGATGGGGTGATGATGGGGGTGGAAGGCTAGGGATCTCCACATTGCTTTGCTGACTTTTAGATCTTAGACTTCTGAGGGTTTCTTTCTCTTCCTTCAGTCCCAAACAGCGAAAAATATTCAATTTCAACATAATTACCCCAATATGTTTAGAATATTTTACCGCTCTGTGTAGCACCGGGTTCTCTTTCTTCGAACATCAATCTGAGCACATTCATAATATACCCTTTTCACGCAATAACATTCTAATCTATAAATTCAGTGAATTCAAGTACTTACCTCTAGGGTCTTTGAAGAACTTGAGCTCTACTTTGCTATAAGACACAAGAGTCTCGATCGCGAACTCAGTGATAAAACCTCTAAGGATACTATCTATCCAATAATCAACAGCCCTCACAATCTCATTATCAATATTTTTCAGCTTCTCAATCAGATCTGGGGTCCACACAATTAGCTTATTATTGAACAAACCCGTTTGTGTAGCTAGTATTGATATCCACTTGTACAACTCACAAGAAAACGACGCGAAAAATATCTCATATTGATCTGTATAGATATACTTTTGTAAACAATGTTCAGTAGAGATGCATGGTATCTGTTTCCTTGCACAACAAACTCACATTCTTTTAGAATTACCCAATCTTAAATCTCTTGCTAAGATGGATTCCACATCCAACTATCCCTCAGTCAGATCTCGGTCCTGGCAACGGAACTAGTTGTTGGCTTGATGGGGCCTAGACGCAGGTTCAAAGTGACTACGCAATCCAACAAAACCCACTATTACTGGCCCTTTTGGCAATGACCTGCTTGTGAAAATCAAATTCTCCCCAGAGGCAATATAGGGGGATGTTATAACTAGGTTTCTGCATCCAGAGGGATAGAAGATTGTGGCTTTAGGGTTTTTCCTTCTTTACAGACTTTCGTAGGTCATATCTATCAATAATACATGCATTTTTCAACACATTTGTTGAACTTACTAAAAAATTGTGCGATCTTACTTATTCATGCATTAAACAAAGTAAACTACCATAAACAAGACTGAATTATTCAATTACAGATCAAAAACCCTTATTCATCATATACATTCATAAAAAATAAGTAAAAGCAAACACATCAGTAGAACTTAGATCTATCCAACTTTCACTAATAACCAGATCCTTCTCATACATTCAATTCCACCCTGCGCACCCACCTGCAAGGCCCTACGCACACAACCGTAGGGGACTGTGCACACAGCTGTAGACTTCCTAAGGTATTCATGCACACACCTGTAGGAGCCTTTCCTCTAACCCAAACACAAACTCGCCCAAATCTTACATCTAAATGCATCTGATGAGATCTATCGTTTAAGCTTATTGCCTGCTTATGAATTCTATCTAGACTCCTTATATAGGTTTGGAATTTACAATACCATGGTCCAAAACCATGGGCGGAGTCCAACGTTCACAAAATAATCCCATCCCATTACCTAATAAGGGGCTTTGACCCACCCCAAAGCCCCTATGACTCAAAATAGACTTTGCGTTGCGCGCTCCACTCATTGATCTACAAAGTCTTTCTCTGCTGCTTACTTCGTGGGTATCCTATCTCCAACAAGGTGTATTGTGCATCATTGGTTTTTTGGAGGGAAACGTGTTGATAGCCCAAAGTAGCCCTAGATCAGCGTGACAAGAAGGACATTCACAATTGTGCATTGGGTGAAGTTTGGAGCCTAATGTGTAGCTATTTTATGGATGAAATAGGCTAATAGATTGGTAGATTGGAGCTTAGGTGTTGGCCAACCTATAAGAGAATATTGGATCAACCCGTATTCATTGTAGCATAAGTGACTTGCAATAGTGATAGGTGGAAACTCTCCTGGAGACTCTATGTGTTGTCCTTTGATGGACTAAGGGGAAACTAGAGAACATAATGGGAGCGAAGATCCGACATGACGAGATACAACATAGAGACTACAACGAGACTTTCATTTTAGCTTGTATCTATTGTAAGGGAGCCCTAAGAATATTATATTGTTCAGTTGGTTTAATATAAAAAATATTAGGTTGTTGTAAATTATTGTACAAAATTTTTAAAAAAAAATTCTATACTTGTGCATGTGTGATTTAATGCTTTATATTGTTCCATTGTGCAAAGCATATTTTATTGAGATTATTGGTTTGGTAGTGTTAGTGATTCTAAGATTCTAACCTAGGCCCAAGATCGTGGAAATCCAGCATACAAGGGCATCTTCACCTCACCCACAGGGGTACTTATACACTTTTAGGTCAAGCACTCCATCGATTTGACCCTAGATATGCCACTACCCAATGGACTGATCTATTGATCCTCTGTTTTGAAGAACGATGAAATCAAGAGGCATATTCAAGATTTGTTGCAAAAAGGGCACATTAGACCAATTTCATCACCCTTTGGGAGCCCAATCGTGTTGGTACAGAAGAAGGACGGGACCTGGAGACTCTGTATTGAATATCGGGATCTGAACAAGATCACTGTTTAGAATAGGAATCCAATCCCACGGTTTGATGACCTTCTGGACCAGCTAGAGGGGGCCAAATATTTTAGCAAGATTGACTTGAAGTTTGGTTATCACTAGGTACCAATCGAACCCTCTGATGTGTGGAAGACTGCCTTCAAATCCAAGGAGGGAATTTTTGAATGACTAGTCATGCCTTTTGAGTCGACGAATGCCCCTACAACCTTCATGTGATTGATGGACGAAATCTTGTGACCCTTCACCAACTCATTCGTGGTAATATATTTGGATGACATCTTGATCTTCAGCCAGAGTTGGGAAGAGCACCTCCACCATATTCGACGGGTCCTCCAAACCCTGCGACAACATAAGTTGTGTGCCAATTTGGATAAATGCACTTTTGGTATGACCCAGGTTCATTATCTGGGGTACATCAATGACGAGTGGGGTGTGCCTGTGGACCCAACCAAGATACAATTCATTCGGGATTGATAAGCCCCAACCACTCTAACAGAGCTCCACAACTTTCTGGATCTTTCCAATTTCTATCGCAGGTTCGTGTTGGGGTTCTCTCATATCACTTGGCCTTTAAGTCAAGTCACCAAGGGCGGAGCGAAATCAAATTTCTTTTGGTCTGAATCCCAACAGAAGAAATTTTCCAAGTTGAAGCATCACCTTTTCGTTGCACCAATGCTCATATTACCAGACCTACAACAACCATTTGATATTGAGACAGATGCCTCTGACTATGGTATTGGTGGAGTTCTTACTCATCAGGGGCATCTAGTGGCATATAACAATGAGACACTTTCATAAATAGTATGAAATTATCCCACCTATGACAAAAGGATGTATTCCATTGTGCAGGTAAACCGACAATGGAAGCATTACATTATGGGGAAGGAAACGATCATCCACACAGACCACCAACCCCTGCAGTTCATACAAACATAAGGGAAGTTGCAGAATGATCGCCATCAGAAATGGTCCACATACCTGCAACAGTTCCATTTGGACATTAAGTATAAGAAGGGAAGCACCAATAATTTTGCAGATTTCCTCAGCCAACCGCCAATCATGGCACTGACCACTGTGCTCGACTCTTGTGGGTACGAGACTTTGGGGTGGCCACATCTTTACAAAAGTGATATAGAATTTAGAAACACATACCATATGCTCCTTGAAGGCAAGAAATTTCAAAATTTTCACCTCCAGGATGCATTCTTATGACACTTGGGACACCTTTTTTTTTTGGTGGTTCACTTTCTTATGTGCCTGCACACACGTACTAGCTACATCCGTGGTCTTAATAAATCACAGTACATCCTCCCAGGGGGATCTACTGTCGGGCCTAACACTGAGGCCTAACCCCGCAGGTGTCAACGAGATTTGATCCTCGGACCTCCCAATCGGGGAGTACTTCAAGCGGGGACTCCACCGATTGAGCTAACCCTTGGGGCTTACCTTTGTGTTCCTTTAAGCGAGAGTACCAATATGATTTGGGAGGCGCACTACAGTCAGGTCGCTGGAAATTTTGGAGTAGACAAAATAGTGGCAGTGCGACATAATTATTTTTATTGGCCAAATTTTGACAAGATGTTGGGAAGTACATTAGATCCTACACTGCCTATGCCATTTCCAAACCGACTATCAAGAAGCAAGGCCTATATACTCCTCTCCCTATTCCTGGTTTACCTTGGGAATCCATCTCAATGGATTACATGTCAAGCCTTCCTTCTACTAAGCATGGAAACGACTATGTTTTCGTGGTTAATGACAAATTCTCTAATATGGAAATTTTGGCGGCCTGCAAGAAGAGTATCACAATAGAAGCCACTGCTAAGCTCTTCTTTGAATGAGTGTGGGTACACTTTGAGATCCCACAGTCCATTATCTTAGATAGGGACAACAATTTCCTAAGTACATTTTTGTTAAGTCTCTAGTCAATTTTGGATACCATGCTCACTAAGTCCATGACTTTCCACCCCCAAAATGCAGTAGATATGACCTAAAAATATATATAACTTGTAAAATATTCCCAAAACACAATAGATTTCTAGAATGAAATTGCTTCTTTATTAATACCAAAACCCTTGAGGACCATTGCTTCCTAAGGAGGGAGGTTTGATCCAAGTGGATATCGATGGCCACCTTCCTATTCCACCTAAACCTCTAGTCGGTTTCATCAGTTTCATTTTTTATAGCAGCATTTACTATTTTTAGAAGTTTTTCAGGTCTTGAACTTCTGAAGCAATTTTGACCCCCTAAACGACGTTTTTTTTAAGGTTCGCAACAGGCCCATTACCATAGGTAGAGGTCTACCAAAAATCTTGTATTACTCAGAGAGATATTTCCAATGAGATATCGTACACGCCATATGAAGATAATATGACCAAGTTACGATCCCTAGAATTTGGTTGCCCAACTAACCCAACGGGGCCCACAAACTCTTGGTGTTCCATATCCTGGGGTTAGGGTTTTGTTTGTTTAGGGTTTTCCCTTGTTGTTCAATAATAAAAAGGCCCTTGACCCTCATTATAACACAATTCAGAGGCATGTAGCTGCCACTCTCTTCTCAGAGATAAATTACCATCGCCCGAGCTAGTTTATTTTCGTTCTGTATGTAAGCATATTTCAGTTCTTTGATATTAATGAAATAAAGTGTTATTTATGTTGCATATTTGTATTTACGGTTGTATCTATATTCTGTTGTGTTCTTTTTAAGTTCATATCATCATCTTCTCGAATACAACTTTGAATGATCATATTAGGTTCGGTTTTGTATAGCTCTCCATCTATCCAAGAATAAGGTGCACTGGATTTTATAACTTTCTTTTTTTCTTTGGTTGATAATTCTGGAGGTAATTTAATTGTAGCCAAATAAATAGCAATATTTGCAAACCAAGGAATTTTAGTAGATACTGCAAAAATATATTCATCGGGAAAATTATCCATTACAGGAATTTTATCATTATTATTTTGCATTCTAGAAAGAAAATCAACAAATGTATTTTCTTTTTTTGGTCTATCAAGGATGGTAATGTTGAATTCCTGCAATAATAACAATCATCTTGTAATTCTACCTTTAGTAATGGGTTTATTCATTAGATGTCTAACATCATAATGGTCTCTATGAATGAAAGTTTCATAACTAGTGATATAAGGACGAAACTTGTTAATGGCATGCACACCAACTAAAAAATCCTTTTATGTTACAATGTAATTTAACTCTGTTGGAGTCAATTTTTTGCTTGTGTAGTAAATAACATAAGGAGTTAAATATTTTTGTCCCAACACAACTCCTAAAGCTATATCTGAAGCATCATTAGAAGTATGAAAAGGGAGAGACCAATTAGGTCCTTTTAAAATTGGCGCTTTAGTGATCTTTCGCTTCAATGTCTCAAATGTTTTTTGACAATCAAAATTCCAAAAAAATTCACAATCTTTTGTTGATCCAGGTGGATCGAACAGGTCCAAGTACAAGTGGCTTGAGGACAAAGGCTAAAAAATCAAAGTGTCTAGAATGTGGAAAACTTAATGTCAAGTTGTAGATCTCGTATTTTTGATTCCAACAATGCAGACGACACTCAATTCCGAGTTTGTATGAAGGAGTTAAGAGCAGTCAAAGTTCGAGGGTTGTCTTGGTGATGTGGCAACTTAAGGAGGCAACAAATTTGCTAAAACCCGGCCACCGAATTCCGGGTGAAATTTTGGATGGTTAAATTGTCTCCTTCGGTTCAAATTCAAATTTTTCAAATTATCAATTTGTTTTAAGGGATTAATATATATATATATATATATATATATATATATATATATATATATATATATATATATATATATATATATATATATATATATATATATATATATATATATATATATATATATATATAGGGTCGGCGGCCATGACCCCGCCAGACCCCGTATATCACGACAACCATTTGTATATATGGTGGCGGGGGTGATGAACCCCACCGCCGACCATGTCGTATATTACGTTGGCCACCCATATATGTAATACGGGTAGGCAGGGGTGTTAACCCACTACCCAATCCAACATTCGTAGTTATTTTTCTTTGATAGCACAATGCATCTAGAGAAGGGTGATTGGCGGATCGAACAAGCTAAGACAAGTGCGGACCGTCAGATCTAACAAAGACCAATGGCAGAGATTAAATCACACCTAGAGCGATTTCGCAAATCGGAGGTTTTCGTGTTTAGCATTAAGACATCACAACGGTAAGTTATTTTTGCTGTGATGCGATGTGACCGCATATCACATAGGTTAGGGTGGAACCGTTATGTTAAGTTATAAACTGTGCGAAGTATGAAATGTGTGAAGCATGAAATGTGTGAAGTGCGAAATTGCAAATTCACAAGTATTGTGAAATCGTTAAATTGGTAAAGTTGCGAAGAGGTAAAATAATAAAGTTGTGAAGCGCAATTCGCTTATGATTGGTCACCATGTTGTGGGACCCTAGAACCACAGTTCCATGTGTATTCTGATAATTTTGCAACTTGTCTACATAATTTGGTATCAGATCAGACATTGAGTTATGTTCTCAAATATTGTAGCAAATATGCCACCCAAGAGAGGAGATGACATAGGTTAGGGAAGACCAAAAGCAAATGCAGTTTTTCTAGAAGAGATTCGTCACCTTCGTATAAGGATGGAGACAGTGGAGACTGCTCAGAGGAAAGCGCCTGACGAAGGAGAGATCAGCGCAGCAGAGGAAACTTCTAAGGAAGAAGAAGTAGAAGAAGATGAGGTGGCTAAAGTTTTCAAGATATTAGCAAAAGTTAGTGGGAAACCAAGAATGGAGATTCCTTCATATGAGGGGAACCTTAATGTGGACGAGTTGATGGATTGGATTAGTTCAGTGGATAAGTATTTCGACTTGGAAGAGGTCAAAGATAAGAAGAAGGTAAAGTACACAACTACCAAGTTGAAGGGCGATGCATCTATCTGGTGGGATGAACTACAGACATCCAGGGTTAGAAAGGGAAAGCCTGAGATCAAGAAATGGGATAAAATTATAAGAAAGTTGAAGAATAATTTTATTCCAAAGGACTATCAATTGAATCTTTTCAAACAGTTGCAAAATTTGAGGCAGAAAGGAATGACTGTCAAGGAGTATACAGAGGAGTTTCACAAGTTGAGCATTAGAGCAAGACATGCTGAAGATAATATGGAGAAAGTAGTCAGATACATCAATGGTTTAAGGTATGAAATACAGGATGAAATCAGTTTGTTGAATTTGAAATCAATTGAGGATGTCTACCAAGCATCTTTGAAGGCAGAAGAGAAAATGTTGAGGAAACAAAGTCAGAGGAATAGAGGTAAAAGTCCAACAAGAGAAAGAGGAAATTTCAGATCAAGATTTCAGCACTCTCAAAATAAAGCAGGAGGTTAGAGTAGCAGACTGCCGCAGAGAGGATATTTTGGTAGAGGGAGATTTTCACCCAGAGTTTGAAGCCGAGTAAAAGAAATTCGGTGTTACACATGTGGAGAATGGGGAAACGGATCATGGGACTGTCCTCGTAACAAACCAACAAATCAGCAGAATGTGAATGTAGTTGAGGCAAAGGAAGAAAATCCTCAGGTCACAGGAAAATAAGAATCACCCGAAGCAGGAGAGTCTTTATTTCTCAAAAGAGTATTGTTTAAGGTAGAGAAGGAAGCAAATAAGCCCGCGCAAAGGAAAATTTTATTCAAGATTGTATGCAAGTGTAAGGAAAAGTGTTGCGAAGTCGTGATTGACAGTGGAAGAAGTAATAATCTTGTTTCCACACAGATGGTTGAGAAATTGGGGATGATTAAGATAGTACACCCTACTCCCTACAGAGTGTCGTGGCTATAGAAGGGACATCATATTTTGGTGACATAACAGTGCAAAGTAGAGATACATATCGGTACATATAAGGATGTCATACTGTGTGATGTGATGCCTGTTAGCCACCTATAATATTTTGTTATACCAAAAGGTGGCTAAGACTTTTTGAGCCTCCAAGGAACAAATTTCATCACTAAAAATTGTTGGCTCTTGAAGACTCCTTGAAGGCCTCATGCCTCTGTCCGAAATCTTCATTTACTATTTCCATTTCATGCTCTGAAATTCTGCTAATTTCATAAGAAGAGACTGCTGAAGAACCATCATTTTCGCCCTTCTCCAACTCAAAACTAATCTTCATATGCTCCCCTTTTTCTCCGTAAAATCCCCTTTGTTTTCATGATTCATTTTCTCCCCTTCATGAAAATCACTCTTATTAAGGTTGAAGACTCATTCTTTAGCTTTACCGAAACCCCTCAAATAACCCATAGGACTTTATAATAAAGACTTTATGTTATAAAGCCCTACCTTTCTAACCACTTCCCCTTTTTCATACCCCGCCATACGTTATTATATAAAATTTATTATAAAGTTCATATCATATAATATATGACCCACCGCTTATCGCAAATCACAATGTCGCATTATCGCATTTTCCATGGGTTGGTCAATCGACCCATCGCTAAAACTTGCGATGCGATCAATCCGCCCGATCGCATATCGCGAAATCGTATTTTTCGTTTCATTTGATTTAATTGATCCATCGAAAATACTTGCGATGCGATCAACACATCGCATAAATCCCTCCATCGCGCAAAATCGCATTTTTATGTGAAACCCCTGATCACTCATCGCAAATATTTGCGATGCGATTTTGTGATCTCTTTAACCGCCTCTGAATAAAATCTCCACCGTTGGATGCAGCCATCCAACGACCACGATATTTCCCGCCTTTTGAAGCATTCTAAACCTAAAAACGCAGGATTTCTTAATGGTTTTTGTGTTTTGTAGGTGTTTTAATGGTTTTCCATTATATAATGAAGGAAAGCCGAGGGTTAGGAAAGACGTTTCCTGCGCCTTCGAGCTATTAAAAAGAACCATTCACAGGTTTGAATTCAATAATTTATCAATGTTTCATGAGCGTTGATAGCACGTAAAATGGCCTGTACGGCCCTGCACATCGACAAGACATTGTTTTATTCAAAAACATTTAATGAGTATAAGTTTGAAGACAGAGCACAACAGAATGAAGATTGAAGACAGTTTTACAGGGATTACGGCTAAGATGGTTATCAAAAGCCTAATCCCCAACTCAAAACACAGTTTAAAGAAAACCTAAAGTGTTTTATCAAACAGAAAGCCTCCACCGCCACATCTAAGGCAAATTGATTCCTCAACTACCACAGAGCCACCTGTTGCCTCAAACCTTTCAAAACAGAGGCCGAAGTTATTAAAGAAAATAAGATATTCACCTCCAGCGCAGCCAGGGAGTTACTTTTGCAAGGAAATCAATGCAGAAATATCTGCAGAGTTACTCCAAACATTACGCAAAGCCTCAAAGTCAAATAAAGCTCCCACCGAGCTTGATTCATAAATGTAAAACAATTAATACAGAAAACCACTTGTAAACTTCTTCATCGAGCCCCTCAAAAGGCCAAGAAGTCTTGAATCTGTATTAATTGCCTTAAGAGATCTTTGATTAGATGTCACCTCCTCATTCTTCTATAAATACCTCGGTAGAAGATGAGAAACTGTTGGTTGAGTTGGTTGCAAAACTTTGATATACACTTGAGCTAGAAACTTCTGATTGTAAATAGTGTTCATTGGCCCTTGGAGCTCTGCTTGTGATAGATTTGTTAGGCTAAGTAGTGAAGATGATTGCTGGACTGAAACATTGGACCTGAAGATTGTAACTGGTTTGACATCAATATAAAGTTGTTTCTTGGGATCCTGGTCTATATTACTGGTGAAATGCCTCTTTCTTTGTTAATTGTTTTCCTTCTATGTATGCCATATTGTCCATATTCCTCTGTAAAGAACAGTTTAAACAGGGTTAGGATCTGTTGTACATCAGTAACCTTTTCTGGCTGAGAAATCTTTATCTTAATGTTTTCCTCATATCAGTTTATTTAAGAATGATTCAATACAGTTTAAACAGTTAGGAATGTTGGCGTTCCCTCGTCCTTCTGTTGGCTTAAAACATTGTTCTTGAATGTGATTTCCATTATTTGCTATTAAAGTGAGACTAGAGAAGATATGGTTTGCCCTGATTCCTAGATTCTTCCCTCTAAAGGCAGATTCTGAAATTTTCCCTTGGTGTTGACTGAAAGCAGACTAGGTTTAAAAGTACTTTATCTGATCTTAAGTTACACTTTGTTTTTCTTATATGTTTTCATACTTTCTGAAGGTAATTATGTGGATTACTGGATTGTTTGTCAATTAAGCTGCTTTAATACAAACTTGCCCAAGAAGTCAATGGTTAGCCCTGCACTTGGTTGGTTTTAAACAATTACTTAAGAGGCTTTTCTTGTTTGGACTGACTATAAATCCTCTGAGAAATTATTATCAGTTTCCACCCCTCCAACACTTTATTGTTTCCATTCCATCATTTTAATCTCAATAATCCTGTGGTATAGATGACTTGCCCTTTGGATCACTCCTGATGTTGTTGCTCAATTAAAGCCCAGATATGACTCCATAGCCCAGTGGACTAAAAACCAGCGTTATATCTATCTTTTAGCCAAAGCTGTTCTATTTGCTTGCAACTTCTCACCTTTGAAGCTTTTTGCACTGAGAAATTTCTCCTCAAGTAAAAATCATGCTCAACCATCCAAAAAACAAACAAACCCTTGGCCTTCATAACTAGCCTAATACCATAACCCCAAACTTCAAAGACAAATCCATCTTTGTACATATTGGAGAGATCCCTCTCCAGATTCAGGAGGGCTAGATCCTAGAATCCTAAATTTGGTTGAAACGATGTTGTTTCTGTAATTGGACTTTGCCAATCTTGCTAATAAATTACAGATTCCCAACAATGCCAATGGACGTGTGCCATGTATTGCTGGGAATGCCTTCGCAATTTGACAGAAAATCCATTCATGATGGCAAAAGGAATACCTACACCATAGAGAAGGATGGAAAGAAGCACACATTGCTACCTTTCAAGGATGAAGCAGATAAAAGAATAGATGGGAATAATGTTATGTTGATTAGTGGAAAGGAATTGCTACAAAAAGTCAAGAAGGAGAAAGAAATGCATTTTGCTATTGTGGGTAAACCCAAGGTATTTATGACTTCTACTAATTTAGACAATCTGCTCGTGGAAATTAAAAATTTGTTAGATGATTATGCTGATATAGTTGTTGATGAATTACCAAGTAAATGGCCACCAATTAGAAGTATCAGTCATCACATAGATTTAATACCAGGTGCAAGTTTACCAAACAAAGCAACATATAGAATGACCCCTTGGGAGAATGAAGAAGTTGGAAGACAAGTACAGGAGTTGTTATATAAAGGACTGATCAAAGAAATTCTTAGTCAATTTGCAGTACCAGCGCTGCTTAGTCCAAATAAAGGAGGTGAGTGGCATATGTGTACTGATTCCGGAGCCATAAACAATATCACTACCACATATAGATTTCCATTGCCATGCATATATAATTTAATGGATTGTTTAAGTGGGTCAAAGAATTTTACTAAAATAGATCTAAAGAGTGGATACCATCAAATAAGGATTAGAGAAGGAGATGAATGGAAGAGTGCATTTAAGACCAATAATGGATTGTATGAGTGGTTAGTGATGCCTTTTGGGCTCACTAATGCACCAAGAACATTTATGAGACTAGTGAACGAGGTCTTGAAAGAGTATGCAGGTAAATTTGTGATAGTCTATCTTGATGACATTCTAATTTTCAGTCAGAATAAGGAGGAGCATTTGGAGCATGTCAAGATGGTGTTAAAGAAAAAGGAGAAGTTGCTTATAAATTTGAAGAAGTGTAGTTTCATGAAGAAGGAGCTCATTTACTTAGGATTTATAGTTTCAGAAGAAGGCTTGAAGATGGACCCATAAAAGATCCAGGTAATACTGGATTATCCAACTCCGAGAAGTGTATTTGAGGTAAGGAGTTTTCATGGTCTTGCAAGTTTTTACAGAAAGAATATAAGAGGTTTTAGTCAAATCTGTGCACCAATAATTGAAATAATAAAGGAGAGCAACCAGCCATTTAGGTGGGAGAAGCAGCAGATCGAAATTTCAAGTTGTTGAAAAGAAGATCACTAAAAGACCTGTTTTGGCCTTGCCAAATTTTGATAAAATATTCCAAGTTGAGACTGATGCTAGTGGGATAGAAATTGGAGCTATCTTGAGTCAAGAGCAAAGGCCGATAGCTTATTTCAGTGAAAAATTAAATGGGGCCAAGAGGAAGTATTCATCCTATGAAAAGGAGTTCTATGCTATTGTGCAGGCTTTGAAGAAATGGAGGCATTATTTGTTGCCCAAAGAATTTGTGTTGTATTCAGATAACCATGCACTGCAGTTCATAAATAATCATCCGAAGTTGAACCAAAAGCATGCTAAGTGGGTGGATTTTTTGTAGAGTTTTACCTTTGTAATCAAACACACAAGTGGTAAGGCAAACAAAGTTGTTGATGCATTGAGTATATTAAATCTGGTTATGTGGGAATTGAAGATTGGCATTTTGGGTTTTGAATAAATGATTGATATGTGTGAGGAAGACACAGATTTCAAAGAAATATATGCAGTTGTTAAGAATCTAGTGATTCATAATAGAAGTCAGTGGTTGGATTACCTAATTCAAGGAGGGTTGTTGTTCAAGAATAATAAATTGTGTATACCTAAGTGCTCCATAAGGGAAAATCTGATTAAGGAAAAAAACAATGGAGGATTGTCTGGACACTTTGGACAGGCTAAAACATTTGATCAAGTAAGTGCTTTTTATTATTGGCCAAAAATGCAAACTGATATCAAGAAGTTTGTTGAGAAGTGCAAGATTTGTCAACATGCCAAAGGAAGAAGCCAAAACACTGGATTATATCACCCATTTCCAATACCCAATAGACCTTGGGATGCTATCAGCATGGATTTTGTTATAGGTTTGTTGAAGACTCAAAGAGGACATCTATCTATGTTTTCGTAGATAGGTTTTCTAAAATGGCTCATTTTATTGCTTGTAAGAAAACTAGTGATGCAACTCACATTGCTAATTTGTTTTTCTCGAAAGTTATAAGATTACATGGACTACCTATGAGTATTGTTTCAGACAAGGATATAAAGTTCGTAGAACACTTCTAAAGGACTCTATGGAAGAAGCTAGGTACAAGTTTTAGTTCAGCCTATCATCCTCAGACGGATGGACAAACTGAAGTGGTGAACATGAGCTTGGGAAACATATTAAGGAGTTTGATTTACAAAAATCCAAAGCAATGGGACTTAACACTTGCTCAAGTTGAATTTGCCTATAATGATACTCCTAACCAGAGAACTGGGATGAGTCTATTTCAGATTATTTTTGGGATGCATCCAAGAGGGGTGTATAAACTTAGAGATTTGAGCAAATAAGAGACAAGGAGTGAAAGGCTGAAGAATTTGCAGAACATATACAAAAGTTGCAGGAAGATGTCAAGCAAAGCTTACAGAAAAACACCCAAAAGTATAAACAAAGGGTTGATATGAAGAGAACTGAAAGGGAGTTTAAATTAGATGATTTAGTCATGGTTTATCTAAGGAAGGAAAGGTTTCCAACCAGGACCTATAACAAACTGAAAATGAAAAAGGTAGTGTCATGTACAATTTTGAGGAAGTTTTCCTCAAATGCATATGAGATTGAGTTACCAGCGGGAATTGGGATATCACCCATCTTTAATGTTGCATATTTGTACCCATACAAAGGAACAGAAGAAGAACTACAAAAGAAGAGGAACAGACTTTGAATTGGAAGGAACAGATGCCAAAGACAACAAAGAAAGAAGTGGAAGCTATTCTGGAGAAAAAAGCAGCAAAGAAGACTAGAGGACGAACCTATTATCAGTATCTAGTCAAATGGAAAGGATACCCAGTGGAAGATGCCATTTGGAAAACAACAACAGAGTTACAGAAGTTTAATGTAGATCTTGAAACATTGATGGATCAATCTTTTCTTCCCCGAGAGTCTGATGCAGGAGCATCCAGATTTAGCTAGCAATGTGATTGTGTGTTCACATGTTGTGGCTAGCAAGAGGTGGAAAAACATTGATTATTAATATTTTATTCAGTTTTAATTGTGAGAAGTTATTTTGTTTTGATTTCCTAGCTTAAATAGGAATAAAATAGCAATTGGTTCTCTCTATGAGGAGATTAAGCCAAGTAGGTTAGAGCATTTAGATAGGATAGAAATTATTTGTTAGAGTGGTTCAACAAGAAGCTAATAAAAGACAAAGCAAACCACTTTCAAGTAGATATATATAAGCATGAATAGGTGTGAGAATGCGAGTGTCGAATAGGTGCGAGAGAAGAGTGAGAGAGGTGTGCCAGACGAGTGGACAGAGAGAAAAAGAAATGTAAAATTCAACCATTAAAGGGCTTGACTTTGTATATTTGCATTATTTTAATTCCAAGTATATTTGTAGTTTTATTTGGCTGTCTGTGTTAAACTGTCATTCTTGTATTCCTCTGTTGATTTGGAATTCGCATTGTGCACAATGAGGTTTTCATTCAATAAGTTTAGGTGAAGTTAGACTCAAATTCACAAAGCTGCAAATCCAACATTCATAATTATTTTGCTTTGATAGGACAACGCATCTGAAGAAGGGTGATTCATGGATCAAACAAGCAAAGACAAGTGTGGATCGTCAGATCTAACAAAGACCAACGACAGATATTAAATTGCACCTAGAGAGATTTCGCAAATTGGAGGTTTTTGTGTTTAGCATTAAGACATCGCAACGGTAAGTTATTTTTGTTGCGATGCGATGTGACCGCAGATCACATAGTTTAGGGTGGAACTATTATGTTAAGTTATAAACTGTGCGGAGTATGAAATGTGTGAAGTGCGAAATCGTAGATTCACAAGTATTGTGAAATTATTAAATTGGTAAAGTTGCGAAGAGGTAAAATAATAAAGTTGCAAAGTGTGATTCCCTTCCAATTGGTCACCGTGTTGTGGGACCTTAGAACCACAGTTCTACATGTATTCTGATAATTTCGCAGCCTGTCTGCATCGGGAAGCTTTAATTGATCCACAGTTTGTTTGCTCATGGTATTGATGAGTGCTCCTAAATCAATCAAAGTGTTTGGAATCTCAATTCTATTGATGTGAATTTATACAATAGGGCTACCTAGATCTAGATATTTTTGAACTATTGGTTTCCTCATCATAATATAAGCAAATTTTCCCACAAGTTGGATTTTCTTGACATCTTTTCTTTTCCTTCCCAGTTTTCTAATGCATAGCTCCTTAATATTTATTGCAAATATTGATATTTCCTTTACATATTGAAGCAAAGGAATTTTCATACAAACATTCTTAAGTTCATCTAGCATGTCATGATCTAGTAAAACAATTTTCCTTTCTATTCCTTTGTCAATTTTGAGCCTTTCAGGAAAAGGTGGATCTTGTAAGGAAATAGAAGGTTGTTCTACTAGAGGAACTGTAGGAGCTTAATTTATTTGGTCATTCTTCAAATGTATAGGAACCTCTTCCTTTGGAGGAGTCTTTTCTTGATCAAGAATTGTATCTTTTTTAAGAACTTCATCCTCTTTAGATTTTTTGATGACAATTGTTGGTGACTTATTTTGCAAAACCCTACCAGATCTAAGTTGAAAATCATTTAGACCTAATGGGCTTATCATACAATCTTTAAAATTTTGACCTTCTACATTATAGACAAATTGTTGAATTTTATTTTTTGGATTTAGAAGTGGTTGAGCAGGTAATTGATTGGGTTTTTGACGAAATGGTGTGGATGGTAATGAAAGTTATTGATTTGGTGGTTGAGCTTGGAACTAAGGGGGGTGATTTGGTTGAGGAGGATAATATTGTGGTGGAAAAAAGGGATAAGATTATTGGAATTGGGGATAATAAAGATTTATACCATAAGGATTTTTTCAACCTTGTGCCAAGATGAATTTTGAGGTTGAGGGAGCTAAGGTTTCCAAGGCATAGGTGTAGTCCAATTATTCTATGGTTGTGCATATGATTGATATTGAGTATTGAAACCTTGAGTCATATTTGGCTGTTGATTTTTCCATGGTCTTTTAGCAACAAAACAAAGTGATTCAACCTGGCTTGTTCCAGCCTCATCTTGAAAAACAACTTTAAGACAAGGCATTGAGGGATATTCCCTTATATCATGATTTTCAGCACATATGACACAAAATTCTAGACTACTGTTGAGGCCTCGAAATTCTGTTGCCAAAATATGGGGGAAAACCACCCATTCTGGACCTTAAAGCAACTCCTTTTCCATTTGGTGTAGTGGGTTTGAATTGGGATAATGGGACCAGTTTCCCAATAGGGATGATTTTGAGGGTGTTTTGATTATACAACATGCAATGGACAGTGATTATAAATATGCATCTATCTAAACTATCTATTCTATTATATACACGGGGTGTTTCTTCCTTTATGCGATCTAAAGAAATATCCTTCAACTATTAGTAATATAGATCATTTAACAGTTGAAAGAGATGAAAATTATGTAAGATGATTCTTCTAACAAAGTAGTTTGACTAGAAGAATTGTGAAAAATATATTGCATTCATATGTGTGATTATATATTCAATGAGAAATCACAGACAGATATTAGAATAGAAGTGCATGTAACATTCATCTATAATAACATTTCAAATATATAATGCAATAAAAGGATGAATGTCAATCTATAAAGCAAGACTTAATACAAGTGAATAGAAGTACCATATGTACGAAGTTCTACTCATGTAAACTGTCAGTAATTGATTTTTTCCTCTTCACTTTCAAGAAATTTAAAGAGTACAGTAGTGTAACATCAATTAAATAGCTTTGATTGTCAAAATATAACATATGTGTTCCATTAATTCATCAAAGCATTCACAAACTTACAATTGTGCATTCTTTGCAATTTTTTTTGACAAATTTTTTGACTCTTCTCTAAATGCATGAGAGGGGTTTAAATACTAAACTAACCATATTATAAAATAGATTATTAAAAAAATATAGAGGAGGTTTCAAACAACCATCCTCGTAAGACTAACTTAAACTACAATCTAGGAAAATAAAGTAACAATATGATTTGAATTCTGCCCTTTCTTTTGGATTTGGTCACGAAGTTGACAAATATCTAGCATGGGCTTGAGCCGAGCTGGCTGCGAAATCCTCTATCTGACCTGTCCCTTGAATACTACGTTTGAGAGTACTGGCTGCGATCTTCTTGTTGAATTCGTTAAAGGCTGCAGGATTTGGTATTGATGATAAGGTTTGATTAGAAAATTCCAATAATTTTCTTGATCAAACTTATTTACCTTTTTAATTGTTTCATCTTGTGTTTTTTACTTTTGCTTCCACTGTGTTTCTAGATGAGAACACTTCAGACGTGAACCCTTTGATAATTTTCGCTTTCACCAGCTGTTCACATACAGATTCAATAATTTCCTTTGATAATATTGATGTTTTCGTTGTTGATTTCTCTGCCTGCTTTATTTGTGCTTCCCAATCTTTGAATAAGATCTCCTTGTGGAACTTATCTACCTTGAGTAGATTAGCTTCCTTGCTTGAGTCTGATGCTTGCCATTGAATGTGTTCGTTGATTTTCTTCTCAAGCTTCTCACATTCAAGTTTATGGATAGCTACTTGTTGGATCAGTATTTCATTTGAGTCACAATAAGAGTCACTAATAGAAGCTTGTTGGAAAAATACTTCCTGTTGTTGCTTTAACTTAGCATTTACATCCAATGCTTCTTTTATGAATTGCTCTAATTATGGCTGGATTTGTAACCTGGTCATTGCTGCCTCCAATTGTGCTTGCTTCTCAGTGATTTGTACCTGATGTTGTTAATTAAGCTTTTCAAAATCCTTTTGAAATTGAGCCATCTTCGATTTCATTTGCTCGTTGGAGTTAGATTTTTCTTCATCTAACAGTCTCTCTAATTCTTGTAGTCTTCCTTATGCTTAAACAACAATTTAACCTTAGTAGCTTTATCAATAGTTGCAATAGCATATGCCCCTACAAACTATGATAATTTAGTTAAATGTTCAGTAAGATAAGCTAAGAGATCCTTCCACAAAACATCAATAGATTCATTTGTAAGATATGAGACTGTTTCATCAATTATTCTCCTTTTATTTCTCTTAACTATAGCCTTATGACTAGGACTGTAGAAGATATCCAACGAAGGGATTTCTTCAACTTGTAAAACTATTTGTTCTGTAGGGTAGGCCAGTATGATCTCTCGATCACGAGTTTCTGGAACTTGTTGTAGTGGTGTAACAGTTTCCACTAACTTCTGGGAATGTTCAGGTGTCTGAAAACTAGTAGCTTGATCAGCATTGGGATTGGTTTTAGGAGTTTTTATTGCTTCAGAAAACTCATCCCATTCACTACTCAAATTATTTGGTTGGGACTTTTCTAACTGATCAAGTGTATCATGACTGTGCTGAACTTCTTGAGAAGTTGACTATGTTCCATTACTTTCTCTATTCTCCCGCATCTCTATATCTTGGATTACTTGATCAATTATCTTTTCTAGACTATCCTTTATGGATTTAGATTCATTTTCAGAATGATTCGAATTGTGAGATTGATGCTCTCATTGTCCTGACTCATCCTCAGACATGTCTTTTGCTTCATTATCCAAGCTAATACTTGGAGTAGGTCTGTTTACATCTTCAATAGTTAATAAGTCAAGAGGAATTATCTCCAGTCTCTTATTTCTGTATGTTTGGAAGACTTCCAAATCATCTTGGTTGAGTTGACTAGATGTAAAATTAATTATATCTGAAAACTTTTCCATGCCTTGAAAGAGATCATCAAATTCGTCTATTTCCTTTACAAAATGCTTCATTTTGAGCTCCGTGATGTAGTTTTTAATTACATCATTTGTATCATACAACGTCTTTGGCATTACTACCAAATTCAATATATTAATCTTTGAAACTTCCTTGTAAGCATGGCCAATATCAAAAAGTGCAAAAGTACCGCACTATAAAGGAAAATTAGGACAAACGACCTTCTTGGCATCTTTTAGCTATTCAGTGTAGAAATTTGAATAATAGATGATTTATTCACCGAGATTATCATGATTACACACTATTTGAGCTTCATGCATAATACATAACCTCTTCTATCATTGATCATCAATTTGTGGAATTAAAAACAATCGCATGCGCACATTGAAACATTAATCAATCACACATATCAACACAGTATGTAATGGGGAAAGCTTAAAGTTGAAAACCCCCAACTATCTGTATATTATAATGATAGAGAACATGTAACAATCATAGTACAAAAATCCTCACAAACTCTCAGCACTATCTCCAATTGTTACACACTACACAAGCTCAGATATGAACAAGTCACAAGTTCAAATCTCCTCCACCTGTTAGCCTGCCTCTACTGCGCAATCCAAGATGGTTAATTGTGAGATCCAAGTTCGAATCCCCTTGGCTTGTACTTCGCAATCCTCATTGGCAATCTCAATCAATGTGTGTGAAAAACTCATGCACAGCTATAGTCACAACTGATAGTAGACTCACCCCTTCACCCACCTCTAACACTGGTCTCCACTGAACTGTCCATGCACTGCAGTTAACTGATGTATTCTTTAGTTGATTTATGAGTTAATAATTAGTGAATTAATTGATAATTAATTCACACCACTCATCACTAGTGTATTTATCAGTTAGACTAAATACAACTAGTTCAACTAAGTTAAACCAAACACAACTCCACCAACTGTCTCATCAACTCCACCAAACTCTGCCACATGAGTTCTAACTGAAGTCAACCATGCAATAACTCAACTAACCCTTAGGAAAAGCATATTTCCTTCTGTCAGCTGCATGTGCCACATCCAAGCATCAAACTGAAGTGCTCCAAGAGGATAAGATAATGTTTATAGTCTAAATATTATTAAGGGTTAATAATATTTGACTGTTCTATTTTTAGCCCAGCAGTCTAAAAATAGAAAATCGCCCAATGTCTAAAAATAGAGGTCCATCTATTTTTACCAACTCGACCAATCATCCATAAATAGCATCTTGCAACTCATAGACCATGATCCATATGTCTAAAAATAGACATAGTCTAAAAATAGACTTTGCGCCAAAAATAGCCTGCGGGCCCACTTAGTGAAGGCGACTTCTTTTCACTAAGCTCCATCATCTTGTTGCATTCTCAAAACTCCCTCTCAACAAGATATGGATTATCTGCAACCCCTATCCTGCCTCTGTGGTATTCGAATTTGCTCCTGGTGAGCGCCTTCGTCAAGATATCAGCATCCTGATCCTCCATGGGAATGTATGAAAGTAACATGATTCTCCGCTGCACACAATCTCTGATATGATGGTACCTGATGTCGATGTGTTTGGATCTATCATGAAATACTGGATTAGCCGAGAGTTTAATGCAACTCTGGTTATCACAATAAATCACGGTAGGCTCCAAGTGTGACCCGAACAACCCGACCAGGATCTTCCTCATCCATATGGCCTCGCATGTAGCCAAGCTTTCTGCCATATACTCAGCCTCTGCTGAACTGAGTGCCACGAATCTCTGCTTCCTGCTGTACCAAGAAACTGTTGTCGACCCGATACTGAAGATCCCTCCAGATGTGCTCTTTCTGTCCGTTGGGCTCCCTGCCCAATCTGCATCCGTGAAGCCACATAGCTTCACCTCATCCTCCTATCTGTACCACAATCCATATCCTGATGTGCCTCTAAGATAACGCAATACATGCTTGCCTGCCTTCCAGAAGAGCTTGGTAGGCTTAACCATAGCTTGTGAAAGCTGGTTAACAGCATAGCATATATCGGGTCGTGTATTGACCAGATACATAAGCGACCCCACCAACTGTCGATAAATAGTGGCATCCACTACCTCCGCTGAAGTAGCATCCTCCTTCCTCCAACCTACAGGAAGAGGAGTATCAACAGGCTTGCAGCCATGCATGTTGAACTTCTCCAGTATCTCTCGGGCATACTTACCCTGAGAAACAAACAGTCCACCACTGCGCTGCCAAATTTCCAATCCCAGGAAATAATGAAGGAGGCCCAAGTCCTTCATATCAAACTCCTTTGCAAGATCAGCCTTGCATGAGTGTATCAACAGTTCATCACTTGTAAAAATAAAATCATCTACATAAAGTACAATGATCAGTAACTTACCCTCCACCACAATCTGGTATAGGTTCGGATTCGCCTCACTCTTGGAGAATCCAAGTCCGGTGAAATAACTGTCTATTCGTGTGTACCAAGCACGAGGTGCTTGTTTCAACCCATACAACGCTCTCTTGAGCCTGCACACATGCGACTCACTGCTGAAGATCTCGAAACCTTCGAGCTGCTCTATGTACACCTCCTCCTCAATGACTCCGTTGAGGAACGTAGTCTTCACATCCATCTGATGAATGTGCCACCCCATCTGCGCTGAGAGAGCAAGAATTGTCCGTATGGAAGAATACCTTGCGACAGGTGCAAAGGTATCCTCATAATCGATCCCCTCAATCTGTGAAAAGCCTCGGGCAACAAATATTTCCTTGTGCTTCTCCACACTCCCGTCAGCTGCCTGCTTCACTTTGTAGATCCATCTCGAACCCACCATTGATTTCCCCTCCGGCCTTGGGACAATCTCCCATGCACTGTTTCTGACAATCGAATCATACTCTTCCACCATGGCATCTACCCATGCGGGGTCCTCCATAGCTTCCTCGAAAGAGGATGGCTCTGTCACGACACATTTGCTCACAAGAGCCATGTATCCAGTGTACCGATCCGGTGATTGTCTCTATCTGCGTTGTGCTGTAGGTGGTCCTACAACCTTCTCTGCATCTTGAGCCAGTCGCTCAGCTTCTGTAGTGCGCTTCCGCCCTCTGATGGTTGGCGCTGCATGAGTGGTCTCTTCCACTCCATGAACTTCCTCTTGTGGCTGATCCACATCCCGAAGCTCATCCTTAGGAACTAATAGCTCCTCATCTGCATGCAAGTGTGGCTCCCTCTCAAGCGAACACTTCATGGCTTTCTCCTCCTGAAATTTGATATCCCGTCGCACAACAGTCTTGCGACTGTCTGGAAAATACACATGATAGTTGTGGGGCATATCAGTGTACCCCACAAATATCCCAACCTCTGCGGTCGGCTCCAGCTTCTTCCTGGCATCCTTCGTCACATGAATGTAAACAGGTTAACCAAAAATCCTCAAATGGGAAATATCGGGCCTCTTACTAGAAAACGCCTCCTCGGGTGTACTCATGCCAAGTATCCTGTGAGGACAACGGTTCTGCACATATACTGCAGTATTGCATGCCTCAGCCCACAAGTGAATGGGTAGGCCCTGATCATGCAACATCGCCCGTGCAGCACCCACGATCGTTCTGTTCTTCCGCTCAGCCACCCCGTTCTGCTGTGGGTTATGGGGTGCGATGAGCTCTCTCCGAATCCCTTCTATGCTGCAAAATTCTTTGAATTCAGTAGAGATGAATTCACCACCATTGTCGCTCCTAAGAGCCTTCACATGCTTCCTCGATTCCTTCTCAACTAGTGCCTTGAATTCACAGAAATTTTAATATGTCTCGCTCTTCTTCTACATGAAGAAGATCCATCACTTCCAAGAGAAATCATCAACAAAGATCACATAGTACATTAGCTGTTGTCGAAGCTACTGAGAAAGGTCCACACACGTCTGTGTGAATTCTCTCAATGATCGTCGTGGCACGACTATCCTTCTCGTGAAAGGTGGCTTTCACAAATTTTCCCAAGGTACACCCCTTGCACTGATCTGACTGCGCAAGAGTGCCCTTAGGAAGCCCAGTAGAAATCTGCTGCAGTATCTTTAAAACTCCATGGTGAAGGTGGCCCAATCTCTGGTGCCACAGCTCGCCATCATCCCAACTCACCACTCCTTCCGCCTTGCATGCCATTGCTGCACAGCCATCTACTGCGATTGATAAAGGTTCTTGACTCGAACCCCTATCTTCAGGGTTTCTCAGGTTGCCTTACTGCGCGGAAAGCCTTTCCCTTGCTGAAGACAACATCATATCCCTTATCTTCTAACATCGCCACAGAGATAAGATTCTTCTTCAATCTTGGAACATGCATCACTTCCTTCAATACGAAGGGTTTACTAGACTCCCTCTCAAAGGAAATGGTACCGATACCGGTTGCACTGTATCTACCATCATCACCCATCTCAATGTGCACTCCAAGATCTTTCTCATCCAGATCAGTAAACAAATATTTGTCTCCAGTCATATGAAAATATGCACCACTATCAAGAAACCACACTGAACCCATCAAACTTGATACCAAGCATGCGATCAATGAAAAATCCAGATCAAACTACGAGGCTAAGACCTCTCCAGCTACTGAATCAACAACACCTTATTTTTCTCTTTAGCGGACAATTTGTGGCATAATGTCCGCGTGGTGGCTGATGAAAGCACTTCACCTTGGACATGTCCACTGCTTCTTGCCTTTCGCCTGCCGGAATGAGATGATTCTTGCTCTTCCCCTTCTTTGCTTTGGCATCCAAAGCACAATTTTCTTCATCAGAGTTCTTTGATGAAGATCCGTCCCTGGTACTTCACCTTATCTCCTCTTGCACAAGATCCGACCAAAGTCGCTCCCATCCTGGCAATTTCTCTCGACCATTGACAGAGTCCTGATAGGAATGCCAACTCTTCGGAAGCCTAAGGAGAGCCAAGCTCACCAAGTCCTCATCATCTACAGTCACCCCCACACTTCCCAGCTCATCCCTGCATTGGATGAACTTCGTGAGGTACTTGGGCATACTGTCGCCTTTCTCCATCTTTATGTGTTTGAGTTTATCCTTGAGCGCCAACTTCCTCTGGTCGCTCTTGCTTTGGAATAAATCTGTCAACGCTTTCCACATCAAGTATGGAGAAGCTTTTCCATGCATGTTGGATACAATGTGATCCTTCACGCCCTCCAACAGAATCCTTCGACACCTTGTTGTCTTCTTTTGCCAAGCCTCAACCAAGGCTGCATCGCTAGGCTTTGGAACTTCAGCATCTATGAACTCCTTCAGCCCATTGTCATCGAGCACCGCCTCCATCCTATCTCTCCATGCAACATAATTCGAGCTTCCATCAAGAGCATACTCCAATCGCAATCCTTGATAAGACATTTTGACTTCGACACCAAGAAAACACTGCTGCAAATTCGAATTCCACCAGCTCAAAACTCAACCGCTTCTGATCTGAATTTGTGAGAACAAAGTATTTCTAGTACAGAGATAGACTGTAGGGGCATTTACTGGATATTTCACCTTTCAAAGAAGGGATGAATCTAGAGGCTACCTGGCCCTCTTACAGACTCTGCCTAAAGAAATAAAATGTAATCACTGTAATAGATCCGATGATCAACTTTGCTCCGATACCATGTAGAAATTTGAATAATAGATGATTTATTCACCGAGATTATCCTGATTACACACTATTTGAGCTTCATGCATAATACATAACCTCTTCTACCATTGATCATCAATTTGCGGAATTAAAAACAATCGCATGCGCACATTAAAACATTAATCAATCACACATATAAACACAGTATGTAATGGGGAAAGCTTACAGCTGAAAACCCCCAACTATCTGTATATTATAATGATAGAGAACATGTAGCAATACATAGCACAAAGCTCCTCACAAGCTCTCGGCACTATCTCCAGGTGTTACACACTACACAGACTCGAGATATGAACAAGTCAGAAGTTAAGTCTCCTCCACTGTTAACTTTGCCTCTCTTTCTACGCAATCCAAGATGAGAATGAATGAGATTCAAGTTCGAATCCCCTTGGCTTGTACTGCGCAATCCTCATTGGCAATCTCAATCAATGTGTGTGCAAATCTCATGCACAACTATAGTCACAACTGATAGTAGACTCACCCTTTCACCCACCTCTAACACTGGTCTCCACTGAACTGTCCATGCACTGCAGTTAATTGATGTATTCTTTAGTTGATTTATGAGTTAGTAATTAGTGAATTAATTGATAATTAATTCACACCACTCATCACTAGTGTATTTATCAGTTAGACTAAATACAACTAGTTCAACTAAGTTAAACCGAACACAACTCCATCAACTGTCTCATCAACTCCACCAAACTCTGCCACATGAGTTCTAATTGAAGTCAACCATGCAATAGCTCAACTAAACCCTAGGAATAGCGTAATTCCTTCTGTTAGCTGCATGTGCCACATCTATAGCTCGAACTGAAGTGCTCCAAGAGGATAAGATAATGTTTATAGTCCAAATATTATTAAGGGCTAATAATATTCGACTGATCTATTTTTAGACTGGCAGTCTAAAAATAGATTCCGCCCAATGTCTAAAAATAGAGGTCCATCTATTTTTACCAGCTTGACCAATCATCCATAAATAGCATCCTGCAACTCATAGACCATGATCCATATGTCTAAAAATAGACATAGTCTAAAAATAGACTTTGCGCCAAAAATAGCCTGCGGGCCCACTTAGTGAAGGCGACTTATTTTCACTAAGCTCCATCATCTTGTTGCATTCTCAACATTCAGAAATACCATTAACAAGCTGGTAGGCTATATATCTTGCAAGTAACTTATCAGGAACATAATATGGTAGGATGTGGGGAGAAGCATAACTCCCAAATACTCTTGACATATGTAAAATTCTCCTCTCCAAACCATCTTGCCACAGAAAGAATAACTGTACTAACTTCTTCAGAAACCCTAGGGGATTTCTCATTGAATATCATCTGGTGCATAGGCAACACGATTCCATGGAAAATTTTATAAAAATGCAGATGGAATTTTGAATCCCAAAGGGCTCTGTGATAATGTGGATTGGGGTAGGGTCTTGGGTAGTCCATTTCCATCCCATGGTAGGAAAACTAGAATAAAATCAGATTGCGTCGATGACATAGGCACTCATATAAAAGGAAGGTATTTCTCTAGATGAAACACTCCTTTTATTCCTATACTCCATGATGTGTTTGTCTATAATATCAGATAAGATATTTGCCTAATTCAGAATTAAAGAATTGACGATTGCATCAATTAATGGGACCCAATCTACTGAAAATCTAGTGGTATCAAGTTTCACATATAATCTACACAACATACCAGCAGCGTAACAATAAGGGTAAGGAATTTGGGCAATTGGGTACGTACTGAGTTTATCTTGCTCAAGTTTTCCCTGGTCTTCCTTCCATTCCTTTATAACTTTCATCAGATCTGGATTTTTTATTCTAAAGCTTTGAAGAAAAGCTTTATCATATTTCTGTTGCGGGGAGGGTAGATGGTACATTGCTTGCAAGTCTTCTGCCCTGAATGACCCAATATTATCCCCTTTTGAATCTTTGCATGTTCTATCTTCTATGTTTAAGTGGTCAATTACCCACTTAACCATGTCTGTATAAGGGAGAATTTTTGGCCTTGCGTCTACCTTGTGGACGAATGAACATGCGACATTGAAGTAAGTCGCGTCTGAAGTAATTGACGTGCCTGTTATAGCGACTTTGGTTATTACCCTTGGATTTTCATCCTTGAAAAGCTTATACATTGCCTCCCATGATGAACTGTCACATTCCTTGTTGCAGGTGGTATCTGAAAATAGGGGAGACATATCTGTGATCCAGGTGGATATCGGTGGCCACCCACATATTCCATTTGGACCAGCACCATCAATTCTTGTAGCTTTTCACATTCAGCACAACTTACTATTTTTAGCAGGTTTTCGGGTCCTCCACTCTCGGAGCCGTTTTGGGGGCTTAATGATCGGTGGATATTGGTGACCACCCTATTCCCATTGAACCCCATCATCGATTCTTTCGTTTTCATTTTACGACAAAACTTACTATTTTTAACGATTTTGGGTCTTTGAACTTTCGGAGTAGTTTTGAGGCCCTAAACGAGCGTTTTTGGGCATCGTTTAATTCGTCTCCATCTCGAAAGTTGTGGTCCTCGGATAGATGTTTCTAATGAGCTATTGAGCGCATCAAACGGAGATCGGGTGCCAAAGTTACGCCCTCGGGAAGTTGAACCACCAATTTACCCAAACGGGCGCCACACAGTTTTGGCGCCTCATCTCCTACAGTTAGGTTTTTGGACGTTTCGGATTCTACATTGTTTCTCAATAATAAATAGGCCCTCGAGCCTCATTGTAACATAGTTCAGAGGTCTGTAGCCATCACATCTCTTCTCAGAGATTCGCTACCAGCACCCTAGCTATTTTATTTCCATTATGTCTGTAAGCATATTTCTGTCATTAATGAAATGACGCATTATTTCCACTGCATCTCTGTATTTATGGTTATGTGTTTATTCTGTTGCGTTCCTGCATAAATCCGGATTAATCTGAGTCTTCGGTAGATGACGTTTGAGCAATCTCTTTATCTTTCTTGTTCATTTCAATCTTCCTCACTCCGTTAAGTGGTTTCCTGATTTCAAGTAAACAGAGCGAACATTAAAAGTATAGAGAACAGAGATAAAAATCTGTTGTTTATATCAAACATGCACGAATATATATATATACATTAAAACCTTTATTTATATTAAATGCTATTAATCACCAATAATCTTTTCAAACCAAATCTCTTACACCTTTACACGAAATAGCTATCAATCAATTTAAGATGTCGGATCTCGTATTTCGTTTTGATATTACATAAGTCATTTCACATGCTTGAGTAATTAAATGCCATTCATTCGCATATCACAACTTATAACTTTTACCGTTTACGATGTTACCCATAAATTCTATGAAATGTGATCTACGCAAATCGCACATCGCAACTTCTATGCAGTAAATGAATTTGCTTTTGGTTAAGTCTCGTGAAATGCGAAGTGCGCATTCAAGAAGTCAAGCGACTGTTCTTTATGGACTTTAGAGCTTTATGTTTATTGCTTTGTTGGCTCGTCGGGTCCACGTAATCGCAACTTATACCAAATTACTTTATAAGTTTGATTGTTTAAATGAGGTGCGATGCGATAAACAAATTATAACGGTGATTGAAGCGTTTGCAAGTTTTCAATATAACTTCGGAAAAGGCTTAGTGCATTTCACATGCCGTGTGACTTAGTAGTTTTCAAGTCTTTTAAGTTTGTAAGTTTTGTGGTTTGCGATGCACACTAAGGAATAAAGTGTTAAAGCATAAAGAAAACTTTATTTCCTATGTTTTTTGTTTTAAATATTAAAAAATAAATAAAAATAAAAAAAATAAAAAAATCCTAATTATTTCTAAAGGGTCCCCATTTATTAAAATAAACGGGGGGTGTTGTTTTAAACAACAATTGGTGATTCACTTGGGAGAACCAGCTATCTCTGACTAACATTTTGAAATGTCTGAAACTTGTTTGAAATAAAAATAGTTGCAGGAATGAATTTCAAGCAAATAATATCTTACTAAGCAATGCAATTTCTCTTGATTACAATTCATAAGAATCCCTCTTTGAAAGATATAAGTATGAGAATCTATATCAGTCTTTACTCAGTTCAAAAAGATAAAGCAGGTTGCTCTTACATATCAGCTTTATAAATCTTTACTCTTTTATCACAGGTAGAGCCTCTATTCAAATAGGCAATTTACATTGTTGGGAGGGTTACCTTTTACCCAACAATGATTTATTGTCCCATCCAATGTTTCTTACAATTTCTAAAAATAAATTCTAACTTTATACAATTGATCTTTTTTGAAATTTTTCTTTTTGTATCATATTTTATTTATTTAAAAGCCATTGTCTTGGCTTGGTAACCAAATAATGACAATGCCATTCACTAGTTGTAATTAAACTGATCGAGCTGGCTCTTGATGAGACCCCTTGTCCTCTTGATATAATCTCAAGTCATTACCCTGTTTTGGTAGGCAGTATTGGTAATGTCAGTTCAACTATTTCCCTGTGAACATGGTAAACAAGCTCGCGATGAGACTTATTATATTTTAACTTTTACCGTTTATGATGTTACCCATAAATTCTGCGAAATGCGATCTACGCAAATCACACATCGCAACTTTTCTGTGGTAAATGAATTTGCTTTTGGTTAAGTCCTGCGAAATGCGAAGTGCACATTCAAGAAGTCAAGCAGTTGCACTTTATGGGACTTTAGAGCTTTATGTTTATTACTTTGTTGGCTCATTGAGTAATCGTAATCACAACTTATACCAAATTACTTTATAAGCTTTATCGTTTAAATGAGGTGCGATGCGATAAACAAATTATAATAGTGATTGAAGAGCTTGCAAGTTTTTAATATAACTTCGGAAAAGGCTTAGCGCATTTCGCAACCTGTGTGACTTAGTAGTTTTCAATTCTTTTAAGTTTGTAATTTATGCGGTTTGCGATGCACACTAAGGAATAAAGCGGAAAAGCACAAAGAAAACTTTATTTCCTAAGTTTTTTGTTTTAAAGATAAAAATAAATTTCCTAATTATTTCTAAAGGGTCCCCATTTATTAAAATAAATGGGGGGTGATGTATAGCACAACAACTACCAAGGGGACATTTTCTTAAGCCATGTTTCTTTCTACACCTAGGGCATAGAATAGATAATGCAACATTCTCAACTTTTTGCTTGTTTTGTATCTTGAGAGTATCTAGTTGTTCACTAAGACTCCCAAGGATCTATGTTTTGAAGTTATCAAGCAAATTTCCTAATTCTGCTCTTCTTACCGTTCCAATTGTAGATTTACTAACTCTTGACATGACAGAATCTTTGAGATTCTTACCAGATCTAGCCTTACCCCTTGAGATGTATTTACACAAATCACAGATGTCACCAAATGAAAGTTAAGAAACATCTCCTTTGCCCATTGTGTTGAGAATACTAGTCCGCTCATATCTTATAGATTTCAACAAAAGAGCTTTTAATGTCTCTTCATCTAATTCATGCATCCTAGAACTTTTAACATTATAGGCAAATCTTTCGACTGAGTAATTAAGGCTTTCATCCTCTTTTTGCATCATCTTAAAGACTTCATCCTTAAGGTTATGGGGCATACAATAATCTTTATATTTCTCTAAGAACACTCTTTTCATTTCTTCCCATGTTCTAATAGTATGTGTTCCTAGTCCCATGAACCATTTAAGTGCTCCGTCAAAAAGAGTAGCTAGAAATAATTTCAATTTTTGAGTATCGAGTAAGTAGTCATAAGATCTAAATAATACTTCATACTAAAAAATAAATGTTTGTGGATCCTCATTTCTTAGGCCATAAGGATCTAGTTCTCCCCTACCTCCTCTACCACCAACTAGACCTCCACCTCCTCCTCTATTTCCTCTTCTTCCTATTCCACCTCTAATCCTAAGTTCACCATCGACATTGTGTACTTCTCCTTCCCTTTTTTCCATTGTAGATTTTTCAGAGCTAATATAAGGTTCAATAATAGGATTTTCTAGCTCTTCTTCTGGTTCCTATACCAATAGTATTTAAGAATACTCTTCCTCTTCTTCACTAGGCACCTCTAGTTCTTGTCCTAAGATTTGTTCTCCTGTTGAAGAGAGAAATAATACTCCTTCTATTGGGGATGTAGGTTCTTCAACTACAACTTCAGCAGAAGAAGTTGGTGAACCTCTAGGTTGGATTTCAGATTTATGCACCTCGAGAAGTCTATGTCTACTTGCTATGGATGGAAGACAAGTATCAGTGATTGGTGTGGCACTACATGGTCTAGTAGCTTTGTCCTCTACTTCTACTTACAAATCTACCCCTAGAATCCTTTTCTCTATTCATGCATTATGAATGATTTTATTATGTTTTGACCATGCATCTATGAAATTGAATGTACCTAAAATGATATGCAAACCAAAGAAAATGGAACCCTATATACACTTCCCCAACAACGACGCCAAAATGTTGGGTAATTTAATTGATGTTTAAATTACTTCATTAATTGTCGACCAAAGTTCATGTACTTATAAAGTGCATGTGCAAAATATATGCTAGAGTTCTATTTTTGGTTTATTCAAAGATGAAATTGTTTTGAATATGAATGAGTGTTAGATTAATTCAAAGTGTTATCGCACACATGTTCTTCCATTAAAACTACTTCATGAAAAATTGAAATTAAAATTTGAACTAAACTTCTAGTGTATGAATTCAAAATCAAAACTTCATCTAACTATGAAATGGAAATTGATTGCGGAAAGAGAATGCTATTTTACTCTTGCATAAAAGAATCTAAATCTATAAGCTACTTATAATTCTACTTGTAGAAAGAAGAGTTATAATTCTATTGCAGGAAAAAAACTCTAATTCCAAGTACATAGATTCAAGGCATTCTAACTATGTATGTTCTTGACAGAAGGAAATAAATCATCATTAGACTTCTTCAACAAAATATGAACTTACAGCTTCAAATGGTTATTAAAATTGCACAACTAAATTTCGAGATTCATCTTCTTACCATCCACAAAATTTCTTGGCGAAATTAACTGAGTTACGAAATAAGATTGCAGAAGGAAAATAAATATTTTTAGTATTTTATGAGTTCTCTCTTTATATAAACAACAAGAAATTAGACTGGTAATGAAATAACAAAATGCATCGACAGAAAAGAAACTATTTAACATACAAACTACATTGAAAATAAAACTAATATACTCTTACAACTCTCTAAGGGAGCCTCCTGTTGAGTGCAAGTCTGTTACTAATTTGATTAACTCACTTAACCACACATTAACTTAAAAAACAAAGTATTATATTAATCGCAGAGGTATTCAACGAAGATTGCAAATAATTAACAATAACAACTACTGTCTTCTAATCCCGCCTCAAGGATTTTTATACACTTCTTACAAAAACTGTTCTAGGAGTCCTATGCCAAGAGGCAACCTAGCTAATGTGACAACTAAGAAGTAAAATTAATATAACAGTCCATCTCCTTATGATTTGCTACTAAAAAAGGAAATCACAAGGGATTTTGATCGAACACATAAGCCTCTAAATCGTTTCCATGCTCGCATGATCTTGCCACAAATTGTCTTTGAAATCTACTTATTCGTTGGAGCGTCATAGCCAGAGTTGACTTCTGTTTTGACTTATAGATCTCTTGATCCATGTGGTTTTCCAGATCACGAGGATAGGTGGATTATCATATGTGGAACATTTTCCATCTACTATTACATTTCATTCATTCTCTCGTGCTCTGGGAACCTATCTAACCATGGATATAACTGCAAAATTCTTCATTAGCTGCGAAATGAGAAAAAAATTGTAGCTGTAGAAATGTTTCAATTATATTTCATAAAAAAGCAATATACTATAAAACATGGATGATCAAGACCTTTTGGATGCTTGAGCATATCTATGATGACCTTGTTTGGACCAAAACTGCAACAAAATTGTCATAAAAAGGATAAAGGAGAGGAAACAACATTGTAAAAAAGAGAACAATTTTGGACTTCAACATATGGCCGGTGTTAAGTATCCACGACACCACTTTGGCTAATATATTAATCTTCGATAAGAAACCATGCTCCCCTATGATGTCTTTGTCAAACTCGTCAAGTTTTGCCTAAAAATTTATAACATATGCTCATGAAAGCGACGTACTAAGGACTATGCTCACTGGCGAGCATGAGTTCCACCCCTGTTTTGATAATATGCTACCCGTCAACTACTACGAGCATGTTATCTGGCATGGTGGAAGTCCCACTCATTAAGAACTAATGCCTATCGAGCCTAAATAGGGATGTGACTACAACTAGTGAGGACGTGAATCGAAAGCGACTAGAGTAGAGAGCGAGCCAAAGAAGACACCACGAGCCTTGAATACAATGGAAAAACAAGATAAGGAAATAGGGTGGACATACGAGATACCAAAAAACCACAAGACAACACACATAGAGGATGGATTGGAAGCAAACGAGAAAAGCAAGCACTGTATAGAAAGACCCCAAAAAAATCTCCAAGATAATAACTTCATGCAAATTCAACAGAATGGCAAGGATGAGATTATTCTAGAGAACAAATACAATGCCATCAATGGAAAATGCTGGGAAGAAGTGATTGCAATCAACAAGTTACCGTTATGTCCATAAATTCTTAAATTCCTTTATAAATCACAAGGAATAAACTAAGTCCACAGGACGCTCCATATAACGAGAACTAACTAATATCACCACCCAAATATTCCACCCGATTTATCGAGCCACATCACTATCAATTTCATTCTAGTACATCAAGAGTAGAGTAACAATACATCATTGTCACCCCATAGAGTAATTACCAACTATAATCATTAGGGAGGACGTGATGGCATGTCCTCGCCTATGATTGCTTAATAGGACAATTGCCACACACCCTCCCACTTGGCACCTTTTGTATCGCCCTAGGTGATCACATAAATATTATTAATGCACAACATGTATACTTAATTTTGAGAGAATTAAAGACTCTTTTTTGATATTATATTTTTGAAAAGACAAGGCAAATCACTTGATATGAATATTTATATAATAATTTACAATTAACAAGAATCCGTAAAAAAAATTAGCTTTTTTAATAATTTTGTTATCAACATCAAAGAAGTTTCTATAAATTAAAAAATTGGAATAAATACATCCTAAGGTTTAATTGTAAATTTAAGTGCCATCATTCTACTTTGTCCAACGAGGTAAAGATTCCACACCATTTATGTTATCATTCTACTTTCAACATTCTACTCCACAACATTTAATTTACAATGAAATATATATTTTCCACTTTCTCTGAAAAAATAGGACAATTTCCAGCTAGTGGGACAAATCTACCAACCATTTAACATACTATTCAAATAATTTTTTGCCATACATCAAAACAACTATAAAAAACAACAAAAGATATCTATACACACCATAGAATTTGCAGCCCCAACTCAAAACCACAGAGGAAAGACAAAGTCCAAAGGACAACCACCAGCTAATGAGCAGGAGGAAAAAGAAGGCTCCATGGTCATAGCTATTAAAGCACAAGGCATAAAGAAAAAGCGACTGGTCAGTGCATAAAGCAGTTTCTACTTCCACGCCACCAAACTCCACGTGTGCTTGTTTTATGGTGCTAGAGGCCCCATCGTTGTCGCGGCCAGCAAGTTCTCGAGGATTGGGAAGCTCCGCTAAATTGGGGATCAAATTTGGCGGCTTCTTGTAATAATATAGGCGTAGATTGCGAGACCGACTTCGCAAATCTCCGACAAAACAGTCGTCACTCGATTTGTGTCTCTGGATCTATTTTAAATCGCCGTCGGATCCTTCACGGTTTTGAACCCACGGCCATTTAATTGCTTGCAGATATGAGCGGCTGCCGCTGCAAGCAACACAAAGAACAGAGCAAGGGAATATTATAATGCCTTGCGGATGCATCCATTTCCGTTCTGCTGTGTCTCGCCGGTGATCATTGAGGAGACGGAAAGAATGCCTGTCTGTCCGCAAACCAGCTGCCTGCTCCCGGCTGTGAACGATGAAGAGTCCAGGTTAAATGATGCCAATAATAATCCCATCCGCCCGGGGACTTTTCCTCCGCCTCCGCCTCCCCCTCCTCCGCCTCTTCCAAATTGTAGCAAGCTGAATAACATCGTTGTTGGCGGTGGTGTTGCGGGCATTCTGCAGAAATGGGTTAACTACGGCAAGGGGTGGAGGTCCCGGTGGTTCGTACTGCACGACGGAGTTCTATCGTATTATAAAATTCACGGCCCTCACAAGATTTCTGTTAGCAGAGAGACGCAGAAGGGCATTAGAGTGATCGGCGAGGATTCACTGAAGCTTATGAGGAAGCCTAAGAATCAGGGGGTAGAGGCCAATCGCCGACGACGGCCTCTTGGAGAAGTGCATTTAAAGGTAACAGCTCTTAATTTTAATTTTTATGCCTTTAAGATCTATATTGAGCAGCAATTTTGACGACTGTCAGGGTTTTGACCTTGTCTTTACACTGGCAATGGTGAAACTTTGATGAATAACCCTAAAGAACAGATTCCTACACGAAGAACAGTGAGTTTTAATATTTATGCATTTTAGATTTCATTTTAAAAGTAATTTTGATGATCGAGGGAATTTTGACTGCGTCGTTAAAGTTTCTTCTATGTTAAGCTTTTCAGATTTATTCTTTTTACAATTTTCACGATCGGGAGAATTTTTTCTAATTTTGTTTAATTTTTATGTTCGCATTTAGATTTTAGTTTTATCCGTAATTTGGATGATTGACGGAATTTTGATTGTATCTCAAAGTTAATTTCGATGTTAAACATTTAAACTTTATTTTTAGCATCTGTTTCAGGATCGAGGGATTTTGATTGTATCTTTATTGTATTTTTGATGTTCGTATTTTAGATTTAAGTTTAGTGGTAATTTTGATGATCGATGGAATTTTGACTGTGTCATGAAGGCAATTTCGATTTTACCCATTTTAAATTCATTTATAGTCAGCCGTTTTGACGATCGAGGGAATTTTGACTGCATCTTTATTGTATTTTTGATCTTCGCATTTTAGATTTAACCTTAGCAATAACTTGGATGATTGGCGGAATATTGACATGCATTTTCAGGTAATTTCTATGTTACGTATTTCAAATTTTGTTTTTGAGCAGCAATTTTGACGATTGAGGGATTATGAATTTCCGATGTTCGCAGTTTAGATTTAATTTTGGCAAATTTTCGATATTGAAGCAAATTTAGAGTCTTGATCGTGTATTTAACGTAACTTGTTTGTTATTGCTGATGATCGAGGGAATTGTGACTGTATCCTTATATTTTACAGAAGGAAATCAGTGATTTATAACCCTAAATATCAGAATTTAGGAGGTGAAGAACAGTTTGTTTTAATTTTAGGCATCTGCCATTGTAAATTTTAATTATATGCTCCTTATTTTTTGATTGAATGCTTCTGGTCAATATGACCAAGACGCATAGGCATAAGAAATTCAATCTGCAGGAATGTCTTGCCATGTCCCAGAAGTCACCTTTCAGCTAAGAGGCCATGAGTTGGGGGTTTGAATTGTAACAAAGTTACCCAGGAGGACTTGCACCTGGCCCCACCAGTTTTTCACAAGCACTGGTGCAAACAAACATAAGTGCAAGCACAATTGTGTTATTGGAAGGGCTTAAGCCCTTGTGGGGGCAATAACTGCACCTTACTTTCATTGACTCAACAAGTCACTATTGACATCTTATGCCCTTTAGATCTAAATTTAACTGCAATTGGATGATCAAGGGAATTTTGAATATATCTCTGCTTTCACAGAGTGAAATCTTGTGATTAATAATGCCAAAGAACAGAATTTGGGGGTGAAAACAGATAATTTTGATGTTATGCACTCTGGATCTAATTTTACCCAAAATTTTGGCGATCAAGGGAATTTAACGGCATCTTTACATTGATAGAACAAAATCTGTGATTGGTGAATTTTGGCCATGGTTTCAGGCTGATTTATTTATTTTAACTTGCCCACTTCCTTTGAAAGGTCCTCTCTTTGGGGACACTTGGAGGATTAGGGACAGCTGCTGATAATTATGGCACACACTTTGGCTGTGCTATTGATTTTCTGGGGAAATGCTGTTGTAAAGCTACATTTTATGAGGAAGCATACCCTCTTAGCAAAGGGTGATAGAGAATTTTTCAGTTGGAATTGGCTTTTTTCTGGATAAACTAAAATTCAGTGTCTTTCATAAAGATGTTGAATCCCTTACTATCGGGGCACAGGCTTAGATGAATGTTTGGACCAAGAATTGGCCAAGGTCCTGACCGTAATTGGATCAGAATCAGTTGATGACTTGCTTTATGAATATGAACTGGTTTACTAAAATTACATTAAATACATACAATCTAAATATATATTAATATACATCAATTTTAACTGGCTGAACGGGCTTTTTGGACTGGTTTGGTTCAGAACTAGTTCAATGGCAGGTTTGTTTTCTTTTTGGAACAGCCAGTTTTTAAAAGACTGGCTTATATGTTAGTATTCTGGCTTTTTTTAGGATGAGAAGTTCCTTGTAATTCTGTTGTTATATTTCTCTTTTTATTGTATGCTGCAAGTTGCAACACTTTGCTTCATGAAATAATATATATTGCATTTCTTAGAAAAACAGCTAATTTTGGTGTTAAGTCTTTTGTATTAAATTTTAACAGTGATTTTAATGATCAAGAGAGTTTTAACCGTATCTTTACATTGACACAGTTAAATTTGTGAATAATAAAGCTAAAGAACATAATTTTGATGATAAAACCAGTATATTTTGATGCTGCACCTTTTAGATTTAATTTAGTAGTACTTTGGTTGTGGGAGTTTTGGCATTGTTTTTACATTGAGAGAACAAAATCTGTGAGCAGTGTCCCCAAAGATCAGAATTTTAGTGAAAAACAATAATATGTGTGATCCTCTTTCTTATCACAACTGTCTGTGCAGCTTTACTGTCTTTCATTAACATAATTTCAATTTTTTTGGCGATGGAGTTGTGGTTCAGCGATGAAGATGGCAGCATGTCATGCAACACATAAAGGCTTTGCTCTTAGTGGTATGAGTAAATGATTTGGATGGCTACAAATCCTGGCTGATTTTGGTGAAACTATTTCCCTGGTTGCAGCAGGTTAGCCTAATGAAAGTGCTTATTATCAGTGGTTTGTAATATACACCTGAAGAGATTTGATTCCTCTCATTGCCCAAAAGATCCAGAGTTAAGATGGATCTATGCTGGTCTTATGATTACTCTGTGCTCCATCTCTGGTATTTAGGTGCTATAATAGTTCATGTACTCTCTATTGTTGGCATTCTTTAAGCTGTGCTATTGATCCAATTTGGATCCTGAAGTTTTGTGTCGAAATTACAGAATGACCAAGATGGTCATTTATAAGTAATCAGTCATCGATTTTTGTAATAAACAGGTTGTGTCGAAATTGCATCAACCAAGAAGGTTTTATGAGCAATGGTTCATCGACTCAAGTCATCAACAGGATCTTGTAAAAATTGGTAAGTGACCAAGATGGTCACATGCAACATCCTTGTTATGTGCAGGAATTCAGATCAACATGTTCGTCGTCAGCTTTGACATCAACGTCAGTGACTTAGACAATATTCACCAATGTTTTTCTCTTCATGAATTGAAGTTCAAAATGTCGTCATGTAAAAAAAGTCGTCATAGTGAGTTGTGTCGAACTATGACAATGAAACATTAAAGAGCATAGTCACGATGAGAATTGTAAAGTGCTAAATCCATGTAAAAGACCTAAGGATAAAAGAAAATCCTAAGTCTAAACATTAAGCACTAGAGAGTCTAAGCTAAGTGTTAGTTATAGGTGAAAATGTTAGTGATTAGTCTAAAAAACATTTTGTTAAAGATTAAATCCTAAAATGCCTAAGAATAGAACAAAAAGGTTATGCCTAGGTCTAAGTTCTAATTTTAAACCTAAGGTTAAATCCTAAGGTGAAATGATGTAAAAGGGCTAATCCTAAAACCCAAGACCTAGTGCTAAAGTCCTAAAACCTATCCATGGTGATGAAATTCTAAACCTAAGAATACAACCTAAGGTGCATGGTATTAAACTATGTAATAAAGCTTTCGGCATTATAAAACATGACAAATCTTATGATAGTCCTAAACCGTGACTGCATGACCGCATCGGAGCCATGTGAGTAGAGATAATGTAACCATAAGCGAAGATGTTAACGGTAATCTCAATAGCGTTGGAAGTCGTGACGTCTGAACAGATAACGCTGTAACCGTTCCCGCTGGAGTAGACCGCAGATATAGCCACCAGTTCAAAATCGTGACCGCCGGAGATAAGGCTTATCACATGCCAGTGTTATCCGCCAGCACAAATTGTCAACAGTCCGAATTGACCGTTGAAGAAGCTGCCTTCCGAAAAGCTGTCACATGCAGCTTATACCTCCGCCCGGTTTGGATGACGGTCAAGGTTATTTTTATCCTAAAGTTTGTTTTTGGGTTTTTTGCATAAGAAATGACGTTGATGTAATTAAAGGACCTTATCCTTTAAGACCTAGGTGTTAAGTAGCCTGAGGTCAACAAACTTCAAGAGCTCGACCTACATCCAATTTCAGCCTCGATGATGTCGAGAGAACCAGCAGAATGTGAGATAAATCAGAAATAGGTTTTAAAATGATTTGATTCATTAATTCATTATCTAAAAGTGGAATTCACATTAAACCTATGAACCATAATCTTCGATGTATGAAGATACAAAAGTGGGAATGGATTGGTTTAATGCCATTTTCTCCTCATCCTATTTAAGAAGACAAAGATGTTTTGAAGAGGATAGAGAGGAGGTCTCGACGGAAGAATTAAGAGAGTGCTTTTGGAGGAGCATTAGAGTACATTGTAGAGAGTTTTGTTTTTGTAGGAAATTGTGGAGAAGGAGAGCTCTAATTTTTGCTTACATTCAGATTTGAAGTTCGCTGTAGTGCATCGAGTTCCACTTCAAACATCAAAACTCAGTCCATCTACTTTTTTGCAGAGGTCCAAGCACTTCAATTCACCAGTCAAAGTGTGTTGATCATCACAAGACTTTCTTGGCCAACTAAAGGCCTATTCAAGTAAAGAGAAACCCTGTTCAGGAGAATTGTCTTCTACATTGTTAGTAGTGCTACTTGGCGCTTATCAGCTGACAAGTCAATGTAATCCTTTTCTCTCGGCTTTCTTAATACAACGGTCGCACACTTTTGAAGCAGACCTGAAGATGTAGTCTAGGAGGGACGAACTTTGTCATTAATTCTTGCTGTCATTATAATTTTAATGTTAAAGTTTAAGCAAATTTTGGAGGTGGTGTAAAACAGTAAAGTTTAATCTCATGCCCCCTTTGTTGTTGATTGAATGCTTGTGGTCAACAGGGGCAAGAAGCAACTGTTCAAGATGAGAAATTCAATGGGCGAAATGTGTTGCCATGCTATGGAAGTCACTTTGGTTAAGAGGCCACGAGTGGTGAGTGTTACAACAAATTCTGGCACCTCTGTATGATGTGAAGTCCTAAACTTTAAGGGGCTAGTTTGTGCAACTTAGGAAGGCTACCCACTGGCGCCTCAAGTCCCAAGCTTTAAGGGGCTAGTTTGTGCAACTTAGGAAGGCTACACATTGGTGCCTCAATGTCTCTTCCTCACACTTTTGGTTGGTTCTTCTCCAACTCAAAGGGGACTTCCTGAAATGTAGGGTCGATAAGGCTATAGAGCAGAGGCTCAAGGTGATATAATGGAGTAGTTAGATCTTTCGTATATCCATGGTTCACTATGTTACAACATGTGGAGGTGGTGTAAAACAGTAAAATTTAATCTCATGCCCCCTTTGTTGTTGATTGAATGCTTGTGGTCAACAGGGGCAAGCAACAACTGTTCGAGATGAGAAATTCAATGGCGAAATGTGTTGCCATGCTATGGAAGTCACTTTGGTTAAGAGGCCACGAGTGGTGGGTGTTACAACAAATTCTGGCACCCCTGTATGATGTGAAGTCCCAAACTTTAAGGGGCTAGTTTGTGCAACTTAGGAAGGCTAGCCACTGGCGCCTCAAGTCCCAAGCTTTAAGGGGCTAGTTTGTGCAACTTAGGAAGGCTACACATTGGTGCCTCAATGTCTCTTCCTCACGCTTCTGGTTGGTTCTTCTCCAACTCAAAGGGTACTTCCTGAAATGTAGGGTCGATAAGGCTATAGAGCAGAGGCTCAAGGTGATATAATGGAGTAGTTAGATCTTTCGTATATCAATGGTTCACTGTGTTACAACATGTGGAAAGTAACCTCTCAAAGGCAATTCCTCCTCATCCAAATAAAGTATCAACATTCATCAAATAATGCTCACAAAGGGGATGCACCACCAAAATCACCTCGAGCCTTTGCTCTCTAATGAGACACAACATGTGGAAAGTAACCTCTCAAAGGCAATTCCTCCTCATCCAAATAAAGTATCAACATTCATCAAATAATGCTCACAAAGGGGATGCACCACCAAAATCACCTTGAGCCTATGTTCTCTAATGAAGGTCAAATATGCCAAGCGTAGCTGACATATCCATGCAATGAAGATGAGATAACACCTAGGTGAGGTGCGTCTTAAAAAATGTGCTATGTAACGACCTCAACCACCCAACAAATCATAAAATATTCTCAATGTGGAGTGTGCCTAGCAGAATGTGCCAACTCCTCCATATGCCATGTCATAAAGGTGTCCAACCAACCCATGAGAGTTTGCCTTGCTGAAGTGTGCCAACCTCCCCAAAAATTCAATAATTTGTTGCATTCTTTGAAAATTGTGCCCAAGAAGGAGGTTGCACCATAAGAAAGCTTTAATTGAGTCCAAATAACCACTCCCAGTGTGAAAAGGAAGCATATAAACTAGGGTTCCCAAGCTATTAACCTTAATCTAAATACATTAGATTAATTTACCCATTGAATAGTTAAATCAACCTCAACATGTGTGTACAAAGGTTAATGATCAAATATAAACAATTAGTCACCAAAAGCTTAAATGTCCATGAACATGTGTGCCGCTAAAGGGTACTTTAATAAAGTGTTTTATCATGCAAATGAAGATGTTCTCCACCTAGAAAAACCTTTCCAAGTTAATCAAGGTCACCATCTAACCTTAGAAAAACATTAGATTACCATAAAATCATCCAACTATATAAACATCATAAGAGAGAGAGACATAACAAAAATGCTAACCCATCCAACTAAAAAGTGTCTCCTATCACACATTCAACATATAAGGACTATGTATCACACCCCTTTCACCAGGAAACTCAACAATCATGAAACATTTATTTATGGAGATAGTATGCTCTACATCCATAAAAAATGAAAGGGGTGATTAACAATGCAAGCACGTGTGAGGAGACCACAAAGCAGCAAGCACAATCATCATCCAACCAAGGAGAAGTGAGGCTCCCCCAATCAAATGCAATGAAGAGAAAGGGCTCTATGAATATAAATAATCTAAGTTGGTCCAATGCTCCAAGGGTACAGACAACAAATCTCCATCAATGTGATGAAAGTCACAAGATGGAACCTTAGGCAATATAAGTTGTAACAGAGGGTATCTATTCCACGAAATTCACCCAGGACTTTCACCAGGCCCCACTAGTTGTTTGCAAGCACTGGTGTGAACAGAAGCATGAGCACATGCATAAGACCCTCGCGAGGGTGATAACAACACGCGACGTTTATTGACCTAGCAGGCCACCATTGACATCTTGTCTCTTTTAGATCTAAATTTAACTGCAATTGGATGATCGAGGGAATTTTGAATGCAGTTTTGCTTTAACATAGCGAAATCTGTGGTTAATAGTGCCAAAGAACATAATTTAGAGGGGAAAAATAATTAATTTCAATGTTACGCGTTTTCGATCTCCTTTAACAGTAAATTTGATGATTGAGGAAATTTTGACATTATCTTATTGAATTTCCACAATCTTGGGCCTAGGTTAGAATCTTAGAAGCTCTTGCTGCCCCTTAGTCCATCAAAGGACAACACATAGAGTCTCCTGGAGGGCTGCCACCTATCACTGCTGCAAGTCGCTTCTGCTACAATGAACACGGGCTAATCCAATCTGCTCTTCTAGGTTGGTCAATACCTTTGCTCCAATCTTCCAATCTAGTAGCCTCTTTTGTCCATCAAAGAGCTACACATTACGCTAAATCCTTCACCCAACCTTCAACTGTCAAGCTCTTGTTATGACTGCTTGTCAAGGGCTACTTTGGGCTTCCAACACGCTGCCCTCCACCAGTCCAATGGCACCCAATCCAATCACTGTGAAATCTGCTCCTTGTTGAGGTTTCCAACCACCCAAGTCAGCCTCAAGACATGGCTTCCACAGGCTGCAACAACTGTCCAAACACTTGGACACCACCCAACTAGCAATCTATCAAAACTCAAACTATTATAAACACATACCTTGCTCCTGCATAGGCTGCTGTAGTTTGTCGTAGGTTTGCGCCACTGGTTAGGGCTGTTGACACACTGCACCTGCGACCAACACCCTTCCTCTCCGTCCAAACCTTCTCATAGCTGCAACTTTCCTCTACTTAATTGCGTCCACAATTCTTTGTAATTCTGGATAATTACCAACCCCAAATAAGCTCTCACGACCTCGTGTTTCAAGGAACATCAGGTCTGTGGCTGTCCTGAAGTATTCTTCCAGCCTTACGACCCTCTGCCCAAGGAGATATACTTGCGACCTACCTGTCCTACACTTGGGATGAATTTTGGCCTGCTTTATGGAGGAAGAACAACTTAAATTATACCAAAACGCAGCCGAGAAACACCTTATGCCTGCGACCTCTATCTGAGGTAAACTTAGATGTGTGGTGAAGAATAATCATGCCCAAAACAACCCTAAACCGCCACGTCTTGTCCTCCTTTGAAATCCACTGCCTCAGATGTGTTTATAAAGAGATAGATGCACATTTGGATGAGCAAAAATGAATCACATCACCTTCTATTTATACACTTTAGAAGGGTTCAACGAATTAGTGAAGAGACATGTCTTTTGGACCAAGCCTACATGACTTGATTGTCCAAAAACTAATTTTCAACTTCAAAATTTCAGAACTCATCTTGTACAACTCAGATTTCGATGATTCTTGTTGCGTTGGATTCTCCTTGCCATCCCCTATCATCTCCATCCATCAGATGCAGAAAGTGCTCCATGGTTTTGTCCCAAACCTTGATGGGTGCAAAACCCCAACCTTGGGTTCCAAGCCCACAAGTGACTCTTGTGGTGCTCCAACCTCCAAACCTTGGGGCTTGAACCCTAGGGCTTGGAGTACCTCCCAAGCTACTCAAAAGTCAACACTCCATCTTAGCGAGGGAGGTACTTCCAAGACTAGGAAGTAACTCATCATCATCATCACTACTCACAACACTTGCCCAACTCTTGGCGCTCATAACTGCATCAATCCCTGTAGCGTGAACTATGCCTCTCTTGGAAGTGTCGTTATCACTGGAAGCATCTTGCTTCTTCTTCCTCTCTTGAAATGTCTTCCATTCCCTCCATGATTCCTTCTTGGCAGTTGTAGGAGCACCCTTGCTCCCCATTGACCACCCTTGCTCCCCACTGACCACCCGCTCTTCTTGGGCTGCAAAGTCTCCCTCTAAATCTGTAAGCTCCCGCTAGAACTCGACTCCCTCTAAGCCTCTGGAACTTGGACCTTCTTCTCTGGAACTTGTACCTGCTCCTCTGAAGCATGCACCTGCACCTCCTTGTCTGGAACTTGCACCTGCTCTTCTGGAACCTGCACCTGCTTGTCTGGAACTTGCACCTGCTCTTCTGGAACCTGCACCTGTTCCTTCTGCTTCTTCTTCCCATGATCCATAGGCTTTCCCATCAGCTTGTATAGACCATGCTCTCTCGTTCCAAGCACAATACCATCGGAGCTAGAGCCTCTAGGCTCGAGTCTTGCCATCCCATCCTGAAACAAGATCTCAACCCTATCTTATCGATCATCGAGACAGATAGCATGCTATATCTGAGTCCTGGCACAAACAATACATCCTGGACCTGCATCACCTGTCCTATCTTCATCCTGAATTGCACAACTTCCGATCATCGGATCTCCTTATGACTTTTGTCGCCCAACACCATGTGCAACTTCGAGTCCCATTTAGCTAGAGTCTTGAAAACCTCCTATGACCGTGTCATATGTTTCGTCGCACCTTTGTCCACGTACCATGCATCCTCATCGATAGTACCTTGCGAGAAATGAGAGATCATAGCAAAGTCCTCCTCCAATCTCCTGGTGAGAGCATCTATCTCCGTAGAAGTGGCAACATCAATGACCTGCTTCCCTTTCCTCTTCTCGTCATCTCCGTTTTTCTTCATCAAACATCTCGACGAAAAATGACCTATCTCGCCACTGTTGAAACACTTAACTTTGCTCAATTCCTTCTTCTGCTTATCCTTCATTCGTGCTGCAAGTGCCACATCCTAATCTTCCCTCTTTGTTGGATGAAGATCCTCGTCTCACAATTCTTCTTGAATGAAATCGTCCCACAGCCTATTCTAGTCTGGCAACTTGTCCCTGGAAATGATCCCTTTGATGAAGGGCTTCCATTCTTGAGTAAATCCTTTCAAGGATTTACTCACCATATCATTCTCTGAAATAGTCACACCAACAGCAGTAAGCGCATCTTTGACCTCAGACATTTTTGTCAGATACGAAGTCACTCCTTCACCCCACAACATCTTGGTGGACTTTAATTTAACCTCCAATACCAGTACTCGGTTCTCGTTTTTATTCTGGAACAAATTTAGAAGAGCCATCCACATCTCATGTGCAGTGTTCTTTTTGGACAAATGAGGTATTAGGGGATCCTTCACACCATCAAGGATGATCAATCTCGCCCTCCTATCCAAATCCTCGTACACTTCCAGCTCCTTTGGGTTAGTTGGATTCTTCATTGCTTTCTTGGCGAACTCCCAGATCCTGTTGACTTGCAAGACCAACTTGATCCATTCCTTCCATGGACTATAGTTGGACAACCCCTCCAACCTGTCCTCATACCGGAGACCAACTTGCAATTTCGACATTGTAGTGAGCCCTTCACCTACAATGTGACCAACTCCCTCTTAAGCTGTAATTAGCTGTGCACTTTGATGATTCACTGTCTTTCAAAGTAGCTCAGACACACTCTGATACCATATTGAATTCCATGATCTTGGGTCTAGGTTAGAATCTTAGAATCTTTGACGCTACCAAACCAAGAATCTCAACAAAAGCTACTTTACAGCGGAACAATATAAAACAGTAAATCACACATGCACAAGTATAGACAACTTTTTACAAAATACTGTACAAATAAGGGCGCTCCCCTCCCCTGCAACCATGTGCAATCCAAAAGAATCCTGCGAGTGATTATGTGCACTTTTCTGTAATTAATTAGCCATGTAATGTGTGATACATCATTCTGTATGGTTTCAGTATATAATACAATAGTTAAACTCTTTCGAAGCTATTATTTAATGTGTATGACTGAATGTTAGTTTTGTGAGTGCTTTTTCCTTTCATGGTCATTTTCATTAGTGGAAGATATTTTCATCTTCATATAAACAGTTGTTATCGTCATGTTGTGATTACCTCATTTTAGGTGTCTTCCATTCGAGAAAGTAGATCAGATGATAAAAGATTTTCTATCTTCACTGGTACAAAGAGACTTCATTTGAGAGCTGAATCCAGAGAAGACCGAGCTGCATGGATTGAAGCATTACATGCTGCAAAGGACCTATTTCCTCACATTTCAATTAATGACCTTACGTCTGTAGAGAACATCACTGTTTCAACTGAGAAGCTTAGATGCCGCTTGTTGGAGGAAGGGTTGAGTGAAGCAGCAATACAGGAAAGTGAGCAGATTATGATGGCAGAGTTCTCTGCATTGCAAAACCAATTGAATCTTCTTCAGCGAAAGCAATTTCTTTTGGTTGAAACTTTGAGGCAGCTAGAGGTATACTTTTATTTGCAATCTGTAATATATTTTGGTAGGATTTATAATGGTGATTGATATAAACTTGTTGATTTATTCTCAAAAGAATGCTTTGGTTCATCAATAAAAGAAAATATGTTAGAAATGTTAGACACCTGAATAGGGCATAAGCTGTAATGTACCTTAAATATTGTTGCATCTCATAGTTATAATTAACAATATTAGTTAAATATTGAATGGATATAACTGAATGTCATTTTTGTCAACGAAGAAACATATGGATAATACAATTCTACCTCTATCATTATAGTATATCATATCCTCTCTCGTCATTAATGCTTTATTATTAGATTGCTATTAGGACGATGTACTAAAAAGTCACCAAGATTACGACAGAGCCCAAATAACTAGAAATCTCATTCCAAATGGAATTAATGCTATCCAATTGTTTCCCATTCCTCATTTCAACTTTTTATATATATATAAAAACTTAGAAGAGTACTTAGGAAAGGACATGCACTACTATATCTGAACTCATAACCGCTCAATACAATTCTAAAGAACAGAGGTTTTTGCATAATCAAGTTGAAACTGAACCATACAAAATTATATAACTGTGATGATTTGTTCAAGAAATAGCTAAGATGAGTCTTTAACCCAAATCTAGAGACTAAAATGTAAAATAGTGGGTGCAATTCATAAATTTTGGAGCCTGGAATATCAAAATTATAAAAAAATTAATGGAAGAGGTTGTACTGACAGAAGGTCATGTTCTAAGAAGTTCCTTTAAAGATCAAATTGTATCTATTATTATCAATAGATTAGAAAGCCGAGCCTTTTATGGATTAAAATTTGAATGCTTCCCCAAGTACTGATTTGACAGTTCTAACAATACTTTGTCCCTCTAGGATATTAGAATAACTGAAATAATTACACGAAAAGAGACTAGCTGACTGCAACAGGAAGCAGTGACCATGCAAGCATATGTTAAAGGAGCTTCCCTAGGAAGGATTTAGCAGGAGATGGTGTAAGGCTCGACACAACATCACTGTACTTATCAGCTCTGATGGCATGACTATGCAGATTGGGAATACAGTAGGCTCTTGCATGTTGGTGTGTCCATCCTATACGGATCTAGAGATCCTTTAAGTGTGTTCTATGTATATTGTTGTCACGCTCTACCTCAATTGCCATAGACCAGCTTCCAGCATATTGTCTTTGGTTGGGCCATGGACATTGTGCACTGAGCAGGCATCAACTAAGATAAATGCAATTCCATTCAAATATGAAGAAGTCTAGTTTAGATTCCCCTAGATCCAAAATTTACTCAAACTTGCCATTGTGTTCTGTAGTGAACATGCTTGTTGCACGTGAGTTTTGTTCAACCACAGTGTCAAGACTCAACATTCAAACTCTAGAATCTTTATTTAAAAGAAGATTGGTGATTTACTGTAGTGGCTACCAAGATCCAGAATTGACTGCATTGATGTGAAACAATTAAGATCTGTAATACAAAATCTCTTTTATATAATTACATGATAAATCCATCCATCATGTTGGTAAAACACCATCTCTTTCTCTGTGGCCAAGAAGCATGACTTAATAAGGTAATGGTACAATTCTTAGGCAAATCATTAAATTTAGGAAAACTATGCTTCCATGGCATTAGAATTACTTAAGTTGCAGTATCTGAGCGGTATAAAGTTGGAGCAAGGGATCTTGCCCAGTTGGATGGTTTATTTTTTGGTGGTTTTCATGAATATTTAAGAACAGAGGGGATGCTATACTAGTTTTAGTTGATGTAAAGGATTTTGTATGCTACTGAAAAGATTCATGGAATTAGATCCTATTGTACATAGGCCAAAACATTTTATGATTATGCAGTAACATATGCATGCCTAAAATTTCTGAATGAGTTACAAAAGGTGTTTGCAACTTTTTGAAAAAAGCGAGACATACAAAGTAAACGGAGAAGTCTAGGGGCCTGCGAATGAATGTGTTGCCTTGTTGTTTAGCAACGATGAAGCCATTGAAGAAGACATGTGAGCTTGAGTGTCATAAAACGATTAACACTAAAACAACAAGGCAACATATTCATTCTCTAGGCCCCTAGACTTCTATGTTTGCTTTGTATGCTCACTCTTTTTTTTTCAAAAAGTTGCAAACACTTTTTTAGCTCATTCATAAATTTTAGGCATGAAATTATGAATGAATGTGTTGCCTTGTTGTTTAGCAACAATGAAAGCATTGAAGAAGACATGTTCATGCTTGAGTGTGATAAAACGATTAACACTAAAATTTTGACATTATCAAATTAAAATGTTTCCATTAATTTGAGAGTTATCTACAAAGGCTTTATAAATACTCATGTTAATGGGAACCCCAATTAGGACACGTAGGATGACTATAATTATCTAAAAGTTATCGAGAAGTTCCAAGGTATTTTAAAGAATTGAAAAAGGTACCTACAATGACTAGAATTATGTAAAGTTACCTAGAAGTCCCAAGATCATTTAAAGACTTCCTTTTAATATGGCAATAGGGTATGATTGACGAACTTGAGCATTAAATCTTGCATGCTAAATCCTTGGTCACTATGGAAAATGCTAGGGAACACATGAAAACTAATGGACAGTACTAATATAAAAGGAGCCCTTTTAAGGTAGAGTGCTGCTATTACCCCAATGCTAGTAGTCGGGGCAAGATTGCTCCAATAGAGTGTAATGACCCTTATGGTTTAGGGGTGGCTAATTTTCAAGTCTACTAGATGGTGGTTTTTTAGGGTTGTTAGATATAGCAATTAGCCAATTTTCTTGATAACTTTCTGATTGGCCTAAGATGGTCTAACCAATGTATAAATTTGCCTCTCGAGTTCTGTATTGAACATCATTGGTATTTTTATTATATTGGGACTTTATGAGGAATTGAGATAAGTATTCTCTTTGGTTCTCTTCTTTTACCTTTCTAATGTTATTGCACTTGTGTTATTGTTAAGGTCCTTTTTTTCCTTATTAAAAGGTACCAAATCTTTGTATTGTCATGTCTTCGGAGAGGATAATCACCTTTGCCTCTAGCTTGGAGTTCACTATTGAGATACTTGAATTAAAACATACATTGTGACTTAGGGGATTGGAACATTAATTGATTCTCCTCTTGTTTGAGGCTTTACTCTTATTAGTCCACAACAATTTGTCAATATGTTCTTCACTCTGTTACCAATACTGTTAGCAATAGGTTTGTACCTTTCCAAAGGGTTCAACATGGTTTAGATCATCAAATTATAGTTTCAGTTTATAAATCATTGAAGGTTTATGTATTGGCTTATAAAACTTTTTGTGGAAGGGTGATATAAACTTATAAACCTTATCAAAGGTGAATTAGTTCATCAAGCAATTACGAAAACCATAACACGAAGATCAAAGACACCAGATGTAGGTGGACAACTAGGGAAAAACCCCTATCTAGGTTAAAACCCAGTCAACAACTCTTTCTTCAATAGTTTTACGAGATAATCCAAGACTCTTTCACCTAGACACAAACTTCCTCCAATCACCAAGTCAACTCTCCCTTCTTCTGCAGATGATAACCTTCTAGCAACTTCGACCTAAAATTTCGACCTTGCAGTAGCAGTACTTCGACCTAACAGCAACAAAAAAACTTAGACCTAGAAGCAACAACACTTCAACCTAGTCACAACAAACCTTGATGTAGCAGAATCTTCGACCTTAAAGCAACAAAAACTTCGACCTTGATGTAGCAGAAACGTCGACCTTGAAGCAGCAACACTTCGACCTCCCAACAACACTTCGATCTCCCAGCGAATAAGTCTTTGACTTCGGATTCTTCCATCTTGTTCTTCTTTGTTGAACCTTCTTCGACAAAGTTTCTTGATCCCTGCCCCTTCCTGGATTCTCAAGACAATCCCTTTTATAGTGGCCCATCTTGTGACAATTGTGGCATTCAATCTTGGATAGGTCTATCTTCTTCCTTGGTCCTTTAGACTTCTTGAAGGTTCCTTTATTCTTGTGATGAGCAGAATGGGCATTTGAAATTTTCTCTTCTTCATTCTCTTTGTTGCTTACTAATAAAATTTTGACATTTTCTTGACTGCATGCATTATTAGGCTCATGGCCAAAATCTCCGTTTCTCTAAACTTTGCTTCACTTGATTCATTTGTAGGCTTCTTTACTTTTCCTTTGACTAGATCCAAGACTTTATTCTCCTCGATGATGAGATCTATCCTCTTTCTCCATGCCTTGTAATTGGAGGTTTCTTCTAATATGTTTTCTCCCTTTAATGAGTTAGGCATGGTTCTTGAAGATAATAGGTTTATCCCCTTATATGATCCCTTTTCTTGATGATCCTTATTCAACTTCTTAAGATTCCTTATTCTCTTTTCGGTAGATCTTCAGGTTGCCTTTTTCTTCTTCTTCACCTTAGCTCTGAAACCATGTTGGAAAATCAGAAAGACAGGGAGATTTTCGTTATGATGATAATTACTTGTGATATTCTTATGTTCTTATTAACTTTCACGTGTTCTTTTATTTTAGTTCATCAAGCAATTACCAAAACCATAACACGAAGATCAAAGACACCAGATGTAGGCGGACAACTAGGGAAAAACCCCTATCTACGGGAAAACCCAGTCTACAACTTTCCCTTTAGTAGTTTTACGAGATAATCCAAGACTCTTTGACCTAGACACAGAATTCCTCCAATCACTAAGTCAACTCTCCCTTCTTCTGCAGATGATAACCTTCCAACAACTTCGACCTAGAACTTCAACCATTCAGTAGCTGTCTATGTCGACATAGCAACAACAACAAAACTTGGACCTAGAAGCGACAACACTTCAACTTAGTAGCAATAGACCTTGATGCAACATAAACTTCGACATTATAGCAACAAAAACTTTGACCTTGATGCAACTGAAACTTCGACCTTGATGCAGCATAAACTTCGACCTTGAAGCAACAACACTTCGACCTCCCAACAATAGAACATCTACATTCCAAAAGTAGCCCAATAACTTATAGCACAGGTGAGAGAGAGATAGCCCAAAACTTTGATTTAGCATTTCCCTGCAATTTTCTTCTTTCTTCTGCAACTTCGCACTTTTATGCTTCTCCTTCTTGAGTATCGAACTTGAGTGAGTGATCCTCCAAATGATTCGAACTGCACTTCTATATATAGCCTTTTCTGTGGGTCGATTGCCGTAATGTAGGCCGACTTCATCAGGTGAGGGCTGAGTTGGTGTGGAGGTGACAAATGACTTATTTGACTCAATAATATTTCTTTTTACATGATACAAAAGCCCAAGAAGGGTATCATAAAATGGACAATGACTCTAATGAATCAATATAAAACCTAGAAGTCCACAATGGTGACTTTGACCTAAAACATGATGACCCAAGCATGAAACCCATGCTTTAATAAGTCATAATAATAATAATAATAAATTCGTTTTATTTCTTTTGATAAATACATTTCATTATGACTCAAATACAATTATGAAGACTGAACCTAGTTACATTCTTCAACAACCTTCGGTCAAGGTTTTTGTTCAATGTTGATGTTAACTAGTTGGCTCATTGGACTGGGTGATGTCAAGCTAGGCAGGATCAGTTGGCATAAAGTACGTTATTACTAATTAGTATTGTGTGCTATGCTAGAGGCACAATTTTCTGTTTAAATCACATTGTGGTTCTCCATCACAAGTTATTTTATGGGCACTTTAACTTTAAAAATATGGCAAGTGAATGTAAGTTGTCCTTCTAAGCATATTTCTGATATGATATTCTTATGTCCTCCCTGAAGACATGCTGCATGGTTCCTTGGAAAATACATCCCCACGAACCCCCTGGGCACTTTCCCTCATTGTGAGGATTGTACTCTGTGTAAAGCAGGTTACATAGACTATTGTACACACACAAGGAGCATCGAGTGAACCCCACATATGCAGAGGCAGCCAGCCCGGGACTTTCTATCTCCTACTTGCTATTCACAGCTCTCAACCACTTGAGATAACATCTTGTAGATTAACTGTAAAAGTAGCGTGTGTCCTGTGTAGTTGTATCCTTTCTGAAATGTGGACCAGTTGGATATTTTTATATGGCTATTTGTATGCTGCTTTGTGCGTCAGCGTAAAGGATCATATTAGTATCATCTGTAACAGAAGGTGAAGTGCGACATGGTACAAAAGACAAATCAAAGCACACATTTGGGTGTTCTATGCTCGCTCGTGTACTTGAGAGAAACCTTTGAATTCTGTTAACAATGTTCCAAGACACACTACCTTTCGTTAATGCAATAACCCTATACAGTCACTATCAGTAAAATATTTAGAATGTTCATTTTGCAAGCTTCTGTATGTTACGATATTATTTTTTATGAGATTGTTGGCATGGTACTGATTTTTATTTTGTCATACAGTTGCTAACAAATATATTGAATTGATCAGATATTTTGTGTCTGCTTAGCTATGGAATATATACTGACACAGCTATCGGATTTGTGTTAGCATGTTTTAGTTTAATACTTGCCATTTATTCATCAAGATTCAAATGTAAGCATATCTGGAAGTTGGAACTTAATTTTGGCTTCTAAACATCCTATTGAATTATAATAAATGGGAACTAGAGAGACATGCCACTTGACTATGCATCTTATTGAATAACTGTATCTTGTTCATTGAAGACAGAAAAATTTGATCTGGAGACAAAGGTTGTAGATGAAAGTCAGCATCGTTCAAAGCAGGCTTCATCCTCAAAATCCAGAAATGGAAAATACAGTGGTAGGTTCTTGAAGTGTTGGCAGACAAATGTATTTTTTCTTTTCTCTTTTCAATACCCTACATAGATTTTCATACCTTCATGTAAGTGTTGAAAAAGTAAATTTTCATGTGTTAATGTTGCCTGATTTTTTTCGGAAAAGTGATCTTACTTGTGTTGGGTAAATATCTTCCCCTTAACTTTCCTTGATTTTGTCTGTGAGAAGTTATGATAGGCTGTTCTTGGAATGAAGAAGAATTTATCTTATCCTGCATATCTGTTATCTTATAATAGATTGTTCTTGGAATGAAGAATTTATCTTATTCTGCATATCTGTGATCTTATTCTGTATATCTGGTTATAGTTTATACTATTGTAGATTGTAGAAATATATGAGGGTTGTGCTTCCCTGTACAAAGTGGCAGAGAGAATTGGGTTTTTGAAGTTTGGTAATAATTTATTGTTTCTGGGCTGCTTTGAAATAAGAGGTTCTTTAATACTGAACTTAAGCACTTAACCATGCTGCATTTGAATTTTGACTTTTATGCTTTTGTTATGAACATGAATATGGAGTAATATAAATAATAATAATTAATAATTATGAAGGGGCATGTTTCAAAAGACATGACTCCTTACGAAAAGGCACTCCTACTTAATATTTATACGGGACCCATCATTGTATTCAAACATATCCCTTGTACATTCAAACATATATATAAAATATTATTTGTCTCATGATATCCATATATTCCAGATGTAAGTCCAAACCATTAGACACCAAATATGTAATTTCTAGTCTTGTATATAACATGTGAAGGTGGATATTGCAAAATGAGATCGGGTGCAATACATATATGAAGTAAAATACATAAATATCGAGGTTGTAAATGTCTTCTAGAGTTTAAAAGTACCAATTCTATAATACTACAACACATCAATGTGATGTTGATGTTTGTAGCTTGGGTGGGTACTTTTACATAGGTCTAAGTGTCTAGGCATGCAAAAGTTTCCTAGAACACCCCTAACCTTGGCAATTACATTATTGATTAAAGTAATTTATTTTATAAGAAAAATTTGAATTGATCGAAGGAAATGCAAAGGATTTTGCATTAGTGAATTAGATGAATCTCAATCATTGATCTCAAGTGGTGTTGAGATCTAATCTCAATTTTCAATCACTTTGGAGATTAGGGTTGTGGATTTGGTCAATAACTAAAGCATATAAAGGAAAGGCTAGGCTAAGGGAGAAGACACATTGAATGAGCACAAGACATTGAGAGAAGGGCATTTCAATAATTGAGTGGATAAGGTCTTTCATCCAAGTGTGCTGGGTCCGAGGAAGGTGCACGAAGCAGCAAGGGAGTTCTAGATCAACCAAAAGATAAATCAAAGGACAGATCTAGGGATTGATCAGCTGGATGAAATCCAAGGTATTGTTGCATATGTAATTTCCTCAGAGGGTGATTTTCCTGGTAAGGGAGCTTGAGAAGGTATTTGATTAGGCAAAGATTTGTGTGTGCTTATGTGATTGATATTGGTTGTTTACTTCGTTTCCATTGTTGAAATTTTGTAAAGATCCCAATTGTGATTATTATTTAGTAGATTTGTAATAATTTGCTAGGTAGTAAATTGCCAGGTTGTTGGGTTTAAGGAAATTTAACATTTGACCTATCATAAAAATTTGACTCTGATTAGAGAACAAGACAAACTCTTTTTGTGACATTGATTAGAGAACATGTTAATTTTAGTTAACAATGGTATATTCTATGCTTAGCACAATTACTTCAATGTTCCTTTAGCAGCCCAATGGCATTTTCCAATTTAAATTTCTAGTAGCAATCACATTAACTATTAATCACATTGACAGTAAAAGCAGATAGAACATGAAACAAAATGCAGAAGACAAGCCAAGACAAGAGGAGACCAAATTTGGCCCCAATGTGGGGAAAACCCTTTGATCAATCCTTATTATGATATCTAATGTTCAGCAGAGTTAGAGAGAGAGGGAGAGAGAGAGAGTACAAAATTCAAACTGACTTGCCTAATTCAAAGTCAAAACAACCCTGCCAATTTTTGTAGTCAGTTGCAGTCAAGCTTCAGCCCTTACCAGAAAGCCAACGCTAGTCAAAGCAACAATAGAATGTCCTCAAAACAACTTGGTATTCCTCCGTCAAACTCGGTTTGATAAGGCAGTCAAAGTCAGCCCAAAACAATGACAAAGTCAACAATCAATCTTGGTCAAACTATTGTCCTAAAACCTACGGTCAACCTGCAATTTTGGTCTGCGATCAAAGTGCTCAGACCATAGTTGATTGTGCCACGGAGATATCTCAAGAGATTCTTAGCAACAATCCAATGTATGTGATGAGGCTTGACCATAAATTGGCCAAATATGTACCTTCCGATCCACTCGCTCTCGATCCTCAACCACTGTTGTATCTGTACCTTGTGACCTCCTAAAAGTCCTACCCTCACATCCCTCCTGACCACTATCTTCCTCTGTCCTAGAATGTAGATCTTGTAGGCCTTTGAAGTCTCACTGTATCCAACAAAAATGCCCCTCTACGAACGCTCCTCGAGCACTCCCTCCTTAAAAAAAGTGCTCCCCTGCAACCCTGGTTGAGAGCACCTTCCCACTTGGGAAAGAATGTTGAATGACTTCATACAAGAAGTGATTAGAGAAGGGGTTCAATGTGGTGAAGAGAAGAAGCTGGAGGAGGAAGAAGATCTTGCCCTAGCTGGTAAAGGAAAACCAAGGGTAAAGAAGGAGCCAAGTGATGGGTCGAATTCTAAAGGAGAGAAGAAGAAAGACCGTAGAAAAATAAAATGTCTTTCTTGTCACCATCCAGGACACGTTGCCAACCAGTGCCCTTACTAGAGAAGGGGAAAATAGAAGAAAAAGGTTTTTGCAACAACTAAAATGGATGAATTTGCAGTTAGATTGAAAATGAGTTTTCACTCATTGCCTGTCCCTTGAGTTCAGTGATTGCCAATGTGTGGTACATTGATAGTGGGAAGGAGAAGGATATGGGCTTTTGTATAAAACATTGGGACAACACCAAGTACAACGTTGCTGGAATTGGCACTGTCAAGCTTCATAGGGGTTTTGGTAATTCCTTGATGGTGGAAGATATGCTATATGTTTTGAGAATGACCAAAAATATGATTTCTTTTGTGACCTTAAAATACAAGGGTTAGATTGTGACCTTTGGGGATGGCAAGATGTACATTTGGCTTAAATATTCCAAGACAACCAAGGCGATAGGAGTCAAGAAGGGTAATTTATTTGGACTTCAGTTAGAGCCAATGCAAGCAGTGGTGAGTTGCAACCGAGAGTTGGGGGAGTTATGGAATAGGTGGATGACCCCTCTGCACCGTGGAGCACTTAGTGTGCTCAAGGAGATAGTGACAAGACTGCCAACGTTTATGGTTGAGCAACATGACGTGTGCAAGGGCTGCGCACTGGGAAAGTATGTCAAGACCACCTTTTCGAGTAGTGATACTAGGGCCAAGGGCATTTTGGACCTAATTCATTCAGATGTGGGCCCATGTTAGCAGTGCCTTTAGTGTAATAGATGAATTCTCCAGGATGACTTGGATATACTTCATGAAGAATAAGGATGGGTTTTTCTTCTATTTAAGGAAGTTCAAATTCCTCATAGAAAACCAATCTAGGAGAAAGATCAAGACACTCAGGCCCGACAATGGAAGCGAGTACACCTCGAATGCCTTCAAGGACTTTTGTGCAAGTGAGGGTATCAGAAAAGCGTTGACAATTCCTTATAACCCTCAACAGAATGGGGTTGTAGAACGAAAAAACATGGCCATTATTGAAGTGGCCAAGGCTATGCTATGCGATTAGTAGTTGCCTATGTTTTTATGGGCAAAGGCTTGCAACACTTGTTTATTTGCAGAGCATAAGTCCACATAAGGTGTTGGGAAAATTGACACTTGAGGAAGCTTTCATAGGAAAGAAACTAGATTTGGCACACATCCACATCTGTAGGTGTTTTGTATACTGCCATGTTCCATCAGAAAAGAGGACAAAGCTAGAACCTACAACGGAGAAGGGGATTCTTGTGGGGTATAGTGAAACCTCAAAAGCCTACAAAATTTACATTCCTGCATTATGATATTTGGGCAATAGAGGGCTCTAAGGAGGTCTTGCAGCACAAATCCTTCCACAGTGGAGGTTCAGGAGAATCATTAAAGGTAACGATGCAAAAACCTCAGGCTTAGACTCTTAGCACATGGAGGAAGAGGGCCAAGTGGTTAGAGCAGACACTAGCAGATTCTCAAGAGTACGTGGGTACTCCTAGAGATTCAGTCAGACAGAGCCGGGCACCACAATGATATTTCGGCTATATGGCATTGATGAGTAAGTTGATTAAGGCTGAGCTTTCCAACTTTTAAAAAGCATTTGAGAATCAAGTGTTGATGGATGCTATGGTGGAAGAGTACACTTCCAACATGAAGAACATTGTCTGGGAGGTTGTATCACGACCAAAGGGAAAATCTGTTGTTGGTTCTAGATGGGTTTACAAGATTAAGCACATTACTGATGGCAATGTGGATAGGATCAAAGCCTGATTTGTGGAGGGGATTGACTACGATGAGACCTTTGCCCTAGTAGGCAGATACTCATACATCGGGACAATGATTTCTATTGCAAGGCAGATGGGTTGGATGATTCACCAAATGGACATGAAGATAGCCTTCCTCAATGGCGTGGTTGAGGAAGAGATTTACATTGGGTAGTTGGAGGTCTTGGAGATGCATGGGGGGGTTTCCATGCGTGCAGATTGAAGAGAGTGCTTTATGGACTAAATTAGGCTCTGAGGGTGTGGTATGCCAGGATTGGCAATTACTTAGAGGGCATGGGCTTCACCAAGAGTGAGGTAGACCCAAACTTGTACTACATTAGGGTCAGGGGAGAGCCTCTCATTTTGGTACTTTATTTGGATGACCTTTTTCTCATAGGTTGTGAGAAGCTCATAGCAGAATTCAAGTGGAACCTAGCAGCAGAGTTCAAGATTAAAGCTTTGGGGTTGATGCACTATTTTCTGGGTTTGGAGGTGTGGCAGAGAGATGGAGAGATCTTCTTAGGACCAGGGAAGCTAACAGTTGAGATCCTGAAGCGATTTAGGATGCAGGATTATAAACCCATGTCTACACCACTGGTGACCAATTGGAAGAAGAATGATGCTTTCAGATCAGAAGCAATAGACCCTACATTATATAGACAACTGATTGGATCTCTCTATGTATATGGTCAAAACCAAACCAGATATTTGTTTTGCAGTTAACACACTCAGTCAATTCATGGTAGAGCGAAAATAACTTCACTGGGTGGCTGCAAAGCATGTGCAAAGATACCTTCGAGGCATAGTGGAGTATGGGATGAGATTTGCTCAGATGGATGGAGTGAAATTGGAGTGAAAGTGGAGGGGTACACTGATGTTGATTGGGCAAGAAGTATAGTGGACAGAAAAACACCTTTGGGTGCTGTTTCAACATGGGATCAGGAGCAGTTTCTTGGGTTCAACAGGATGCAAACGTCAGTACATGGATGCCAACTTAGCAGCTTGTGAGGCAATTTGGCTTCAGAAGCTTCTCGTGGGAGTATTTAATTAGGAGATGGAGTCGACTATCATTCACCGTGGTAATGAAAGATCCATCAAACTCTCAAAGAATCTGTTTTTTATGACAAGTCGAAACACATTCATATTAGGTACCGCTTCATTTGAGATTGTGTGCAGAAGGGGACAATAAATCTGCAGCATGTACCTACGGATGAGCAGGTAGCAGACATTTTGAATAAGTCTTTGATGAAGGCAAATTTGTGTTCTTTAGAGAGAAGTAGGGCGTGGTGCAGAACACCTTCCTCATTAAGAGGGAGTGTTAGAATTGTAGCTTGGTAGGTGATTCTGCATTGGTCAGGTGCCATGACATGCAGTGAATCTCCAAAATTCTCTCTCAACAAAATTATTTAGTTATTTCCTAACTTTGGACCTTTGGCATAAAGACACTAATTGACTTTTTCAATTGATTTGCCAACTTTTATAAAGTTAAAAAGGTTAACAAAATATAATGTTGTGACTGTAGATCTCAAGTGCGGAGATATAATCTCAGCCCTCCATCAATCTGGAGACTAGGTCAGAAATTATAAAGAGGGAAATAGGCTGTTGGAGAGGCAGATTGATTTGGCATAAATAACTGGGATTTCAGCTAAGAAACAGGAGGTCAAACCAACAGCAAGAGAAGATAGCTAGCAGGTCAAGTTTCAGGGGTAAGCAAACAGGTTGAAATTCTCGGGGCCATATATGCTGTATTTACTGAAGCTGTACAATATTATTTTTTGGGTTGAATAGGCTGCACAGGGCAGGCCGTGGCAGGGAAATTGCTGAGTATTTTTGCTGCTGTAATTTTTTGAAGTGTACTCTTATTGTAATAGAAATGTCCAAGCTGAGAAGAAGTCCAAACTTTGTTGGTTTTCCCTACATTAGGGTTTCCAGGGTAAAACTGTATCATAATATTTTTATGTGCTTGGTTTTCTGGTTATATTATTTTTGCTATGCATGCGGAGTTAGGAACCCATTGTCTTTGGTGTCTTGAAATTCATATATGAAAGTTATTTTTTATTTCTGTTTTGAGTATATTTTATTGAGTATAAAATCTGATGTGTTCAAGAAATCTAACAGGTCTGAAAATTGTTCAAGTAGATAATGGTCATTTCAACTGTGTTATGCGTTCCTAGTCTTTCCTGCAACTTTCTATCAGTGTATCAGATCACTCATTTAGGTGAAGGTAAAACAATAGAGTTTTGACCTCACCAAATTGTAATGAAGGATTTAAAATATTCTAAGCATGCCCATTCTACTGGAATAGTTGATGGTATTACCAAGCTATACAGGTTTGACAACTTTTGGTCATCGCCTTTTCTTTCAATTTTTATTGTTCACGGTAACAACTTGAGCAAATTTTGGCATGAGTGATTTGGTCATCTAAACTATCGCTTAGTGCAACAACAATGTAACCAAAATATGGTGATTTGTCTTCTTCTTGTTTCTTGCAGACATGGTGTTTGTGTGGATTGTGTTCTTGACAAACATTATTTGGACGATTTTGTTAAACGTGGCTTGAGTTAGCCCCATTGGAGCTTGTTCACAATTATTTGTGTGGTCCACTTTCTCGTCCTTCTTTCTCTGGGTTCAACTACTTATTATGTTTCATTGATGACTTCTTCAGATGTAGTTGGGTTTATTTCTTAAAACTTAAAAGTGAAGTTTTTGACTTGTTCTTGGCCTACAAGGCCCTTGTAGAGAAACATTTTGGACATCAACTACAAAGGTTAAGAACAAATAATGGAGGTGAATATGCCAATAATAAATTCACAATTTACTGCACTACATCGGGCGCTCAAATGCAACATACTGTTCCATATACGCCATGGTAAAATGGTGTTGCTGAAAGAAAGAATTTAACATTAAAGGAAATACTAATTATGCGATTTAGTCTAAGGTATTAAGTCTTCATTATTGGATGGAAGCAATCAACTGTGCAAATTACATAGTAAATTGCACTTCCACAAAGGTTTTAAGGCTTTAAGCAATATTTACACCGGAAGAAGCATTGACTAACATTAAGCCAGGTGTAATCCACTTTTGTATCTTTAGTAGTGTAGCATTGGCTCACATTCCTACTGAAAAATGGAAAGCTTTAGAACCTCAAAGTGAGAAGTGTATTTTTCTTGGATTTTCTGAAGATGTAAAAGGTAATAAAATTTTTCAACCTCACTCTGATGAAATAATTATTAGAAAATATGCTAAATTTGATGAAAATCTCTTGGCCTGTGAACCTAATTGGATGGTTGTGCCTTCTTCGCCTTGCTACCCATCTTTGGCATTTGACCTACTATTCCTGTTTTGGTTTCTTCTTCAAATGATGAAAATGAGGATGAAATTCCATCTTCACTTGCTCACCTTCCTCAAGATGAGTCCGTTGAACATGAACCGACACTAGCACCATAACTTCCTCAATGGGTCCATTCAACATGAGAAATAGTTGGTGATCCTACATATCAGTGTTGTACTCGTTCACAGTTCCAGTAAGCCTCCTCTGTTTTGGCTCAAGTTTGAGAGACTCATGATCCATAGATATTTATAGAGGCTGTAGATCATACAGATTGGGAAATGAAATGAATGAAGAATATTGTTCCTTGATAGTGAACAATAGTAAACAATACTTTGGAACTTGTACGTCTTCCAAAAGGAAAAAAATTTGTGACATGTAAATGGGGATATAGAACTAAGTATGCATCGGAAGGGAGTGATCAAAGGCACAAGGCCCAATTAGTTGCTAAAGGATTCTCTGAAGTTGAAGGAATTGACTGCAATGAACCCTTTGCTGTTGTCGCCAAAATGAATTCCATCTGCCTTGTTCTAGCCCTTGTTGCCTGACATGGATGGGAGGTCCATTAGATGGATGTTGAATCTGCCTTCTTGCATGGGGATCTACAAGAAGAAATCTACATGGAACAACCTCATGGTAATGTTAAAGTGACTCCAACCTTGTTCACTACCTTCAGAAATCTCTTTGTGGTTTTAAACAAGCTCCTCAAGCTTGGTATGCTAAAATGGATAGCTTTATTCTTGATACTAACTTCTCTAGAGGTCATTCTGACCCTACTGTCTACACCAAGAAAGTAGGAATCCATCTCATAGTCCTTGTTCTTTATGTTGATTAACTTATCCTCACTAGTAGTGACCCTTAACTTCTAACCCATGTGAAGTCAAGCCCTAAGAAGAAGTTTGAAATGATAGACTTAGGCTATTTGCATTATGTTATTGGTGTCCAAGTATTGCAAACCAAGGAAGGAATTTCTCTTTCCCAATATAAATGTGCATGTGATCTTCATCGTTTTCACATGGAAGATTGTCAACCAACACCTCCCTTCCAATTTGGAGTTAAACTTGCTGCCACCTACACTACACCCAAAATCGATGCTAGTTTGTATCATCAATTAGTTGGTAAAATCTTATATTTGACTAATACTTGTCCTGATATTTCTTTTGTTGTTGGTCTTGTTGCTTGGTATGTGTAAAGTTTAAACACCCCATGAAAGTGCTTTAAAAGCAACAAAAATCATACTCTAGTATATTCGAGGCACATTTTAGTTTGGGATACATTGAAGTTTAGGGGAGACTCCTTTGTTGGTTGTTTTCATTGATTCAGATTGGGTTGGTGACCCTGATGATTGGAAGTCTACCACAGGTTATGATTTTAGTCTTGGTTTTGGACTTGTCACTTAGGCTTAAAGTAGTAGACTATTTCTCCTTCTTCAGCAAAAGCAGAGTATCGAGCAATGGTTAGTGCGAGTGAAGAAGTCTTGTGGATTCTATAGATCCTTTTAGAGTTTGGATTTCAGCAACAACATCTGAACACCCTCTGGTGCGATAATCAAAGTGCCATCAAGGTTGCCAAAGATCTAGTTCAATGTCAACGTATCCAACACATTGAGCTACTAATGCACTTTAGTAGATATGTCATTCATGATCGGGTTATTGAAGTGCTCCTTTGCCCTGCAAATGATGAAGTTGAAGGCATTTTCACAAAGTCTCTTACAAAAGCAAAGTTCTATAAACTTCAATCAATGTTAGGAGTTCAGGAAGTTGTCATTGAGTGGGGATAGGCTCTAATGCTTCCTTCCTTCTCCTATTGTGTAGGAGTTCAGGAAGTTGTCATTGAGTGGGGATAGGCTCTAATGCTTCCTTCCTTCTCCTATTTTGTAACCTTTGTAAATCCTTAAATCCTATCCCAAGTTGTTCTCAAGTGTTAGTTTTTTCTAAGCCCAACTAATCAATTTAGCATGGAAATAAAATTTGTACCCAAAATTTAAATTTTTAACATAACCAAATCTGGAATTTATGCATTAGAAAAATTGTTGAGCTTCTAACAAATTTTACAATGTGGAAACATAAATAAAGCACTCAACTTTTTACCTTGGAAACCCAACCCGAGAAAACCAACATTCATGTTTTGTTTTTATTTTAGGATGTAGAGGGGAAAAAATTATTACAACAATAAAACTTGTCCTAGCGCCTAGAAAATTGTGCCAAACATATCTGTCTCGATCTGCGTGCCAATAGCTCCCTCAATTTTTGTGCCTGCAGAATTCTGTGTAGCCTTCTCACATGTGCGACATGCCTCAATTTGTGTGTTGTACCTTTTCCCTCTCTTTTCCTTTCTTGTTGCTCCTTGGTATTTGTGCAGCGTCTCTTGAAGTGTGTTGCCTAGGAATGCATGCCATCTACTCCCCAAGCAATGACCTTTATCCTTTTTCCCCAACCTTGTAATCCACGAAGTCAACCTCGTAATTCATATAAAGCATGTCCTCGTAATTCATGATGAGATCTATGGATGAGATTAAATCTCATGTCCAACTTGGATTTGACGATTGTGATTTAATCATAAAATCACTTAAAGGTACTTTATAATGAATCATTACTTTAGCTAACATTAATTAATTAAATTAATTAATGTGCCTTTATAAGGAAATAATAAAAGTAACTTTGCTAGAAAAGTTTGTGAGACATCTTCTGCATGCCCGACACTAAGTATATGCAAAATCACTTGTTCGAGCTACCAAAATTCAACATTCCTTAGCGAGGAAAGTGTTCTGCATCACCCCTCACTTATCTTTGAAGAAGGTGAGCTTGCCTTTCATCAAGGCCTTCGTGAGGATGTCTGCCACTTGCTCATCTGTAGGTACATGTTGTAGCTTCACTGCCCCCTTTTGCACACAGTCTTGTATGAAGTGATACTTGTGTTGAGAAATGTAACTAGTTTCGGTCTTCATAATTGTTGTACTCATTTCAATATGTATCCTATGTAACAAAGAAGAAAAGAAGAAATAAAATTACTATTATTAAAGCATGGGTTTCATGCTCATTATTGATGGTATTCTAGGTAAAAGCATGTTTTTCGTGCTTCTAGGGTTTGTTAGATCTTAGCGTTTATTGTCACGAGTCAATGGAGTCAACATCATGTTTATAAGACCCTTCCGGGCAATTTGTTATTGCAAAAAGAATATTTTTGAGTCTAGAAAGTCCTGGAATCTCCAAGAGTACAAGTCGGCACTAAGATCCTCAAGTCGACCTAAAGGAGGGAATTTGACCACTTGAGAAGGCTATATAAAGAGCAGTTCGACTTCATTTGGGGACACACTAACTCACAAGTTCGATCTACAAGAAAGAGTTTGATTTATAACTTGGTAGCTACAAGAAGGAGAGCGAAGTGCAAGGAGAAGGAAGGAGGAAGAATTTTCTTGGCTTTTGGGCTCTATCTCTCTCACACATGCCAAAGTCTAGGGTTTTTGGGGTGCAGGAAGAGGCCGAAGTAGCAGGACCAAGTTGCAGTAGGATGAAGTGCAACATCTTGTAGTTGGGAAGAAGGAAACTCTATCTAGAGCTTCTTGACCTTAAGAAGAGCTGTCTTGCTCTTGGAAGGTTCCAGAAGGAGACTAAATTAGGGTTTCTCTAGGAGCTAAAAGGCCAAAGTTGCAGTATGAGTAAGAGTATTGTAGCTGGCAGATCGAAGTTGCACTATATAGCAATTTTGTGCAGATTCAATGAAGGACTTGAAAAAGGGCCAACTTGGTGCTGGGAGAAGAACTTGGTCTAGGGATTGGGTCTTTGTATCTCATTTGAAGTAAATTCTAAGAAGAGAAGAGTTTCTGGGTTTTCCCCTTGGAGGGGTTTTCCCCTGGCTGAGAGCCTAAATCTGTGTCCTCTTTTGTTGTTGCTGTTTCTTGATATTGTTTAATGAACAAATCTAAATAAAAGAACATAAAGAAGATAATTAAGATTCACAAGCAAGTATACAGATTAAAGGAAATAAGTATAATAAGCTACCATTATCGATTTTCCAACAACCTGATCTCTATGTGTTTTGATTTGTCGTGAATCACTGGATATTTCGAGAGCTTGATGCAACTCTAATTGTCACAATGTATCACAGTCGACTCCAACAAACAACCCCATGGGTAACTTTTGAAGCTAAATGGCCTCACATGATGCCAAGTTGGCTACCATGTACTTAGCCTCAACAAAACTCAATGCAATCAACTTTTGTTTCATGCTAAACCAAGCGACAACTCCATACCCCAAGTTGAATCAACAACTTGAAGTGCTTTTCTTTTCAATTGCATTGGCTTCCCTGTCAACATTCGAATAAACCACTAACTTCACTCCATCTCCTCGTATATAGCTCAATCCATACTCAATTGGTCCAAACTCCACACAGATATCTTAGGACATGTTTTGCTTCCACCCATTGCGCTCGCTTTGGCTCAACCATAAACTGATTGAGTGTATTGACAACAAAACATATATTGGGTCTAGTATTGACCAGATACATAAGAGAGCTAATCAACTCCCTGTATAAAGTGGGGTCCACTGCCTCTGACTTAGAAGTATCAATTTTCTTCAAATTGGTCACCATTGGTGTAGCCATAGGCCTGTAGTCTTGTATCTCGAATCTCTTTAGGATATCCATAGTGTACTTCCTTTGTCCAAGGAAGATTTTCCCATCACTCTACCACACTTCAAACCCTAGAAACTAGTGCATCAAACACATACCCTTCATGTCGAACTCTGAATCAAGATCCCTCTTGCAATCTACATTGAGCTTCTCTGAACTTGTAAGAAACAAGTCATCTACATAAACCACAAGAATGAGTGCCTCTCCCTTGACTAATATGTTGTTAAGGTTTGAGTTAACATCACTCTTATTAAAGCCCAATCCCAGAATATAATTGTCTATCCTGGATATCACACACATAATGCTTGCTTAAGTCCATACAATGCTCTCTTCAATTTGCATACATAAGAATCCCTCCCATGCACTTGAAAACCCTCCAAGTGTTCTATATAGACCTCTTCCTCAATCACACCATTAAGAAATGACCTCTTAATGTCTATCTAATGGATCTTCCAACACATCTCTGCAACATTGGAAATCACAACCCAGATGGAGGAATACTTGGCTACAGGGGTGAATGTTTCGTCATAGTCAATTCCCTCTCTCTGAGAGAACCCCTTCGACACGAATCAAGCTTTAAGCTTCTCAACACTGCCATCAACAACGTGTTTGATTTAATAGATCCATATATATCCTACCATTGATTTCCCTTCAGGCCGTGGCACAACCTCCCATACATCATTCTTCATGATGGAAGAGTACTATATCACCATGGCATTTTGCGACACCTATTGCTCAGATGCCTCTTTGAAAACTAGAAGGCTCAACCTCTCACTCATAAGAGCCATGTAGCTGGAAAATGTTTGTGGTGCTCTACTTTCCCTGTTTGAAGTCCTAGGAGAATCCACCTGCTAAATGGCTTCCTTTAAGGTATGCTTTGCCCATTTCAACCTCTTCATCATGGAAGTCTCAACTTTGGTAAATGGAGCTTCTTGATCCTCCTCACGCTTATGTTGCTTGTCCTGCACACAAGTTCGGGGTCCTGCAATCTGTAAAGTTTGTCTCCCTTCTTCCTTTGTTGCTTCCTACTCTTGAACCTTTGCTATAGGTGGCATTAAGCCACAAGACTTTTTGAATGCCCTTTTCTCCACAAATTTCGTATCCCTTTGCACCATTTTTTTTGAGTGTAGGAATGTAGACTCTGTAAGCCCTTGAGGTCTCACTGTATCCAACAAAGATGCCTTTCTCTGTAGTAGGCTCCAGCTTGGTCCTCTTCTTTGATGAAATGTGGCAATAAACCAAGCACTAGAAGATACAAAGATGCCCAATCTCTAGTTTCTTCCTTGTGAATGCCTCTTCAGGGGTCATCCTCCCAAACAACTTGTGTGGACTGTTGTTTTGCAAATAAACTATCGTAATACATGCTTCTGCCCATAAGAACATAAGAAGATCTTGGTCATGCAACATTGCATTTGCTACCACAACAATGACATTGTTCTTCCTCTTCGATACTCCATTTTTCCATGGGTTATATGGAACTATCAACTCCCTCTTGATTCTAGAATTTTCACAAAACTCCTTTAAGGCATTAGAGGTGTACTAATCTCCATTCTCAAATCTAAGCACCTTGATCTTTCTCCTCGTTTAGTTCTCCAAAAGAGCTTTAAACTCTTGGAACCAACTAAATACATCCTCCCTTGGTCTTCATTAAATAGATCTAGGTTTTCCTGGAATATTCATTTATGAAGGTCACACAGTAGTTGAACCCTCCAGTAGACACGTCACACGACTGACATGGTCCCACATGCGTCTGAATGGATCAAGTCCAAGATCCTCTTGGACCTGCTATAATTGTTGGGAAAGATGGTCTTGGTGTACTTTCACACATTATGCTAATCTGCTCTAAAAGTTGGATGACTTGTCCCGACCTCTCTGAGCACTTTGAGTGCTCCATGGTATAAGTGTGCCGTCCTCTTATTGTGACAATTCCCCCAAGCAATGATTGTCACTGTTGCTGCTATTCACAAATGCTTTAGTCGGCTTGAATTGAAGTCTGTGTATTTTGTTCCTTCTCACTCGGAGCACCTTTGTTGTGTTAATGCTGGAATTCTCGGGGCAAATATACACCTTCCCATTTCAGAAAGTCACCACATAATGCTTGCCCGCCAAGGTTGAAAAAAATATCAATTATTCTTTTATCCTGGACCGTACATCACGCTCTTCACTAGTGGAGGCTTCCCAATCTCACTCTGAAACTTAATGGTTCCACTGCTTGTTGGCTTGTACTTCACATTGTTACCAAGCTCAATGCGGAAGTCCAAACTGTGCTCCTTCAGATTGGTAAAGTAGTCTCGCACTCCAGTAATGTGACATAAAGTGTCACTGTCAAAGTACCACACGCTGGTGGCCATTGAACTAGAGAGACACCAGATGAGTGAGAATTCATCTTTAAATCTTGTTGCAAACTCAACCCTCTCAGTTGTAGTAGTGACCTACTTTTGTATTCCCTTTATTTGTTAGGGCACTAGCTGGTAAAATGCCATGGCTAGTGGCAAGCAAAGCATTTCACTTTGCTGGCATCAAACTTCTTCTTCCTTCCTTGTGAGGCAACTCCTTCAGTGGATCCTTTTTTGGCCCTTTCCTTGCTCTTGGATGCTAGAGTCGAGTTCTCTTCCTCCTCACCCTTCTTCTTTTGGTCTCCACATTGAGACCCTTCGCAGATCTCATCTTGTATGAATTTATCCCGCATCCTTTTTCGAGTGGGAAGATGATCTCATCCCACGATGCATTTTACAGATACATCGCACTGCTTTGTAAAGCCATTCAAGGTTGTATGCACCAATTTAGAATTAGGGATTGGTCTTCCCTACGACTGTCATCTTAAATCACACTTGCTTGAGATTGGTAAGGTAAGAAGTCACGCTGTCTCCCATGGACATCCTGATGCTTTGGAGCTTGTCTCTTTGTACAATCTTCTGGTTCTGGTTGTCTCTTTGCTACAATTTTATGAGTGCATCCCACATCTCTTTCGTTGTCTTACTCAGACAAATGGGGAATTAGGTGATATTTTTCCCCATCTAATATGATCCTCTGTGCTCTAGCTTCTTTCACCTCATGGAGGTTTAAGGCAATAGGATCTGATGTAGGCGCAACCACTGTGGAGCTAGCAAAGCTCCACAACTTGTTCTCCTTGAGAACAATTGTAATCTGGACTTTCCATTGGAGATTATTTGAGGCTCCTTATAACTTGTTTTCATACATGACATTGGTTGCCAAGGTAAATCAATCACTTGATTAACTGTTGTTAAAAACCTTAGAAAGACCAGAAACCCCTTTGAGCTTGAACATGTGCAACGCTTGAATTTATTTCAGAGGCTTGGCTCTGATACCATGTTAGTTTTTTCTTAGCCCAACTAATCGATTTAGAGTGCCAATACATTTTATACCCATAATTTCATTTTTAACAACAAAACCAAATTTGAAATTTATCCATAGAAAACACTGTTGAGCTTCCTACAGAAGCAAAGATCAAGCACATAAACGTTTGCACATCTTTTAACACTGGAAACCCAACTTGGGAAAACCAACATTCATGTTTAGTTTTTATTTCAGCTTGCAAACGAAAATAAAAAATCTATTACAACAATAAAACCTATCCTAGCTTCTAGAAAATTGTGCCAAATAGATTTGTCTTGATTTGTGTGCAAAGCAACAATTTTATACATACATCTGTGTGCCAATAACTACCTCGATTTTTGTGTGCAGATCTCTGTGTATCCTTTTCGCACATGTGACCTACCTTGGTTTGCATGCCTAGTTGCCTTGGTTTGTGTGCTATGCCTTTTCCCTCTCTTTTTCTCACTCGTCGCTCCTTTGTATGTGTGGCAACTTCTCTTGAAGTGCATGTTGCCTAGGAATCTGTGCCATCTTCTCTCCAAGCAATTACTTTTAACCTTTTTCCCCAACCTCGTAATCCATGAAGTCAACCTCGTAATTCATGACAAGATCTATGGATGAGAATAAATCTCATGATCTCCTTAGATTTGTTGGTCGTGATTTAATCATAAAGTCACTTAAAGATACTTTATAATAAATTATTACTTTAGCCAACATTAATTAATTAAATTAATTAATGTGCTTTTATATAGGAAAAAATAAAGGTCACTTTGCTAGAAAAGTTTGTTGGATATCTTTTGCATGCTTGACACTAAGCATATGTAGAATCACTTGTCCGAGCTACCAAAATTCAACAAGGGGAGATGTTAGGATATTTAAAAATCTGGTCAAGTTCAACTTGGTCAAATGTCTCTATTAGGTAAAAGTGTGTTTCTTTAATATGCATTTGTTGTAGTGTAATCCAACGGTCATGATGTGTTCTAAACATAGAGTGATCCAACACATATTCTCCTTGATACTAATGGCTATCGATCCATGGCTTAACACCCAATTGGTCCATGATCTTTATTTAAAGAGAATGGAGGGTCATGGATGATGATCGATTGTGAGAACTCTCTTATTTATAAATATTTTCTTTTGGATTAATAAAATTCCTCAAGTGGCCCCTTTTGCTGGGGCTGTGGACTGTTTCCCTTGTAGAGGGTTTGAACCACTGAAAAAGTATTGGCGTTACAATCTTTTGATTTGATTGTGTGAGTGGTTACTGAAGGTGTTCATGTTGTATGGAATGCCTTGATTTCCTGAACAAGGTGGTTGTAGGTACCTGATGCATTATGATGACACATGGACAAGGAAAATCTCATTACTAATATGATGTTGAAATCTAGTTACCGGAGGACAGGTGGTTCCCTAAGGCTTTGATCTTTGGCCTAGGGAAAAGTGTCCAAAAAAATTTAATTTTTCTCCTAAAGTGACTTTATAAAGTTATAAAGTCAAATCTAATTTAAAAGTGACTTTAAGTGATAAAGTTACTAAAGTCTAATTTTAAAGTGACTTTAACAAAGTCAATGTGAAATTAGAAAGGAAAAGTGATTTTGGAAATAAATGACTAAGTGGGTCTTTATTAAAGTGGGGTGAATTAAAAAATAGAAAGTGAGATTTAAATGAGCATTTAATCTCAGCCCTAGATCTAAAGCTATCTCAGCTATTAGATTTAGAGATTCCCCAAAAGTCACTTAGGGTTAAGTTAAAGGAGGAAAAGGGGGGAAAAGGTCATTCATTTTTTCATGAGCAGATTGAGAGAAGGAGAAAAAGAGAGCAAAGGAGATTTCTGAGCAATGAGGAGAAGGAGAAGAGAACCTTGGCACACATACCGAGGCAACACTTCAGCAAATTCGTACAAGGAGAGGCACACAGTTCAAGGCAGTTTTGGGCACGAGTTTCAAGGCAAACCATACAATAGCTTGGGCACGTATTCCAAGGAGGCCGTACAATAGTTTGGCACAGATTTAGAGGAGCAGTTTGTTGATTTTTTTGGCACGGTTTTCAAGATAGTCCGTACAGTAAGTTGCTATCCCTGTGCACGGAAATTGAGGCAGAAAACTATACAACATTTATTGCTGTTTCTCTGCATGCATTTTGACGAATCCATACAACAGCATTTATTGTTGTTTGCATGCTTTTCAAGGGGGCTGTACAACATTTATTGTTGTTTTTGTTTTGCTGTTTGCACATTTTCCAAGGCAGTGGTTAAGCACGGAAAACGAGATAAGTTGTATTTATTACTTGCTGAAATTTTCTGAGTATTTCTTTCTCACTGTAAAAGCATGTATCAGAAATAAGAAGGAGCTTTCGAACTGGTTTTCCCCAAGAGTTGTAGGGGGTTTTTCCAAGGTCAAGTTGACCAAAAGTCAGTGTGTCTATTTTCTGTGTGTGGCTCATTTATTTTTTCTGAGTATTATTTCTGCATTTCAGCATTGTGAAATTTCCAGAATTAGTGTTTTCAGAAAATATTTATTTTTCCAGCTTGTTGAATGTATGGCTATGGGAATGGGCATTTAACTATATGGGAGAAATAAGGAGAAACTGAAAACCGGTGTTGGGTTATCAAATTTCTACATGGTATCAGAGCTATTTTGCTGAAAAGGCAGTTTGGGACAACAAGAAGAAAAATTACAGCAAGCTGATTTTTCACATAGAAATTACAGCAATCTGATTTTTCACACAGAAAACATTACCTTTACTACAACAGTGTTATTTTCAGTTTATTAGGACAACAAGCATGTCTTTGGGCTTCAGGGTGGAGGATAGGTTGGATGGGCATAGTAACTACAGTGTTTGGAAGGAGAGAATGCAGAGCATCTTTGAAGAGGGAGAAGTCTGGGATATCATGGTGCATATCGCACAACACCCAGTTAATGTGCCTACTGATGCTGTTCAGTTGGCAACCTTTAATAAAAATAATAACAAGGGTAAGAGACTGATTCTAGATGGAATCAAAGACCATTGCATTCCTTATGTGAGAGGAAAGAGATATGCTCATGAGATGTGGACAACATTGACCAATCTCTAACAGAGTACCAATGAGAACAGGAAAATGGTCCTAAGGGAGAAGCTGAAGACCATTAAGATGGGTAAGACTGATAGTGCAGCTGGATATCTCACAAAGATTACTAATGTGAGAGATGCATTGGCAGCAGTTGGAGAGGTCATTCCACCCACTGAGTTGGTGCGGACTGCAGTGAATGGCCTTTCCAGTTCATGGCTGACCTTTGTTGATGGAGTTTGTGCATGTGAGACCCTTCGCACTTGGGAGAGGTTCTGGGATGATTTCATACAGATAGAAATCAGAAAGACCCAACTTGGGGTAGCCAAACCAGTTGAGCAAGATGAGGATGTAGCACTGTTGGTAGGAGGCAAGAAAGGCAAGGGAAAGAAGCAAAGCTTCCACAAGTAATGGTGGGGGCAAAGGCAAAGGTAAAGGTAAACAGGGAAACATGCAAAAGGACTATTCCAAGGTGAAGTGTTGGAATTGTCAAAAGATGGGACACTATGTAGTTGTGTGTCCAGAGAAGAAGAAGAAGGGGAAGAACCAGAGCATGGCAACATCAACAGAGATAGAGGACTTTACGGATAGCTTTGACCGGGAGTTTAGGTTCATTCCTTGTGAGTTCACTAGTGCAGGATCACCTGCCACGGAGGTTGAGAGGGAGTGTGCATTTCCCTCCACTAGCGGAGCATCTTTAGGTATCTGGTATGTTGACAGTGGGGCTTCACGTCATATGGCAGGAGTCTGTGAGTACTTCTCAGAGCTTTTAGAGAGTGGCACTGATATAGAGGTAGTACTCGGAGATGACAACATTGTTAGAGCAGTCGGTGTGGGGACATTGACATTTGATAGGGAACCCAAACCTCCCTTGAAGGTGTCAGATGTTCTATATGTGCCAGGGATGAGGAAGAACCTCATATCTGTCTCAGCATTGGAGGACAGAGGATATGAGATATTGTTCAGGAGAGGACATGTGCTAATATATCCCAGGGGCGCTCCAATTGATTCAGCTAGAGTGATAGGTGTACACCATGCAAAGGTGTACAAATTTGCATTTCAACCCCTTTTGGCATTGAGTAGTAGTACTGACAATAGAGCTAGCAGTTCAGAGCTGTGTGAGATTTGGCACCGCAGGATGGGGCACATGTATCATGGAGCCTTGAGGACATTGCGGGAGATCACTACAGGTGTGTCAGATTTCAGTACTGATCACTTTGATACATGCAGAGGATGTGCTATGGGCAAGTTTGCCAAATCCCCTTTTCCCAACAGTGACAACAGATCGACTGGGATACTTGATTTGATGCATTCCGATGTGAGCGGTCAGATGTCTCATGTTTCCTTGAGTGGATATGGGTATTATGTTTTATTCATTGATGATCACTCTAGGAGGACCTGGATTTATTTCTTGAAGACTAAGAGTGAGGTCTTCAAGCGATTTCAGGAGTTCAGAGCTCTTGTGGAGACTCAGACAGGTCGGAAGATCATGTCCCTGAGGTCGGACAATGGAGGAGAGTACACCCTTGGTGAGTTTGTTGATTATTGTGCGGAGGCAGGCATTAGGAGGGAGTTCACAGTGCCTTACAACCCCCAACAGAACGGGGTTGTGGAGAGGAAGAACAGATCCATCGGAGGGGCTGCCAAAGCCATGCTACATGATCAGGGGTTACCATTGTTTTTGTGGGCAGAGGCCTGCAACACTGCTGTATATTTGCAGAACAGGAGTCCGCATCGTGCTTTGGGGCATGTGACTCCGGAGGAGGCTTTTTTTGGGAAAACGCCTGATGTTGGTCATCTTCGTATCTTTGGTTGTATTGCATACTCCTACGTACCCAAGGAGAAGAGGACCAAGCTAGAGCCCACCGCAGAGAAGGGTGTCTTTATGGGCTACAGTGAGACCTCGAAGGCCTTTCGGAATTATATTCCCGCACAGAGGAGAGTTGTTGTCAGGCGAGATGTGAAGTTTGAGAAGGACAGGGCTTTCTGGAGGTCACGGGAGTTAGAGTATCTGGATCAACCAGACCCTCAGGAGCAACGAAGTCAGTCGCAGGGATCCAGTGGGCAGGGATCACGAGGATTTGGAGGTACATCGATGACGGTATTAGGTCCATCAGTGAGCAGTGGCTCGCAGAGTCAGAGGGCTGGTGCTTCAGGCAGCATGCAGAGCAGTCCGCAGAGCAGTTCACTAGGGAGTCCACTGATGGACAGTTCACACGGTACTTCAGCGTCTATAGGTTCAGGTTTAGGCAGTAGGATAGCAGACAGACAGTCAGGAGTTCAAGCTCTTGATGAGGAGGAGGAGTTTCATTCTCCGGTGGGAGAAGTGTGCTCAAGGAAGAGGAAGCCCAAGTGGCTTCAGGATACGTTGAGAGAGGCCACATCTGTTGCTGGGCCTAAGAGGCTGGTCAGAGAGAGCAGACCACTTGATAGGTTTTGTAGCTATATGGCAATGGTTGCCAACATCCTTGACTCTGAGCCTTCTAGCTATATGAGGAGGCAGCTAGCCAGCAGGTCTGGAGAGAGGCCATGCAGGAGGATTATACTTCTATCATGAAGAATGATGTTTGGGAGGTGGTGTCGAGGCTTGAAGGAAAATCTGTGGTTACTTCCAGATGGCTTTACAAAGTAAAGCATGTTGCAGATGGCAGCATTGAGAAATTCAAGGCAAGGTTTGTGGCTAGAGGGTTCTCCCAGCTAGGAGTTGATTATGAGGAGACCTTTGCTCCCGTGGCTCAATATACTTTGATTTTCTCCATCATATCGATAGCAGCAGAGATGGGTTGGAAGATCCACTAGATGGATGTGAAGACCGCATTTCTCAATGGCTTCATATATGAGGAGGTGTACATTGAGCAGCCACAGGGCTTTGAGGTGCATGGGAAGGAGTCCTATGTGTGCAGACTAAAGAAGGCCCTTTATGGCCTGAAGCAAGCTCCCAGAGCTTGGTACTCCAGGATAGATACATACTTGCAGGAGATGGGTTTCACAAAGAGTGATGCAGATCCGAACCTTTACTTTATTGTGATAGGTGAGGAGCCTCTCATTCTGGTGTTGTATGTGGATGACTTGGTCATTACGGGTGTAGAGAGACTCATAGAGCACTACAAGAGAGATCTTGCATCGGAGTTTGAGATGAAGGACATTGGCTTGATGCACATTACTTTTTGGGTTTGGAGGTGTGCAAGAGGAGGGACATTTCTTCCTGGGGCAGGGGAAGTATATTGTGGACATCTTTGGCAGGTTCCACATATGGAGGATTGTAGACCCATGTCGACACCGATGATCACCAACTGGAAGAAGCTTCACGCTTCAGATTCCGAGTTGGTGGATCCCACATTGTATAGACAACTGGTTGGTTCCTTGATGTATTTGGTCAACACCAGACCAGATATATGTTTTGCAGTCAACATGATGAGCCAGTTCATGTGCGAGCCCAGGAGGGTGCATTGGGTTCTTCCGCAAGCACATTTGTGACGCAGCAGGGACGGTGGATTATGGTCTGGACTACAGGCAGGGGGATGGAGTGAGATTGGCAGGTTACACTGATTCTGATTGGGCAGGTTGTGCTTCTGATAGGAAGAGCACTTCAGGGTGCTGTTTTGGGTTGGGTTCCGCAGTTGTGTCATGGTTCAGCCGAAAGCAGCAGTCAGTAGCATTGAGTTCAGCGGAAGCAGAGTATATGGCAGCCAGTCTAGCTAGTTGTGAGGCCATCTGGCTTCGCAAGATGTTGTTTGGCTTATTTCGTCAGCCGTTGAGACCTTCAGTGATTTACTGTGATAATCAGAGTTGCATTAAACTCACGGAGAATCCAGTATTTCATGACAGGTCAAAGCATATCGACATCACATATCACTTCATCAGAGACTATGTTCAGAAGGGAGCTGTGAAGCTTGAGTATATTCCCACTGATGAGCAGGTTGTAGATGTTCTTACCAAAGCCTTACCATGGGGCAAGCATGTCTACTTCAGAGACAAGATGGGTGTGGTGAGGAACACCTTCCTTGGTAAGAGGGAGTGTTGAAATTTGGTTACCGGAGGACAGGTGCTTCCCTAAGGCTTTGATCTTTGGCCTAGGGAAAAGTGTCCAAAAAGAATTTAATTTTTCTCCTAAAGTGACTTTATAAAGTTATAAAGTCAAATCTAATTTAAAAATGACTTTAAGTGATAAAGCTACTAAAGTCTAATTTTAAAGTGACTTTAATAAAGTCAATGTGAAATTAGAAAGGAAAAGTGACTTTGGAAATAAATGACTAAGTGGGTCTTTATTAAAGTGGGGTGAATTAAAAATTAGAAAGTGAGATTTAAATGAGCATTTAATCTCAGCCCTAGATCTAAAGCTATCTTAGCCATTAGATTTAGGGATTCCCCCAAAGTCACTTAGGGTTAGGTTAAAGGAGGAAAAGGAGGGAAAAGGTCATTCATTCTTTCATGAGCAGATTGAGAGAAGGAGAAGAAGAGAGCAAAGGAGATTTCTGAGCAGTGAGGAGAAGGAGAAGAGAACCTTGGCACGCATACCGAGGCAGCACTTCAGGAAATCCATACAAGGAAAGGCACACAGTTCAAGGCAATTTTGGGCATGAGTTTCAAGGCAAACCATACAGTAGCTTGGGCACGTATTCCAAGGAGGTCATATAGCGGTTTGGCACAGATTTAGAGTAGTTTGCTGATTTTTTTGGCACGGTTTTCAAGACAGTCGGTACAGTAAGTTGCTGTTCATGTTCACGAAAACTGAGGCAGAAAATCATACAACATTTATTGTTGTTTCTCTGCACGCATTTTGAGGAATTCGTACAGCAACATTTATTGTTGTTTGCATGCTTTTCAAGGAGGCAGTACAACATCATTTAATGCTATAATTTATGGGCACGAAATTCAAGGAGGCTTTACATCATTTATTGTTGTTTTTGTTTTGCTGTTTGCACATTTTCCGAGGCAGTGGTTAAGCATGGAAAACAAGATAAGTTGTATTTATCAGAAATAAGGAGGAGCTTTCGAACTGTAAAAGCATTTATCAGAAATAAGGAGGAGCTTTCGAACTGGTTTTCCCCAAGAGCTGTAGGGGGTTTTTCCAGGGTCAAGTTGATAAAAAGTCAGCTTGTCTATTTTCTGTGTGTGGCTAATTTATTTTTTTGAGTTTTATGTTTGCATTTCAGCATTGTGAAATTTCCAGAATTAGTGTTTTCAAAAAATATTTATTTTTCCAGCTTGTTGAATGTATGGCTATGGGAATGAACATTTAACTATATGGGAGAAATAAGGAGAAACTAAAAACCGGTGTTGGGTTATCAAATTTCTACATATGATTGTGAAATAAAAGAATGAAAAGTGTTAATATGGGAGTGCACATAAGTAGAAGAAATGAATGAGCTTCAATGAGGAATCTTACTGACAATAGAGAGTACCTATCTAGAAATAGATGTATTGGGGATAATTGTAATATGTTTCCCATTCACTGACATTTATTGGAAAAATATGTTTGAAGGAGAGGAAAACATATTATTTAGAGAACATATCTTAGGAACATAACAAAGGTCAAACAAAGGTCTTTTGCAATCTTCTCTTTGAAAACATTTAGCAAAACAAAGTCTGATAGATTGAGCACAATAGTAGCCCTTGCTATATCAATTAGCTTCTTATAGTCGTTGTTACTCATGTCATTCGGTATGGTCCTTTGCATAGAAATCTAAAGATCGTTAATTAGTATTAACTCGATCCTATGTTTCCAGAGGGAAGGTTGCATGGGTATTGCTCTAAGGGATTGTGGAGCCTATACCCTAACATCTTTTGGGTTACTCCAAAAGTGTTTGCACCTTTTTTGGGGATGCTTCATAGGATTTGGGGAAAATGTTGTACATGCTGCCCTTGGATGGTTGGAGACGGATTACCACATGGGAGATGGTCCGTGATGTGTTGACACATTAAATATATCTTATTTAGTAGTTGCTTGACCTCAAGGGGGTGCTTAATTAGTATTCTACCATAGAGAGTTGGAGTTCCCTTGACAACTTAGGGAATGTCCTTCATTATGGACACATGGAGAGGTTCACTTGCTTGGAGAATTGCTTAGTAGGATGGGCACTATGCATGATGGAGGAGGGCATTGAGCCCTAGACAACACAAGGTAGCATGGATTTCTAGATGGAGGCTTGGAGTTGGCTCAGGGACACTTGGGCTATGATAATGTTTGTGCAAGGGGACTCAACCTAGAGTACATGGCTTAGGCGGAGTGATGGTGTTTTCATAGGCTTGTGAAAAAGGGATGTGGACACACCTTATGTAGCTACATCAACTTGGATCCCTTATTGTATGACATCACCTTGGACCTTGACATGTGTACCCTTGGAGTGGATCCTTCCTCTTGTGTAAACTTAAATGTGTTTATTGTAGGTTGCTTGGAAGGGCCTAGGCTCACATTGGCCTCCCTTACATCCTATATATATGGAGGAAGGAGAGGGTCCTTCTCACTTATCATCATTGTACTCTTCTATGTGTAGTTATCTTCTTGAAGTGATTTGCTAGGGTTCATGAGGAAATCCTAGAAGTTTGACGTTGGGAGGAGGACAAGATTGCTATTATGACTAGGTTTTTTTCTTGCGAAGATGTTGAAGATGATTATTATCACATATCACTCATCATTCTCATTTCACTTGTGTGAGATGTGATCTAGAGGAGTGCACACTAGTCATATTCTGTCTTATCTTTTAATTTGTATTTGCTCTCTCTCTCTCTCTTGGGGTCACTAGGGTTTCATGTTCTTTTTGGGGGCATCTTGAAGACTAGGGTTGGCATTCCATCCCTGAGAGGTTTGAGATTAGGGTTTTGTGATGAAACTCTAGGGTGTATTTATTGAAGAAAAAGAAGAGAAGAGGACATTTTTCTTAGAATTGTGGCTTTTGTGATCCATCATTACAATTATAGAATTGCATGTGATTACTACCGAAAAAATTCTATAATTGTAACGATGGATCACAAAAGCCACAATTCTAAGGACATTTTTCCTTGGAGGACTTGTATGAGTGATTCATGCATAATGGAGCTCCTTCGTTTAGCTAGGGTTTTTCATTTTTTCCCTAGCTAGGGTTTTGGAGAAATAGCGGGTTGTGATAAGGCTATGGTATGCACAACATCCTGTGTATATTAATGAAGTTTTCGGCTGTCCACAACTTGTGTAAATTGCAGATTTGAATTTCTTCCATGTGTTCTTCATGAATTATTATTTAGTATTTACGACTATATATGTCTTGCTGAGAATTGAGTTTTCAGATTTAGTTTAGGCATGATAGGATTGCCCTAGAGGGCTGACATTTATTAGGATTCAGGACATTTTGTATCTTTTCTCCTTGGATTGTGTAGAACATTAATTTGTTAAGAATTGAAATATTGTTCACTTTCTGCTGCTTTTTTGTTCCATATTTCATAACAATTCTAAGGCTGAAAATTCACAGGGTTAAGATCTGGGAAACTTTTATTCAGAGTGGTGAATTTTCTTGTTTTGCATTAGAACTTTAAGGGTTAGAGATTTGCACATTCCCTGGTCCTGCTCTTGGGTACATGACATTCCCAATTTATAGAGAACGATAGTTGGATCTTTCGGACCTTCTTGGGGGTGTTGCTGTTGGAGGTTGGCTCATCCCAATGTTCTCCCTGTAGTATACCACATTGCTAGGAAATTGCAAAGGCTCTTTGACAGACAGAGAGCTTTTGCATGCTTGTGGCCACATGTGACACAAAAACCTAAAAATTTGCCAAAAACATTGTGCTTTTTTGTCCTCACGTTGTTAGCAATGAACCAGATTCTTTTCTCAAAGCAAACATTCACCATTTGGTCTGATTTCTTGTCAGGTTCAACTATTCAAGGCAATTTATTGGGTTGATCATTTTCATAAATTTTCAGAATGACCTAAACTTTGAATACGAAGATGAGCCATCAGTAGATATCTGTCTTTTTACAATTATTTTCTGTAACAGATGCTTTTGACATTTCTGCTGAAGAAGCCAAAGAGGGTTTCTTAGCTGAATACTGTATGTAATGAATAGAGTTTTCAGAAGTCCTGCCTGGGATTTAAATTTTCCCATTCATCAATCGGCAATCAATGATGAATAGTGCTATGCACATGAACATGCATTCCAATCTGTTCATTTATAATGATATTAGTTGTCTTTATATTTCAACCCAGAACAATTACTTTATAATCGTGCTAAACATCCAAATTGGTGACACAATACTTTGTAAGTTTTCATACTTTTTGAACATGGATTGACCCAATAATTAGTGAAATATGCCACCATTCACAATGGATAGGAAATTTGTGTAATTATCTCATTCCTTGCAAATTCCAGGTTTTACAATTTCAGTTTTTGAACTTTCCTTTTTTTTGGGTTTTGATATTTTATAGTATATAATATTGCTGCTCCCAACCTGCCATTTTCTGTGTATTTGAGTAAAGCTTCACGCTGTGCCAGACACCCGGACATGAATGTATGATGTTTCTGTGTTCTGGAAACTTTTATCTCCTGATGTTTTACTTCAAATGTCAGATCCAATACTGCCTCCTTTGAGCCAAATCATAGGCTCCGATACCAGTTATTAAAAGTTGATACTCCCAACCTTTTGGCTCTGATCCCAATTATTAAATTTCAACAATGTTCAGATATTGGCTGTCTGCTTGACAAGTCTAATACTTGTCGTTAAAATTATTATGATAGACATTATTTGACTGACATACAGATCTAATATGGTAGTAACCAGAATAGTTCAACAGAAATATAATGAAGGCAGGTATATATCTCATCCACAATATGCATGGATAGGATCAAGACAAACATGTCCCTTCATTTTTCTATTCAAAGCAATTGCTCAAAGACTAATATAAAGCATTGGTGCAAAAAGGTTACATGAACTGTAGAAATACATTACATTTATTTATACCTGACGGTTGAGATAAGCCTTTTCAGACTAGGCACTTTAGGTTTCTCAGTAGTGGTTGGTTTTACAGTTTACCTTTAAGATCTTCTATTCTAATTTACTTTTAATACTTTTTCAGAAGGGAGTGTTACTGATTCGGATGATGACAATGAGAGGCAAGATGGACCAGAGGAAGAATCAGATGAGGATGAATCTACTTATTTTGACACAAGGGAGTTTCTATCATCTAATTCATTACGGAGAACGGATTCTGGACACAGGCGATCATCAGTTGATTCAGATGATGGTTTGGCCCTCGCAAACTCTAGGAATGGTGTTGATGTAGATATGCAAATGGTCGGATTTAACTACCCTTATGTGCAAAGGCGAAAGAGCCTACCTGAACCAAAGGAAAAGGAAAAAGGAGTGAGTCTTTGGTCCATGATTAAAGACAATATTGGGAAGGATCTCACAAAAGTGTGCCTTCCTGTGTATTTCAATGAGCCTCTTTCATCCTTACAAAAGTGCTTTGAAGATCTGGAGTATTCTTACCTACTTGATCGGGCATATGAATGGGGCAAAAGGGTAACATCTCTCATCTTTGCACATGAAAGTCAGATTATTTTTATGTGATATAAAAAATGTGAATATTCATCCATTTAGGGAGGTTGCTTTTTTTGAGGTAGCTCAAATCTCAACATAAGAAATTTCAGGTGGCTTTGTCAGTGGTCAATTTTGGATGGATGCAGTTGTCTTGTCTTGTTAACTTGTTAAGCATTATGAACTCTTGTCTCTCAAACACTGGTATCAGTTTTAAAAATGAAAAGCTAATTCTTATACATTCTAAGTTATTAACTTAGGTCCTGTCATAAACAGTTGCATTATGAAGTACCTTTACTCAGGCAAGCTACAATGTGTAATTTATTAGTAAATGCTTTTCGAAATTTCCAGTTGCATGACTAAATACCTCGTATTCAAGCAAAGTACTATATGTAACAGGTCAGTTTTAAAATAATTCATTGATTAAGATGTGCTTTTGTTTTATGGAACCATAATTTGCACCCTTACAAGCAAGTATGCTTTCCTATCACTGGAAAATGGCATAAGCTTTCCTTTTCTGGCCTTTTTCTGTCCTGAGCTTTCTACAATATCCTTTTGCTGTAAAACATAAATGTTACTTCTGTAATATTATTAGTTGATAGTGCCTTTTCGGTTAGTCTCCTTTGCCATGCTTTTGTTTGCTATTAGATGTTGACTGGTATTGTCATCCCTATTTAGTTGCCACCTTTTATAGCTCATAGGTGACAGTCAAGAACTGCTCAATTATTCTTTTTCTCGTGTCATAATCTGTCATTTGTCTTGAATGGATGTTAAATGTATATTTCCGCATTTAAGTTTTGTTGCCATGTTTAAGAGGATTCTGATTTTCTCCTTTCTCAATGATTTGTGCTGCTTGGTTTAGGTTCTTACTTTCAGTTGATATGATTTGAGGAGTAGGTTATATTAGGTTTTAATGTTTGTGTCTTGGGCTGGCATTTTTGCTATTTGCATTTCTTTGAAATGCAGTGTCTTCTGAGTTTTATATGGCAGCGAGGATCTGTTAAATTTTGGATTAACATGATCTTTGCTTAGGTCAGTCACTTTATTAGCCCATTATTGATTTCATTAATCCATTACCAATCACATTAACCATAGTCTTATAACAGTAACTGATGAAAGAACATCCAACGAAAATGCAGAAGACAAGCCAAGACAAGAGAACACAGGAAATGGCTCAAGCCAGGAAAAAACCCCAAGATGGGGAAAACCCTTTATCGATTCTTCTTTCATTAATATCAAATGTTCAGCAGAGAGAGAGAGAGTACAATAGAGATTAAGATCTAGAACTTTGTGCATCAACAACATTGGTTAGGGCACACCAACAGCCCTAAACCAATACTCTAAACATGTTGTATCCTCCTTTCACTGGTCTGCTTCCTTGTAGTCCACTTCTAGACATTCATATACTGATCAAGGGTTTGAGGCTCCTCAACACACCCTACAGCAACCCTGTATCAACAGATATATGAAATAGTCCCAAAACTAAGAAAGAAGCCCTTGATCAACTGCAATGTACCTTCTTGAGACTGCGGCTTGAAGGGAAGAGCCTTCCTAGGCCTTACGACCCTTCAAACTAGTGACCCAACCTGAAGCTGTAGCTGTTCCTTTCCTGTGGCCTGAACAGAGACATAGAATATACAAATCAAACATAGAAAGGCCTTATTACCTCTCTTCTGAATTGTGGCCTGAGATAGCAAGTGATATGCAGCCCTAAACAGCATTAAAACAGTCCTCCAAACCTCCTTGCTGGCTAATGCAGCCCTCAGACAACTTTGGCCTCTCTCCCACAGGAAACGGTACCCAAACAGGAACAATCCTTTCACAAACTCGGCTCCTTGCTCTTGGACGACCTAGCCTCAGATCTGCACTCTAATTCAAAAGAATTTTCACCTTGATGATCTATCAAATGAGGTTGGAAGCACTTCTATATATAGGAATTGGAGAGGGTTTATGGAGTTGAGGCCGACCTTGACATTTTTGCATATGAGTGGGCATACAATCGAAAACACATTTCTCCTTAACCACATTTGATGATCTTTAGGTCGATTTTGGTCTTCTCGAAAAGAGGAATTCAGTGCCGCAATTATCTTCCTCGGAGCTTCCTAAAGTGTTATTTGGCCCTAGTTGCCAATTTTAATACTCCTTCTCAACTAGGGAGAATTCCACCTGCCAATACATCCACCATCATGCCATCCTGTCATCATATACCTTCTCTGCATCTCATCTCAGCTCTGTTGAACACTAATATAGATAATGAAGAAGAATTGATTAAGAGTGAGTCACAAGACCTTGCCACTCTCCACTGACAAAAGTCAGTTCACATAACTAGGGGTCGAATACCAATCAGACTTGACCCAGAGTGATCAAGTTGTTTGAACATCATGCATCCTAGATATAGGGAGTACAATAGTACACGATGCGTCCATCGGTAGTGCTATGGTCCCTATCCACTTTTCCCAATTCATTGGCCAGTTGAGAGGTACTTCCCACGTGTCTCAGACTACATGGGTAGGATGATATTGAAACAACATCAGGGAAAGAAGATATCACATCTTGCTCACAAACACATGTAGGGAAAGCATAGACCACATCCTATAGTTACATGTCACAACCATCGTTGGGAATTGATTAAACCACATCCTACGTGCATGCAAAAAGCACCGTGAGTAGGGAAAGGATGAACCACATCCTACATGCATGCCAACCAACAATTGTAGGAAGAATCCTACACGTGGGGAAAGGGTGAACCACATCCCACCGACATGTCAACCATTGATCGTAGGGAATGAGCATCCTACATGGGGTGAAAGGATGAACCACGTCCCACCAACATGAACACATGTGACAACATGCATATGCCTATATGCATCTCTCATTGAGGTATCTGCAAGTGAAGGTGAACCACTCGTCCTTCTCATATGCCATAGGAGAAGGTGAACCACTCGTCCTTCTCATATGCCATAGGAGAAGGTGAACCACTCATCCTATGCATATATCGCCAATTGTAGGGGAATGTGAACCACTCGCCCTAAACACATGTCAACCACCATAGGGGAAGATGAACCACTCACCCTATGTGTCATATATCATCATGAGGTATCACAGGGGAAGGTGAACCACTCACCCTGTACCTAGCATACCTCTAGGGGAAGGTGAATCTCTCACCTTATGGTTGCTCATAGCATCAAGTAGTACACTAGGCCCCCAGGAGCTCCCAAAGCTCAATGTTCAACCGAGACCCTCTTAATAAGGTCTATTCATGTCTTTCAGTCTCTTTTTGAAGGAAAAGGATTTGTAAGGATGACAGGCATATGTGCATCCATACTGGAATGAGGGAACTTGATTGCTTCCCGTTGTACCATATTCTAAATAAAGCGGTACCTGGTGACAATATGAGAAGCACTGGATTCTCTGAATCCCACTCTTCAATAAACAATAATGGTGATGAGCATAAATGGTTGCTGAAGAGTTTCTTTAAATGGCTTCATGATAAGCCACGATTGGTGCTTTGTAAATTTTGCTTTAATAATGCTTTCAGACTTCAGTCTTTGATTTATTCAAGAAATAAAGGTTGACCTCAAGAGATACAACTGTTAGATGTGCTCTTACCATTTACCATACTGTTAGATCAACAACTCTCTGCAGTGATATTCAGATCACATTATCTTAATGAGCAACTATCCATAAATTGGTTTCGAATCAAGGCATATAATTTATAAATGAGAGGATCATCATCTTGTTGGACAGACAACATAAACTTCATAGCTCCCTCTGAATATTGAGAAGGTAACCTTGCCTACAATGTAACCATCTGCAACATGCTATCCAGGGATTTTATAGCTCCCTCTTAAGGTAATCATCTTGCCTTCAATCATGATCTTCTCTCACAAGGCAACTACTTTATTATGAGGAAGGTTCTTTTGTATTCAGGCGTCCATATCTATAACACTATTCTTCATAATATCCTGACTTAATGTAATGTCAAAATCAGGGTCTCCAACTTATTGTACTTGTTAAGACATAAAATCTGACATGCACGTTCTTCAAGGCACCTCTGTTTTCAAGCTGATGAGGGTTGTCACAAAAGAAACTGTCCCATAGTGCTATGCACTTATTTTTCTAGCTGTCCTTCAAAATAAAAGCTTTAGGTGTGCTGCATTCTTTATCAAAGTTGCTGCAATTTCTTTTACTGGAAGAGCCCTATAGTTTCTTCATAGAGGATAACTTTTCAAAAGATAAGCTATGTGACTGTCTTGTTCACAACTTTATTTGTGAACAAGACTGCAAACGTAACAAAAAAAAAGCTTCCATTGCTTCCAACCTCTTCTCTTACTGATTGCTGCACCTGAACTTCATTGTTCATTGTTGTTATGTCAAACCCTTACTGTTGTCAATACTACTGTCCTTCTGCATCAACCTTTATGCATATCATCTTCAACCTCTTTTGAAACACAACGCACCAAAACACTGGATCCACTTATTTCACTGCATACTAAGATCTGACATATATGTAGATTCCTCAGCTATAACTGACACCAAATGGCTTAGTTCCTTGTCACTGGACTAATGGGGGCCTTGCCATCCTCATGCTTAGATCTGCTCAAATGATCTTAATATGTAAGGTGAAGGTACTGTATTTCTGGCAACCAACATGTGCTTACAACCCAGGATGTAGACTTCAATTTAGTGCACACTGCACAGTAATCCCTCACAAAAACAAGAATATTTTCTTTTGCCACCTTTTCAGCTTTACCACAGAGCATAGGCCATTTATCAGGAATACTATTTATTTTATGTAGCCCTTTGACTAACACAACATCCTTGTAACCTTCAGATTTGAGAAAGTTTACCTCATCGAATGATGACAAGTTCTACTTCATTAGATAGGACCACTATCTTTTGGTTTTGGAACTGAATACAAACTGTGAATGATATCTTCAGTCGTACTGTTAGTGCTTAAGGTCGGGTTTGAATACATAACCCTCTAAAGGCTACTTGGTAAGTTAGTCATGAGAATTCACTGTAAGTTACAATAAATCTGAGATGTATCCTGTTAGCATCAGGTTTACACCTTCATTTTAAGTCAATGATATCAGTATCTTTTTGCAAGGTCATAACTATGTAAAGGATGTATTGTATTCTTTGTAAGGTTTGCTAAGCCTAGGGAAATGTGTCATTAAATCTCTTTAACCTAACCCTAAGTTTATGCAAAATTCCACTCAATGTTTTGAGCTATGTTGCCAGGAAACGTGGGTTCAGGGACGAGGACGGGGACAGTATGTCACTTTTTGAAACAAGTTGCATGGGTTCATCGGAGGTATATATATATATATATATATATATATATATATATATATATATATTATATTTTATAAATTATAATATATATGAATTATATTATAATATATTTATAAATAAAATATTTATGATTTAAACTTTAAAGATTTAAACATGCACACCATTGAACATTCAACATTCAGATTGAAATTTCAAAATTTATAGTTTGATATCAAGTGCAAATTGATGTTTGTATATTAATAAGAATCATGATATATGTCCATTGTCATACTACATTCAAAATTTGCCTCAACGCATCTCCAAACATGAACTAGGAAATTTCAAAATATTGAACAATGGGTTCCTCAAGCGATGTCATTAGCATCACTTGGATCTTTAGTCAGCATGCTCTCCAGCTACATAGCTACAATAGTGATGACCTTAACATAGCTACAATAGTAATGACATTCGGCCTACACAATGAATCTACAGTGCATATCTAGGTTGAAACTGCAGAAAGAGAAGTAAAAAGGTTGAGCTTCAAAAGAATTACAACACAATCAGTAAAAAAAATTGACCCTAATGTTCTCGATTTTGGGGTTCCACGCACCCATTTTCGGGGTTCAATGCACCCAATTAGACATAAGAACCCAAATTTTGGCTGCGAAGAACCCAATTCTTTTGGGTGCATTTTAGAAGAACTCGTACCTGAACTCGGTACATGGGGACAAGAACCAGGGATTGGTTTGCGAACCTGTGCAACATAGGTTTTGAGCCATTATAAAAGTTCGGGTGGCGCTGCAAAAACATTTCATAGCGCGGCACTGCGAAATGTTTTTGTAGTGCTTTTCGAAAAAAGTTAAAACTTGCTTTTCAACCTGTTAATCCCGCTTTTTTTAACACTCAAGTGGCGATTTATAAAATATTGGTCCTCCTCTTGCATGATATGACATTTGCCAGCATTTTTATGCCCAATAGAGCCATTTAAGATCAAACCCTAGTTTGCCCTGTTTTTCTTAAAATCGACTTTTCCAGCAAACCCATATTTTCAGTGTTTATGTGCATGAAGGTTGTTGATTGTTTTTCAGCTTTCTGTTAGGGTATTTCAAGGTCAGTAAAGGTGTTTGCAGGTCCTTGAGCTTTGCAAGATGGGTCGGTCTATCCATGTAAGGAGGTTTGAACCCGATGGCATGTATTTTGAAGTGTACCCTGAAATGCTAGATCTTTTTAGAATTGCAGGTTGGGAACTAGTCTTTCAATGTTTTTTCAATGTTTTAATGGGCATAACCTCAGTTGGTGCCATGATTTTATCTTCTCCTTCAATGGCAACACAACTAGAGTCAAAACGTTGCGGTTCTCTGTCACAGAGGAGTCTATTGTTGAAGCAACGAGATTGCCAATAGAGGGTGAAAGATGGTTCAAGAAACACAGGTTGCTGAATGTAGATTTGAATTTCTTCTTGGAAGAAGATTGTCAAAATCAAGATTGGGATGCAAGGGTCCTCCAAAGTAGTAGGCTGAAATCGCAATGGTCTGCTGCACTTAGAATTGTTCAACTCTTCTTCACCTGTTAAGGCAGGTATTCCAAAGCTTACCTATATCACATGAGGTTCCTTTGTCACTTAGCAAGTTTTAGAAAAATGAATTTACCATATTTCCTACATCAAACTTTGTTGAAAATGTGCACCAAAGCAAGGAAAAGACCTGAGCTACAAGCCCACGATATTTGTCATCATGGTCTAATCAAAATTTTATATATTCATGAGTTGAATAAGCAAGTAGAACAGTTGAGGCAAATGAGACAGAGGAACCCAAACCCACCTGTACCTAGAAGGTCAAAGAGAGGTAAAAACAGAGTTTCTGCTCAAGCTTTAGCTCAGGAAATCAAAGGAGAATCTAGCTACCACCATGTTGAAAAACATGAGGAGGTCCCTGTGAAAGTGCCAAAGGTTGAAGCTTATGAAGGGAAGACAAGAAGCCAATAGAGAATTGTAGTAGAAGAGGAAGAAACATAACAGAGAGCATCACAAAGCAAAAAGGGGCAAGTAGAAAGAGACAGAGGAAAACATAGCATGTTGGAAAGAATTAGGAAAATACCCTAGAAGCTGACAAAAGTTCACAAAAACCTGCTAGAAGGGTAACAAGGAGTCAGAACAAGCTAGACATCCTTGCTCTGGCTGCAGAAGACGTAGAAGAATGATTAGTTTACTTCATGGGGCACAGTATTACACAAACCCTAGTTTTGTTGCATTAAACCCTAATGGTTCTTCAACAATTTGGTTTTCTCAGGTTAATCTTTCAAGCAATAAATTATTCTTGAATGTGCTGTGGTCAAATATCAAATATTTTTGTGGCTAAGGGAATACAATTCAACATAAGGAAAAACAACCTTGAAAGGGAGCAAGTTTACCAACTAAAGGAGAGAAGTGATTTAAGAAGAAATGACAACACTCTATTTTTTCCTGTTTTAGTAACCCTGTTCAAACAGATATTCCAAGCAGGTGATGATGAATTTTAAAAAACCAAAAACGGTTTTTCTTTGGAACATGCTGATTTCAAAAAGCCTCTTTCAAATTTTACCCAGACCTCATGGTTTATAAACTACAGAGGAATGTTTGATGCCTAATTTTCAGATTTTGTAATTTTATATTTTCCTGTTTTAGTTACTATTTTCAAAACTAGTTTCCGAACACATGGAGATGAATTATGGAAAACCACAAGAGGTTTTTGGAGCTTATGGATCAATTAACAAAAAGCTCCCTCCGTTTTCTAACAGGTGTCATGGTTTGGAACATCCAAATGCACCTTTGTACCTATTTTTAGGAATTTGCCAAAATGTTTGAAATTGTGTTTCCTTTAAAAATTCCATGTCAATAGCTGAAGGCCACCTCATCAAATTCGACTTAGAGAACAGACTAAAAATGGGTTTTCAAATCCATTTCTTTTGGATCTTGATGGTTATTGTAATTAATACTTTCCACAAATTGTGGATTTGAATCTCTATTGTATTTTCCTATATATTACATGAAAAATATGGAGAAAGGGTTGGTTTTTGAAAATATATAGTCACTATTTGTGTGTTTTGATTCTTGAATACATTATTCATTTCATTTGCCAAGATCAGTAGATTTTGACCAGTGATATAAAGATCTATGCGATAGTAGGTTTTAGTATGTAGTTTCTCTATGTTTTTACAATTTCTCCTTTATGATCTCATGAATATATGTCTTCTAGATGTTTGAAAAAGATTAATTGATTCAGAATTTATCTTTGTTTTGATGCTCTGAGTTGAGTTTTTCCAATGTTCCCATTTTGATCCTCTAAAACTACCACAGGATTCATTGTGTATGCCCTATTGTAGTGGACTGTTCTCATTTTTCTTCATCCATCTACAACAAATGGCAAAGGTCTAGGATTTTCTATCCACATTGCCTTTATCAATCCTTATCAGACAACCATTTATTTTGGTAAACCAATCTAAACCCTAGCTATTTGACTCCATCACCCAATGAACTATTGATTTCAGGCCCAACCAAACTCTACATCAACACAACCTATCTAAAGATCTAGCCACATTGTAAAGGTCAGGGAGAGCCCTCTTTGGATTGAAGGGGCTAGCCTTCAATCTACAAGTTGGAGTGAAAAGATTACCTTGGAAACTTCTCTCCTACAACCAAGAGGAAATTTCTGAGAGCTAACATATCCTTTGTAGTTGTTATCATCAATCTTGCCAATATCCAAGGATTGTAATATATATATATATATATATATATATATATATATATATATATATTAGGGTTTGGACAGGTCATTATTTTCTTGGAATGTGACAAAAGTATCTACAAAACATCAAACACGTTGAAGATGGAAGATCTAATCAACTGTTGCAATACATAACTGAAGTGTTAAGGTTTATTGAAATGTGGTTGAAGCGTCCTCAGACAAAGTTCAGATCCTTCAGAGATAATGCCGTATTTAGAGCTCGGATATGCCATCAAAAGCAACTCTGAATAGGAGGAATCCATTTTCAATGATAACGCTAACGCCAATATATACTTTCAGCTTAGCGAAGAATGCTTGCAGATATTAATGAGTTATTCTGGTAACCTTAATCTTTATGTTCAGACTTGGTGATGGCACAAGAAGTTGCTAGAAGATAAAAGATTCAGAATATCATTGCCAAATGAACTTGCCTAGATTACCAAATAGTCACGAACTTCCAGATGTGTATCGAAGATTTTCCTGATCATAGTCAAACTATGACCATAGAGAATAAGACTGCAATTGTGCCAGAAAGGGCTGAATGCTTCAGCGCTTCAGAGCTTCAAACATTACACAGGGATATACTTTTTACCATTTGAAACTGTATTCAAGCGAAGCTTAAATCATGAGGCTCGAAAATATTTCAAGGTTTCTCTTCCTTGATGAAGGGCAGGGATAGGCAATGAAGACTTAGAGAAGATCGAGTGTGACAGGGCTGCTGGGCATCAATCTTGTTGCTCCTTAACTCTCTAGACTTGATCGTAATACTATCTTGTCACCAATCACCATACTAAATCTGGGTTTTGTTGTTCGATTTGCACTTCCATCAATATTACGCTTTTGGTGGATCTTTGTTGGTCCTTTGCCCGCGTCTGCCATAGAAGGGGAGTATAGTAGTTTCGATTGAATGCACTGATCTTCATAAGAAAACAGACAAATGGCTTACGTACCTAACAGAATTTGGAAAAAGGCCGCATAATTTCAGATCTTGATTTTTCTTTCAGCGAATGTGAATCAGAAAAATATATTCTATAAACCACCACAAACAATACTTCAAAAATCAGTTTGCACAACGATAATTCTTATACTCAAACTGATGCCCTTAGAGAAGGCCGAAAAACTTTCTATTTTGGAATACGTGCCAACCAGAACACAAAGATTACGTTGATCACTCCAGATTTGATTTTCCTGCAAAAGAATAAAATAGCGAAACCCCAAGAACCAAAACAAAAACACAATCCCAGAAACCCTTGGTTCTCCAATCCTTGCCGCAGGGAGGTATTCGACCCCTTATGAATACTGATACCTTGGTTCATCAGTGAATACTGATACCCTTGCTTGGGCTTGACCTCTCTTGGCTTTGATACCATGTTAAATTTTGGATTAACATGATCTTTGCTTAGGTCAGTCTCTTTATTAGCCCATTATTGTAGAAATTTCTGTTTCCCACCCCGGTTTTCATTTTCTCCTTATTTCTCCAAATAGTTAAATGCTCATTCCCATAGCCATACATATAACAAGTTGAAAAATAAATATTTTCTGAAAACAAAAATTCTGGAAATTTTCAAATGCTGGAAATTGCAGAAATAAAACTCAGCGAAATAAATCAGCCACACAGAGAAAATAGACAAGCTGATTTTTGGTCAATGTGACCCTAGAAAAACCCCCTACAACTCTTGGGGAAAACCAGTTCGAAAACTCCTTATTTCTGATAAATGCTTTTACAGTGAGAGAATTTACAGCGAAAATTCCAGCAATTTAATAAGTGTACTTATCTTGATTTCCGTGCTTCTACCCCACCTTGGAAAATGTGCCAAACAGGAAAAACTCAAAACAGAAAATTTACAGCATTTATTACAACATTAAATGCTGAACTGACTTTCTCGAAATATGTGCCCAGCTGTACGGCCGTACTGCTGTATGGACTGTACGGAATACACAACAGTCTCTCTCGATTTTCGTGCCCTTTTTCTGCCTTGAAATTTGTGCCAAAGTTGATGTATGGCTGCTGTACAGATTTCTCGAAATCTGTGCCACCAACTAGCAGTCTCTCCTCGATTTTTGTGCCCAGAATCTGCCCAGGAATTGTGCTGAAGCTACTGTATGGTTTTCCTCGAAAATTGTGCCTCCTCCCTCGAAAATTGTGCCGACCTCCTGCTGTACGGATTTATGCCTCGGAAAACGTGCCTCTTTACTGCTGTACGGATTTGCTGAAGTCTCTATCAGTTGCCCTCCTTCTCCTCACTGCTTAGAAATTTCTCCTTTGCTTTCTCTCCTCCTCTCTCAATCTGCTCATGAAAGAATGAATGACCTTTTCTCTCATTTTCCTCCTTTAACCTAACTCTAAGTGACTTTTGGGGAATCCCTAAATCTAATGGCTGAGATAGCTTTAGATCTAGGTCTAAGATTAAATGCTCATTTAAATCTCACTTTCTATTTTTTAATTCACCCCACTTTAATAAAGACCCACTTAGTCATTTATTTCCAAAGTCACTTTTCTTTTCTAATTTCACATTGACTTTCTAAAGTTACTTTAAAATTAGACTTTAGTAACTTCATCACTTAAAGTCACTTTTAAATTAGATTTGATTTTATAAAGTCACTTTAGGAGAAAAATTAAATTCTTTTGGACACTTTTCCCTAGGCCAAAGATCAAAGCCTTAGGGAACCACCTGTCCTCCGGTAACCAAATTTCATCAATTATTGATTTCATTATTCCATTACTGGTCACATTAACCATTGTCTTATAACAGTAACTGATGAAAGAACATCCAATGAAAATGCAGAAGACAAGAGAACTCGAGAAATGGCTCAAGCCAGGGAAAAACCCTTTATCAATTCTTCTTTCATTAATATCAAATGTTCAGTAGAGAGAGAGAGAGAGAGTGCAATAGAGATTAAGATCTAGAACTTTGTGCATCAACAAGACTGGTTAGGGCACACCAACAACCCTAAACCAATACTATAAGCATGTTGTATCCTCCTTTCACTGGTCTGCTTCCTTGTAGTCCACTTTTAGACATTCATTGATTGATCAAGGGTTTGAGGCTCCTCAACGCACCCTACAACAACCTTGTATCAATAGATATATAAAATAGTCCCAAAACTAAGAAAGAAGCCCTTGATCAACTGCGATGTACCTTCTTGAGACTGCGGCTTGATGTGAAGAGCCTTCCTAGGCCTTACGACCCTTCAAACTAGTGACCCAACCTGCTACTGTCGTTGTTCCTTTCCCGCGGCTTGAATAGAGACATAGAATATACAAATCAATCATAGAAAGGTCGTATTACCTCTCTTCCGAATTGCGGCATGAGATAGCAAGGGATCCGCAACCCTAAACAACATTAAAACAGTTCTCCGAACCTCCTTGCTGGCTACTGTAGCCCTCAGACAACTTCAGCCTCTCTCCCACAGGGAAACGGTACCCAAACAGGAACAATCCTCTCACAAACTCAACTCCTTGCTCTTGGACGACATAGCCTCAGATCCGCACTCTATTTCAAAAGAATTTTCGCCTTGATGATCTATCAAATGAGGTTGGAAGCACTTCTATATATAGGAATTGGAGAGGGTCAAGAGACATTTCGTTTGGGTTTAGGAGGTGAGGCATATTAGTGGGCATACAATCAAAAACACATTTCTCTTTAACCAAATTTGATGATTTTGAGGTCGATTTTGGTCCTCCCGAAAAGAGGAATTCAATGTCACAATTATCTTCCTCAAAGGAGCTGCTCAAAGTGGAATTTGGCCCTAGTTGCCAATTTTAACAAGATCTGATCCCAACACAACCAGAGGGTCGTTAAATTTTGACATATAAACTAGGCAACTCAAAGTAGATATGATACAAATTGTACACCCAGATATTGATTTCCTCTTTCCCAATCTAGTGGATTTCTGCTATGTTTATTCTTGGGTCTTTATTTTAATATGTTTAAATAATTTTATTCGTCTATGATATTGCTGTCTGACTTGTGTTGAGAAATCAATATGCTTGTAGATTAGGGTCGATTCCTCTTTCTTGATAATTACCCGTGAATGTATGTTGGCTTTTATTCCTTTAATTACCTGTGAATGTATGTTGGCTTTTATTGCTTTTATTATATCTTCTTCATGAAGCAATTACCAAAATGAAAAGTACATGAAGATCACAAAACACAAAGAACACAAGATGTAGCCTCCAAGCCAGGGAAAAACCCCATATAGGGGAAAACCCAAATAGCTTCTCTTCTTATAAAATCAGATCAAAGTGAGATATCCAAGACCCAAGATCCAAGACCAAGACCTCCACATAGACCAAGTCAACCCTCCTTCAATCAAATGAAAGTCAACAAAAGTCAAAGCTGGTAAAACCTCGTCAAATTTGATCAAGAACAAAATTCCAGACCTGCAACTTTGCAGAGTTGCCCCAGCACTCTCGCACGTGTGAACATAAACAAGAATTTCGGCACTGTAATTCGCAGAGTTGCCCCAGCGCTTTCGCACTTGAACAGAACAAGCAAAAGTTGAGTTTTTCTCTCTCTTTCGATTTCTTCTTCTTTCTCCTTGTCCTTCACTCTTTTCTTCTTCTTGGCACAGAGATCGATGTTGTGAGTGAGTGATCAAATTAGGTTGAAGTCTCTCTTATTTATAGCTGTCCAGGAGGTCAAATAGCTGCCTCTTCTAGGCCGACTTGGTCTTGTGGTGACAAAATGACTCTTTTTGACTCAATTTTTTTTTTTCCTTTTTTGTTACAATTTTTTTTTGACTCAATAAACCCTAGAAGCATTAAGAACATGCTTAGACTAGAAAATAATACTAATAAAATTTATTTTTCTTATTTTTGCTTTTACATGAAATACATATTGATACAATTACAAAGTTAATTATGAAGACTGAACCTAGTTACATTTTTCAAATTTTCAACAACTTGGCTTTCGACCTTGTGGAAAATTTCTGAATTTACAATGAAGGGATTGCTTTTTCTGTCCCAGGGATCTTTTCCTACTCTAGTTCTTCTTTGTTTCACTGAATGTAATTTATGTCACTACTGTAGTTCTTCACTATCTTAGTGGATGTACTTTTGAGTCGCATTGACCTACTTTGGTCATTCATGGATGTCAACATAATTTTCTTCTTTCTTTAAGCAATGATTTATTCTGGGATTATGCTTTTTCTGTTGGGGAACATATATCATTGCTATGACTGTAATAACTATAAGGCTGGTCAAAATGTCTGACATCTGAAACTGAATGTAATTCTACAACACTTTATTGCCTTCCAGCATAGATCTGCCAAAGATGTTTTTGGAAAGCATTTATCATCTTCTTTCTTCAGGCATGGTTGTGTGTTTTTCGCATAAACAGGATAGATCTCGTTGGCTTCATATAATTTTGCGCTATCATTGTTTTGTATTTTCTTTCAGCTATAATAACAGCATATTCTTCAAAGCAACAATCTTATTGTTTTTCTAAATGACCAGTCCAGACTCCCAAATTAAGGGGGTATTTACTATTGACTGCTATTTTTCTTTCTGGGTTTAGTTTTATCTATTAGATTGATGCTGAATGGAAAGGAAATTCTAAGGAAATACAAAACCTGTAACTTAAGAAATTAGCCTTTCTAATCAGAGACATTTCTCATTGATGTGCTTCAGGGTAATAGCCTTATGCGGATACTAAATGTAGCAGCCTTTGCAATGTCTGGCTATGCATCCACAGATGGTCGAAATTGTAAGCCTTTCAATCCTCTTTTGGGGGAGACATACGAGGCTGATTACCCAGATAAAGGCGTCCGTTTCATTTCTGAAAAGGTTAGTTTGGATAAATTAATGGCATGTACATGCAGAACCACCACACACTAACGAGAACTCATAGTATAGCAATTTTTCTGTAAGGGAACTTAATTTTGGAGCATATCAAAAAATATTTACTACACTTGCTATGGAGAAACTCGACTGAATGATTATGTTCTTGATTGATGCAATTTAGCTTGGATCAGAGTGGTTTTCTTTAAGATTTCTGAGGCGTTTATGATTCAAAAACCCTTCATGTTTTTGGAATTCTGTCATTGTGCAGCATAAATAATGTTACGATTCATTTTGATCAGGGAAAGCATTGGATACAAAATTTTGTTTGTCTTATCTTTTACTAGCTACTAGTGCAAACTTATGGTCATTGCTAATAATATTGTTCCAGTATTTACTTGTATGGAAAACCATATAGACACTTTAGTTTATTCTTTAGAAGAGATGTTGCTCTCATTGCCTTGGATTTGATTGCAGTTAAGTGATGCTTCATACAAGCTATATTGGAACAATTATCTCTGCAGCCCCATTTATGTGGGGTGAACTAGTATATGAATGGAAAATCACAAATAGGCATGCTTTCTCAAGCAAACCAGCTCACAAAGGACAATGCTAAGCATGCCTTGAGGAGATTGTAACTCTGGTGGGCAGCTTGGAATGCCACTGCCCTTGCCATTGAACCACAAACTCATGTTTTGCATTATTGACTTATTGAATTTAGTGTCTAGTATTGTTATATCATTGTATCTTTTTTTTTTTGAGTGATTGGCCCTTTTATCATTAATTGTATTTTTTATATACAGAGTTATTCCCAAGTTTTTCCAAGGTTCATAACCGACTCTCCTTTGTGGTATACTGAGCTATTGCCGAGTCTAAAGTAGACTAACTTTGTGTTATTGTGTCGGAATCATGATTTCCGTTAGACCAAAACCCATAGGCATTAGTCTCCGCTACAATCGCCAGAGTTAGGATCCATGAGAGGTGGTTAGTCCATATCATGAAACTGTTATGAATAAAATATATTAAGTATAAATAATGATTATTTAATTAGTAACTAGTGCTAAAGACACATGTCTAAATGGGACATGACTTTCCATGAAGAGGCACTTTCTTAGGGTATATAAGCAAGCCTCTCACTCCCATTTGAAACATCAATTCTTATTCATACATTTTAATATATATTCTTGTATCTTCAATGGAGATCTACATATTCCAAGTCTTCTGGAGTATTTAAACTTGAAGAATAGACTTTGTTCATTCCATTTGGTATCGGAGCTGTTCGATCATTTGGTTGCTTAACAATTGTACAGAGCCACATTCTTTGATCCAGGTCTTTGATCGTCAAATTCATCAACTTCGTTGCTGTTGAAGCGTTTTGCTATCAGTTTTGGAGTTTCTCCATTTTCGCGAATAGGCCTTTGGTCATAAAAGAAAAAAAAATTAAAATAAAAGAGAGAAAAAAAGAAAATAAATATTAGAAAAAAAAACAATTATGTGGCCCGCGTCCAACTTGCCTCATCCACCTAAGCCTTCTGCCTCCACCTAAGTCGTCAATTGAGCAAGAGTGAACCACCACCACAACCACCTGACTTGCCGTTGTCGTCACCTCTGTCGATCCAGTCATTTCTCCGTTTGACTAGCCGTCCCAGCGATGGTCTCCACTGCATAGCAAGCACGCCCTACAGGTGTCGTCGCTTGACAGGTCATACACCTTGCCATTCTATCGTCTAGCATTAGCCATAAGTCTTCGTCGCCACAACACGATCTTGGCCCACCTGCTACCCATTTTTTTTGCCATCAATCCATCTCGTGCAACCAACCAAACGGTCCTTGCCTCTTGTGCGACAACCAACTACCACATTTCAATCTTACCCAGCCGTCGTTCAAGACACCCCTGTCGACGTGAATAGCTGCCCTTCGATTCATTACATTTGTGCCGTACATCCACAATTTGTACAGTCACCTGGCCATTGACATTCTAACAATTTGGGTTTGAGTCACATTTGAAAAACATTGTGAACCGACGCACCCTTACATAGTATTCAAATCATACCATCAGGCTGCCATTAATTAAATTTCAGTTTAATTTTCGGTTACAAAATTTAATTTTCGCAGATCAAAGGAGTTAAAATAATAATTTGAAAGTAATACACGTTATGAATAAAAGCATTACAAAGTAAAAAGTTATTTAAAATATGATTGGACCAATGTACGAGGATTAAAATTTTGAAAGATTAACGTAATTACCAAGGTTTAAAGTTGGAAAAGTCGTGAAGGCTTTAAAAGCAAAACTATCAATAAAGAATTATGCTTTGTTATATGAGATAGCATTAAATCTTCTTTTGATAAAATTAAAAGTAGAGGATATTCAAAGTTATAAAAGGATTATTAAAAAAAAAAACAAAAAATTCCTTATTTTTAAGGAAAAAAAGGGGTTATATCAAAATTCCTTTATATGCATACATGTTCAAGTTGTAATTATAATTATTATATTGGAAAAAAATATCAAAGGAATATTAAGTTAAAAAAAGGGTGAAAAGGTAATAAAGAGATATTTTTAAAAGTTTAAGTTGATTAAAAGGCCCCTACGTTCTAAAGTTACCAAAGAAAAAGGTTTGAATTATTAAAAACAATTTTTGATGTATATATTGGAAGTGCCAGTTGTCATATTGTTGATGTAAAAATATCAACAAAAAATGGAGTCTAACTCGGAAAAAAAGGAAGGAAAACTTTTAGAAACCTTACTCAACTATGCTAAAGTGCTATTTAAAATTAATGGAACTCTCGCAGGAAAAGATGTTACTATTTCTATCTCTCCTACTGAAAGTAAAAATTATATAAACCCCCAAATTGCAAACCAATTGGTGATTCCTGAGTTAAATATAGTTGAAAATTAGACCTCTTGGACAAAAAACAATACAAACTAACTAATTTACAGTTGAACATTGGAAATTATACATTTATATCAAAATTCTCTGTTCAATCCCTGTGGAATGATGAAGGTGACATTACTCTAGGATCACCATGGATGGAAAGTTGAAACCTTAGGTTCCTTCATCTTGAATACGAAAAAGAAGTTTTTGACATTTTCATATAAAAAGAAAAAAATAACAATACAAGATTTTACATTGAAGCCAAAGCCAGTAACGCTAGAAGACATGCAAGACATTTCAAAAGTGATTTTTCAAGAAGGTACAAAAGTTATATAAAATATGCGTAGAGAAGTTGAAGAAGTTTCTCGGTTAAGACCATAGTGAAAAATTATTGACGCAAATTAAGAAGCTTAAGAAGGACAAGAAGTCATTGGAAAACAAGGTACAAACTTTTATCGAGAAGTAAGGATCGAATGTAGAAGTCCAAGTTGAAGAGAAATGAATAAATAATGATCCAGTGGATATCACAACTCAAGAAGAAGACAAGCCCGTTGAAGAAAAAACACACTTAGATGTCGCAGTTTAGACGATGAACATCTCAAGTGAATGTTTTGTACCCAACTCAACAACAATGTCACATGAAGTAAATCAGAATATTGCCACACACATTTTAAGGGAAAGACAAACCAAAAGAACTCCTTATCCACATCCAAATCACACAAATAGACAACTCAATCAATCTACGAATCTGTATCACTTAAAACATAAACAACAAACTTATGTTCTGAAGAATACTAATGTCAGTGCAAACCACTCATGTGATAACAATTCATCACAAGTTTCCAATCATTGCAAGATCCCACAGAAGATCAATTTAGGATGGTTTGATCCCTTCTTAGTGCGACATTTTTTTTATCACTTAGAGGATCATATCGTTTTGTATCGATGAAGATGGCAGTTCCAAGATGAGAAGACATTCGAAATAGAAAAATAGATCAAGCCTTTTCATCACTAAGCTTTGAGGACAAAGCTTTTTGAAGGGGAAGACAATGTTATGAATAAATATATTAAATATAAATAATGATGATAATTGTAATAAGGATTATTTAATTAGTAATTAGTGTTGAAGAGGCATGTCTAAATGGGACATGACCTTCCATGAAGAGGCGCCTTCTTAGGGTATATAAACAAGCCTCTCACTTTCATTTGAGACATCAATTCTTATCCATATATTTTAATATATATTCTTGTATCTTCAATGGAGATCTACATATTCCAAGTCTTTTGGAGTATTTAAACTTGAAGAACGAATTTTGTTCGTTCCAGAAACACATGGAGAGCGCTGAACCCAAGGTTGCAAGAAACGTCCTCCCCACCCCTGTTTTTGGCAAAAAACTAAACGGAAACATGGAAACGCGTACCGTACGGCCTGGAAACGCGTTTCCGGCCGTATTGGCACGTTTCCTGTACGGGAAACGTGCCAATACGGCCGAAAATGCGTTTCTAGGCCGTACGACCGCGTTTCCTTGCCTTTAAAGCGATTTAACTTGTTTTTTTTTTTTTGTTTTCTTTTTGGGTTTTCGTGCTTTGTAACGTTATTGTAATCGTTTATGGATGTTTGTAGATGGATTTTTAAAGCCTATGGCCCTCGTATTTATATGTGATTCATGGTAATGTTAAATTCTTAAAGTAAAAGGATGAAAATGAAGATTATCATTTTCATCCTTTTACTTAAATTTTTAACATTACCATGAAATGACTTAGGATGTTTGAGAGTGGTTCTGACCTCATCGGATTTCATATGGAGAAAGTAGAATTTTAGATTTCATTCAAAATCCAGTAGACTTATCAGTTTTTCAGGATTGGGGGATTGCAATGTTTTCATCGTATTTTGTCATGTAATTAGTTTTATCCGCGACCTGCTCATCAGTTCCTATATGATCGAGCCTTACGGCGCCTCGCTGTACCATATCCCGGATAAAGTGGTACCTGATATCAATATGCTTGGATCGGTCGTGGAACACAGGATTCTCATTCATACGAATCCCACTCTGATTATCACAGAGTATCACAGTGGTATCTAGCACATGTCCAAACAGCTCACTAAAGAGCTTCCGCAACCAAACTGCTTCACAACAGGCCATACTAGCAGCAATGTATTCGGCCTCCGCGGTGCTCAAAGCCACCGACCTCTGCTTCCTGCTCATCCATGAGATCGAAGCAGAACCAAGATTGAAGCAACATCCTGATGTGCTCTTACGATCCACCACACTGCCAGCCCAATCGGCATTATGGAACTCATATTTAATCAAGAGCACTAATCCGATATTCCGATATTGCTATTTCCATTGTGTATCTTATCATTCATGAGTAAATGTGTTGTAACTTGTAATAATTTATGCTTTGAATTTATCATGTATCATGTATGTTTTAAACTTTTATGATTTCACATAATATTTCTTAAATGCCCTAAATTCTAATATAAATTTAAATTATATATATATATATATACCGCGTTTCCCCGTTTCCAAAATTTGGGGAGGTCGCGTTTCGCTTCGCTTCCTGTTTTGGAAACTCGTTTCCGTTTCCCTGTTTCTTGCAACTTAGGTTGAACCTAATGTCCAACAATCTCCCACCAACGCGAGCTAGGTGAGTTTTGAACTCGAGACTTGTCACTCTTATACCACTTGTTGGAATCACGATTGCCATTATATCAAAACCCGTAGGCATTAGTCTCCGGTGCAATCGCTAGAGTTAGGATCCACAAGAGGTGGTTAGTTCATGTTGCGAAACACACAGGGAGTGCTGAACCCAATGTCCAACATATTGTGTATACTATATATGGGCCAACGTGAGGGTAAATTGATTAGTATGATTTTTTTTTTGAAAATGTATATGATAGTACATTACTGTATAAATAAAGTGTCCGTCAAAGCATACATTTAATGTGCCAGCTTACATCCTCATGGAAAATGCTGATTCCAGCCAAAATCTGAACTGCCAATCCTGCTCTAAACACTGTAGTCTCCCCCAAAAGAAGGGGGAAGCCGTGCCATCAAGAGTAGCTCAAGGTCTGCTGTTAAATAAAAAGGAAATTCCTAGCAACCTTCCAATATTCCATATTTTTTCTGCAACATTGTTTGGTAATCCACCACCTATCTCCCAAAATGACCCATTTTCAGTGAAGAGGGCTGACAAAAGGAATAGGATACCAATAGGCAAACCATTCCTATAATTATCTGGCACTCTGCACTCACGGAATGCATCGTTGATCTTCTTTTTTTGAGAAATTGCACAGCAACCATCTGTTTGACATGAATGGTAAAGTCTTTCTTTTACGACTTATTTCCCTCAATATAATGACCTGCTTTTGTTTTATATAGGAGGAAGATCTTAATTTGCTATGCATAAATATCTCAGTTCACTTATAATGTTTCATTATATATTATAAGATGCTCCATTCTACTCTTTTATGTACATGAAAACCAATAATAGGATATGCTACTTAGTGCGAGTTCATGCTTTTTAAAGATATGTATTTATATAAATACAGGTCAGTCATCATCCCATGATTGTTGCATGCCACTGTGAAGGTAGAGGGTGGAAATTTTGGGGAGATAGTAATTTAAAGAGCAAGTTTTGGGGTCGTTCAATTCAGCTAGATCCTGTTGGAGTTCTCACAGTGGAATTTGATGATGGTGAGGTGTTTCAGTGGAGTAAGGTACTAAAAATTTCTCATAAGAGAGCTTGGATTTCACAGTAGTTTGAACTTTGCTCATGGTTTCCTCTCTTGGATTGATTGACTAATTTCATGAGTTTTAGTTGCTTGCAGGTTACAACGTCTATATACAATTTAATATTGGGGAAACTGTACTGTGATCACTATGGGACAATGCGTATACAGGGCAATCAGGAATACTCTTGTAAACTGAAATTCAAGGAGCAATCTATAATTGATCGGAACCCTCATCAGGTAAGTGCTTATCATGTCCAGTTGCCAGTAGCAATTAGTTCATCATCAACCTGATTAATTTCAATTGGTGTATTTCAAAAGCCTTCAATAGTGTACATTTGGAATGCGTTTTGATATGAATATTTCTTCTTCTGTTTTTCAGGTTCAAGGGTTGGTTCAGAATAGGACTGGGAATACAGTATCAACATTGTTTGGGAAGTGGGATGAAAGCTTGTTTTACATAAATAGTGATGTTGCTTCAAAGTCCAAGGGTGATGATCCATCATCTGAGCCTGTCTTACTGTGGGAAAGGAGCAAACCCCCTAAGAATCCCACTAGATACAATTTAACACGCTTTGCTATAAATCTCAATGAGCTAACACCGGGGTTGAAGGTAGATTCAAAAAGATAACATCCACATATGTTTTGTCTGGAGGCAAACATTTTTTGTTGATTATTGATTTTTTTGTCTCTCTAATTTGTAACTTGAACGTTTAATTGTATATTTAGGAAAAACTGCCGCCAACAGATTCGAGGCTGAGACCAGATCAACGACATCTGGAAAATGGAGAATATGATTCGGCCAACGCAGAAAAGTTGAGGTTGGAGCAGAGGCAACGTCAGGTAAATCTTCTTGATAATCACTTAACTCTGCAGAGGGGTGCTTTTGACAAACTATTATGTTTGGGTGCCTTTCCCTAATAGTCTGCACCAAGTATTTTTACGTGATTACTGTTGATCAACATTAATTATAACCACAAATAGGAATTCATTCTAAGCCAGCGAAATTCTGACGTAAGTTTATACTGATAAACTTTGTGTATTTGAACTTTTAAGGCTAGAAAGCTCCAAGAAAGAGGATGGCAACCCCAGTGGTTTCACAAAGAGAAAGGGAACGATACATATCAGTACATTGGTGGATATTGGGAAACCAGGGAACAGAGTAAATGGGATTCTTGTCCTGATATATTTGGTCAAATTAACTCTGAGATTGTTTTGGACTAGAGGAGATTTCCTTGTCATGGATACCCACTACTGTTAACTTCTGGCATTCGTACCCCAAATTGTGCATTATGCATAGTCCCGCGCTTCTGAATTGCCCTTTGCTGGAATAAGCAGCTTGATTAAGCCATGTTGGATTTGGCTTTGGTTAGATTTATTTTCATGTAAGCTTGTATCTCTGGATATTCTTTTGTTCTGCCAATTCGCAGTTCTTCATATTATTAATGAGATTTGAACAAGGCATGGAAGATTGTGATTGATGCTGCATTCTACAATTAGATCAGGTAGAACAAATCCATTATTTCATACACTATAATATATTCATTAATGCTATCTCAACACAATTTGCAGTAGTTCTAAAGCAATCTTAAACATCTACAAATAACATCCACTGATCTGTGGTGTATTAAATTGCATGGAACATGTAATACGAGTCATTTGACCTTGTGAAAATGAATGCATATTAGATACTGAAAGAATCAAAGCCTGTTATTAAATGCAATAAATATTTCTGGAAGTCGAGAAAGATTTCCGAGAGCTGTGTTGACATGAAAATGCATCACATTAATCATACCAGATGCCCCATTGAGGATAAAGCAAGAGGTCAAGCTCCCAGAGTCACGAGATGCAATGTTGTCTTTATTAGTTTGAAGTTCCATGAATGGGTTTGGAATCTGAAATTAAGTTCCGGGAATCACAAAAGATGATGTCATGAGGAATTCTTCGAGTTCCATGGTTAGATTATGGTATTGGGCAAGATGTTATTGTATGGTATTAGAAATTTGATCTTTGGAATCTGAAATTAAGTTCCGGGAATCACAAAAGATGATGTCATGAGGAATTCTTCGAGTTCCATGGTTAGATTATGGTATTGGGCAAGATGTTATTGTATGGTATTAGAAATTTGATCCTAGTTGTTGCTCCATTTTCTATAAGAGTTGCATTTTCCTTGTTTGAATGACTTTTATATCGTATTACTGGGTGTTTAATGCTGACAGGTGCTCAGCCGGAGCAAAGGATGACATGGAAGTTGAACTAATATTACATGCTTAATACCATTATAGCAAGCCTCTCCAAGAAAATAGCGGCAGGTATGGGAATAAAAGCTATTCCCAACTCTAGGGTGTTAACATCTCTTCTAATCCTAGAGAGATTAGTGTCCAACTTGCCTTTAAATATATTGGATTCCATGTGAACATAATGAACACTAAGGGTCTTTGAAGCCAGAGGCAAGTGTTGAAGATTCTTCATTCACTACATAGTTTCATACTTAACATGACTTTGCATAATAATATGCTTTCTTCTGTTTGGTTGTTTTATAGATTATTGTGGAATGAACTATCTTGCAGGAAAAGGAAGATATATATATATACACACACACACACACGACCTGTTTAAATACAACAAAGAAAATTATATTAAGGAAAATATAGCTTAGATACCAAGAGTCACTTAGCCGGTGACTGCCTCCGATATGGGCTCTCCCCTTCCCTACCCTTGGTGTGGAAAAGAGATAAGACCCTTCGTTCCTTGATTGGGGTAGGATCAGGGATTATTTCTCGTAAGTATTTTTGGAATATGGGTGTGAGACGCGTTTTTCTCCTAAGTATTTCTCCAACGAGGCTTCGGAAGGCCCCATTCTATGTCAACCATCTATATGCTTAAAAACCTTCAGTTAACAAAGCAAAGAAGTCAACTCCAAAAAGTTCTTACAGTGAGAATGCCTTATTGTAATGTGAACATACTTTAAGTAACAAAATATTCAGCAAACGTCGTTATCTATTTCATTAGTTAAGTGTGATATAAGGTGGTGTTGGGAATTAAAACGTTGAAGGTGGTGTTTGAAAACAATTGAAGGAGATGGACATGTAGTCAGATTAGAATATGTATTTCCTTTTTGGATGTCATATTTTCAAATTCAAAGGGGTAGAGAATGTATATTTCAAAGGTTTTTTTGGGTTTCAAAATCAAGGTGAATTGTTTCAAATTAAAAGGGGTAGAGTATGTACATTTCGTAATTTTTTTTTGTTAAAACTATGGTGAATTGGTAACTTGGTTGAGTAATCTGGGCAAGACTTATGATCAAACCTTCCAACTGCCACTATAACACCAAGACTATATCCAACAGTCTGTATATTGAATATACCAAGAATATATGACTTAGCAAGAACTGAGACGTCCCATATTAACAACAAACAAAGTGACTACCTGAGGCTTCCTATTCCTCTAGCTGCATCACAACAGGCTTAAGATGTCGTTTTAGGGAATCAAACTTGGGTGGAGAGGGAGTTAACATCCCATCTTAACCACTCGGCCTTGACATACATCTCGTAGATTTTAGTAGGTCAAATCTTTAGTAGAGAGGGTCTTGTGCATAAACAATGGGGTTCCATACACCAAATTGATATCTAGTTTGGTTTTGATCTTAAATTTATATTATTATTATTATTATTATGATATTAGAAGTTTTGTTTCCTTATGGGATGACAGAGTGGTTGGCACAATGGATGTTATCCCCCTATACACGGTTTCAAATCCCACGGGGGGACATCTTTATCCTGTTGTGATAAGGCTCAAGGAGTAGAGTCTCCCACTCTCATGGAGTCTCAACTCTGCTAAGTCATAAATTATTTTCGTTAAGTTTGAAGATTACTCTAATGAGTTACTGATTCACCATAGTTAAAAAAGAAATAAAAATTCAATTTTCATTTGTTCAATTTTATCAAAACAGAGTAGTTAAAACTATATCAACTATGAGTTGAATATTGTATCTTTGATCTATGCTATCTAAATAAACTAGGATATGATAAGTGATGATCCAAATGTAATTTGGGTAAAAGTAAAAAAGAAAAAGGAAAAAATGGTTAGAAAAACCTTTAGTTAGATAAACTATTTTTTTTAGGTAGATAAACCATTTAAGTAAATTGGAAAAAAAAACATGTTCAGAAAATCCTTGAAGTAGATGAAACATTATATATATATATATATATATATATATATATATATTTGTAAATTTATTTGATTGATTTATGTTGATAGCAAAAGATATTACATTGGGAATCCTTCATACCCATAAGTAGATGAAACATTATATATATATATATATATATATATATTTGTAAATTTATTTGATTGATTTATGTTGATAGCAAAAGATATTACATTGGGAATCCTTCATACCCATAACTGACCTAGGGGATCCTGACTGCCTTCTAGGGTAGAAAAAGACATAACAAAGACTAAACATAGCAAAAAATTAGAAGATGGGACTAAACTGGATTGCACAAAGGTTTGGAACTACAACAAAATGTATTGTGATTCTCTAATTTCCTTGAGGCTTTGACTCAGGCAAACAAAATGCCAAAATTGAAATAGCATAGTAAACAATCAGACACCATTGGCATTATTAACAAAACAATATTCTATTGTTTACAAAAAATGAGTATCTTCCAACCGTAAAAATTAGAACAAAATGCATGGTGGACTTATTAGTCCAAAATGATAACTGGGGAATGAGGAGAAGAGTTTGCATGGGTTGTGTTCATAGCCTCGTCTTGATGATCATTGGAGTTAGTCTTTGAATGTAAGACCACAAAGCATTCCACTTTAATCTGACCACTATATCATCCAAATTGTACACGATATCTCTCAATATCATCTTAATCTCCTCCTGACTTGCAAAGAGCTTGTAGTTGTTAATCTTCTTGTCATGTGTTACGATGCCGAGTAGTGTTTCCAAGTGACAGTGCAACATTATTGAGTGAAGGAAGTACAATCTTATCCTCCGAAACTTACTTAGGTTCGGAACCCATTGAAGACTGTTGCCTCTAATTTCTGAGTCAAAGTGTTATTTGCGATCCCTGAACTCCTCGACTTCTAAATGTAGAATTTCCTTTTTGACCTCGAGAGATAGATGAGCCATATTAAACTTATAATGATTTTTAAGAATGTTTTGGACATCCATGACTTGTCTAAAAAATATATATATAAAATATCATACAACACTTGGTACATTATAATATTGTAGAAATTATATACACTAAGCATGCATACATCCAGATTCCCTTGATCTCACAATATTCAACTTCTTGCAAAATAAAGAATCATTCCACTGTTAATCTTTTGCGGAAAATTAATTGCAAACACATGTGAAGCATAAATAAAAAAAATCGCACATAACACAGTTGTTTAATGGGAAAGCCTGGAGCTAAACACTCCAGCTATCATATATTATATATCATGGAGATCATGTAACAATTTCATACATAGCTCAGTACATCAAGCTCTCAGTACAATCAATCGTCACACACTAATCAGAAGAAATCTGCAAATCCATGCACCGATTTCTTGCCACCTGCTAGCCTGCTTCCACTACGCAATCCTTGCTGAAGAATAGCTCTGAATGAATTCGAATTACCCTTGCCTTGACTGCGCAATCCTTATTGACAACTCCAATGTGTGTGTGGTGCAATCAATGCATCACTATAGTCACAACAGATAGTCCATCTTGCCCTTTCACCTATCTCTCCACTGGGTCTCCATTGGAATTGACATGCACTGTAGTTAACTGCTATATTGTTCAGTTGATTAATGAGTTATTATTTGTGAATTAATTAACTAATTAATTCACTCCACTCTCACTAGTGTATCACGAATCACCATCAACACGAATCACCATCAACAGTTGCAGGAAACTTGCTGCTTCTTTCATTCACCCATCAGAAAAAAAAGTCACCAAGAGGTCCAGAACTCGAAACCCATCCTCTCTCTTTCTCTCTTTCTTAAATACAAACAAAAGCAGTTTGTAACTGCTCAAGCTTCTTGAAACCCCTAGACTGCCCAAAACTGTTAAAATGCTTATTACATTGCAATCAAGGACACCATCGTAGCTTCGATCTTAACAAAGAAAACAAAATAACACTTGAAATATAATCCTTTTGCTGAATCTGATTTGTTGCTGATGTGTCTCGTTTCGTTTTGGCTACGATGTCTTAACAGTTTGCATAAGCGCATCTGCACCCGAATCTTCCCATGATTTTGCGTTTTGAACACTGTCATCATGTCACTCGCTACTTGACTCTGCCTCTTCTGCTCGTGCCTGTTGCGTTCCGTCTTCTCTTCTCCTTTGTTCTGCGTCGGGTCACTTACTCAAGTCCACTGCCCGTGTTCAGACTCTCTTTCATTATCAAAGTGTAACCGCTTTTAAGACTTCTACACGTAGTGTCGGGTCTTTTTCCACTCGAGTCTACTCCTGAATTCAACCTTTCTTCATAAACCGCTGCAAGACTTGGACTTGAAATATGTTCTATTCACCCCTGAAGAATGCATTGCGTCCGCTTTCTATTGCATTTCGACGTTTCACCGGTTTTACGTTATAATCCTCCTTTTCATCCTTCGATGCGATTTAATGTTGAAATTTTGTTACCGGAGGACAGGTGGTTCCCTAAGGCTTTGATCTTTGGCCTAGGGAAAAGTGTCCAAAAGAATTTAATTTTTCTCATAAAGTGACTTTATAAAGTTATAAAGTCAAATCTAATTTAAAAGTGACTTTAAGTGATAAAATTACTAAGTCTAATTTTAAAGTGACTTTAATAAAATCAATGTGAAATTAGAAAGTGAAAAGTGACTTTAGAAATAAATTATTAAGAGGGTCTTTATTAAATTGGGGTGAATTAAAAAATAGAAAGTGATTTAAATGAGCATTTAATTTCAGCCCTAGATCTAAAGCTATTTCAACCATTGGATTTAGGGATTCCCCAAAAGTCACTTAAGGTTAGGTTAAAGGAAGAAAATGAGAGAAAATATCATTCATTCTTTCATGAGCAGATTGAGAGAAAGCTAAGGAGATTTTTCTGAGCAGTGAGAAGAAAGAGAGCAGTAGTGAGGAGATTCAACAAATTCGTATATCAGCATTTATTGGCACAAATTGCTGAGAATTTAGAGGGCTGTAGGTTAATCAAAAATTTTCTTCTTGATAATTACTTGTGACCTTACTTGTAATACTTATGTCTTCTTCTTCTTTTAGTTTAGTTAATCTTTCATCAAGTCAATTATCAAAATGCATGAGACACAAAAATTAGGCTCCTAGAGCCAGGGAAAAACCTCTATTCCTTGAACAGTAGGAAGGTAAATCAAAGATTTACCTTCCTCACTATCGCTGTTTCTTCTCCTTATGAAGATTATCTCATGTATTACTTCTTCAAGTCAACAGTCCTTAACAATCCTTACTGCAATCAAAACCGTACTCTTGATATACGTAATCTTCATCATGTATCACTGTCTCAGATCCGCATTCTATACTCTACACTGTGACCTTCACTTATCTGCATTGTAACACTCCCTTTTTCTCTGTACTGTTTACTGGAATATATCCGCACTGTCTCCTGATATATGTCTACTATATGTCAGTGCTTTTTATCCAAATAGATCCGTAATATTCTGCAAATATTCCTGTCTTTTATTCGCAATTTCTCCCTGTAGTCGATTCGATCTTGTCCACAATGCTTGTTGTGGTAAACCTGTAATCCTTCCAAACATATACGCAAGCTTTTTTCTGATTTATCCGTGTTCAATTCAAAGGTATCTGCACTTGTGGTTGTATATTATACCCACACTTCAAGTTCGTATTTTACCTACGTAACATCTTAGAAACAGTCCGCAATTTTCTCCTGTATTGGCTTTAGAATTGTCTGTTATTCTATTTCTATCTGCACCCAAACTATGTATTACAAATGATCTGCAACTATAGTTATATATATACATGACTGTGCTTGCTATTAGGCCGACCATCTAGCTGAGTGATAGGCCAACTTGTCCATTGTGAATAAGCTGAAATGAATTGTGATTTCTTCATTATTTAATGTGGCAACCTTTGTTGTAACTACAACTTGACTTTCATTGTTGATTATGGGCTAGACTGCCAGCAAGGCCTTGGAGCATATATGACACATAATTACATTTTATATCTTTGACTCCTTTTCATATTTACATAGTCAACATGAAGACCGATCTAGTTACATTTTACAACACTCCCTCTTAACTAGGGAGGTATTCATATAGTTACATGATCACTTTGAAACTAAAGAATATCATAAGAAAAATTGGATTGGTAATCACATCTATATAGCATCATATCAACTACCATTGTCCTAGTGCAAGGCCTTGACTAATAGCTCCATCTCTTCAACGAGACAATGGGCTTCCATGCGGGCCAGACACATGACTTATAGACACCTTCGGCATTGTCTCTCCAAGGTACATACTCCACCCGGGTGTTCCCAAAATATGACCTTCTTGGACTATTTTTCTCTTGGGTAGCTAGCCCTCAAAGAATATTGGTCCTCGACTACTCTTATCTTGAATGCCCTATCACATTCTCAAAGAGTATGGAATGCCAAATGATTACCCAATCCTCCATTCTGTCTTCCCAAGACCAGAATGATGTGTCTGTCTCTCCCTCTCAACCAGGGAGGACCTTATTCCACAAGGGATTGTACTCATTCTTATACAAGGAATGTACCTAAGCTCATCCTTAGGAATTACCAAGTTTCTTCCAAGTAACAAACTTACTATCAGGCTCCCTCTTAACCAGGGACCTCTAGTAGCAATGGGGAGACACCCAGATGCTCATGAAGAATTCCTATCCTTGATGTCATGGATTTCGATATCGAGGAATCTCCAAATTTTAGCTTCATAGGGCACAGATCATCCATCACTTCCATCCCGAGTTATGTTAGTCTATTTAAGAGTGATTCATCAGACTTCCTTTATCTGGTCCATTGTTATGCCATCCTGCTTTCCTTTGAATCATTTCCAAGGATCATACATCATTTCTCATGATTAGCATCCCTGCACAAATTCATCTAGATAAACATATTCATATTAACTAAAGTTACCTTAGTAATGATCTTTGACCATGACATCTTCCTTTAGGCATCAACATCCTTCATACTGATTGACACATCTCCTAATGATATGGTTTTGCCATGGGTCTTCATCTTTACTAGACTTCCGTTAGAGTGTACTATCTTCCCAATTGATTTTTTAGTCACATCTTCTTGGTCTCCGGATGGTAATTGCCTCTTGATATGGTTGCATTTCATGATCTCTTCCTTTCTGTGCATTCTCCATTCCCAGGAACTTACACATTTCTAGTTCCTTGTTCATATACAACCACCTCATATTTCATGAGGACATATTATGTTGATTTAATCTGTTTTTTGCATTGATATATACTTCTCCATAGATCATACTTCTAAGTACATACGTTCATTACCTGCAACCTTAAAACATAACATCGCAACATCCAATGTCATCATATAAATATATACACACTTCATACCTTTTTCCCTTGAGTCATCTTGTAGCAATTTTTAGGAATGAATAGCTTCATTTCCTTGGCTTGTTTCATCAATATATCATCACATCCAGAAGTATGTTTTTATGATGACCCTTGCTCTTGATGACTACTTTCTCAAAGTTTGTCAAAGAGGTTTTCCCGGAGTTGATTCACCAGGAGCTCCTGCGATGCTTAGATGAGGATGCTACATTGCTTCCTATCATAGAGACCACAAGTTGAATGAGGTAATTTTATTGTCTATTTGTTACGTTGTCCATCTTATCGTCTTTTCCAGATTTCACAGTTGAGATCTTATGAAGATATCCCTTCATTCTTTGATACCTCAATTTTGTGTAAATCGAGTCTAAGTGACATAACCTTTTTTATTGCATAGAATAGTTCTTTCAGCTTATCATATATTCTCTTGGTGTCTCCAATCTTTCATAGACTTTTCATGACTTTTCTTTATTCGAGGACTGTGACTATCCTCCTTATGCAAGGATTCTTGGTAACCTAACCAACTTATAGATCTCCCTGCAAAAACAAAGTCACTTAACCAAATTTGATTATAGAATGAAAGATACTTACTTGATAAGTGAGGATAAAGTCTTCAGCTTGACTTCTTCAATGGTTGTTGAGAAAATATGTGTTAGTGATTTCTCTTTGGATGATCTTCTTTAAGGATAAGGATTAGGTCCTTGTTCTAATGATGACAAACCCTTCTTTTGGTTGTCTATGTCTTGTGCTATTTCTGTCATGAAACAAAGGTCTCATTTTGATACTGAAATCATTCTTTTAAGATAGCACTATATTATTGTGATTGCACTGTGAGTTCTCAAAGATTGCGGTGTTTGCACAAGAATCATCTTATCTGTAGCAACACCGAATCATGTACCAACATATAGTATCAAAGTGGGTGATTATAGTAATGTTAATGTAGATAAAACTAGACCTGAAGTATCACTCTGAACTGCACTAGGTATGCTGAGAAGTATAGTAGTTAGACTATTGAAATGAGTTTGTGAAAAATACTCCTGAAATTAGCTCGAGATGATCCGAACTGTTCACTGTGACATTCAGACTGTGATTGCTTCTCGGAAATTTCAGAGAATCCTCCTTTGACTTGCTTAGATGTTTTTGAAATTTGATCCGTAAGTGTCTGTTAGATGCCCTTCCTTAACTGTTACCATAGCTCCAATACCATGTTGAGAATTTAGAGGGTTGTAGGTTAATCACAAATTCTCTTCTTGATAATTACTTGTGACCTTACTTGTAATACTTAAGTCTTCTTCTTATTTTAGTTTAGTTAATCTTTCATCAAGTCAATTATCAAAATGCATGAGACACAAAAATTAGGCTCCTAGAGCCAGGGAAAAACCTCTATTGCTTGAACAGTTGGAAGATAAATCAAAGATTTACCTTCCTCACTATTGTTGTTTCTTCTCCTTATGAAGATTGTCTCACGTATTACGTCTTCAAGTCAACAGTGCTTAACAATACTTACTGCAATTAAAGCCGTACTCTTGATATGCGTAATCTTCATCCTGTATCACTGTCTCAGATCCGCATTCTATACTCTGCACTGTGACCTTCACTTATCCGCATTGTAACACTCCCTTTTTCTCTGCACTGTCTACTGGAATATATCTGCACTGTCTCCTTATATATGTCTACTATATGTCATTACTTCTTAACCCAAACAAATCTATAATATTCTGCAAATATTCCAGTCTTTTATTTGTAATTTCTTCCTGTAGTTGATTCAGTCTTGTTCGCAATGCTTACTGTGATAGGTCCGCAATGCTTGTTGTGGTAAACCTGTAATCCTTCCAAACATATCCGCAAGCTTGTTTTTGATTTATCCGTGTTCAATTCAGAGGTATCCGCACCTGTGGTTGTATATTATATCCACACTTCAGGTTTTCATTTTACCTCTGTAACATCTCAGAAACGGTCCGCAATTTTCTCCTGTATTGACTTTAGAACTGTCCGTTATTCTATTTCTATCTGCACCCAAACTATGTATTACAAATGATTCGCAACTATATTTATATATATACATGATTGTGCTTGTTATTAGGCCGACCATCTAGTTGAGTGATAGGCCGAATTGTCCATTGTGAATAGGTTGACATGAATTGCGATTTCTTCATTATTTAATGTGGCAACCTCTGTTGTAACTACAACTTGACGTTCATCGTTGATTATGGGCTAGACTGCCAGCAAGGTCTTGGAGCATATATGACACATAATTACATTTTATATCTTTGACTCCTTTTCATATTTACATAGTCAACATGAAGACCGACCTAGTTACATTTTACAACACAAACCCCAAAGCAGAAAATCCGTACAGCAGGAGAGAGAGGCACTGTTTCCAAGAAAGGAGGCACAAAAATCGAGGAAGAGGGCAGCAGCATTAAGCACGCAGTCCAAGGTAGAAAATTGGGCATGGATTTCGAGGAGAGGAGCTGCTGATATTTTCGGCACAAAAATCGAAAAAAAAGACAACAACTACAACATGGTTTTCCAAGCAGTTTCTTGGCTCAGATTTTGAGGAGGGATGCTATGCAAATACGTATAGTCCATACAGTTCCATACAGCCTGTTTCGACATGCTTCCCGAGGTGGTCGTACAACATTTATTGCTGTCATTAAAGCTGTAATATTTTTTATTTTGCAAGTCGCTGATTTGGCACAATTTTGGTCGCTGGAATTTTTCACTGTGGTTTTCAGTTTCACTATAAAAGAAATATTCAGTAAATAAAGAGAAGCTTTCGAACTGGTTTTCTCCAAGAGTTGTAGGGGGTTTTTCCAGGGTCAAGTTGACAAAAAATCAACATGTCTATTTTCTATATGTGGCTGATTTATTTTTCTGAGTTTTATTTCTGCATTTCAGCATTGTGAAATTTCCAGAATTTGTGTTTTCAGAAAATATTTATTTTTCCAACTTGTTGAATGTATGGCTATGGGAATGGACATTTAAATTTATGGGAGAAATAAGGAGAAACTGAAAACCGGGGTTGGGTACAGAAATTTTTACATGGTATCAAAGCTATTTTGCTGAAAAGTGCAGTTTGGGACAACAAGAAAAAAAAAATTACGAGAAGCTAAATTTTCACACAGAAATCAATACCTTTACTACAACAGTGTCATTTTCAGTTTATTTAGGACAACAAGCATGTCTTTGGGCTTGAGGGTGGAGGATAGGTTGGATGAGCATAGTAACTACAATGTATGGAAGGAAAGAATGCAGAGCATCTTTGAGGAGGAAGAAGTCTGGGGTATAATGGAGAATACCCAACAACACCTTGTTAATGTGTCTACTGATGTTGTTCAGTTGACAAACTTTAATAAGAAGAATAACAAGGGTAAGAGAATGATTTTGGATGGTATTAAAGACCATGTCATTCCTCATGTGAGATGAAATAGATTTTCTCATGAGATGTGGACTGCCTTGACCAATCTCTACCAGAGTACCAATGAGAACAGAAAAATGGTCCTACGGGTGAAGTTAAAGACCATTAAGATGGGTAAGACTGATAGTGCTACTAGATATTTCACAAATATCACTAATGTGAGAGATGCATTGGTAGCTGTTGGAGAGGTCATTCCACCCACTAAGTTGGCGCGGATTGCAGTGAATGGCCTTCTCAGTTCATGGTTGAACTTTGCTGATAGGGTTTGTGCACGTGACACCCTTCCTACTTGGGAGAGGTTCTGGGATGATTGCATACAGACTGAAATTAGAAAGATCTAGCTTGGGGTAGCCAAACCTGTTGAGCAGGATGAGGATGTAGCACTATTAGCAGGAGGCAAGAAAGGCAAGGGAAAGAAGCAAGCTTTCACAAGCAGTGGTGGGGGCAAAGGCAAAGGTAAAGGTAATCAGGTGAACACGCAAAAGGACTATTCCAAGGTGAAGTGTTGGAATTGTCAGAGGATGGGACAGTATGCAGTTGTGTGTCCGAAGAAGAAGAAGAAGGGGAAGAACAAGATCATGGTAGCATCAACAGAGATAGAGGACTTTACGGATATCTTTGGCCGAGAGTTTGGGTTCATTGCTTGTGAGTCTAGTAGTGGAGGATCACCTGCCACGGACGATGAGAGGGAGTGTGCATTTCCCTCCATTAGTGGAGCATCTTCAGGTATCTGGTATGTTGACAAATCCGTGAGTACTTCTTAGAGCTTTTAGAGAGTGGCACTGATATAGAGGTAGTACTCGGATATGACAACGTTGTTAGAGCAGTCGGTGTGGGGACATTGACATTTGATAGGGAACCCAAACCTCCCTGGAAGGTGTCAGATGTTCTATACGTGCCAGGGATGAGGAAGAACCTCATATCTGTCTCAACATTGGAGGACAGAGGGTATGAGATATTGTTCAGGAGAGGACATGTGCTTATATATCCCAGGGTTGCTATAGCTAAATCAGCTAGAGTGATTGGTGTATGCCATGCAAAGGTGTACAAGTTGCATTTCAGCCCCTTTTGGCATTGAGTAGTAGTACTAGCAGCAGAGCTAGCAATTGAGAGGTGTGTGAGATTTGGCATCGCAGGATGGGGCACATGTATCATGGAGCCTTGAGGACATTGTGGGAGATCACTACAAGTGTGCCAGATTTCAATACTGATCACTTTAATACATGCAGAGGATATGCTATGGGAAAGTTTTCCAAATCTCCTTTTCCCAGCAATGACCACAGATTGACTGGGATACTTGATTTGATTCATTCCGATGTGAGCGGTCGGACGTCTCATGTTTCCTTGAGTGGATACGAGTATTATCTTTTATTCATTGATTATCACTCCAGGAGGACTTGGATTTATTTCTTGAAGGCCAAGAGTGAGGTTTTTAAGTGGTTTCAGGAATTCAGAGCTCTTGTGGAGACTCAAACAGATCAGAATATCAAGTCCCTGAGGTCGGACAATGGAGGGGAGTACACCCTTGGTGAGTTTGTTGATTATTGTGCGGAGGCAGCATTAGGAGGGAGTTCACAGTTCCTTAGCAAGACGGGGTTGTAGAGAGGAAAAACAGATCCATCGGAGGGGCTGCCAAAGCCATGCTACATGATTAGGGGTTACCATTGTTTTTGTGGGTAGAGGCCTGCAACACTGCTATATATTTGCAGAACATGATTCCGTATCGTGCCTTGGGGCATGTGACTCCGAAGGAGGCTTTTTCTGGGAAGAAGCTTGATGTTGGTCATCTTCATATCTTTGGGTGTATTGCATACTCCTACGTACCCAAGGAGAAGAGGACCAAGCTAGAGCCCACCGCAGAGAAGGGTACCTTTGTGGGCTATAGTGAGACCTCAAAAGCCTTTCGGATTTATATTCCTGCATAGAGGAGAGTTGTTGTCAGGTGGGATGTGAAGTTTGAGGAGGACAGGGCTTTCAGGAGGTCACGGGAGTTAGAGTATCTGAATCAGCCAGACCCTCAAGAGCAGCTGAGTCAGTCACAGGGATCCAGTGGGAAGGGATTAGGAGGTCCATCGATTACGGTGTAAGGTCCATTAGTGAACAATGGCTCGTAGAGTCAGAGGGGTGGTGCTTCGGGAAGCGTGCAGAGTAGTCCGCAGAGCAGTTCACTAGGGAGTCCACTGATGGACAGTTCACATGGTACTTCAGCATCTACAGGTTCAGGTTCAGGCAGGAGGACAACAAACAGACAGTCAGGAGTTCATGCTCCTGAGGAGGAGGAGTTTCATTCTCTGGTGGGAGAAGTGTGCTCAGAGAAGAGGAAGCCCAAGTGGTTTCATGATACCTTGAGAGAGGCCACATATGTTGTTGGGCTGAAGAGGCCGGTCAGAGAGAGTAGACCACCTGAGAGGTTCTGTAGCTATATGGCAATGGTTGCCAACATCATTGACTTTGAGCCTTCTAGCTATGAAGAGGAAACTAGCCAACAGGTCTAGAGAGAGGCCATGCAGGAGGAGTATTCTTCTATCATGAAGAATGATGTTTGGGAGGTGGTGTCGAGGCCTGAGGGAAAATCCGTGGTTACTTCCAGATGGCTTTACAAGGTAAATCATGCTACAGATGGAAGCATTGAGAAATTCAAGGCAAGGTTTGTGGCTAGAGGGTTCTCCCAGGTAGAGGGAGTAGATTATGAGGAGACCTTCGCTCCCGTGGCTCGATATACTTCGATTTGCTCCATCATATTGATAGCAGCCGAGATGGGTTGGAAGATCCAAGAGATGGATGCGATGACTGCATTTGTCAATGGCTTCATACAAGAGGAGGTGTACATTGAGCAACCATAAGACTTTGAGGTGCATGGGAAGGAGTCCCATGTGTGCAGATTGAAAAAGGCCCTTTATGGCCTGAAGCAAGCTCCCAGAGCTTGGTACTCCAAGATAGATACATACTTGCAGGGGATGAGTTTCACAAAGAGTGATGCAGATCCGAACCTTTAATTTATTGTGATAGGTGAGGAGCCTCTCATTTTGGTATTGTATGTGGATGACTTGGTCATTACGGGTGCAAAGAGACTCATAGAGAGCTGCAAGAGAGATCTTGCGTCGGAGTTCGAGATTAAGGAAATTGGCTTGATGCATTACTTTTTGGGCTTGGAGGTGTGGCAGGAGGAGGGGCATTTATTCCTGCTTGTGGACATCCTTGGCAGATTCCACATGGAGGATTGTAGACCCATGTCGACACTGATGATCACCAACTGGAAGAAGCTTCAGATTTCGAGTTGGTGGATCCCACATTGTATAGATAGCTGATTGGTTCCTTGATGTATTTGGTCGACACTAGATCAGATATATGTTTTGCAGTCAACACGATGAGCCAGTTCATGTGTGAGCCCACGAGGGTGCACTGGGTTGCTGCAAAACACATTTTGCGATACTTGCAAGGGACAATGGAGTATGGTCTAGATTATAGGCAGGGAGATGGAGTGAGATTGGCAGGTTACACTGATTCTGATTGGGCAGGTTGTGCTTCTGATAGGAAGAGCACTTCAGGGTGTTGTTTTGGGTTGGGTTCGGTAGTGGTGTTGTTGTTCAAAAGAACGCAACAGTCAGTAGCATTGAGTTTAGCGGAAGTAGAGTACATGGCAGCCAGTCTAGCTAGTTGTGAGGCCATATGGCTTCACAAGATGTTGTTTGGCTTATTTGGTCAGCCGTTGAGACCTTCAGTGATTTACTGTGATAATCAGAGTTGCATTAAACTCACGGAGAATCTAGTATTTCATGACAGGTCAAAGCATATCGAGATCAAATATCATTTCATCAAAGATTATGTTCAGAAGGGAGCTGTGAAGCTTGAGTATATTCCCACTGATGAGCAGGTTGCAAATATTCTTACTAAAGCCTTACCACGGAGAAAACATGTCTACTTCAGAGACAAGATGGGTGTGGTGAGGAACACCTTCTTCGATAAGAGGGAGTGTTGAAATTTGGTTACTGGAGGACAGGTGGTTCCCTAAGGCTTTGATCTTTGGCCCAGGGAAAAGTGTGCAAAAGAATTTAATTTTTCTCCTAAATTGACTTTATAAAGTTATAAAGTCAAATCTAATTTAAAAGTGACTTCAAGTGATAAAGTTACTAAGTCTAATTTTAAAGTGACTTTAATAAAGTCAATGTGAAATTAGAAAGTGAAAAGTGACTTTGGAAATAAATGACTAAGAGGGTCTTTATTAAAGTGGGGTGAATTAAAAAATAGAAAGTGAGATTTAAATGAGCATTTAATCTCAGCCCTAGATCTAAAGCTATATCGGCCATTGGATTTAGGGATTCCCCAAAAGTAACTTAGGGTTATATTAAAGGACGAAAATGGGAGAAAAAATCATTCATTCTTTCATGAGCAAATTGAGAGAAGAGGAAAGAAAGCTAAGGAGATTTTTCTGAGCAGTGAGAAGAAAGAGAGTAGCAGTGAGGAGATTCAGCAAATCCGTACAACATTTATTGGCACAAATCCCAAGGCAAAAAATCCATGCAGTAGGAGAGAGAGGCATTGTTTCCAATAAAAGAGGCACGAAAATCGAGGAAGAGGGCAGCAACATTAAGCACACAGTCCAAGGCAGAAAATTGGGCATGGATTTCAAGGAGAGGGGTTGTTCTGTACAACCTATTTTGGCATGCTTCTCGAGGTGGCCGTACAATTTTTATTGTTGTCATTAATGCTGTAATATTCTCTGTTTTGCAAGTTGTTGATTTGGCACAATTTCCGAGGCGGTGTGCAAGCACAGAAATCGAGATAAGTCTGTAAATTTGGTTGCTGGAATTTTTTACTGTGGTTTTCTGTTTCACTGTAAAAGAAATATTCATAAAATAAAGAGAAGCTTTCAAACTGGTTTTCCGCAAGAGTTGTAGGGGGGTTTTTCCAGGGTCAAATTGACCAAAAATCAGCGTGTCTATTTTCTGTGTGTGGCTGATTTATTTTCTGAGTTTTAATTCTGCATTTCAGCACTGTGAAATTTCCAGAATTTGTGTTTTCAGAAAATATTTATTTTTCCAGCTTGTTGAATGTATGGCTACGGGAATGGGCATTTAAATTTATGGGAGAAATAAGGAGAAACTGAAAACCCGGGTTGGAAACAGAAATTTCTACATTTAACACAGGAAATGCTTTACATCCGGATTTGAAATCCTTTGGAGTTCACCTTTGAAACTACATCGCATCTGGGCTCTTTATCGCACTTCACAAGTTTAAGAATTTTGCAATATTTGCGATTTCACGATTTCACAAATCGATTGGAAAACCTTATCGCATGCACTATGCGATATACTTCGTGTCGCATCGCCACCTTCCGTATTTATCGCATCACAACTTAAATCACTTATCGTGCGAAGACTTAGCAATAAACACAAAAATTGCCAATGTGGGATATGTGCCAACCGTCTTCTGTGATTTGGTCTGTCCATCGCTCATTATCATTTATGCGACTTGATCCTCACCATCCATATCTGCTTCACTCTGGTTTTCCGACCTGACCCATGTGCTTACGACTTTCTCCATTTTCCGACTTGACACGTTGAACTGCACGTGCCCTCCTGCACTTCTCTGAACGCAAACCCAACTCTACCCGCGCATTCACAACTCCTTCACGCCTTTGCTTCATTGGTTTTGGTTCGAGTGCACATGTGATGATGAATCCTCGTTGAGCTTGTGGTTATCCTTTCGAGCATATTACAAGTCTTCTTGAGATTTTAACAATTGTTCCTCAATAACCTTGAATTGCTCAGAACCTCTCTTGACTTTTACTTGAGTCAAATTAGGCTACAACATCTGGCTCCAATAGGGGACAACACTTTGGTAGCAAAGTGCTGAGAACTTGTAGATTCGTAGCCTTTATTGGGCATGCAGTCAAAGAGCACCTGTAGATCAATAGCCTATATTGGGCATGGATTCAAGGAGCACCTGTAGATTAGTAGCCTTTATTGGGCATGGAGTCAATCCAAAATGGGAATTGATTCAGTATGAAATCCTCTCAAAACCTGCTACACTTTGGACCCCTTCCTTTATTCTTAAACTGAAAATACCAAACCAGAAATACTGCAACTAAAAATTCTCAACTTCTGAGCTTATTTATGCATTACTCCTAGATATGTGTTCATGTCTGAACTCAATCAAGTGAAGTCAACCTTCCAATGGCACCAATCCAACATTTGCATGTTAGACCGCATGCTTGCATACTGTTGAAATTTGAAGATCACAATAGGGAGATATCATGAAAATTTTCCAGATACAAAGCTTCGCACATACCTTTGCATAAATGTTTGTTGCTGATAAAAGGAAGTTTCCATATAGTCTGCCACTGGATCATAGAACTGATGAGACCAGTTTTTTGCTGCCTCTTTTTCTTGAACATCTTGCTGATGTAGACCTCTTTGAATAGGGCAACTTCCTTCACTGTTTGACTCCTCAATTTGAGGTTATATGTGATAAGATTTATTGTTTTATGATGACAACCATTTAGGCCAGAAAGAGGAATCTAAGGTTTGTTCCTCATAATGTTGATGTTCTTCATATAATGCCAATTCTTGACAAAAATCTTCCCCCTCCTGCAAACACACCCGAGTAGTTCCGCTTGTTTCTCCTCTATTCACAAAATCATTAAAATTATGAAAATTATAATGATCTTCTAGGCTTTCAGCGGGTAGTTTAGTTGTTGCAACGGATTTTTGACCAGAATCTTCATAATTCTTAAATTCTTGTGTTTCAACAATACAGGAATCCCCTGACCCCTTTTGAAAATCTTTGTTCATCTCCGAATTTGCATTCTCTTGTAAAGAAATTCCAACTTTTTCTTGACAGGCCCTTTTGTCTTCAACAAAACTTGTTCTTTCAACATGACAAGAAAAATTTCTACAAGCCCACACATTATCTTCGATTTCCTGTGCATAAAGTAACATCAGCTCTAGAGTGCAAGGCTTTCTCTCCTTGAGATAAAAATCCAAGACAACAGAAAGATCCCTCAAATAGTAAACCATAGTTGTAGCTTCAGGAGGCCAAATCTCTTTTGGAATGCTAAAATAAAAGTTTTGAAACCTCCTATTAAACTCAGCAATTGATTCATTGCTCTGCCTCTGGATAGAATATAATTCCAAAAGGTGCTTTTCATATGACTTACGCTGGCCCCAATATCTAAGAAATATATCTTGAAAACCTTGCCATGAAATAATTGAACTTGCTTCCAAACACTGGAAACATTGCTGAGCACCCTGCTTTAATGAATGACAAAACATCCTTAAAGCCACGTCTTCATAAATAATTTGAAATTTGTCCAGAAAGTACTCAAATTCCAAGATATGTTGTTCAACGGAAATATCCTCCTCCTCTCCAGAAAAAACTTGGCAAAAATTTGAATCCTTTTGAAGGATATTGATGGAGGACTGTGGGCAGGACCAAGGGTTTGAAAATCACCTTGGTTTCAAGCTGGAAACAAGCGGATTGCTGATGAGGTAGAATATTATCACCCAAAGATGATGAATCATCACCTTTATGCCCGGATTGTGATAAATTATCTTCAGGAATTGTAATGCAACATTCATCTCTCCTCTCATATTTAGGAGATAAAGTTGTGTCAAGATCAATAATACAATCGGAAGAAAAATCTTCTTTCTCCAATAAAGAATGTACATTTTGGGCCTTATAATCTTCTAAGAATATAAAGCTGGAAACAATCTTCTTCATATGTAAGGGAAAATAGACCACCAAACTGATAATGAAAAATAAAACTTCCTTTAAACGATTCAAACTCTCATATCTACATTTTCCACAGTGCTTTCTCATTTTCTTGCCCACAGAATTCCTCATCTAATGAAACCTTCATCAGTGGAGTCGCAAGGTGAATAATAAACAACCAAATTTGTATCTAAATCTTGTTCACCATCAATAAATAGATTTCAATACCCAGGGAAAAATAACTCCGTGCCTTCGTCCACGGCAACGGCGCCAGAAAATGTTGTATCTTAAGAGACAATCCCTTGGTTGTGAAAGGAATCAATGCTTAAGACATTTTAAAAGTGTGTCACAGAAATAATTTTATCATAAGGTCTCGGTTCTATCCCACCGGAAACTAGTTTTCTAAAACCCTTAATGATCTGGAATAATAAAAGATTTCATAATGCCATTGACAGCCGATATCTGAATGGAAAAGACGAACTGCAGGGGAAACTCAAAGTAATATGTTGTAAACACAGAATCTTTTACTTTTAAGTTTCAGAGGAAATTCATGGAGAGAGGGGAAACTCAAAATAACATGTTGTAAACACAAAATCTATTACTTTAAAGTTTCAGAGAGAGTTTGTGGAGATAGGGGAAACTCAAAATAATATGCTGTAAATACAGAATCTATTACTTTTAAGTTTCAAAGAGAATTTGTGAAGGGAGAAGTGATGGAGTGAAGGAGCGCTTATTAAGGATATTTAACTCACTCTTACAAACGTAAATCAGAGACCAACTAATTCTTTACTTCACTTCATTCAAGGAAGAAACCACATAAAATGGCACAAGAAACACTAATCACCATCAACAGTTTCAGGAAACTTGTTGCTTCTTTCATTCACCCATCAGAAAAAGAAGTACAAAATGTAGTCCCAAAGAGGTCCAGAACTCGGAACCCTTCCTCTCTCTCTCTCTCTTCCTTAAATACAAACAAAAACAGTTTGTAACTACTCAAGCTTCTTGAAACTCCTATACTGCCCAAAATTGTTAAACTACTTATTACATTGCAATCGATGACACCATCGTAGCTTTGATCTTAACAAAGAAAACAAAATAACACTTGGAATATAATCCTTTTGTTGAATCTAATTTTGATTTGTTGCTGATGTGTCTCGTTCCGTTTCGGCTGTGATGTCCTAATAGTCTGCATAAACGCATCTCCACCCGACTCTGCCCATGATTTTGCGTTTCGAACACTGTCATCATGTCACCTTCTACCCGACTCTGCCTCTTCTGCTCGTGCCTGTTGCGTTCCGTCTTCTCTTCTCCTTTGTTCTGCGTCAAGTCACTTACCCAAGTCCACTACCCGCGTTCAGAGTTTATTTCATTATCATGGCGTAACCGCTTTTAAGACTTATGCACGTAGTTTCGAGTCTTTTTCCACTTGAGTATACTCTCACGTTCAGCCTTTCTTCATAAACTGCCGCAAGACTTGGACTTGAAATATATTCTATTCACCCCTGAAGAATGCATCACATCTGCTTTCTATCGCATTTCGGCGTTTCACCGGTTTTACGTTATAATCCTCCTTTTCATCTTCCAATGCGATTTAACACAGGAAATTCTTTACATCCGGATTTGAAATCCTTTGGAGTTCACCTTTAAAACTACATCGCATCCGGGCTCTTTATCGCACTTCGCAAGTTTAAGAATTCCACAATATTTGCTATTTCACGATTTCTCAAATCGGCTCGAAAACCTTATCACATGCGCTATGCGATATACTTTGTGTCACATCTCCACCTCCCATATTTATCGCATCGCGACTTAAATCACTTACCATGCAAAGACTTAGAAATAAACACAAAAATCGCCAATGTGCAATATGTGCCAACCATGCTCTGTGATCTACTCTGTCCATCACTCACTATCATTTTTGCAACTTGATCCTCACCGTCCATCTCTAATTCACTCTGGTTTTCCAACTTGACCCGTGCACTCACGACTTTCTCCATTTGCCAACTTGACCCGTTGAACTGCACGTGCCCTCGTGCATTACTCTGAACGCAAACTAGCTCGAATTTGCCCGCGCATACATGACTCCTTCACACCTTTGCTTCTTTGGTTTTGGTTCGAGTGCACATGTGATGATGAATCCTCGTTTAGCTTGTGGTTATTCTTTCGAGCAAATTACAGGTCTTCTTGACATTTTAACAATTTTTCCTCAATAACCTTGATTTTTTTTTTTTTAATCTCTCTCCAAGGAAAAATTCTTAATTTTATATTAAAACAAAATTACATGTTACATGTACTGAGAATTTTCAATCAAAACAGACTATGAGGGCAAGTAAAATAGAAAAACATGGGGAGAAAATCAAGTTTTTCTCCCTTTCTTATTTTCAACTTTCCACCAAGCACCTTGTGATGGCGAGGCATTGATAAGAGTTAGTTGATTTTATTCAATGTTTATACGATTGTCCTTATATAGATCTGAATTGTTTGAAATGTGATGTCTTTTGTTCCCCCGGATTTTGTTGTCACATGTTCTTTTGCCAGCTGGGTCGAGGGGGTGATATCGAAAGGGTCTTGCATCTCCTTTTCTTTTGACTCTGTATCTGTGGTTGTCGGTTGATGTTCATTTGGTTTGAGAACATCTTCTTGTTCTTCTTTATCCTCTTCCTTTTCCGGCTCTCCTGTGGGGAATTTCCACCCTTTTGGAGTTTTCCCTGTCATTTTTTTTTCTTGTTGTCTCTTTTTGCTTCCAGACATGTATTTTGAAAATGACCGGTGTTTCTGCATATTTTGTATCTAAATGCAGTGTTTTCAAAATCAAGATGTTGTGTCCATTTCTGTTGTTTGTGTATTAAATGTATGCATTCTGGTAGCCCTTTATTGAGGTCCACTTCCACACAAATACGTGCAAATGTGTAAATACGCTCTTATAAGCGTTGAGTATCAGTTTTGATATATCGCCCCAGCATGTTCCCAATGCAAGCGAGAACAATCTCGTTCCAGAAATGCAAGGGCAGAATGTAAAGCCTGACCCAGATAGGCATTCTGGACACTTCCATGCTGTTAGCATCGAAATCCGGGAACCAAGGTGTGTTGAAGAGCCAAGTGGAGCCCGAGAACCATGGTCCCTCCCTCAGAATGATGTCTTTGGCTTCCGAGGATGCAAATTTGACGATGGAAAACCCCTTAGAACATAGGTGGATTTCACAGTCCAAAGTCCATTTTGTGAAAATCCAATGGAACAGCTCCATTGGTTTTGGCCAGAAGCTGTTAAATCTGCAAATAATCACTTGTGCTTCATAAACAGTTCGGTTTTCATCTATTTCTGGAAGCTCTATATTTACTGCTGGTATGCTATTCATTTTCTCAACTATGTAAGGTTTGGGAGCATTTTCAGTTGTTTCCGCCGGATTAATAACTGTGTTCTTACCCTTTAGTATGTTCCTGTAGGAGGGCCCTTTCAAGTTTTCATGCCTTGAGGTGTTGGTTCCTTTAGCATTACCTGGAGTTATGTGTTGTTCAGTGGCCCCACCTCTTAGTCTCAGATTGAGGGTAATAGTGGAGTCGGAGCATATGGAGTACTCATGAAGAGTGCAGAGGTCTTGGAGTGATCCTCCCTTGTGGATCAATGATTGTAGTTGACTAGGATACCCGGTTATTTGACTTTCAGGTCAGTGACCTCTTCATGGTGTTGTGCCCAAATCAAAATACATTTACCCTTAGGGGGTTTGATAAAACTCTGAAAACATTTTTGGCTTACTTCATTGTCCATGATGTTTGAGAGATCGTCCCTGGGATGCAGCACAGGGTGCAAAGTCGGCAAAGGGAACGACAACCAAACACTGGATAGGATCATAGCAGGAGGCAGGACATCGCCGCCTAGTTGGAGTGTCAGAGTATCACCCACAACAGCAAGAGGCGGTGTGTGGAGAGCCACACAGTTTCAAAGCAGTGATCGCCACGGCGCATCCACAAAAATAACCAACGATGCCTGTTGAACAAGGAATTGGTGCCGATAGTGTGGATAATCACACCCAAATCCAATGAAAAGCGCATTCCGGTATACCCTTTTTCCTATATCCTACATTTTGTGGCTTTCTGGGGGGAGCTCCTCTGTTGAGAGGCCGAGTGACTTGTGAGAACGACTATACACAGCCAAAGCCAGCGCCGTGGAGCAGCAGTGCCAATACTGAGCCTTCGAAGGATAGAACGGGGACGGCCCGAGCCACCATACATCCCTAATGCAGGCGCGAGAGGTTTCCTCCTTGTCTCCCAGATGTCCAGACCCATAAACCCTAGCCGCCATTGATGTTTTCTGCGAGTCTTCTCACTTTGGCTCCTATTCAATAACCTTGAATTGCTCAAAACCTATCTTGAATTTTAGCTAAGTCAAATTAGGCTACAACATGACGAGATCTTAATTAAAATGTGCATGAGGGTTTGTAAATTGCAAGTGATTAAAATGAGTTTTTGAGAGATTTTATGTTAATTTTTAAACACATAAAGCATGAAAATAAACTCTGAAATATACAGAAACATAAGACAAATGCAACATAATAATAACCACAACACATCAAATGATGGAGTTCACCCCTCTTGGGCTACGTTTCCTTGGTCCAACTTCCAATGGCTTGACTCTCTTTCATTATGCTCAAAATGGTGATTACATAATTTTTACAGTGCCCAAATGGTTTCAAAACATATTCCATCGGCTTAAGGATACCCAAAAATTCTTGTCTAGCATCTTTCTGATCCGAAATTGGTCAAAAATCCCTAGTTTTCCTACTAACCGCATCAAAATTTCCCCAAAATCAAGACCGATCCTACAATTTCGCAGAAATCCAGGAAAATTGTTGGATACTTAATTTTCCCATCAACGCCTTAAATCTGAATTATTAACCATAACGATGACATATTAACAATTTTTTGTTATAATTAGAAAAGGACGATGGTTATCCTAATCGTCATCGGTCAGGATGTGGAGGTCACATGTTATGGTTTGTGCAACGGGCTAGACGGCAGTCAGGAGTCCGCTAACAATCTTTAGCCATTGGTATACGTGTTCACATGACACGTTGGTGGTGGCGGTTTGTGCGGGCGGTTAGCCTCCGTTGTAGCCCTGGTCTCCAACGAATAGTCACGTGGCAATGTAATATGGGGGTGCCGAGGGGCTGGGGCAAAGAACCCCCAACCCTCCGACGCATCAAACATTTATAACGTTCTCTACCATAGTATTAATAAGTAAAACCCGTGGCCTAGCGATTAGGGCATGCACTTTTATGACGGTGGTTCGGAGTTCGATTCCCATGACATGTTGTTTGGACTTAACACAATTTTGGTGGCCTCCTGTGCTGCCACGTGGCGGCCTCCGGTTGGGCCACGTGGCAGCACGTGGTTGACCATCACACCAACCAATGAATTCATGCCATCCAACACCCAACAAAACTTTGACAAGTGGTGAAGCTTGACAGGCTAAAAAAATTACTTTTCAACCATCCAGAAGAGGCCACGTGGAAACCTGTCGGTGGCCCAAAATTTTGCCCTGTCAGCAGTCATTTTTGAAAATTTTCCCCGTTTGGGAAAACAAGCAGAACATGTTTATGGGAGCATACTGTGTCGATTTTCCGTGAAATTAGTTGCGATGGATTCAGAATGATAATATCTACGCGGTTGTTCAGGTTCCACACCATTTCGACAACTTTCATTTTTAGCATAATTTTTAGCATCTGATCACTTCTCCCCATTGGAAGCTTTTGGACCCCAAAATATCACTTTAAGTTGTTCAATAGATGAGGGCACAGTTCCCTAACCTTTCCAATTTCGATCCATTAGGTTTTGCCTGGATTTGTGCCTTTGAGCCCCACATGAAGGTACTCCACATTCCCTCTTTTTGAAGACCTTGTTCTTCTATCAAGAATGGTGTCTTGTTGTAATTCATCAATATATTCAGGAGAAAATTCCTCAATGGAAGGAATCTAAACATTTTCTCATTGATCTTCAATCAAAGGGGGCTCATACAACCTTATTTATAAACATTAACAACATCATAAATTTGCATAGATGAAGGCAAATTCAACTTGAAGGCATTATCACCAATATTTTCTAAAATTATGAATGGACCATATCGAATTGGTTTCAGTTTTTACCTTCTCCTTGAAGTCTTTCTTTGCTAATGTGAAGCCAAACTTCATCACCGACTTGGAATTTGTGATCTACATGATTCTTATCGTGCCGTGTTTTGTACTTGACTTGGCTCTTTTCTAGTTGTTCTTGAACTTCTTGATGCACCAATTGGATTTGTTCAATCAACCTTTTAGCTTTGTCTATGTCACTATGACCATCAATAGGAACATCCTTTCCAAAAATTAAATCCAAAGGAGATTTAGGCAAGTATCCCAAACATGCCTCAAATTGCAATGTTTGAGTTGAAGAGTGCTTGGCCCGGTTATAAGCATGCTGAATATAGTGCAAGTTTTCATCCCACAACTTTGGATGCTTGTTGCAATAACCACGAAGAAGATGTATTACCGTCATGTTCACCACCTCTGTTTGCGGATGAAATGTTGTACTCTTTTTCAATTTGGTGTCCATGAATCCCCACAAGATTGACCTAAAGTTCCCAACAAAGCGGGAATCTCGATCACTAACAATGGATGTGGGAAATCCAAAATGCACCCATATATTCTAAAAGAATAACTGAGCAGTTTGTTCAGTTGTAATTTGATTTTTACATGGCATCAAAATACACATTTTGCTGTACCTATCCACAACTACAAAAACATAATCATGATTCATCTTTGACATAGGAATACCTCGAACAAAGTCCATAGAAACACTCTGCCATGGACAAGAAGGTACTATAAGTGGAGTGTACAATCCTAACTTTCTATTTCTACGCTTAATGACAACACATAAAGAACAACCTCTAATAAAACGTGACACACTTTCAAGCATACGAGGCCAATAACAATACCTTTGTAGATGTGCCATCGTCCTACTTACACTGAAATGACCAACAATAAGAGAAGTCTGTGCCTCTCTTATGATGTTGACTATTTCTCCCTATGGAATACAAAGCTTACCAAGATGGTACAAAAAGTTATCATGCATGTGATAATCCAATTCCTCTACTTGGTTCCCTTGTCTTCAAAGTTGCATATAAATCTTGAAAATCACTATCTAGAACATATTTTTCACCATAGCTATCATGCAAAACATAATTATGCTTGATAATAGTAGAAACAGTAACAATAGGCCTAGAAAGCATGTCAACTACTTTATTGTAGATACCTTTCTTATGCCTTATCACCAAGTGGAATTGTTGAAGAAAACTCATCCATCGAAAGTGCCTTGATTGTTGCAACTTTGTTTGCAATTGCAAGTATTGCAATCGTTGATGATCAGTGTGAATGATTGTTTCCTTGCCCATCAAATAATGTTTTCACTTTTTCACACTTTGCACCAATGCATACAACTCCTTGTCATATGTAGGATAATTAATCATTGCACCATTAAAAGTTTCCGAATGAAAACAGAGAGACTTACCATGTTACATGAGAACCACACCCATGGCATAATCACTAGCATCAGTCTGAATCTCAAATGTATGTCTCAAGTTTGGAAGTGCAAGTAATGGGGTTGAACGAATCTTTTCTTTTAATGCATCAAATTCCTTTTGTTGTTTACCTCCCCACTAGAATACTTGCTTCACACTTGTCAATGCATGCAATGGAGCTGCGATAAAAGAGAAGTTAGCAATAAACTTCCTCCAATATTGGGTTGCTCCAAAAAATATTCTTACCTCCGTAACTGTTTTGGGCTTTGGCCAATTCAAAATGACATCAAACTTGGAGGGATCTATTTTCAATTCACCTCCTCCAACAATGTGACCCAAATGCCCTAAAGAAGTTTTTCCAAACTCACACTTTGACATCTTTAAAAACAATTGTTCCTTCTTCAAGACATCAAGTAATTTTTTGACATGCATGACATGTTCTTCACGAGATTTACTAAAGATCAAGATGTCATCTAAGTAGACTATCACAAACTTATCTAGAAATGGCTTCAATACATCATTCATCACACGCATAAAGGTAATTGGAGCATTGCAAAGACCAAAAGGCATAACAAACCATTCAAACAAACCTTGTTTTGTTTTGAATGTTGTCTTTCATATGTCACCTTCAACAATTCTAATTTGATGATAGCTACTCCTTAAGTCTAACTTAGTAAAATATTTTTCATCTTTCAATTGATCAAGTAAATCATCAATTCTAGGAAGTGGGTAACGGTTATGTACCGTAATTTTGTTCAATGCACAGAATTCCACACACATGCGCCATGTTCCATCCTTCTTTGAAACCAAAACAATAGGTCACCCGCATGGCGAAGTAGTTGGTATAATGATCTCTTTGTCCAAAAACTCTTGAATTTGATTTTTAATTTCTGCACTTTCCATCACTGACATCCTGTACATGCCAATGTTAGGAAGAGGACAATCTTGCTGCAATTGTATTTCATGTTGGATTCCCCTCTTGGGTGGAAATCATTTTGGTTCCTGAAACATCTCATCATATTGGTTAACAACCTCAACCAATTCAGATTTTAATCTTGAGTCACAACTTTGAAAAGGTTCATTTTCAACATCATTATTTTGCTTGACCATTAGAAGCACAAAATTCTTGCTAGAGTAAATGAGTCTCTTCATTTGTCCGACATTTACAAATGAAATATTTAGTTTCTGTAGAGGACAATCTTGCTGCAATTGTATTTCATGTTGGATTCCCTTCTTGGGTGGAAATCGTTTTGGTTCCTCAAACATCTCATCATATTGGTTAACAACCTCAACCAATTCAGATTTTAATCTTGAGTCACAACCTTGAAAAGGTTCATTTTCAACATCATTCTTTTTCTTGACCATTAGAAGCACAAAATTCTTGCTAGAGTAAATGAGTCTCTTCATTTGTCCGACATTTAGAAATGAAATATTTAGTTTCTGCTGATGTGCTCTAACAATGTACTCTATGCCATATTTGAACAAGTGATACGTGTTTTCATGGCGATGGAAAATAGATTTTCTATCATACAAATATGAGCTTCCCAAGAAAATTATGGAAATATCAAGTGGAACTACATCAAGTTCAACTTCATCAAGAAAGTTTATTGTAATTTCAAATTTAAAGATGCATTTCCTCGTAACTTGTAAGTTTGCATTCTTGCATATCCAACCTAAAGGTTAAGGTCTTGGATGAGGAATGGTCTCTAAATTCAGTTTATTGACTAAGTGTTCAGAAATCAAAATTTCTCGTGAACCACTATCAAAGAGTGTATCACTTTTGGTGTGTTTTGAAATAACCTGAATATGGAAAAGTTCAATTCTAGTTTTCTCATCTTGAGTATCATTAGGAAAACTTAAAGAGATAGTGCTTTCTATGTCCTCACCCTTCATTCCCATTGTTGTGATCTTTGTTTCATCTCCTGAAACGGAGCCTAAGTCATGTTGTGTAGTTGTAGCTATCTTGTGTTTCCCTTTGTTGTTAAACTTCTTTGATTTCATCTCAAGATGAAGCTTCCAATAATGAGATTCATCATGACCCTATTTGGAGCAATGTTTGCATGTTAATTTTTCTCCTTCCTTTTTAACAGAAGCATTCTTCTTTTCCTTCCCTTTGAACTTGTTATTACCTTTGTCTCTAATTGTGAATGACTTCTTGCTACCCTCTTGTGGAATGTTTTTCCCTCATGCTTCAAGATGTGTTGTCTGGACACAAACTTCATATAAACTTGTAGGATTAAACATAAGGATAATGTGCCATAAATAATTGTGTAAACCCCCAATGTATTTCAACAAAGTGTCTTGTGAATTCAAGTCTACACCTAATATTAAGCATATTCTTCTAAATTCTTGAGTGTATCTTTGCACACTTTGACCCTTTAGTTGTCTAAAATTATGCCAATCCATAATATCCTTTTGCATATAAGCTAATGGGTAAAATTGTCTTCTAAGTGCAACAATAAAATCTATCCAAGAGGTGGAGACCTCACCATACATTTTCATATCCTCGTGTTTTGGGTTCCCACCAAATCAAAGCAACACTTTCCAACCTCAATGAAACCAACTAAATCTTTGTTTCATCATCTTTGATGTTCTGGATCCTGCAATAAACTTCAAGTTGACGAACCCAAATATCAAATTTCAGCATTCACTTCCCCATTATACATAGGCAGTTCGAATTTGATATCAAGTTTTAATAAGGGATTTTTACCATGCACCCTTGGGGTATGTGGAGGTGTTTGAGTAACAATGGTTGTGGAAGAGGAAGAAGATGAAGGTGAGGATGGAGGTGAAGATGAGGGTGGAGAAGAGGGTGGTTTGTCACTATTTCCCTTTGAAGACTTCTCATCATCTCCTCTTTTTATTCCAAAAGCACCCTCTCCTTTTGAATGCTTGGAACTTTCACCCTGCAATCTTGAAGTCATCTCTTCATAAATAGCCTTCACCATTTCAATCATGTCAAAGAAATATTTTCTAAAAGTCTTTTCTTCGTCTAACATGTTATCAACTCCTCCTTCATGAGACATGTTTGCTGAAGCTTCAACTGCAATTCGAGGAAGGATTTGTGGTGGATCTTGAGGCAAACTTGTTCTCCTTGTCCTTGACCTAACTTGAGGACTTGCAATCACAAGATTTCCTTCTCTCTTGAGCTTCAACCTTGTAAGAATCACATACACTTGCAAACAAATAAATCGTCATAACAACAAAGAAAACCAAAGCTCTGATACCAAACTTGATCTTACATGAGATATTAATTAAAATTTTCTTTAGGGTTTGTAAATTGCAAGTGATTAAAATGATTTTTTGAGAGATTTTATGTTAATTTTTAAACACATAAAGCATGAAAATAAACTCTAAAATATACAGAAACAACAGAAAAATGCACCATAATATAACCACAACACAACAAATGATGAATGATTTCACCCCTCTTGGACTACGTCTCCTTGGTCTAGCTTCTAATGGCTTGGCCCTCTTTCATTGTGCTCAAAATGGTGATTACATACATTTACAGTGCTCAAATGGCTTCAAAACTTGTTCCATAAACTTCGAAATACCCAAAATTGCCTGTCTAGCCTCTTTCTAATCCGAAATTTGTTAAAAGTTGAGGAAGTTATGAACCTCTTTAGTTTTCCTGCTAATCATACCACAATTTCCCCAAAATCTAGACTGGTCCTACAATTTCGCCCCATAATTTGGTAACTGAGCACCAATTTCGCGGAAATCCAGGTGAAATTGTCTGATACTTAATTTTCCCATTAAAAAATTAAATCTGAATTATTAACCATAACCATGGTGCAATAACACACACATATATTTTTCATTAAAAAATGCCTATGGTTAACCTAACTGTCGATGGTCAGGATGTGAAGGTCACATGTTACGGTTTGTGCGGCGATCTGGATGGCAGTTAGGACTCCGCTAATGTTTTTTATCTGTCAGTCTACGTGTTCACATGACACAATGGTGGTTGCAGTTTGTGCGGGCAGTTAGCCTTCGCCGTAGCCCCAGTCTCTGATGAATAGTCATGTGGCAATGTAATATGGGGGGGTCGAGGCTAAGCCCTGCCCCCAACCCCCAACCCTCCGGGGCATCAAACATTTATAACGTTCTTGACCATAGTATTAATAAGTAATACCCGTGGCTTGGCAGTTAGGGCGTGCACTGTTACGACGGAGGTCCGGAGTTCGATTCTGATGGCGTGTAGTTTGGACTTAACACAATTTTGGTGGCCTCCCGTGCTGCCACATGGCAGCCTCTAGTTGGTTCACGTGGTAGCATGTGGTTTGCCATCACACCAACCAATGAATTCACGCCATCCAACACCCAATGAAACTTCAACAAGTGGCGAAGCCTAACAGGTTAAAAAAAGTTACTTTTCAACCAACCAGAAGATGCCACATAACAGCCTGCCACTGGCCCAAATTTTTTCCCTTGCAATTGTCATTTTTTAAAATTTTGCATGTTTGGGAAAACAAACAAAACACGTTTCTGGGAGCATACAGTGTCAGTTTTCCACGAAAAGAGTTGTGCCAGATTCAAAATGACGAGATCTACGCGACCATTGAGGTTTCACACCATTCCGAAAACTTTCATTTTTTAGCATAATTTTGAGCACTTGATCAACATGTAACATTTTAAAAAGTATTATTAGTATACACACACACATATAAAAAGTATTTAAAAAAAATATCAATAACAAAAATAATTCCATATATTATATATATAAAAAATTGTTTTAGTTACATTTCCTCAAGTTTTTTCACCCAAAAGTAGGTTTGTGTATTGAAAGATTTGATCCCTCTCAACGCTTCTTAGATTCAGTGTTAAGATGAAGATCCATCCTCTCTTAACATTGAGTAAATTCCCATCATGAAATGCGGATTATCATTAACTCTAAAATCTATGGTGAGAGAACATCAAAATCTATAATGCATTCAATATCCTATATCATTTAATATAGTAAACAATATTGAGTTTTGTGTTGGTTATTTAAATATGTATATGTGAAATGATAGTGGCATGGTTTGAGGGATTGCAACTGATTGTAATATTGCAAGGTAATTGTTCAATCTTTCACATGAATGGAATTCATTTATGGCATTGAATGCTTCCTAGAGATTTGTTTTAAAGGTTTATTGTGAGGTAAGGGCCCTCTTGATTGGATTTTCTTTTTGTATATATGATAATTATATAATTCGTTGAGGGTGGGCTTCATCCTAGGTTACTTTGTTGGGATGAATTGGTCATTTAGAACTTGATTCAAGAGGTGCATGAGCAATATTGTTGGTACCACTTCTAATAGCTAAGTATTTTTGTTTGATCATTCTAATAGGAAAAGGAAAAAGAGAGTGGTGCCTCCTAGTAACATACTGGTTGATTGGTTGTGGTGTGAATGCTTGCTCCTCAACCTTTTGCCTTCCCTTCTTGTAAAAATGAAAAATTCAATGGAGTAAAACTGTACATGACCCTTTCCACATGTCTTCTTAGAAAATGCCCATTACCAAGTTGTAAATTTCTAAAATATGTTGTCTTGGAATTGTTTGTATGACACAAATGCCTCTCTTTATTTATCTCTCTTTACAATCTCTTGGAATTGTATATTGGGGGTTTGACCCTCCATAAAGACATTTTATTTTTCTTAACTTGGATGACCAATGACTATCCATAACTAGCATTTATGTTTCTAATGACATAATCAAGCATGCAACATTGAATCATCGGTTTGTTGATGTACTTCTTGACGCACTTTCTTTGTAGATTTCAACATGGTTGAGTGTAAGTAGGATAAATATGGAGCTTTGTTGGTGCCCCTACTAACTGGGAAAGGAGAAGCTTGGTTAGCTCCAAGGGCTTGCCAAGAAATGTATAACCCTTACTAGTTTTGACGTCAAGATATTGTAGAGGCTAGTTCACTTGGATGGATTTTAGCAAAGGGCTAAAGTGAATTTACTAGAGGCTTGATAGTGCCATCCTCTCTAAGAAAAACTCTATTATATATTGATCGATTTAGAAGCCAACCAATTTATGTTGTTAGCACGATGATGTTGGGCCACCAACCCATTTGGTTAGACTATCCATGGGCATTAAATACATGTGAATGTCTTGCACCCGTACATCCATAATGTTTCACCTCAAAAACCCACATTTCCTAGCCCCTATTTGCATTTTGTGGAAATTCATTCCCAGGTCACAAAAGGATTTTTGATGATATTTTGGTGGGAACACACTATGTCTAGAGTCATTTAATTTTTGCATAGGTATGGTAACAAAATACTTAGAAAAATTATTTCACATTAAATTGGAGTGTTTCACAAAGGAGTTGCAATGGGCCCATAAACTTGTGTCTAAAGGAACATTGCTTCAGGTCACAATTGTTCTCCATTGTGGAAAAGGTGCTCAACTACGAGCACAACTTCATTGGCTTGACATTGGGGATTGACTGATGAAAGATTTATTTAAGGTTCTTGTGTTAGACCTTCAACTAAGAATAAATTGAGGGGAATTCACAGAGCATTATCAAATTTTGTTCCAAACCTAAGATTTGTTTGTATATAGGTAATAATATACCCAAAAGTGATTTTATTTGGTTCCATGCAAAGTTATCAAAAGGTTGAGGAGATCCTATGACATGGTCATATTGCTATATGAGCTTTCACCAACATTGTATGAAATGGTTGAGACAAGGCCCATGGAATTGATGGGTTCCCTTGTGAATTTTACAAGGCCACCTAGGAATTTATTGGCGCAAGGATGTTGCATGCTTATCATGAAGCTATTTGTAAGTGATTTGTGTGTGTGATCAAATTAATTCGTATGGTAGGGGACCCTAAGATCATTACCAATTGGAGAGCTATCACTTTGCTAAACATGTCTTTGAAAATACAATCCAAAGCCTCGGTTTGCATATCAAACACACTTCCCCAAGTTCATTCAAATTAAACTTAATTGATTCATTTAGGGGAGATATATCCTTAATATTTTTCTTGTAGGGCATGAATTTTTTTGGTGATGCTTTAGGCTCAAGGATTTGGTTACATTTTATACATAGTGTTGAAATTTTTGTTTTTAGATTTCTTAGCTTGTCCTACTATTAACTAATATTGCTTTGAGGAGTTTGGATTCAAATTTTTATTTGGTAAGGGTGCCTCTTAGCCAAAACCATATATATGTTGGCCACTGAAGCTTTTGGCTAGTTAGCTATGAGGGTTTCCCCAACCAACTAGGCAATTGGTTAATAGTCATTGCGGCTAATGGAAAACTCTTGACAATACCATAAGGCTAGAGTTATAGAGTCCAAAACATGGAGATTTTGGACACCATTTGAACTAAAGTATTGGTTGCAACTAATGTATATTATTAGTCTTATGATGGAACTCTAATGCAACATATTCATGCTTATAATAGGTCTTTGGTAATTTTCTATGGGCCAAAACTAACAAAGAGATAGTGTTTTACATAGTTAGTTGGTAGCTCTATTGCTCCAAAATATTTGGTGTACTTTGGATCTAAGTTCAAGCACTATGTTACAAGTGAGTTGTTAGCACCATGGAGAGAAAGGAATATTGGAAATTCCTTAGAAGGAATTACATTTGACATGTATGTTGCTCTCTACAAACCCTCCTACTTAACCTTTAGGTTAAAATTCATTGTACTTTTGTTGTTTGAAGCATTTGGAAGGCTTAGAAGGCCATAAAATCCTTCCTGTCTTGGAGGGAGGCCTTTCTTCAGTTCAATTTTCCATTTAAATATAATTTCCTTTTGTGAGCACCTTTGATTATTATTGAAGGGAAGCCATTGATTTTCATCTCTTTATTGGCCTTACAATGCTTCAAGCATGGCATTCATTTTTTCCATGATATTTTGGATTATTTGTGTATATTTTGGCTCTAGGATCATGTTAAGATCAAGCATGTGGTAGCTAATGCTAATAAACTCATGATGTTGGACCACATCAAAGGACCCATTCTAGAGAGATTGGTTTCAAAACTTTATCTCCTAGTCCTTGGAATTGGTGCCTTGGAACCTAGTGGGGCAGTGGTATTGTGGAAAGGTGACAACTTTCTTGAAATAAAAGCCAACGATGGGATACAATTGGCTTTGCTTCAAGTCATCCTTCGAAGGCATGCCAAAAAAATTATGGATGTTGATGTGTGATTAGGGTTCATAATTTTTGTAAACAAATGTTGGAATCCAAAGGTCTCCTACTAGATGAGAGAGTAATTTTATTTGGGTAGTTAGACTTTAATAGTTCATCATAATAATAAAATAATTTTTGGATTTAAACAATGTCATATTTTAGAAATGTTACCAATATATCGATGGTCACTTCACTCATCATTAGGGGTCTACTCTTTGTTTTGACCAGTAAAAGAGAGAAATATTAATGAAAATAAATAGATTTGGAAGCAAAATCTATTGTTAAAATGAAAAAAATAAAAAGACACTTTAAAATAATAATGATAAAACATTAATAACATTAATGATAAAACATTAATAACATAAATGATAAAACATTAATAAGTAACATATTATTTAAATTTCAAAATAATTAAATGGAGGTAGTAACTAATTTTTTATTCCTCGAGTGTCAAAATAATCGAATGGAGGTACATAAATAATTTTCATTGATGGTTTGAATCCGTTCACCATGTAACTTTTTTGAGGTACCCTTTACGTTTTGGTGCTACAATTCCCCCCCCCCCAAAAAAAAATTTGGCCCATGCTTTGATTTTGGAGCCTCCCTTTGGTCATATGAACTATTGTTTTAACCCATTAAGGCCATCCTTGGCCTTATTTTTCTATGTGTCGAGTTTTCTTCTTTAAGAAATAAGTGCCACAACCTCTCACTCTTTCATGCCAAGCTTGAGATATTTTAACTATGAATTTCCTTAAACAACTATTGAGCATTTCATGATGCCCAATACTTGACGACAGTAAATGTTTAACTTCTAAAAGATAGATAATGCACATTCTGTGAAGACAGACTTAGGCGTATCGTGATAACATTTTTTTCATGCATTAATTTGAGGGATTGTGCAGTTCATTGGGGTAGTTAGTTGTGAAACTCCTTCTCATAGTGAACTACGCAACCCCTTTTGTTAGGCAACTGCACAATCAACTTTGGAAGTCAACTGCGCACTCCCAAGTGGCAGCCAATTGCGCACTTCACTGAGGCAATCAACTGGTCAATCTCTTGTGCCAGTGAGTTGTGCAATTCCCAGAATTAGGCGATTACGCATTCCTTGAATATAGTAAGTGCACACTTCCCAATGATAGCCCATGCACACTTCAAGATGGCAATATGGCACTTTTTTCCAAGTTGTTATCTTACATGTGTCAACTTACTGAGTTTAGCTCCTTAATTTTAGGCATGTACGCTTGAAAACCCTACCCTAACCTCGTGAGTGCTCATCTGTATAACCAAGCCATCCTAAAGATCATTCTTACACTCATCTTTGGAGCTCTATCTATTCTTGTGAGCACAAGGAGCTTGTGGTTTCATTTGCGCCACTTTTCCGGGTAATTTTCTTAATTGTCACATTTCACTGCTTTTGCTTTCGCTTGTGTCGTTTTTTCTTTCGCAAGTGTCGCTTTTGCCTGCTTTTCACACAACAAGTGTCGTTTTTATTATTTTTAGCTTGTACAAGTGAAGTTTGAGTATTTTATTCTTCTTTTCTAGTGTCGCTTTGCATCCCATGTCTTTTCACATTCCAATAGTCATCGTCGTTGGGTATATTTATGCATGCTTGTCTTCTTACTTTAATTATATTCTTGCTTGATGTGAATGATTGTTTAGATGAATCTTGAGCTTATATGCATCCTTCCTCCCTTTAGTTATAAAATATCAATCCTTTCCCTCTGTTGGAGAATACTTGCGCAATCCCAAGAAACTTCCTTCTCTCTCCAACTGTGCATTGCCCAATCCTAGCCACTATAGGTCCCCTCTTGCCCTCTTTGACTGCACTTTGTGAAATTCTTGGGCCCCAACTACACACTGCGCATTCCCATCTAGCAGTGAGGCCCCTCCTATCCATTGTCACTGTGAACTGAGTCGTAGGGAGGCCTCTCTCCATCAACAACTGCGCATTGTGCAATCTTAATTCACATTCTCTCTCTCAATTGAAAACCCTTGTGCAATCCCCTATTAGTCATTGCACAATGTGAATTTCCAATGACTAGTGAGTCACTTTACCTCCTTTGTGCTCAAGCATTGCACAATATCTCTCTCAGTGATTGTCTTTTTCTTGTGATTGATTGATTGGTAGAATAACTGATCTTTTGTGGGACTAACTTGTTATTTCCATGATTGAATATGTTTCACAAGGTATTGTATATTTGGATCACATTTGTCTTTCATCATCCACCAACACCATGCCTCCAATTAAAAATAAAGGAATATCAAAGGAGGTCACAAAAAGCAGTATTGAGGATGTCATGGATAACGCCTTGACAAAATTTCCCATATTGTTAAACACTCAATGCTTCATTGATAAATCTTGCACTGTCATATGGATAACCATTAAATATGTCTTTAATACAAAGGAGTTCCCAGAGGATCTTGAAGGTAAGGAAGTTTATGATAATATCAAGAAGTCAATGTTCCATAAAGTTGCTTGCAAGTATCCTATGTTACCTTGTGTCGATGCTATCAAATGGGTACTGCAGTGTCTGGACACCAAGAACATGGTGCTTAACAGTGTCATTGGGAAAAAACTTGCATGTTACCAGCCGCATGACTTGCACTCATACTGTAGGTTTCTCAAGCCTGAGCAACACTTGAATTCCCAATTTTACGCAACTTGGGATTATTTGGACACAAGGGAAGTGATAAAGTCATGGTGGCAGGAAATGACTAAGTTTCACCATAAGCCATATGGAATCTACAGGATTAAGTCTCTCATAACAATTTATTAGTACCTGATGGCTATGTGTTGCAAGATCTATGGGTGGAAGAACACTGAAATTTGTGAAGAGGGTTGGATATTCATGCTTTATCCACTTGTCACAAAAGGGAAATTATTCAATTGGTCAAACCTGTTAGCCCAACGCTAAAGATTAATGTGACCAAGGAGAAAGATCCATTGTAGGGAAAACAACCACAATTCTACATGTCTTCCTACTCACTATATGGTATTTGTGCCCACCATGTGTTTCCAGGTCTAGAATGGAAGTGGACCCCAAGAGAACTCCCTATCAATTTTCATTGTAGAGTATTGTCAGAGTACAAATACAAAGGTGTTTATGAAAATCTTGTTGAGCACTTCTTCATGGTACTATATCAGATTCTCTTTGAAGTGGAAGCCCCTTTCATGTCTCATGAGCCTAGAGCAGCAATTGCAGAGATAAGAGATTGGTTTGCCTCTCCTCAAGGCACATACCTTAGAGTGTTTGGTGCTCAGATGCCTCCACATATTCTGTCAATGTATGTGACCAATAAACTAGTTATGCAGGAGGTTAGATACCAACTTAGCACAAGTTTATCTCAGTTGTTTCAGAAGAAGAAGAAGGCACCTTGGCCTTCCTTTCCTCTGCGAGTGGGATATTATGAGCTCAATATATTGAAGGTTGAATAAATAGAAGCTAAGGAACTTATCACTCTTAGGTTTGGTGAGATTAGTTTTCACAAATATGATCCCAGAGGAGTGTGTAAAAAACATTATGCTAAGTTTCATTTTGCCTAGCCATATGAGTCTTATCGTCGATAAGAGGAAGAAAAGGTAAATAATTGGTACAATGCTTCTTGAGCGCACATGCTAAGTTGGGAGGCAGGCCCTTCCAACATGGGTCACAAGAATTATGTTGCCTAGGAAGTGAATCAACAGGAAGTTCCCACTCCAGTTAACATTTCCAAGACTAATAGGAAAGTTGTGCATGATCTAGAAGCAGAGAGGAGATGAAATTTTAGAGCAGATCCTATTATTAATAAAGTGGCCATTGCAACTAAAAAGAGGAGAAATGAACTTGAGGAGTCAAGGAATAAGTAATAGGAATAGGAACATAGACAAGAGGAGGAGCATAAACACGAAGAGTAGCGGAAGTAGAAAGAAGAACAAAAAAGAAAGAAAAAAGAGTAGATGAAAAGAAGACATGAAGAGCTAAGGAAGAAGGAAGAGGAGAAAACTAGAAAGAAGTAACAAGATGTAATATGGCAGAAGCAGAGAGAAGAAGAACGACAAAAACAGGTTGAAGAAGACGAGCATTGGAAGTAGTTAAAAGAAGAAGAAATAAAAAAGAAGTAGGATGAATAACTTGCAAGAGAGATAGATGAAGAGATGCACGCCCATGAAATGTAGGCTGAATATGAGGAGAAAGATCAAGAGGCATACATTGTGCCTATTGCAGAACAAACCAGTTATCATCCTCCACCTTCTCTTACTGGTGGCCACTTCCCATTCAGTGAGATGGGGATATATCCTCCACAAGATGATTTGGTCATGGATACTTCCAACCTTACCTTTGAGCAATTGAAGAACATAATAGTGTAGGAGATGCGAAGGTACTATCCAAATGACCTTTACCATCCCGTTTCTATTCACACAGAGAAGGTAATAATTCCCAATACTAAGAATAATCTGAGAACAATCACAATGAAAAATGCATCCTTTTCAGAGGCTACAAAAGTAAAAATTGATTTCTTAGAGAAATAAAATGAACACTTAACACAGGAGTTGGCTTCTTCAAGGCAACAAATTGATCCAGGTGGATATTGGTGGCCATCGCCTATTCCACTTGGGGCCCCACCATTGTCTCTTTCAGTTTTTTTTTTTTCACAACTTACTGTTTTTAGTAGTTTTTCGGGCCCTGAACTTCCGGAGCCATTTTGAAGCCCCAAACGAAGATAATATGCCGAAGTTACGTCCCCGGGAAGTTGAAACACCAATTTACCCAAACGGGGCCCATAGTTTTGGCGCTTCATCTCCTAGGGTTAGGTTTTTGGACGTTTAGAGCTCTCCATTGTTTCTCCATAATAAATAGGCCCTCGAGCTTCATTGTAACACAATTCAGAGGTTTGTAGCCGCCACATCTCTTCTCAGAGATTCACTACCAGCGCCCTAGCTATTTTATTTCCATCATGTTTGTAAGCATATTTCTGTGATTTGATATTAATGAAATGAAGCCTTATTTCCGTTGTATTTCTATGTTTATGGTTATTTCTATATTATGTTGTGTTCCTGCATAAATCCAGATCAGTGGTATCAGAGCGGGCTGCTTTTTCTCGATCCTTCTTTGCATGTCCCCAACGAGGTCGGGGTATAAGGAGTTAGGGCTCGATCTCGTCGAACCTTTGCAAGATCAGCCTCGCAAACCCTGACGGACGCCCATGGGGGATGAAAAGAAAGATGAGGGAACAGGAGATCCTATCAAAATATTGCTCGAGGAGGCCCTCGAAAAACAAAGAATACGGAAGTGATGGTGCTTTCCCAGATCTGCTTAACGGCGCACTTGCAAGTGGCCGCATCTACATCCCGGTGGCCACTCTGAGCGCGGCTACGCCTGGAGTACAAGTAGCTTTGACATTTGTATTTGATGGTCAAATAGATGTAGATAAAGTAGATAACGATGGTTGAATCTATTAGAAGGATATTTTCAGTTGTGACGTTTTCTATTTTAGGGAGAAAATTATTTTTGCACTCCTCAGAAAACTACCCCCATGTCAAGAGGCGGTGGAAACTCTCCCAAAGAAAAAGGGCCAGGCAAGAATACCTCTGCGACCTCACTTCGTACCCGCAGAAATGCGGTGCCATCGAGGAACCAGCCATGGAACGGCGGGAGCTGAGGAGCAAGTACATACAATGGACCACCTGCGGAAACAAAGGGATCAAGATGTGCATGAGCTAACAAATCTATTCCATACCCTACACACAAATTTGGGTATCAAAGGTTCAGAGAAACATTGGTGCTAAAGTATCGTGGTTGTCTGCATAGATACATTCAGGAGGAAATGGAGTTCCTCGATATCTCCTCGCTTGGTACTGCATACCGGTATGCTGCCAAGATTGAGCAGAAATTCAAACAGAAGAAGCGAGCCTTTGGATCTGCGAATCAAAAGCAAGGGAAAGGTGCCCCAAATCGTAGAACAAAGGACAAATCCAAGGCATGGCGGCCCAAGACAGCCTTCCAAAGACACAAGCAAAGAACAACACCGCGAAGCCAAAGAAGGACACGAGAAAGTGGTGTGAGTTCCATAAGAGCTCCACTCACAACACAAGTGAGTGTCGGGCCAAGCAGTCGCTGGTGGCTGAGATGAGAGCTTCTAAATTAGATGCATGCTCCGACTCTGAATCAGAACCTGACAAGGTGAATGAAAAAGGGAAGCAGATTATTGATGTGAAGCCTAATGCCATTGTCACCACTACGAAGATCCAGAAGGAGGAACCAGAAGATCCAGATGAGGTAGAGCGTCTCTTCCACTCCCAGATGTGGGTAAAGGGTTCCCCACTATGGTTCATTGTCGAAAATGGGAGCCAAAAGAACCTCATTTCAGCAGATGTTGTGAAGCGGTTGGGCTTGCCGACCACAGCGCACCCACAACCATACACCATCGGGTGGCTTCACCAAGGACGGGATCTCCACGTCAGCCAGCAGTGCCGCCTTCCCTATAGCATCAATCCCTTCACGGATGAGGTATTGTGTGACATTGCTCCTATTGATGTCGTATTATTAGGCCAACCATACTTGTGGAAGCGACATGCTGTGTATGAGTCTCGGCCTCGCGCTGTTATTGTTACTTTGGGAAATAAATTTTACAGGATACCAGAGGTACCACCGCCTCCCACTATCTCTTTGGTTACTGCAAAACAATGCATTAAGCTCATTTCCCAAACCAGGAAATTTGTTTTCCTGATGATACGCCCCCAAGGCAAGCAGAAGACTATGGCTACGACCTCCAGACATGGCTCCTTTGCACGAAAACAACAAATGGACAAGGTTGTGGAGGAGTACGGGGACATCTTAACCTCACCCACAGGGGTGCCTCTACACTGTTAGGTCAAGCACCCAATTTACTTGACCCCAAGTGCGTCGCTACCCAATGGACCGATCTATAAGCGCTCTGTTCTGGAGAATGATGAAATCAAGAGGCAGATTCATGAGCTACTGCAGAAAGGTCACATCTGGCCAAGTTCATCGCCCTGTGGGAGCCCGATCGTGTTGGTACAGAAGAAGGATGGGACTTGGAGACTCTGTATTAATTATCGGGCACTGAACAAGATCACTGTCTCGAATAGGTACCCGATCCCACGGATTGATGACCTTCTGGACCAACTCAAAGGGGAAAAATATTTCAACAAGTTCGACTTGAAGTTTGGGTATCACCAGGTACCAATCAAACCCTCTAATGTGTGGAAGACTACCTTCAAAGCCAAGGAGGGCCTTTTCGAATGGCTCGTCATGCCTTTCGAATTGAAAAATTCTCTCGCAACCTTCATGAGGTTGATGGATGAAATCTTGCATCCATTCACCAACTCATTTGTAGTGGTAGACTTGGATGACATTCTGATCTTCAGCCAGACTTGGGAAGAGCACCTCCGCCACATCTGAGAAGTCCTCCAAACACTGCGGCAACACAATTTGTGTGCCGATTTGGAGAAGTGCACTTTTGGCATGACCCAGGTTCAATATCTGGGATACATTATTGATGAAATGGGGGTGCATGTGGATCCAGCCAAGATCCAAGTCATTCGGGTTTGGCCAGCCCCAAACACCCTAACAGAGCTTCGCAGCTTTCTGGGTCTTTCTAATTTCTACCGCAGGCTTGTGTTGGGATTCTCTCATATCACTTTGCCCTTGAGTCAAGTCACCAAGGGAGGAGCGAAAGAAAATTTATGTTGGTCAGAATCTCAACAAAAGGCGTTCGTAGAATTGAAACGTCGCCTCTGTTCTGCCCTAGTGCTCACATTACCAGACCTGCAACAACCATTTGAGATCGAGACAGATTCCTTTGACTATGTTATTGGGGCAGTTCTTACTCAACAGGGGCATCCAGTGGCTTATCACAATGAGACATTGTCCGAAACAGTTCGAAAGTATCCCACTTATGACAAAGAAATTTATTCCATTGTGCAGGCTTGCCGACAATGGAAGCATTACATTTTGGGGAAGGAGACAATCATCCACACAGACCACTGACCCCTATAGTTCATACAGACACAAGGGAAGTTGCATAACGATCACCATCAGAAGTGGTCCACATATCTGCATCAATTTCATTTGAACATCAAGTACAAGAAGGGTAGCACCAATAATGTTGTAGACTGCCTCAGCTGACCACCAATTGTGGCCATAACCACCGTTCTCAACTCTTGTGGGCATGAGACTTCTGATTGGCCACTTCTCTACAAGAGCAATCTAGAATTCAGCTACACATACAAGGCACTCTTGGGGGGTATGCAAGTTCCAAATTTTCACCTCCAAGATGCACTATTATGTCACCTGGGACACCTTTGTGTTCCTTCAAGCGAGTGTGCCAAGATGTTATGGGAAGCGCACTACAGTTGAGTCGCTGGGCATTTTAGGGTCGAGAAAACAGTGGCAATACTACAGAAGTATTTCTATTGGCCGAACCTTCGACAGGATGTCGGGAAGTACATCAGATCCTGCACTGCTTGCGCCATTGCCAAACCGACAATCAAGAAGCAAGGGCTCTATACTCCGCTACCTACCCCTAATCGACCTTGGGAATCCATATTCATGGATTACATGTCAGGCCTTACTTCTACTAAGCATGGAAACGACTGTGTTTTCGTGGTCGTCGACAGATTCTCAAAGATGGCCATTATGGCAGCTTGCAAGAAGAATATCACAACAGAAGCCACTGCTAAACTCTTCTTTGAACGAATCTGGGTGCACTTTGGGATCCCACAGTCTATCATATCAAATCGCTACAGCAGGTTCCTTAGCACATTTTGGTCCAGCCTCTGGTCAATGTTGGACACCAAGCTCACCAAGTCCATAGCTTTCCATCCCCAAACTGATGGCTAGACAGAGGTAATCAACAGGATGATTGTACACATTCTACGCATGTACAATTCAAAGAATCCACGCACATGGGATGAGAGCCTTCCCTATGTACAACATAGTTATAATCGGGCTCTCCACAGATCAACCGGCCACATCCCCTTTTAGGTGGGCTTGGGATTCCAGGCACTATGTCCAATTGACGTAGCCATGCCATTTGCAACTACTCAGGCCAATTCGGCTCATTTCCAATCTGAAGCTGACAAAGCAAACAACTTCATCGAGTGCATTCAGCACATCCGCCAATAGGTTCATGACATATTGGACAGAGCCAATGCTAAGTACATGAAATCACATGATCAACATCGGGTGACACACAACTTCCAGGTGGGCGAAAAAGTGTGGCTACATTTGTAGAAGGAGTGCCTCACTGGACCCCACCGCAAGATTCGCCCGCTCTAATATGGGTCGTACACCATCACCAAGGCTGTAGGGAACAATGCCTTCGAGCTTATTATTCCACCATTCCTTGGTCTGCACCTAGTATTCAATGTAGACTGCCTTCGTCCCTACTTCCCGCCTCTATTGGACACCTCTGACATTGCAGAAGAACTCACACCAAAAGAGTTAAACCCAGACTGCATGGAACATGCCACCACAAACTGTATCATGGACATGCAAATCAAGAACACTCACTGACAGAAGATCTAACTATATCGGGTTGTCAAAGCTGGCCAACTCCTGCACCAAGGAAAGTGGTTCACCAGGGACCAAGTTCAAAAAAAGTTTCCTCATCTCATGGAGGAACTCAACGCAATGGGGACCATTGCTTCCTAAGGGGGGAGGAACGATCCAGGTGGATATTGGTGGCCACCCGCCTATTCCACTTGGGGCCCCACCATTGTCTCTTTTAGTTTTTTTTCACAACTTACTATTTTTAGCATTTTTTCGGGTCTTGAACTTCCGAAACCATTTTGAAGCCCCAAATGGAGATAGTATGCTGAAGTTACATCCTGGGGAAGTTGAAACACCAATTTAACCAAACGGGGCCCATAGTTTTTGCGCTTCATCTCCTAGGGTTAGGTTTTTGGACGTTTAGAGTTCTCCATTGTTTCTCCATAATAAATAGGCCCTCAAGCCTCATTGTAACACAGTTCAGAGGTATGTAGCTGCCACATCTCTTCTCAGAGATTCGCTACTAGCACCCTAGCTATTTTATTTCCATCATGTTTGTAAGCATATTTCTGTGATTTGATATTAATGAAATGAAACCTTATTTCCATTGTATTTCTATGTTTATGGTTATTTCTGTATTCTGTTGCGTTCCTGCATAAATCCGGATCACAAATTGACCATATCCTCACTGAGAATCATAGGATATTTTCTGCTAGTTCTAACAGGAAGAAGCTACAAGAAGCAATATTTGAATAAATTTAATCATTGGGAGTCACAATACGACAACTATATGAGGAAATGATCACCCTTCATAAGGCAGTAGTTCCATTGCATACATTGCAAAAGCGGTCATGGGAAAATGTAAAGGCTTTAAAGATATTTTATAGAACTATTAATGTGATCCAAGGATGGGGCACTAAGTATAGAGATGCGCCATCAAAGCTAGCCAGGAAGGCAAGGCAAGATTCTAATTTGGAAAGACCCAAGGTCAAGATTCTTATACATGGTAATAAACAACTCATTACTTATGTGGCCAATACCATAACCACCTACTCACAACTGTATCATGGGTTCAACTCCTTGGTAAGAGTGCACAAGATACCTTCCATTGTAGTATTTGTGGAAAAAAAGGGAAGAAATGTTGTCAGGAAAGATATTGAATAATTCTTGAGCAACTTGAGATAGGTGACCGCTAAGGAAGACTTAGAAATTACAAGAGAGAATATTCTACAGCGTGTATTTGAACTTGCCAAGTTTAATACGAACCTATGCTTATTTTGGAACAACATTAATACTGGTTTCTAAACTGATTATCCAGATGCTATGGAGGCAAGAGTTAGATATAATCTAGATCTTCCATCAAAGGTTGAAAGCATAACAACGCAGTACAAGGCTTGGTACTAATATGTCACATCAGAACTACAAGTATACATTTCAAAGCTACAGTTTCCTCAAGCTCAACCATGATGTATTGATTTTGTCTTATTAGGGTTTAGCCACATTTTTGTCTTATGTAATTTTTATAATAATAAAAATGTAAATGCAAGTCAAATTCAAAGAGTCACATGGGGAATATGAAGAATTATTAGGTAGAATAAGGAAATAAGAAGCTCAAGAGTCATGAGGGAGCTCAAAGGTCACAATAGGAGGTGAAAGGTCACTTCACTTATAAATAAACCCTCATAACTCAAGCAAAGGGTTTGGAACTTAGGATTGGAAGCCTTCGCTTATCTAGCTTAGCATAGAAGTGAATATTGTTCTTTGGAGAAGCAAGTGTTACCTTCATGTTCCACTATTGGGGCTAGTGTCATATCATTGTATTGTGTACTTAGAAATTTCACTTAATTATTAGAAGCTCTTAGAGCCAACTCACTTTCATGCATGTAGCATGGATATTGTAAGTCTATTCTTTAAATTTTCACGGTATATGTTGTTCATGCATGCAAAGGTCATTGAATTATTTCATTAGCTTTAGTATATATATTATTGAATGTGTTGTACTTGCTTTCATGATCGTTATTATCTTGTGAACTATTTTGTAGTTTAACTAACAATTGTTTCATATGTGTGTGTGTGTCTTTTAGGATAACACTACTACTCTTCTTCTAGAGATTCTCTTTCTTTTTCCCTTACATGAAATAACCTTTTATGCATTACAATTGATAGTCCACAAAATTTACTCACTTGTTGCCTTGAAAGTTATATGTATGCCTTCTCATGTTGTTTATTATAGCCAAGGTACATCTTTAAGATCACAATTATGGAAAACAACCTTATTTTACGATTGGGGCTCCTACTCCAAATGATGTGAGGTTTGATTGAGACTTCATATCAGGGAGACCCCCTCCCCGTTTTCAGCATCCAACACCATCAACACCCTAAAAAAAAAAGCTTTGAACATTATTTAATATAATGACGTTAAGGAAGTTGATGATCTCGTTGTCCTACTCAATGTTGTGAAAATGAGAAATAAAAGAAATAGCTAATTAATGTTGTGAAAATAAGAAATAAAATAAATAACTAATTAATTTTTTATTATGAAAATTGTTGAGTTAATCAAATTTCATATCATAAAGTTTTTTTTAAGAAATATCATTTAATTTTTTTATAAAATATAATTAAATATTTAAAAATTTGTGAAATTATATGATTATTGTCTAAAAATATGAAATATTATAATATATAGATAATAGTTTTTTCAATATAATTAACCTAATTACAATTTTTAATTCATGAAAATGAGAAATTAAAAAAAAAAAAAACTTTTAACAATTAAATATTTAAAATATTGTCAATTCATCATCTTATTATTTAGAAATTAAAAAGGAAATTTACTTCTTATATGGATTTTTCAATAAAATCAAACAAATTACTAATTTTTTATTCATTAGGATGAAAAATCAATTATTGAAAATATTTATCATTATAATATAAAGAAATATAAACAAAGTCATTTGTATATTTTAAATTTAATTTTATTTTTTAAAATAATTATAAATTAATGGAACTGTAATTTTAATGCAAAACTAAAATTGTAAGTTTAAACAAATATAAACTACAATAGAGATATAATATTAGTAATTATTTATTTAAATTTATGAGACAATGGAGAGTTTTTATTTAATTTTCTTTTTAAACAATTTTTGGGTTTGGAATAAAGGCTTGCTCAAGGAAACAAATAACCTTCACATCCATCTCAATGATTCTTTATCAAAGAACTTGTGGAATCACACAAATTTCATAGACCACATGTAATATTTTTACCCAAGAGTGGCTTGGGTTGTTGCAATTTGCAAGAGTTTACATCATCATTGTTGAGTTGAGAAGGATATAATTGACATACGGCATCTTTAAATCAAAACTTTGGTGGAGCTTTTTAAACATGATGAATATACAAAAAGAGATTTCACGATTCTAGCTATTTATATATGTACTATGTATGCTTCATTATAGTAAGAAATTTTACAAGAGAGAAATGGGGGCACAATAAGTATTATGAATAGTTGTTTTAAATCCAATATATATTCACATGGTGTATATCCCAATATTTTGCATTTAATGTTCCATTATTAGGTGCAGGTATAATATTGGAAACAATGGTGCTTGCAATGTCTAATGATTGTCATTGCCATGGGAGTAAGTTGTAAGTTAATTGGTGGAAAAATTCAATTTTTTTTGTGGAAGAATTTAGTGATTTTTTGAAAGTTCCATTTTGTTTCAGTTTTTTTATATTCATGGAGATGAGTTGTTTTAAAATATGCCAAAATCTATAGTAACAAAAGTTTCTTGGTCAAATTTGATATAAACCATGTGAAACTAGAACTTTCCATGCAATTCCTACGTTGGATATGATGAAAAATTATTACAAGAGAGTGAGTTCATATTTTTTTTTTAACTTACTCTATTCCTATTTCCCTATTGATCTTACCATTAATAAATTAGAGATTTGTGTTAAACACACACATTGAATAGACAAGAGATAATATAATTTTAAGTTTCTTTTATATTTATAATGATATACATTTATAATATATTCCTATGACCCTTGGTTTTCATATACCAAATGGTCTCTTGGACTCCAATGACCTTTTGCTTTCCACACCATAACCCTTAGTGGATTAGGTGTATGTCCAACAATTTGAACCACCATTTATACTAGCATCAATTCCTAAATTTGGATTGTATGAATCACTTGAAACCATGATCAAAAGGAGTTTATTTGGAATCACCATGACAAAAATGGAATTATGAAGTTTCCATAATTCCACCAGTATGGGAAATTTCTACATTCCAACCCTATGGTATTGGGTGCCTTTGATTGGTCAATATGAAACATACAATAACCAAAGGATTTAGTGGTTGAGATGTTTGTTTTAAAGATCAACAAATGGACTCAATTAAAGACAAGCATAGATAATGAGTCGATCATAGGGGGAGCAATGTATTTCATCATAAAAGTTTCATTTTTTAGATGAAGGATAGAGTGAGTGTTTGACTCAAGAAAAAAATATTGATGGAAGCAAGGGGTCATAAAATTGAAAACATTAACATTTTATTGAAAACACATTAATATAATTGCATTGGTTGTGAAGTGCAGTTGGTTTTAATTTGTATAGTAGAAACACATCTTTTTTTAGCATAATAATTAATGGGAATGTTTGAAGTTTTATCTTCTTACCACTAATGAATGACTTCATAGTTTGAAATCCAAAGGCAAAAATATTGTGGAAATTAATGCTCCGATTTCTTGAAAATGTGGTTTTGTACATGGTAGAAATTATTAGTGAATATACTAATCAAGGATTCTTTTAGAGGTGAAATTCCGCTAACTCACTATTGTTTGGACATTTTATGAAGAAAAAAATCACCAATTTGGTTAAAAATTGCTTATTCTTCGTATACGGATGATTAAATTGACGATATCTTCCAAAAATTTACTAGTTTTAATAGTAAATTGCACATTTTTAACTGAATATTCATCTGCATTCCATATATATGAATTTTCAAACCATAATAATCACCTATAATACTATACAAAAGGAACAACATTTGAATCTTTAAAAATACCTTGTTATTAATTGATGAATAAAAGGGATCATTGAGATGGATTAATCAAATAACTTTAATGTTTCTCCTTTATTATTCAAGGAAGATGTAGAAGGATAAATAGCATTACATTCAACTATTGTTATGGTTTTTATCAATATGTTTAGCTGGAAATTATAAAGGATAAATTGGCATTACATTATCATGTTATGGTTTTTATAGGTGTGTCCCAATGAATATATATATATATATATATATATTTACTTTATAGTCTTGAAAGGGGGAAATAAAAAGAAAAAGTTCTCCCAAATTGATATTCATGAGTATGGTTCCCTATGAACTACCAACCATGCCATTGATTGACACTGCCACCTATAGATAACACTAATGGACATAAGTTGCACAAAGATACATCAAGCGGGGGCGAATAATGAGTGAAAAATCCAAGCATAGGGATGCTCTTATTGCTCCTTACTCGTGGCATTTGTTATGAATGTAGAGTTTTTTGGTTCTATCCTCACATGAACTCCATTTATGTCCATGATGATCATGGAGGATATCATAAAAGAGAAACTTGATATGATGATGCTTTGCATAATAAAATCTATTTGGAAATTATGTTGATAGGGATTCTTCTAGTTCGTGGAATAGAAAATATATTAAGATAAAAGGAACTTGATTCCAAATTGTTTACACTATAATCACTAAAATGTTCTGGATATTTTTGTTCCTTTCCTCCATGCATCACACTTTCCTCCTTTTCCTCTCCTCATTAAACCTCGTTGCTTTCTTATGGATTTAATGGTCAACTTCCTTTGAAATCTCTAGGAACTTGAAATTTTGTTTATGTAAATATGAATTTCACATGTAGTAATGGGAGGGATTATTTGTCTTTGTCTGTGATTTATAATTATTAGTTGGAATTGAAGGGAATTTGACAGATAAACAATCAAAAGATATGGAAATGAACAACCCTATGCTAATAAGTACATTGTAATTGCCACTATTATATATTTCTACAAGCATATTATTAAGATCTATCAAATAGATACAACCCATGAGTCCAATCCAATGGAAACCAGGGTGAAGTATCAAAAAGTTCCTTTTATTTTTAATTTATTGATTTTAATATTGGATTGAATGATCATGGCTTGTACATAGATTACATAGGTTATATTTTGATCCTTGGTAATCATTGTCATCATTAAGGATTCCAAGGAACTAAATTAATGGAATGAATTGGGATCTCATCGTGGGAATTTCAATAGAACCCAACAATTCAATGTTAATGACATTGATAGATGGAATTGACAAATTAGCAGAGGGGAGACTTGATTGTTATATATGTAGTAAAGATAAGATTCGGGCATGCAAGTTTTTTCACTGAAGATTTAACGGTAGGGAGTAGGAGGTTGTCGATTTTCGTTCTCAGTGGAGGAATTACAAATAATAGTAGGTGGTGGAGGCGAAGGTAGAGGCAGATATAAAGGAGGATAGAGTGGGGAAAGGGAAATAAGATAAGAGGAGCATCATCATCATCATTGTTGTCGATATCCTTTCATCGTCAATGATAGATGACAATCATGAAGACATTGTAACAAAGGCAAACTTAAAATAAGAGGTATTTCAATTAAGGATGATAGGTGGATGAATATTGGGAATGATAAGTGGTAAAAAAATACATATCTACTGACTTAACAAGGATTGTGACCTCAAATCGAGAACTCTAACTCTAAAAACACATATTTTTCAGTTAGAAACACCAAAATCCAATTGGTGTAGTTCTTGAGAGGCAGTGAGAGCAATAATAGATAGGATAGTGGTGTATCGGGTAACCGGTGCAAATATCTCATCATAGTCCACTCCGTCCTTTTGAGAGAATCCTCAAGCAACAAACATGGCCTTGTATTTTTTAGCACTCCCATAAGCTCCATGTTTACTTTTGTAAATCCATTTAGAAGTGACCACATACTTGTCCTTATGTCTACAAACCACATCCCAAACATCATTCTTCATGATTGATTCGTACTCCTCATTCGTCACATCCTTCCATACTTGGTGTTTTACGACTTCTTCGAACGTACATGGCTCATATTGAACAATAGGACTCATAGTAGCTAAGTACCCTCGATACCTGTTTGACTTATTACTTTCACGAAATGCCCCTCTTGGAGAAATACGTCTTTAACATCTTCGAGAATGTCCTTGAGCCATAAAGGTCTTTTCCTTGAGGTAGAGGGATGACCAGGAGGTGGATTAATGGAATCCATCGGGTCTTAAACATCAGGCATTGGTTCATCTGTGGAGATTCATCCTGCTTTCCTGCAACATCATCATAGTCCTTCCTTGGGATAGGGAGATAAATGGCTTTCCCAAGGGCAGAATCTTCATCGAAAGCGAAATCATGGCTTATTTTCACTTCTCTTTTACTAGGCACATAGATTCTATATGCCTTCTAATTTTCACTATAGCCCACAAATGTACCTTTCTTTCCAGATGCTTCTAACTTGTTTATTTTCTATTTAGGCACATGAAAATACACGAGACAACCAAATATTCTAAAATGATAAACATCGGATTTCTTACTAGCGAAAACTTCTTCAAGTGTCTTGAAATATAATCCTTGATGTGGCCTTCTATTTTGAACATATTCGACAGTGTTGGCAACTTCACCCCATAAGAACTTTGGTAGGCCTTAAATCCAGCCTCTCTGCAAAAGTCATTGAATTAATTTGATTCATATTTAGCTCCATTATCGGTCCTCAATATTTTGATCTTCTTCCCTATTTGATTTTCCACCAAGGCTTTGAAAGAATGAAACCATTTGAACACTTTGTCCTTCTTCTTCAAGAAATAAATCCACATTTTGTGAGAGAATTCATCCACACAAATCACATATTATAAGTATCCTCCAAATGATGTTATGGGCAACATACCAGATAGATCATAATGGACCAATTGAAGAATGTCGGTAGTTCAACTTTCACTTGAGGGGAATGGTCCCCTTGTAAGTTTCCCAACTGCAAAACCTTGAAAAACACCTTCATGATTCATGTTGAACTCGGGCATACCCTTGACCATCTTCCTTACCCTAGGTAAGCCTTTGTAATGAAGGTGAGAAAATATTTGGTGCCATAATTTAGATTGAAGAGAAATATCGCAAATTCAGGCTCCCAAAGGAATTCCTCCTACTTGATAGAGACCTTCAACCCTAAATCCAAGTGTAAATGTATCGTTAGTGTTTATTTTCCAAATATGTAACTTTCCATCAATGAATGCTACCTTGAAGCCTTTATCTTCCATCGCAGAAATAAACACCAGGTTCTTCTTCAAATCGAGTACATACAATAATTCTTATAGATGAAGGGTTTGACCTTGATTTAAGTGAAGAGTGACAATCCCTATCCCTTTCACGAGGTAGGTGGAATTTTCTCCAAGTATGATCTCCAAATTAGTCTTATTTTAAATCCAATTTGAGAGGGCCTCCTTGTACCCAGTGAAGTGCCTTGAGGCACCACTATCAATCAACCAATGATCTGAAGTGTTTGGAGGAGAGGCAATAGTGAGGACATAAATAAGATAAAATTATTTTTGTTTTTTTTGAAACATTAGTTTCCTCCTAAGTTTCATGGGTTCTTGAACCTGGGGGTGGGGTTCTCGAACCCATCCCGGGTTCTCAAACCCAAGTCCCAGATTCGAGTACGGGTGCCTCTAAGAAGAACCCGGAAGAACTGGGTTCTCCAAAAAAAAAAAAAAATTGGGTTCTTGTGTAAAGAACCAGGTTCTTAAAAAAAACATTTGGGTTCTTCTGCCTTAATGGGTAAGGAGAACCCTGAGGATGGGTACTTAGAACCCGAAAATCGGGTTCTTTGGGTTCTCGATGACTAATTTTAACTAATTTTTTTTATTGAAATTTAAAAATTAAAATTAATTTTTAATAAATATTAAGTTTTAACAAAATTACAAATCAAATCTTTGAATTAAAAAAAAAAACAAAATTTTTAATTATTTAAATCAAAATGTAAATCGTAAATACTAAGTCTAAACCTAAACTAAGTTCTCACTTCACTTCATCTCATAGAGTTCATTTGTTCAACGTAGGGATGAAAGACCATTCATTTAGTTCTTTTGTTCGACGCAGGGAAGAGTTCATTGAGGTATTCGTTCGACTAATATTTAAGCAGGGACGAGAGGCAGAGGTATCTATTCGACGGAGAGGCGGAGGGATTCAAGCAGGGACGAGAGTCAGAGGTATTATAGCAACAAATGCATTTGTTCACGCAGAGGACGGGAGGGAGCGGAGGAAGGCGACAGAGGAAAACGACAGAGGACGGCAGTAGAGGGAGGTATTCATGCCTTCTGTGAACTGTTATAACTTATATTCAATATAAAAACACATTTTCTTAAGAAATTACATCAACATATAAATTGCACACTTAAATGGTATATGTTTATAGTTTTAGAAATGTGAAAATTTGATGTTTACTATAGTGAATGAGGAAGTGTGAGATATCTCCAAAATGGGCATGGAGAGTTTGAATTGGATATTTAAATTAAAGTAGAATTCCAATCCATTTGAAGCCTACTTATTATTACCTTGAGAAAACTTGAAAGAAATATGATAAATCATAATATCCTATGAACAAAGAACCAACTAAAGCTTTCCTCAATTCTTTCAACAAATTCAGAAATTTACCCTTTTACAGGATCCATAAAACTTGACCTAAGCCCAACTATGAGGAGAATAAACAACAACAAACTTTTTTATAACTACTGAGTAGTACTGGTATTACCATTACAGAGAAGAATTAAAACTTTAAATCATAAACATTTTAGTTTTCTTGTTTAAGGTTGAAAAATATACAAATTCATATATATTATAAATTATAATTTATAAAATATAATATTATTATATTTATATATTATATATATAAATTATAATATACCCCCAATGAACCCATGCACCCTGTTTCAAAAAATTATGTACTCGTCCCCATCCCCTTCACCCACGTTTCCTGGCAACATAGGTTTCCTCATACCTGAAATTTCTCGTCCTTTTGGGAGGTTTACCATTACCATATCGAGCAGTGGGAGCATTCCTCTTTCCTTTATTGTTGAACCTATTGTTCCTTTGATTGCCATTTCTTTTGAAATTGTTGTGATTTTTGTTGTTTTGTCGTCACCCTGTGGAGTATCCTTCTTGTGAGGATACTGTCTAGCAATGGTAGCACCTTCCTTTGAATCCCTGCTTGAATTCTTGACCTTGTTTCTTTGGACCAACATTGTTCTTCCTCTTTGCATGAGCAGAGAAAGCGGTAGGATCATTTCCAATTGAAGGCTTGTCTCTCTCCATCATCCTCGTCTCTTCTTGAGTGCATCTAGCCAATAATTCATCAAAACCAATAATCCTCTCATTATTAAGAATGGTGGTGTTGAACACATCCCATGCTCTTGTGAGACCTCCAAAAGCGATAAGAGTGAGCTCCTTGTCAGCAACAACTTCTCCAATAGATAGAAGGTTATTCTTGATTTCTGTAATCCTCATGAAGCAGGATTGGATAGACTCCCCTTTATCCATTTTTATGTCCTTCAACTTGTTCTTGAGGAAGAGGTTTTGATTTGAATTGTTTACTTTGAACATCCCAATCAACTTATCATACATTTCCTTATATGTTCCCAAATCAGAAATATAGGAAATCGAATGTTTTCAAATGGAATCAATGATAATTATTTTAGCTTTGACCTCACCTTTCTTGTACTTTCTCTTTGCAGAAACAGGTGCATTTGAAGGAGGCTCCACTAATTTTCCCTGCACATAGTCCATAACATCATTCTCTTCCAAAGTTAAGTCCAAATTCATCTTCCATGCATGATAGTTGGATTTGTCCTTGAGCTTATCCTCGGATTTCAAGTAATATGTAGTAGCCATTGAAGTTAGACCAATATCATTGTATAAAAACTCTTTGTTAGTGATTTTTTTCTCTCTCTTACTGATGTTCCATCAATTGTTCATGTTTGGGTTAAATTTCCATATTTTCCCCTTCACTGTTGGCATGAGAAACATTGGAAATGCTTTGGGTTGCTATAGCGATTGGGAAGAACCATAAGAATTTTTGTAGTCTTGTGCCAATATTTGTGTAGAAGTGGATCCTCATAAGGGACTCCCAACAACAATAAATCTCTAGCTAGATAGTTAGACTTGTTATCAAGAAATAGATTATGATCAACTACCATTTAGATGTAAGAATTGTCATGAATATGAAAAAATTTCTCGAAGATTCTCAAAAGTTGAAAAAATATAGGAAAATAATGAGGAAGGATAACAATGGCGGCAACCAAAAATAAGAAAGGGTTCCCCCTAGAAAAATAAATCTACATAGAAAGGAAATGGATTGGGACTTGAAGGCCCTCCATCTCCAAAGAAATTAGCAGTGAAAGTTGAAGAATTATCCTCTAGCAAGAACAAAGGTTTACCAGGGAACAAATTTGATGCCCTGAATTAGGAAGATGGAGGGGGAATCCTCGATCTACTGCACCAAGTGATTCATCTAGTCAACTCCAAACGTGCTAGTTATGAGGGTCAAAATGACATGCCTCCACGAAAATATGTTCCAACTCAAGAAAATTTAGTCACAAGGAAGAGGTTGTATTAACATAGAAATGGGTATTTCATTCCCTTATAAACACTAGGAACTATTAGGGATCTTCAATTTATGGATTTGTAATTGAAAAATCATAGTGAAAAGGTAATCAATGAAAAGACCACATGAGAAAGTAAGTCAATGCGATAATAGAGATGTTAGAAGTGCACATGCAGAGAAGGATAAAGAGCTAAGCTCTCAAAGGTCATTGAAAGAGGTATTTCAGAAATCCTTAAACAAACCCAAAACAAGGATTTGGGAGCGGAAAAGAAGCTATACCTACCAAAACAGAGAGAAAGAAGGAAGGTGATATTTCACCTGCAAAAAATGTCAAAGATAACAATGCTTCCTCCTTGCCATCCTTTTTCATAAGTGTTAAAAAAAACTTAGTTCCTTCCCCTCCTTTGACAAGATGTAGGAAATATTGCAAAGAAAGAAACTCCAACTCTTAGAAATATCCAAGGTTTTTCAATTTAATGAGAGTCTCCTTTAATTATTCTTGGTTGTTATCTATTTTTGTATATGTTTGTGTAAAGGGATAAAATATGTAATCCCACCTCATGCCAGTTGTATGTATTGTAAATTTTGTCAAATTTTGCAAGTATTTGGCTTATTTATGCATATAGGTACAATGGTTTAGATATCAAAGAAATCAAACATTTTGATCCATTAGACATTCCTAGGAGTCGTGTGCGTGTGTGTGTTAGATTGCTAGAATTGCCCCCCATTTGTTGTAATTGTTATGGCCTTAATGCATATTTGTAGAAATATAATATTCTCGTTATGGTTAAAAAAAGAAAAGAAAAAATCATTGCTATTTTTGGGAGCTTAAAATTATAACGAAACAAATAATACAAATATAAAATATAAAAAGGAAAATTTCCCGAATGAAAAAATATTTTTAAATAAAATAAATTAAAAAATTTCCATCGGAAAATTAAATAAAGGAATATATATATATATAGTAAGTTCGACAACAGTGAGGCTACATCATGGTAATGTCCAAGAATAACACCCAAATAGGGGGGAATTGGACTAGTGACTTAACTTCTAGGAATGCCTTAACAACACACCCAATTATCACCATCTATCCAAGACCTGTGGACACACACAAATAGATATATGTATGGAAAAATACCATTCTCACTCTGTATATAAATAAAAACACGCTCAAAGCTTAAATGAATAGCCAAAATATCTCATCGACACTTCGAATAGAGATTTTACCTGGGTGTGGCATCACTATTAGATGGGAAAATCATCCAATCTGAAGGACCTTTCTTATCATATCTCTCTTTATTGAAAATATCCTTACTTTTTCTTTGAGTTTTGCTTGATACATTGGTTTGGAGATTGGGTCGAATTAAAGTTCATCTCATTTAAATATATTACATTTTTTAATATACTAGGCTATATCTATCTTAACTCCAAATCTATTAAGTACCGAGAGGGATTAAATCCTTCAAGATGCTAACCTATTTTTTGAGTGAAAAACTTGAGGAAAGGTTTGCACCTACAAATATTTGATCCCTCTTGGTCCTTGATAGATTAAGAGTTAAGATGGATCTATGCTAATTTTTATTTTTATTTTTATGTAATTGGAGAGAGTAAAAATGTTTACATAACATAACATAACCTTACAACATCTCTTGCATACTGTATTGGAGAGGTCTCTCAACACAATTACAAAAAAATTAATATCAATTTAAATAAAAATAATTATAATATTGTTATTTAGTTTACTGGGGAAATTAAATTGGTGATCATTGTGCTATCAAAATATTATATAAATGATGAGATTCAAGATTCAAATTTCCCATGAGTCAAATCAACACATTTTTATTTTTATTTTTTGTAATGTCCCTTTTTCGAGAACATAAGAGAGGATAAAATTAATTTAATTATTTAATGTCATTTTAAAGGTGATAGTGAGTCATTAAATTTAATAAAAGGGGTTATAAGTGACTTTTGATTTAATTAAGAAATATAACTTATAAAGTCACTTTATTGATGATGATGATGATAATGAATATTAATGTCCATTGAGACCATTATGTTCTATCGAACTTTAAGAAAGTAAGAGATTAATTGAGACTTTTTGGCATTGATGATGCAGTTATTGGTGAAGTTGCTGGTTGCAGCGATTGATGGTTGGCATTGATGTCAACCTCACCATGTATTGCAAATGATTATGTTGCTTGGCTTGTTAGTTACAGGATGTTTACCTTGATATTGGCATGACATATTAGTATTACCATGGTATTTTCCTATGGTATTAGCTTGGAGATTACCATGGTACATGGGTCCATGGTATTGGAATAACCCTGATATTGACCTTGACCTGGAGTTTACTATGGTATAGGTGTCCATGGTATTGGGATAACCATGGTATTTTCCCAAGGTAATGATCGGATATTATTGATGATATTTTGACATATATTCTTGTGATTGTTTTTTAGTGTGAGTGTGATTGACGGGGTTGTGTTTTTGAGAACTTATTGGAGAGAAAAAGTTGTTGTTATTGTGGGAAGGGGTCCAGTTTGAAAGATTTTGAAATGTGGTAATAGTGATCAGCAAATGAAGATAGCTTGGTGAAGAAGGGATGGGTGTTCCTTATCAATGGGGGTCAGTAGTTTCAATACAGGAAGTAGCATTCTCATAGTCCAATGGGTGTTGGGTGGGGCTTGTTGGGAGTAGAGGCTTCTAGTGGATGGGTGTTCACAAATTCATTTTAGTGTGAGAAACTTCCTTGTTGGACATAACCAGCTATGATGATGTAAAATGATTTTTTGATTAATAAAATTTTGAAACATAAAAGCAACAATAGCGGGCAGTTTTTTTCCCTGGAGAGGGTATCACACTAGAAACAATTGTGTTCTCTAATGTGCATGCATTGATATTGTTTATGATATTTTATGTTGATTTTACATACTTTTATCTATAGATGTCATGTTGCTTTCATAAGTTTTGCTGATAGGATTACTGAATCTTGTGCTTTGGTAAAAATAAAAAATTTATATTATTACATTCATTACTGTTTCAACCCCTCCCCCTCACCCCCCATCTCAATAGTGAGGTCATTTCCAAAAATTGGTATCAGAGCAGGGTTCTCTTTATGAACCTTGATCGCTTGAGAGAAGATCATGGGACCATGGAAAAAAACAAGAGGAAACAATCTAAGAAGAAAAAGTGTTGCAAACAAATAAAAAATATGGAGAACATTTTCTACTGGTGAAAGGTATGGAAAACAACATTTTCAATCATGAACATTTTGTTTCTCATTTCCAATCCAATAATGATGATTTTGGAGTTATTAAATAAGTTGATAATCAGATTTTCGAAGTTGATTCCTCAAGAGATGAGGAAGGTGTTTTTCGAATCTGAGGAAAATGAACTTAAAATATTAGGGCCAAAAAAAAATCTCAAGCAAGGTTAATTGAAAAGTTGATAGCTGAAAATAAATATTTGAAGAAATTGCTCCAAATTCTGGAAGAAAGAGAATTTGTTCTCAAAAAAGAAAATCCTGATGTAAAATCCCAATTGGAGAAGACAAGGAAGTCTGAAGAAGAGATTGATAATAAACTTAAGGATCATATCGATCATTGCAAGAAACTTGAAGGAAATTTATAAGAGAGAAGATTGAATCTAAAAGGATAAAATAAGGCAACATTTGGAGAGGCCATGACAGAAAATTCCAATAGAAATTAATGAAACCGACATCAAAATCAAGAGATGAAGAATGTGCCAAAGAAAAATATGAGAAATGAGAGGTGTTTGATCTGTAAGAAACTTGGGCATACTCCAACAAATTGCAGAACCAGAGAAATGAGACTATCAAAGCAAACGAAGTAGTCGAATGAGGAGAATTATCGAGCAGCCCCATCGATTTCAGTACAAAAAATGCTTTATGACTATTTCTACTCTTGTAATGGTTTTGGGCATAAATATGTTGACTGTAGGGTTTATGACATAAGAAGGAAAAATCATATCAACACAAGATTTGAATCATTTCTCGGACATATTAAATGTTATTTATGTGAAAATATTGGCCATATGGCCAAAAAAGGTAAGCTTTCTTTGGCCATCAATGAGTCTAGGTGGAGGAAAAATAATGTTGGTGAAAATGCTTCTGGAATGAAACAGAGAAACTTGCATGAGAATTTCTAAAGAATCTGGAAAATAAAAGAACTGCTAAGAGGTAGAAATCGAGCTGCTAAGGTTTGGAAAATCAAGGATAAAAAATACAATTGAGGCCAACTCAGGGGGAGTTAGAAGAAGGATCATAAGTTCAATAAGTTCTCCTCCAGGGAATGAGAGTTTCCTTGGCAACTGGGGTAAGTTTTGTTTCTGCCTGTTTTTAAATGGTATTTTGATAGATCTGGTTAAACAAAACTTGGGATGTGCTGAAGTTGTGGTTGTTATTTGCACAAAAAGACCTATGATTAGCATGTTGAAAAATAAAAAGAGAGTTTTTAGAGTCTTACAATATACCAATAGTATTTTCATTCCAAATTGCAGCTATTGTGTAGGTTTTCAGTCAAGGAATGTGATATACTATATGTAGGTGATTGTAAAAGAGACAAAGATTTTGATAATAATAAAAATTGTGAGTATCATGAATAACACAAGTTCGATATATGTATGAAAAGATCATTGTTTGATCTTGACGAGTTTTCTTGTACAATAAGTATGGAGTGAGAGTGCACAATGATGAACTAGAGGAAGATTCCTTGTAGAAACTCCTCTCGTTTTTGTTCCATCAGGAAATGACAAACTCACTCATCTATGGGCTTTCACGCTTTTGATTAAGGAAAATTGGTTGTTGTTGGTGTGGATGATATATTATTGTGTGCTACCAGTGGATTCATTTCAAAACTTCTATTTATTGTGCGCTACTAGTGGATTCCTTTCGAGGTTGCAACACTAGTGCATGAAAAGAAATTATATGTTTGCCTCTTTGATAAAGTCACCAATTTAATTATTTATTGGTCTTGTCTCTATGGGTGAGTATATTGAGCATTAAAATATTTTTGATTTGGTCAAAGGAATTGTTGTTTGCAGGTGGAGTGGAAAGGCTGAGAACGCAGAATTGGAAGTTGATTTTTGAGGAATTGCAAGACCAGATTGTGTCCTCATATGTTTTCTTGGCCAGAGCTGTGTAAGACCTAGTACAGTGCATTGCTAAGTTGGTTTAACAGACATGCTAGCGAGAATTTTGAGCATTCCAATGACGAATGGAACAACGTGCTACTGGAAGTTTCTAAGGGCGCGTAGGATTGCCTACATGAAGACAAAAGAGGAAGAAGTTGATTACCTTATCATGTATTTAATGGACCCAAACATGGAATCTGTGAAATTATTTTAAAAAAATTATGATGTCGATGCTTTGACGGATCAAGAGTTTTTCGTCCGTCAACTTGGTCCAATCCGCACAAAAGAGGAGGAGGAGGAGCCGATGGTGGATTATATCTTGGGAGTTGAATATCCCATTTAATGGAACAAAAAGAATTTACAAAGGAACAAGGATCACTACTCATTTTTGGACGCTAAAATGATTACAGAAGTTTTAGAGGAGATTGGAGTTGGAGTTCACATAATGAAAATGGAGGAAGGACCCTCAGAAACCAACATATATGTGAACGTAAAATTTGATTGTGACTCGTTGACTGTTACAACAACCATGATATTAAATTTAATCTTCAAACTCTCACCAATGTCCTTCCGTGGGGATAAAAAATCATTTTCAAAGAGATCGTTATTTTTGTAGTGCATACCGTTATTACTAAGTAAGTCATGGTAAAATCATCTTTAAGCCGTTAAAAACACAACAAAACTATGATATTTAACCATGAGATGAAAATGATATTTTTAGGTATGAGTTATGGAAAATAGATATGAATATGGTAGAAATTGTAGGAATATGTTTTCTAAATGGTAATGTTATATGGTGAAAATGAGGGCATTTCTGAGGCCCAACAGCTCTCTTCATATTTTTATTTTTAAATGAATAAACAATGTATCTATGACCTAATAGATGATACTGCTTCTTAGCGATTCTCAGATAAGTATGAGACCTCTATGCTCAGATCTATTGTTTACACTTATAGATTGCATTGATGCCAAGTGATTGAAAGAATGTCACTCTCGGTTAGGGATGGTCAGGCTTATTCTTGGAGTTAGTTTTGGTTTATTAGCCTTATCATCATGTGTTTAATGGATTTCGGAAGTTACAGGGAGTTTTCGACAGTGCCCGAAATTCTGAGTTTAAAAAGTGCCTTAAATTTCGCAGACTCTGGTACAGGTCTTCTAGAAAAAGTCCCTGGATGCAGGCATGAAGGATTGTGGGAGCGTCCAAAGCCTCCAAGGCGCACCCATGTCAATATTGTGGGAGCGTCCAAAGGTTTAATAGACTAAAAAATTAGTGGGACCCAGGGGCATGATACCTGAGTGGTCGGGATGGCTCCTAGGAGTGTTTTTGTTGATGTGGAAGGTATGTTTGATGTGTTTCCATCGATTCCACTTCCTTAAGGTCACCTAGGAGGTTGAATCATATCATGGTAGCCTCTTGTCATGTGTTTACCCTAGTTGGCCAGTTACTTGGGTAGATATGGGAGGAGGGTGTTATAAAGTGGCATCAGAGCATGGTTCACTCCTTGGACTGGATGGGCGATGTGCGTTGGTCATGCATTCATGTCGGTTGCACATTTTTTAATCATCCTTTTAGTATATATGCTTGTTGCATATGCATGGTGTCAGTCATGGTTGTAGTTATGTTGCCATGTGAAAGAGGATGTTTTTGTTGAGAACTGTGTCATCATGAATGTATGATTGGTTATGCATTTATGTGTGTTTTTCGTGCATACATGTCAGTTTCAAATGTGTTCTATATGTTTTTGGACAATGTGCTTGTTTTGTATGCATGGTGGTGTTCATTGTTTCAGTTGTGTCGCCATGTGGAAGTTGATGGTGTTTGTTGTTGGATGTGATCGTCATGAGTGCATGTCGGTTATGCATTTTTTATGCATGTCTGTCTATATGTTTTTATGCATGCATTGGCATGGTTATGGTTGTTGTCAATGAGATTATTATATGCAATTAGGTCATCATGATGTTTTGGTATATTATGATGCTAATGTGTTGGCTGAGATAGAGCAATATATGTAGATCATCAAAGTGAAGTTGTGGCACTACATTTAGAGGTAAGAGAATATCGTCATACATGTATTTTATGATTGGCATGCAGGTATGTTAGTTAATGGATTGTTATATGCATTAGGGTTACATACATGTTTTTCATTTTATTGTTGTTGAGGTTATATGCAAGGTTGATGTTATTGAATCAATGCGGTCATATGCACATGTGTCAAATAGTCATCAATGATAGTAATGTGTTGTTATATGCATTTTTGTTGTTGTTTAATTTTAGTTAACTTGATTATTATGTTATTTGTTGTTGATAAGAATGTTATATGTTAACTTGTTGTTGTTATATGTTAGTTAACTTAACGATTAGGGTTATTGAATTAAGATCTTGATGTTATATGCAGCATGTTGATTTGGATTGGCTTATGCAGATGGTTAGGGTTATTACATTCATGTATGAGTCAATATATTTGTGATATTCTATTGTACTAATCTAGACTAATTGTGCATATGTGATTGTTATTCATAAATGAAAATTGTTTATGAGCCTATGATGTGAACATGTTAGCTAGTTATTGTTATGGATATCATAACCTTATTTATGTTTGAGTTGATATGTTAATAAGTTATATTTTGCTAATCTATATTGATTGTGCAGACAAGATAGCCTCCCCTAAGATACATTAAGGTATGATTTTGATTATGTCATATACTTGGTGCTTGAATTTTTGGTTATGTCATCTATTTGGTGTTTGAGTGATTTGATGTCTATTATGTCATCTAGTTGATTTATCTAACATGGTACATTTATAGTTTGTTTAAATGTTTGATTAATCATATGATATGAATCTTGATCTAATCCAATCATAGTTCATGGAGAAGAGGCTCTACTCTAAGAGTCCTTGGTATCCTTCCACATTCAAACTAGTTATTGAATTATAAATCAATCTTTACAAAATGAAACATGGTCATAATAAAAGTTCAAAATGAAAACATGTACAAATATTTACAGTAAAGAAGAATGAACATACATAATTGAAACTAACATCTTCACAACGATAAACATTATTCTACAATAAAATGTACTTAGCTCAGAATGGGGGCCCTCCACATTTGCCTGGTAAACCTTAAAACAACACTCAGCTACAACAATCCATTCAACTCATATGCACAAGAAAATAATAAGTTCTATCTTGAATTGTCTTCAGAAAATAATAGTCTCGAAGTCTCAAGTTTTTCCTACTACTCCCTTTTTTTTGGAGAGAGAGCACTCTTATTTATATATCTGAGTTGCTTTTAAAAAGATATAAGCAACTCATAAATACAACTCCACTTTTATTTCAACCAATTTCCATAATTACAAAATATGATCCCTTCAAATCCTCACACAAATCTTGGATGAGATATCCATATCCTCATGATCTTCTCCTTGAAATGAGCTTGAATGGTTATCTCCTCAAATTGTAATCAAATATTCAAGGGGTTGAAGAAGAAATTCGAATTTGAGGCTTGGTGGTCATGTAGGTTTTAACCCTGTACAGAAATTATCTGCAAACGAATCTTAAAAAAGAAAATAAACAATACCGAGAGCATAAAACATAAAACAGATAAACACAGAGATTTTCCCCTGGACCCCAAATCGGGACGACTAGCTTGATTTTTCATTATATTCCTTTTAATGTTACAACACATATATATACATGTCAAAGCATACATAAACCCCAATCCATTAACCCTAGATTAGAACATAACCATAGTTCCCTTGACCAGATCTACAAAATACCAGGAGCTGAAAACCATCATGCCCCAAAACCATGTGCAAACCCATGCACAAAACCATGGGCGGGTCCGCCCACCGGAAAATAAGGACAAAAAAAATTTATGGGGTGCTGCCCCAAACCCCGACAGGGGGGGTTACCGCCCCCCCTATGCCCCCCCCCCCGACGTTGTGCCCAACGCAACGTACAGGGGGGGCTATCGCCCCCCCTATTACCCCCCCACGCGTGATTAGTCGTGGAAAGAATATAACACAAACCCAATAGGTCAAATATGACTTTGTTGAAGTCTTCCAATACACCTAAAAATATAATGAAACTCATCCCACTTTCATATATAAGTGAACACATGTTATTTTTCCAATATTTAATCATAAATTCACTCAAAAACACTAAAACAAATGCATTGGAAAATGATAAGTGTAAACCCAATGTAGTGATGAAATTAGTTTATGGGAAAATAAATATGGTTTTAAAAGTGAAGTGAAAGTGAAGTAAAAGGTTGGTAAAAAGAATGTATACAAGGCAACGTGTTGGAACAAAAAGATAAGATAATTGGTATATTGTTATGGTTATTTATGCACTGACAGTTATGTGTTTTATGGTCGTATGATGCAAGGGATTGCATGGAAAAAGAGACTGCTATGAAATCCTAAAGAAGGCCGAGGTTGAGCTTTCCCCAAGAAGCACTGGGAACCATGGGGATTGATTCATGGTGTTTGTTGCTAAGTCTTATGATTTTGATATCTTGTGATTTGTTGTGCTTAATTTGCAGTCTTGATTGTGTCTAGTGCATGGCCATGCCACTTTGTTTGCAGTGTCGTATTATTATTGGTTTTCTTCTTGTTTGTTTCTTGTTCTTTCCTTTTGTTTGAGAGTATTGGGAATTGACTGGAAAAGAGGAAATTTGATGGAGCTCTGGCAGAGTTGTGTGGTACCCAACAGGTAATGTAAGAAATTGAATCATGACCTAATCCAATCCTAGCTCATGGAGAAGAGGCTCTACTCTAAGAGTCCTTGGTATCCTTCCACATTCAAACTAGTTATTGAATTATAAATAAATCTTCACAAAATGAAACATGGCCATAATAAAAGTTCAGAATGAAAACATGTACAAATATTTACAGTAAAGAATAATGAATATACATAATTGAAACTAGCATATTCACAACTATAAACATTATTCTACAATAAATTGTACTTAGCTCAGAATGGGGGTCCTCCACATTTTTTTGGTACACCCTTAAAACAACACTCAACTACAACAATCCATTCAACTCATATGCACAAGAAAATGATAAGTTCTATCTTCAATTGTCTTCAGAAAATAATAGTCTCAAAGTCTCAAGTTTTTCCTACTACTCCCTTTTTTTGGAGAGAGAGCACTCATATTTATATATATGAGTTGCTTTAAAAAATAGATAAGCAACTCATAAATACAACTCCACTTTTCTTTCAACCAAATTCCATAATTAAAAAATATTATCCCTTCAAATCCTCACACAAATCTTGGATGAGATAATCATATCCTCATGATCTTCTCCTTGAAATGAGTTTGAATGATTATCTCCTCAAATCTTCATCAAATCTTCAAGGGGTTGAAGAAGAAATTCGAATTTGAGGCTTGGTGGTCAAATAAGACTTTGTTGAAGTATTTAAATACACCTAAAAACATAATGAAACTCATCCCACTTTCATATATAAGTGAACACATGTTATTTTTCCCATATTTAATCATAAATTCATTCAAAAACACTAAAACAAATGCATTGGGAAATTATAAGTGTAAACCCGATGTAGTGATGAAATTAGTTTATGGGAAGGAGAAATATGGTTTTAAAAGTGAAGTGAAAGTGAAGTAAAAGGTGGCTAAAAAGATGGTATTTGGGTGACACAATATTCTCGCCAACTGAAGATGTTGCATGTCCTCATGGAACCTTGCATTGGATTTCTTGATCTGTGTGATGGAGTCTTCTTTTATGATATGTAGCAACATTTTTTCTTATAGTTGGTTCTTGTGTGACAACCATAAATTTTGCAAGTTTTGGTTCTTGTGTGACAACACTTTCCTTTTTACTTTTCTTCTTACTACAACAAAGAATAATCTTGAAAATTCAATCATATGAATACATTCCAAATGATGATTCGGTAATGTGTGCATTAACCATGCAATATTTTTAGCCTCATTTGCTTGAAATTGTTGTGCAAAACATTATCTGTATATAGGCTATGTATATCTTATTGAATATTTATGTTTGTATGGTTGCAAAGATTATTTGGAACATCCTCGACATGGTATTTTTTATTAGGAATGTATGCTTCATATGAAAACCAATGATGCATTATGAAAGTCAATCAAGGTGTTTATAAGATGAACAACTTTCAATTGGGAAAAACATGTTGGTCAACGGTATATGAGGTTATGAAATATAGGATCGAAAAATAGTGTAATGAATATAATGAATGATGAATATCCCCCTCGCCCCTCTCCAACTGAAGGTCTTTTCCATCCTTGGAAAATGTAGCAAATTAGAAAGACATAGAATTACATGAAATAGGGAAGGATATGAAAGGAAAAATATGGAAATTTTCCAAATACACGTATTTTGGCTTTCAAGGAATTATCAATTAAATAGTGGAAAACAACATACCTTCACTTAGCTAAGAAGGTTCTGAGCTATGCATATGAGAGAGGTGGAATCTTTTTGGCTGCTATTGTTGGATCACAAATCAGAAGATGAAGTCTGAGAGTGGAACTGTGGTATTCTCATATGGTTGAAAACATACTACTGCAATTGCTAATGAATTCATGAAAATTATATAGTCTTCACCTCCTACAATGTAGAAATTTATTAATACTGATGTATTACCGGATCCTCCTGATCTAACAATATTTATCTTCTTGCTAAATACAAAATCCTTCCACTGTTAAACTTGCAGAAATTTAAAACTCAATTGCAAACACATGTGAATAAATTCAATCGCACATAACACAGTTGTTTAATGGGAAAGCTTAAAGCTAAAAACCCCAACTATCATATATTATGTATATCAATGGAATAATGTAATAAACTCATACAAAGTTTAGTACATGAAGCTCTCAGTACAATCAACAACCATTACACACTGTCATGCAGAAATTTGCATCTCCATGCACCAATTTCTTGCCTCCTGACAGCCTACCTCCACTGCGCAATCCCTGCTAAAAAAGACCCCTGAATGAATTCGAATTGGCCTTGCCTTGACTTCGCAATCCTCATTGGAAACTCCAATGTGTGTCAGATGCATTGAATGCATCACTATAGTCACAACAGATTGTCCATCTCACCCTTTCACCTATCTCTCCACTGGGTCTCCACTGGAACTGACATGCACTGTAGTTAACTGTTGTTTCTGTTAAGTTGTTAGTGAGTTATTAGTTGTGAATTAATTAACTAATTAATTCACTTAACTCTCACTAGTGTATCTTTCAATTATACTAGATACAACTAGCTCAACTGAGTTTAACTCACTTAACTGAGTTAAACTAAATAACAACTCCATAAACTACTCTTCCAACTCTGTCATAACTTTTCCACTTTAGTTCTAATTGAGTCCTTCATGCATCAGCCACCAATAACCCTAGGAATTGCGTAATTCCTTTAGCCCACTGATTTTCCAAATCTGTTCACTGAAATAAAGTGCTCCAAGAGAATAAGTTGATGTTTATTTTCGGATTATTATTAAGGGTTAATAATAATCGACATGCACCTATTTTTAGATCGACGATCTATAAATAGACTTCGCCCAATATTCTAAAAATAGAATTTCATCTATTTTCCACATTTGACCAACCATCTACAAATAGAATCCTGCAACTTAGAGAATATGCTCACCATGTCTAAAAATAGACATACACCTAAAAATAGCCTACGGGCCCCACTTAGTGAAGGTGCTTACTTTTCACTAATCTCATCATCTTGTTGAATCTCAACACTCCTTCTCAACAAGAAAGGGATTATCCTTCACCTCGATCCTGCCTCTATGGTATTCGAATTTTCTCCTACCGAGCACCTTCGTGAGAATGTCTGCATCATGATCTTCTATAGGAATGTACTGAAGCAACATGATCTTCCACTGCACACAATATATGATATGATGATATCGGATATCAATATGTTTAGATCTATCATGAAACACAGGATTAATCGAGAGTTTAATGCAACTCTTATTATCACAATGTATCACTTTAGGATCTAAATGTGAACCGAACAAACTGACCAGGATCTTCCTCGTCCAGATAGCCTCACATGCAGCTTGAATTGCTGCCATGTATTCTGCTTTCGTTGAACTGAGTGCCACGGATGTTTGTTTCCTGTTGTACCAAGAAATTGTTGTAGATCCGATAGTGAAAACCCCTCTTGATGTGCTCTTTCTATCCGTTGGGCTGCCTTTCCAATCTGCATCCGTGAAGCTTTGCAACTTCACTTCATCTATCTTCCTATACCATAATCCATACTCAAATGTGCCCCTGAGATATCTCAGGACATGCTTGCCTGCCTTCTAAAAGAGCTTGGTAGGCTTAACCATCACTTGTGAAAGTTGGTTCACCGCATAGCATATGTCCAGTCTTGTATTAACTAAATACATGAGCGAACCCACTAACTGTCGATAAACAGTGGCATTCACTACCTCTGCCAATGTAGCATCCTCTTTCCTCCAATTTCCTAGAAGAGGAGTATCCATGGGCTTGCAGTTCTCCATGTGAAACTTACCAAGTATCTCTCGAGCATACTTGCCTTGAAACACAAACAATTCACCTTCTCGCTGCCATATTTCCAATCCAAGGAAATAATGAAGGAGGCCCAAATCCTTCATCTCGAACTCCTTTGCAAGATCTACCTTGCATGAGTGTATCAACTGCTCATCACCCGTTAACATTAAATCATCTACATAAATAACAATGATTAAAATCTTACCCTCCAACACAATTTGGTACAGGTTTGCATCTGCCTCACTCTTGGTGAAGCCAAGTCCAGTGAAATAGTTGTCGATTCGTGTGTACCAAGCACGTGGTGCTTGCTTCAGCCCATACAACGTTCTTTTGAGTCTGCACACATGTGACTCGCTGCTGAACATCTCAAATCCTTCAGGCTGTTCAATGTACACCTCTTCCTCAATGATCCCATTAAGGAACGCAGTCTTCACATACATCTGATGAATGTGCCAACCCATCTGCGCTGAGAGAGCAAGGATGGTCCTTATGGAAGAATACCATGCGAAAAGTGCAAAGGTTTCTTCATAATCAATCCCCTCGATTTGTGAGAAGCACTGGGCAACAAATCTTTCCATATACTTCTCGACACTCCCATCAACAACTTGCTTTACCTTGTAGATCCATTTCGAATCTATCACTGATTTACCCACCAGCCTTGGAACAATCTCCTAAGCACTGTTTCTGACAATGGATTCATACTCCTCCACCATGGAATCTACCCATGTGGGCTCTTGCACTGCTTCTTCAAAAGAAGATGGCTCTGTCACGACACACTTGCTCATAAGAGCCATGTATCCAATAAATCGGCTAGGTGACTGTCTCTGTCTGCGTTGTGATGTAGGGACTCCTACATTCTCTGTCGCATCAAGCTTCAGTCTCTCAGCTTCTGTGGTACGCTTTCTACCTGTTCTGATGTTTGGTTCTACATGAGTGGACTCCTCCACTCCATGAATCTCCTCCTGTGGTTGATCCACATCTAGAGGCTCATCTTTGGGAACAAGAAATTCCTCCTCTACATGCAAGTGTAGCTCCCTCTCAAGAAAAAACTTCATGGCTTTCACCTCATTGAATTTTATATCCCGTCGCACCACAGTCATTCAACTGTTTGGAAAATACACACGATAATTATGGGGTGTTTCTGTGTACCCCACAAATATCCCAACTTCTGCAGTTGGCTCCAGCTTCTTCCTAGCGTCCTTTGTCACATGAATGTAAACAGATGAGCCAAAAATATTCAAATGAGAAATATCAGGCTTCTTACCAGTAAAAGCTTCTTCAGGTGTACATGCCAAGTACTCTAAGAGGACAATGGTTTTTCACATAAACTACAGTGTTGCATGCTTCCACCCATAAGTGCATCGGTAGGCCCTGGTCATGCAGCATAGCTCATGCAGCACCCACGATTGTTCTGTTCTTCCTCTCTGCGACCCCATTCTGTTGTGGGTTATGAGGCGCTATGAGTTCTCTTCGAATTCTTTCTTTGCTACCGAATTCTTTGAATTTGTTCGAGATATATTCACCATCATTATCGCTTCGTAGATCCTTCACTTGCTTCCCCGACTCCTTCTCCACAAATGCTTTAAACTCACAGAACTTTGAGAACGTTTCGATCTTCTTCTGCATGAAGAAGATCCAACATCTACGAGAATATTCATCAACAAATATAACATAATACATGTGTTTTGTTGTTGAAGCAATCGAGAAAGGTCCACACACATCTATGTGAATTCTCTCCAGGATCACGGAAGCACGGTTCTCCTTCTCATGAAATGTGGTCTTCACAAAATTACCTATAGTACATCTCTTGCACTGATTTGATTGTGCAAGATTACCCTTAGGAAGTCCAGTAGAAATCTGCTGCAAAATCTTCAAGGTGACATGGTGAAGATGCCCAATCTCCTGTGCCATAATTCGCCCTCATCCCCGCTCACCACTTCTTCTACTTTGCCCATCATTGCAGCACAGCCATCTACCTCCAGCTTGTAGAGATTCTTAACTCGAATCCCTATCCTCTTGGTTTGACCCGTTGTTTTATGTCGCAGGAAAGCTTTTCCCTCGCTGAAAAAAAATGTCATAACCTTTGTCTTCCAACATTGCGACCGAGACCAAGTTCTTCTTCAGACTTGGAACATGTATAACATCTTTCAACAGAAATGGTTTACCTGAATCCCTCTCAAAGTTAATGGTTCCAATGCCGGTCTCACTGTATCTGCCATTGTCGCCCATCTCTATATGCATTTGAAGATCCTTCTCCTCCAAGTCGTTAAACAACTCATTATCTCCCATCATATGGAAAGATGCACCACTATCAAGATACCACACCGATCCCATTGATCTTGAAACCAAGCATGCGATCAAAGAGAAATCAAGTTCAAATTGCAAGGCTAAGGCCTCTCCAGCTGCAGCTCCGGCAGCCTTCTTGTTCTTCTTTTTCTGTGGGCAGTTAGTGGCGAGATGCCCATGTTCGTGACAGTGAAAATATTTCACTTTGGACAAATCTAGCTTCTTGCCTTTAGCCTCGGATTTTGGATGGGATTTCTTCCCCTTTCCTTTCCTTTCTTTGGTAGCCAAAGCGCAATTCTCTTCATCATCATTCTTCGATGAAGAGCCATCCCTGGTACTTCACCTTATCTCCTCCTGCACAAGGTCCGACCAAAGTCACTCCCAACCCGGCAGTTTCTCTCGTCCATTGACAGAGTCTTCGTAGCTATGCCAACTCTTCAGAAGCCCAAGGAGAGCCAAGCTCACCAAGTCATCATCATCAACTGTAATCCCCACACTTCCCAGTTCATCCCTACAAAGGACAAACTTCGTGAGATTTTTTGGAATAATATCGCCCTTCTCCATTTTTATTTTTTCTTAGCTTATCTTTCAGCGCCAACTTCCTCTTGTCACTGCTGCTTTGGAGAAGATCTGTTAAAGCCTTCCACGTTGAAAATGGAGTGGCTTTCCCGTGAAGGCTTGACACAACATGGTCCTTCACACCTTCCAATAGAATTCTTCTTGTCTTTGCTACTTTCTTTTGCCATGCATCAATTCCTGCAGCATCGCTAGAAGCAGGCTTAGGAACATATCTATCAATGAACTCCTTCGGGCCATTGTCTTCAAGCACCGCCTCCATCCTATCCTTCCAGGCTATGTAATTCGAGCTACCCTCAAGGGTATACTCCAATTGCAACCCATTGAAAGACATTTCAATGAATACTCAACTGTCACACCAAGAAATTTCTACAGGAAATTCGAATTTTCCACCAGCACAAAACTCAACAATTATTCACAATTGCAATCTCCAGTGATCAATACTGCTCCGATACCATGTAGAAATTTACTAATACTGATGTATTACCGGATCCTCATGATCTAACAATATTTATTATCTTGCTAAATATAGAATCCTACCACTGTTAAACTTGTGGAAATTTAAAACTCAATTGCAAACACGTGAATAAATTCAATCGCATATAACACAGTTGTTTAACGGGAAAGATTAAAGCTAAAAACCCCAACTATCATATATTATGCATATCAATGGAATCATGTAATAATATCATACAAATCTTAATACATCGAGCTCTCAGTACAATCAACAATCGTTACACACTGTCATGCAGAAATTTGCATCTCCATGCACCAATTTCTTGCCTCCTGACAACCTGCCTCCACTGCGCAATCCCCGCTGAAGAAGACCCCTAAATGAATTATAATTGGCCATGACTTGATTGCGCAATCCTCATTAGCAACTCTAATGTGTGTCAGATGCATTGAATGCATCACTATAGTCACAACGGATAGTCCATCTCACCCTTTCACCTATCTCTCCACTGGGTCTCCACTGGAACTGACATGCACTGTAGTTAACTGTTGTTTCTGTTCAGTTGTTAGTGATTTATTAGTTGTGAATTAATTAAATAATTAATTCACTTAACTCTCACTAGTGTATCTTTCAGTTATACTAGATACAACTAACTCAACTGAGTTTAACTCCATTAACTGAGTTAAACTGAATAACAACTCCATAAACTACTCTTCCAACTCTGTCATAACTTTTCCACTTCAGTTCTAACTGAGTCCTCATGCATGAGCCACCAATAAACCCTACGAATTGCGTAATTCCTTCAGGCCACTGATTTTCCAAATCTGTATACTGAAATAAAGTGCTCCAAGAGAATAATTTGATGTTTATTGTCGGATTATTATTAAGAGCTAATAATAATCGACATGCATCTATTTTTAGATCGACGATCTATAAATAGACTTCGCCCAATATTCTAAAAATAGAATTTCATCTATTTTCCACATTTGACCGACCATCTACAAATAGCATCCTGCAACTTAGAGAATATGCTCACCATGTCTAAAAATAGACATACACCTAAAAAAAGCCTGCGGGCCCCACTTAGTGAAGGTTCTTACTTTTCACTAAGCTCATCATCTTGATGAATCTCAAAATACAAAACCCGATAGTACAATTCTATTCATGTGAATAAATTTGTTGTTGTCGAGCATGAAGAGAATTCATTGGATTATCGACCATTGATGAATGTCATTAACCAATGCGAGGCAAACTCACCATTAATGTCAATGAGTTCCAAGGTACTCAAGTACATCTTGCGAAGTGCGAATAAGTGATCTGATGTCGAGCCACTTGCAAGATCCAATGATCAAGGGACATTAATGTATTCCCATGACTGTCAGCGAGAGAACTTGTCATTAGGGCATACAAGCCTCAAGGTACTAATGAGGACTCTAGTCTCTATCCCAGATAAGGTGCTAAGGTCAATGGGTCGAGACTTGTTGAAAGGTGGTCTTTAAGGAATACCACATTAGTCAACAAGAGTTCGTACAAAATTATTGGTAGGACTATAGATAAAATATCTCATGGTCAAACAGTTTTTATGACAAGGAAAACAAGGAAATGTAGAGAGCTCGATGGTTTATTTGTAAGGAGAAAAGATGTATTGAAAAGAAGTCGAGAATGTATGCGACTCAGAAAAGTAGCTATGTGTGAAGTCGGGATGGATAAGGCAATTAATCAGTGGACTCCAACATGGATGACGAATGAACTTTGAAGGAGAAATATGGGTAAACATATCGTGGCGCAAAAATGTTTCTGTGTAATGGAAAATTTCACGACATTTGTAATGAAGAATTAGCTCCTCCAAACTTCAATGATGTATATTCTGATTTCTGGAAATCTTGTTTGCATGAACTTGGATCGTCTAGGTACCTGTAAATGTTTCAATACAAATACTTCATGAAAACTGTGAGAGCTTTTGACAAACTTGAATGTGGAAATGCTAGCAACCAAATAAAATTAAATGCATCTTTCTTACGTGTTACATTTTGCGTGCAAGTTCCTTTGAAGTGACTCCAAGAAACAAGTTATCATAAATTTTTTTCAAGAGTGATGAAATGTCCATTTGCAAAATATTTTTGTTTTTTATTATTATTATTATTATTATTTAATAATTTTATTATTTTTTATTTGTTTTGAATTTTTTTATATATTAGTGTTTTCACGACCCTTTATGAAACAAAGAAAAATCACTATCAAGTATGAAACACATTTTTCGAATCATCTAGAGTTTTAGTCGCAAATTTATTTATTTATTATTATTATTATTATTATTATTATTATTATTTAATCTTCCCTATCTAAGATCATCAATTAATGTACAAACAAAAAAATAATGTTGAACATAATAGGAAAAACAGTTCCAAAAACAAACCATGAACCAAAACTTATTTATCATAACTTGCGAATGTAACCCCATTAATTCGGTCAATAAAATAAGTGTCAAGGTAATAAATAAATAAAACGACCGCGGTTATTTTTCTATTTTATCACTACTGGACGTCGACATAGGTGGTGGTAGAACTTGTAATCGGTGGTGGCTGCCTACTACGAGCTTACTGGAATATCTAAATATTTATTTTGATCATCGCCCTACAATTTACCAGCATTAACTCTAGACCTGAGCTGCCGCTTTTCGTATCTCAAGCGAAAAGTGGGATAATGTGTGGAAAGTGCAGTGAATATTTATGGAGAATACATGTTACCAATCCATTCAGCTTTTGCCCCGCCTATCAGAGTTGGATCTTATAAGGTCGGCACAAACAAAGAAATTGAAAGAGAAGAAGGAATCATGTCCACATTTTGGCTCGAGAATGCCCCTGTCAGGAGACATGATCTACTTGGGATTGTAGCACTTCAGTTTTCTCTTTATATTACTTGGAGCTATATGCACCATGTCAATGAGGATGAAAATCACTTCAGCACTTATTCATCTCAAAGATGTTCCTCCACTAGCTACCACTCCTAAATATCCAAAGTGTCTCACTACACCTCCATGAGTAGCTAAAGGTTCCAAGGTCTGGTTAGAAATAGAAGCACACATTAATGTACGACTCAAGCCAATGTTTGAACCTAAGGCCCTAGAGCATAAATATAAAGAGGATCCCATTGCATCATTACATAAGCCAAATCCAGATCATGTAATCACAATCAAATATGAAGATAAGGAGCAACTGATGCTTCAAAGCCATTATTGTTGAAGATTATATTCCTGAAGTAAACATGAATACTCTATCCAAGAAGGGAGCCATTTGCAAGTCTCTCTCTCGATTCATCCGATGATGAGGATACCCCTCCTCAGTCTCCAGCATATGCAGACAACCCAAAAGTTGAATAAAAATGAGATAAAAACCAGAGAACATGCAGCGAGATAAAAAATTAAACCATGTGGGTTTGCAGAACGAATGAAACCATGGTTCATAAAGGAGGGAGGGCGAGGCTATAAGAGGGATTTGTTATAGATACAGCAACAACGGCGAGGGAAAATGCAAATCAAGTATGGTTATACAAGGTAGGGTATCAAGTCTGTGCACGCAGAGAGATCGGGAGTAAGTTGCTGAAATTAATGGTCTGACTAAACTGCCTCCTCCATATTTGATCCAACGAAATCACAATTCGTTGATTATGTTGGAGAATATCTTGGCGCGATCTCCTCCTTATTCTGCGAACAGAAGCCTGATTTTCCTCGCGGATTTTCGAGGATTTTGTTCCCTGTTGCTCACGAATTGTGCTTCTCTTCCTCTGACAATTGTAACGCCAAGCCAAAACCTCTTGGCACGTTGGTGCTTCTTTTATCAGTAGCCAGACCGACTTCGCTTCTAGGCAAAAAGACTTGCCTCGTGACTTGTTATGATCAGATGGCATCAAAGGGTTCTCAGAAATTGTCTGTCTCTCCAAACATCTGTTATCCGAAGTAGTTGATGGTGCATCAGGAGGATGATTTGAAGCCGATTGGTTTGACTGATTTTTTTGTTTGTGGAATGGTTCAATGTCAGCAAACATTGACATGAGTTGCTCCTCGTCCAACCTATCGAAGTATTGGGATCCTTTGGATGGTATGGATGTTTCACTCCTGAATTCATATTCCTCTGCAATCTCCTATATTGGAGCAGAAGTCACGGGAGTTTCAAGGAAATCAAGTGAATCACTTGTAGATCGTTTATGGCGGGGGCCCTTCTTTGCTGGATTTTAACAGGCCGAATCCAGCAAATCATCGATTCATGAACATTGGCCATGTGAAGACAGATAACCCACTGAGGGTGTGCACTGATGTTTCAAATCATTACCTTAAAAAGAGAAAAATAGGCCAACCCATATACATGGTATCGTTATTATTGGAATCTTGACCAACAATCCTGAAATGGTTTTTTTTTTTTTTTTTAAATAATGGTTTTCAAAAAAATTTGAAGTTTTTTTAGTTTATTTTTGTTTTATTATGTGCTTCAGGTTTTCTTCATTTGGTTTGATTTTTTTTCTGTTATGTGAATTGGTTGATATTAATGTTGGATGTTTTGCCCTTTTCAATGTATGGTTTTTATTTTTTATTTTTTTGTTGTTGCATTTTATTTTATTTTTAATGTGAGATTTATTTTGGATTCATTTTTTTTTTTTTTTTTAAGTTTTAGTGTACTTTTTACTAATTTTCTTTTTATTTATTATTTATTATTTATTATTTTAATTTGAATTATTTTTTATTTTTTAAATAGTTTTTATTTTTTTATTTTTATTTTTCCAATTTTTGATAAATTTATATGTTTTGTTTGTTTGTTTGTTTTTTTTTTTAAGCAAATGGAGACAACTTGAAATTGATTAAGCATATTGCAAACCCTTGATTTATTCATTCAGGAAAATATTTATAGCATCTTATTTTCTAATCCTCGAGATCGTGTGAAAACACAGCAAGTGAAATTGATTAAGCATATTGCAAACCCTTGATTTATTCATTCGTGAAAACATTTATAGCATCTTATTTTCTAATCCTCGAGATCGTGTGAAAACTCAGCAGGAGAGCATACTTATTTGAAACTAAAAATAATATCCTACCTACTCTATTATAGAAAAATAAGGCATTCTCTCAAGTATAAGAGAATTTCCATTGCATCCTTTTGTGTAACAAGATCATAAGTAAACTCATATCCAAGTTTTAAAAATATACTTTAATGAATGTTTGGACATGAAAATTTATTTGATCATAAAGATTTGATGCTAAGGAATATTGAAAAATGGAATGGTGTTGTGGCCTAATGACTAGTTGAAACCAAGTTTTAAGATGGTCTTTGTTTGCTTGGCTCTCCTTAATTGTCATATCACAAAGTTCTTCTCATGGCACTTGTTCAAAATCTTGAATGCACAAGGGATCTTGTGATATACATGCTATAAATTCTTCAATTTTTGGCTCTAATGTTTGATCTTCATTGCATGTGATCCATGACTCATTCACCTCCTTACAAAGATAACTAGAAGAAGCTTCTAAGTTTTCTTCTTGTGGATCTTTTTCGTCGATGCTTTGTTCCTCTTCTAACTTTTGAAATGAAGATTCATCCCTAGTGATCGTTATAAATTGTGGACAAGGATTTAAGAAGATCGTTGTGGTGGCATACCCTCCTTCTCTAAAATTACTTCTTTAACATCATGTTTTGTAGACATTTGTTTTGCAAATGTATTTTGTAGTTACTGGGTTTTTTTTTTTTTTTCAATGGTTGGGGATTTTGTTTTGGGAATATGTTTTCTAAAAAAATTTCCTAACTAGCTCTATATAAGCGTGCTTCCCCGACAATGGCACCAAAAATGTAAGTCTAATTTATGGGACTAAATTAGAGCATATATTTAATTATCAATCCGAGCTAGTAGGCTTAGAAACACGCCAAAATATATGGACCTTAGATCTAGTCAGATTAGGAAGTCATTGTTTAGGATTTGGAAAAGTGAAATGCATGTTGGAATAACTAAGACAACTATTATGAAAATCAAGTAAAGAAAACATGTAAAGAAAGCATTCAGATTTACTCTATGAAAGCATATAAATAAAGCATTCAAATTTACTCTATGAAAGCATATATATGATTGATCAATGCCATTAGTCTATTTTAGAAGATGGAGAAGAGGCTCTACTGAGTCTGGGGTATCCTTCCACATTCCTTATATAATACCATTGCCAAGCAGCTATGAATGCATGATGAAATGAAAGCATGTAAAGCTAATCTAGGAAGCAAACAAGAAAGTGAATCTTGATCTAATCCAATCGTAGTTCATGGAGAAGAGGCTCTACTCTAAGAGTCCTTGGTATCCTTCCACATTCAAACTAGTTATTGAATTATAAATCAATCTTCACAAAATGATTCCGGATGCGGATGTTTAAATGTTTTGATGGCACTACCGTCCCGGAGTACCTCCCAAGGAGCTTCGCATGGGGAGGCCATATGGCCCCCCACGGCTCCATTGATTTCTGGGTGCGTCTTCTGCAACGAGCCTTTGCTCTCAGTGACGGCTTAACTCACATTCTCGATATGCTAGTCGATTCGTAGTAGCTCTGCTTGAACACTCGGTCTTTCTCGGCTAAATAACGCTCCTTGAATCACGATACATGGAGAGTTTGCTCGGCTTGACTTGTCTTGTACTTCGGTGCAGAACTCACCTTTGGTGGCGATTGACCACTTCTCGATTGTCTTGAAACAATTCTGAAATCACTTTCTCCACAGTATCCTCTGTCATTCCAATTTGCACATTTTCACCTCTTTGGTTCTCAACTGCTTGTTCTGCCATGAGCATATTCCCCGCCGTCTTTGCTTTTCCTTCTCATGCCGCTATGCCTGAATTGAACCTTGGTATGAGGTGCCCACAGGCCACTAAGAAGCGAGGCTGGCTAGTGACGTCCTTCCTCCGGGTCATGGCGACACTCTCCACGCGAACACCGAAGCGAGCTAAGGACCGCGACGGTGGGATGGGACCAGCCTCACAGCACCCGAAGATCGTGACCCTCTCTCGTCCTAGAATATTCCTCTCCCGGCCCAGCGGTCTGGTCATGCAGAAGCATTCTTCGACAAGCACCAGAAGCGGTTGCGCTTTGAGCGTACGTTACGACAAGCCCTGCCATCGCACCTTGTATCACCATTACCCTTAAGTGAAGAGTCCTTCAACCACTCGCTTTGTGTATCACCCATTGTTCCTCGACCCTTTTCTGCTACTTCTTCTCGTCTGCTGCTCCTCGCCTCGCGTTCATCCCGGTCAAGTTTCTTTAGGGTGGAAAAAACACGCCGTCTCTAGAGCACGGATGGTCGCAGAAGCGTGAGCGAAGGAGAGCATTACGGGTGTCGAATTGAGGAGGAGCAGCCTTCTCCACCTCACACGAATCTGCCCTCTCTGCCTTAGCTCATCATGGTATTTACACTCCAGCATCTTGATGATATTTTGGTTTTTGTTATCTATAGTAGCAGAAGCTGCATGATAGAACCGTTTGTCTTTAGTTCTCTTATGGTGTATGTACTGAACTATCCATCGGTTTCCCTTTCAAGGGTGGTGCACTTTCTTTTGACAGAACTGGTTTCCCGATATGGGCAGTTCATCATTTTGTTAACAGCATGGACATCAAGCCCAGTTCAAGCTCCCGCAGCTGAACTGAGGCAGTTTTGTATCAGTATGTTTATATAATAGAATTAGCTTAATTTAGAAAAATAATAAAAATAATAAAAATAAAAAAATAAAATAAAATCTTCACAAAATGAAACATGGTCATAATAAAAGTTCAGAATGAAAACATGTACAAATATTTACAGTAAAGAAGAATGAACATACATAATTGAAACTAGCATCTTCACAACTATAAACATTATTCTACAATAAAGTATACTTAGCTCAAAATGGGGGCCCTCCACCTTTGCCTAGTACACCCTTAAAACAACACTCATCTACAACAATCCATTCAAAACAATGTTGCCGATGAAATAGGTAACCGCACTGTTACCTACTCTTTTTTTTGTAGCATAAAAAGCACCCGATTTTGAAAAGTGGTGATGCAGAATCACCCCTTTTTTTTTGCACATTTTTGACACTCTAATATTTTTATTTATGAAGTATGAATATTTGTTTTAAAATCTTAGTGATTTTCATGCTAATTTTGAAACATATTGATGCAGGATCAACCTTTTTTTTTTTAGAGCAGTGATTTTCATGCTTAGGAATTTGGCTTATGTGATCCATAAAATGTGTGTAAAAATTTTCGGTGAAAATCACATAAAAGAAATTTTTGTCGACGCATTTAGAACCAGCCAGTGTGGTTCATCATCAGGACAAGATGAGAACTCTGATCAGGAAACCAGTTTAAGTAGAACAGGACCGCTCCAACTAGCCGTTAGAAAAACGGTTAGTTTGACTAGAATAGGAAAATTATTATTATTATTATTATTATTATTTTAAATATAAAATTTGATTATATTTTTATTATAAATTCTATATAAATATAAATAAAATATAAAATCAAATAAAATAAAATAAAATAAATAAAAAGCACCCGATTTTGAAAAGTGGTGATGCAGAATCAACCCTTTTTTTTTTGTGCACATTTTTGACACTCTAATATTTTTATTTATGAAGTATGAATATTTGTTTTAAAATCTTAGTGATTTTCATGCTAATTTTGAAACGTATTGATGCAGCGTCAACCCATTTTTTTTTAGAGTGGTGATTTTCATGTTGGTAATAAAACACAGAACTTAGATAATATATATATATATAAACAATAAAAAAAACCAATAAAAATGTAAAAAAAAACAAAATTAACTCGTAAAAATAAAAAATTTAAACAAAAATAAAATTTTAAAAAGAAAACAAAAATATTCGAAAATTATATCAAAAGAAATGAAAAAATTTGAAAAAAAAAACACATAATTTAAAGAAAAAACAAAACAAACAAAAAACAAAAACAAAAATTAACCAAAAAAATTTATCTAAAAAAAAAAAAAAACCATACATTTTTTTCTAAGTTATTAAAAATATATATATAATTAAAAAAATAAATAAATAAATAAAATTTAAAATTTAAAAATAATTAAATTACAAAATTATAATTTAGATTTAAAAAAATAAAATACAAAAAAGAAAAAAATAAATTTAAAAATTTAAATTAAAAATAATAATAATAATAATAATAAAACAAATTAAAAATTAAAAAACAAATATCCATAAATTTACTGTTTTTTTTTAATGAAACAATTTATAAATTTAAAAAATGAAAAACAAAATAAACTAAAAGATTTAATAATAATAATAATAATAATTAAAATTTAATAAATTTTAAAAAATAATTAATCTGATCTTTGGTTGGCTTCTCTATCTCTCTATCTATCTATCTTTCCCTAACCTAATGAGCTACGGTACCGGGCACTATCAATCCCTCCCTTTGTCAAGTTCTAAAAAGAACCTAACTACCTACCTATCGCGGGCAGGTTCCATATTGCAGGCAGGAAGGCATAAAGTCAAAGGTAAGGTCCTGAACTAACCAGTACTTTTTTTTTTTTGTAGCATAAAAAGCACCCGATTTTGAAAAGTGGTGATGTTGAATCACCCCTTCTTCTTCTTTTTTGCACATTTTTGACACTATAATATTTTTATTTATGAAGTATGAATATTTGTTTTAAAATATTAGTGATTTTCATGCTAATTTTGAAACATATTGATTCAGCATCAACCTTTTTTTTTTTAAAGCAGTGATTTTCATGCTTAGGAATTTGGCTTCTGTGATCCATAAAATGTGTGTAAAAATTTTCAGTGAAAATCACATAAAAGAAATTTTTGTCGACGCGTTTCGAACCAGCCAGTGTGGTTCATCATCAGGACAAGATGAGAAATATGATCAGGAAACCAGTTTAAGTAGAACAGGACCGCTCCAACTAGCCGTTAGAAAAACGGCTAGTTTGACTAGAATAGGAAAATTATTATTATTATTATTATTTTATTTTTTTATTTTTTTAATATAAAATTTGATTATATTTTTATTATAAATTCTATATAAATATAAATAAAATATAAAATCAAATAAAATAAAATAAATAAATAAAAAGCACCCGATTTTGAAAAGTGGTGATGCAGAATCACCCCTTTTTTTGGGCATATTTTTTACACTCTAATATTTTTATTTATGAAGTATGAATATTTGTTTTAAAATCTTAGTGATTTTCATGCTAATTTTGAAACGTATTGATGCAATATCAACCCCTTTTTTTTTAGAGTGGTGATTTTCATGTTGGTAATAAAACACAGAACTTAGATTGTATATATATATATAAACAATAAAAATGTAAAAAAAACAAAATTAACTCGTAAAAATAAAAAATTTAAACAAAAAAAAAAATTTAAAAAAAAAAAAAACAAAAATATTCGAAAATTATATCAAAAGAAATGACAAAATTTGAAAAAAAAAACACATAATTTAAAGAAAAAAAAAACAAAACAAAAACAAAAAAACAAAATTAACCAAAAAAATTTATTTAAAAAAAAAAAAAAAAAAACTCTAAACTATTAAAAATATATATATAATTAAAAAAATAAAAAATAAAAATTTAAAAATAATTAAAATTACAAAATTATAATTTAGATTAAAAAAATAAAATACAAAAACGAAGAAAATAAATTTTAAATTTTAAATTAAAAAAATAATAATATATATATATATATATATATATATATATATATATATATATATATATATATATATATATATATATAAACACGGGGGGTGTGTAAAAATAAATAAAAATGTGAAAATAATTAAAAAACAAATATCCATAAATTTACTTTTTTTTTTTTTTAATGAAACAATTTAAAAATTTAAAAATTAAAAACTAAATAAACTAAAAGATTTAAAAATAATAATAATAATAATTAAAATTTAATAAATTTTAAAAAATAATTAATCTAAAATATTAAATTTAAAAAAAAACAAAAAAACAAAAAAATTAAAACAAATTAAATTTAAAATAAAAAATTTGAATTAAAAAAATAAAAATTTAGTTTAATTTTTTGAAATTAAAATTAAAAAATTAAAAAAAAAAAAAAAAAAAAAAAAAATCAAATTAATAATATATATATATATATATATATATAATATGTTGCGAATTAAACAATATTAAAAATTTAAAAATAAAAAAATGTTACGAATTAAAAAAATAAATAAATAAAATTAAAATTAAAATAAATAAATAAAATTAAAATTAAAAATAATAAATAATAATAATAATAATAATAATAAATAAAATTTTGATCGTGGTGGCGCCGCTAATCGGCCTCCCCCCAGGTCGCTGCGGAGGCCGATTCCAGGAATCGGCCTCCCCCCCAGGTCACTGCAGAGGTCCATTCCAGGAATCGGCCTCCGCAGCCACCTGGGTGGGAGGCCGATTGGCGACGCCACCACGATCAAAAAATCATTTTTATTCTTTTTTTATATTCTCTTTTTTCATTTTTTCATTTTTTCTTTCTTTCTTTCTTTCTTCTTTTTCCCTTTTTTTCATATTTTTTTATTATTATTAAACTTTATGTTTAGTTTTTTCATTTAATTTTTTTAAATTTAATAAATTTTGTATTTTTTTATTTTTATTTTTAAATTTATTTGAATCTAATATTTTTTTTTAATTATTTTTAATTTTTTTATTATTATTTTTTTAATTACATAAAATTTTTATATTTTTTATTTCACTTAAAATTGTGTATTTAAATTTAGAATTTATTTTTCCATTAAACTTAATATTTTCAAATTAATTTGTTTTTTATTTTATTTTTTATTTAATATATTTTTTTCAATTTTTCATTTTTAATTGATTTTTAAAGTTTTTTGACTTCTTCTTTTTTTTCTTTTTTCTTTTCTCTCTTTATATTTAAAATTTATTTTTTATTTCAAAATTTATTTGTTTATTCATTTATTTATTAAAATTTAATATATTTTTTTTTTTAATTTAATTTGTTATTTTAATATTAACAATTTTTTTTAATTTAATAAAATCTAATATATATTTTTAATTTAAGTTCATATATATATATATATATATATATATATATATATATATATATATATATATATATATATATATATATATTATTTTTTATAATTTAAATTTAATTTATCTTTTAAAATTTATTTGTTTTTTTAATATATATATTTTTTTAATTTAATATTTTTATTGTATTTTATTTTTCATTTTTTATTTTTTATATTTTTTAAATTTTTATTTAAAGTTTTAAATTTATTAAAATTTAATATATTTCTTTAAAAAAAAAAAAAAATTTAATAAACATTTTCTTTTTCTTTTTTAATTTCTATATTTTATTTTTTATAATTTCTTTCTTTTTTAATATTTTTATTTTGTTTTTATTTTTATTTTTTTATTTACATATATTTTGAGATTTTAATCTTTCTTTTTCTTTTCTTTCCTTTTTTTTTTAAATTTTAGGTTTTTTTAATGTTTGAATTAAAATTTTTATTTTGTTTTTATTTTTATTTTATTATTCTTATATATTTTTAAATTTTAAGCTTTAAAATGTTTTTATTTTTTAAATTTATTTTTTTCTTAAATTTTAGGTTTTTTTAATGTTTGAATTTTAAAAATTTAAAAATGTTATTTCTATTTTTAAAAATATCAAAAATATGCACAATTTTTTTTTTTTGTTATTCCAGCATCAACTGGTTTTGTTTTGAGGGTGTTTTTTCAATCCTTTTTTCAAGAAACAATTTTGTTTTTAGCATAATTTTATAAAATGTTGAAAGTTGAGCTTCAAAAAAAACCAAGTGCGTTCTGGAATACCTTTTTTTTTTCTTTCTTTTTTTGGTGTTTTTTCATGTTTTTTTAGTCTTTTTGGGCTAGAGTTCCCGTTTTGAGGTCAGGTTACCTATTTCGTCGGTAACAATGTTTCAACTCAGATGCACAAGAAAATGATAAGTTCTATCTTCAATTGTCTTCATAAGATAAAAAGTCAATTCTTCCCTACTACTCTCGTTTTTTTGGTGAGAAAGCACTCCTATTTATATATATGAGTTGCTTTGAAAAAGAGATAAGAAACTCATAAATACAACTCCACTTTTATTTCAACCAATTTCCATAATTACAAAATATGATCACTTCAAATCCTCAAACAAATCTTGGATGAGATATCCATATCCTCATGATCTTCTCCTTGAAATGAAAAAAAAAAATATATATATATATATATATATATATAATTTTTTGAGAAGAAGAAGAAGGAAGAAGAATTTTTTGATCGTGGTGGCGTCGTTAATTGGCCTCCTGCCCAGGTGGCGGCGGAAGCCGATTCCGAGAATCGGCCTCCGTCGCCACCTGGGCGGGAGGCCGATTGGCGGCGCCACCACGATCAAAAAATATTTCTTCTTCTTCTTCTTCTTCTTCCTCTTCTTCTTCTTCTTCCTCTCAAAAAATTATTTTATATATATATATATATATATATAATTTTTATTAAATTTTGTTTTTTTTTTTAATTTATTTGAATTTATTTATTTTTATTTTTATTTTTTTTTAATTACATAACATTTTTATACTTTTTCATTTCAATTTAAATTATGTATTTAAAATTTGATTTTTTTTTTTAATTAAACTTAATATTTTCAAATTAATTTGTTTTTTTATTTTATTTTTTATTAAATATATTTTTTTCAATTTTTCATTTTTAATTGATTTTTAAAGTTTTTTAACCCTTTTTTTTTATAATTAAAATTTATTTGTTTATTCATTTATTTATTTATTTATTTATTTATTTATTTTAATATTAACATCTTTTTTAAATTTAATAAAATCTAATATATATATTTTTAATTTAAGTTGATATATATATATATATATATATATATATATATATATATATATATATATATAATTTGAATTTAATTTATTTAAAAAAAAATATTTTTTTTAATATATATTTTTTTAAATTTAATATTTTTGTTGTATTTTCTTTTTCATTTTTTATTTTTTATTTTTTTTTAAATTTTTATTTTAAAGTTTTAAATTTATTAAAATTTAATATATTTCTTTAAAAAAAAAAATTAATTTTTTTTTTTTTTTTAATAAACTTTTTCTTTTTCTTTTTTAAATTTAATTTCTATATTTTATTTTTTATAATTTCTTCTTTCTTCTTTTTTCTTTTTTCTTTTTTAATTTAATATTTTTATTTTTTTATTTCTATATATTTTGAAATTTTAATCTTTAAATTATTATTATTATTTTTATTTTTTCTTCTTCTTCTTAGGTTTTTTTTTTTAATGTTTGAATTAAAAATTTTATTTTGTTTTTATTTTTATTTTTTTATTCCTATATATTTTTAAATTTTAAGCTTTAAAATGTTTTTATTTTTTAAATTTATTTTTTTCTTAAATTTTAGGTTTTTTTTAATGTTTGAATTTTAAAAATTAAAAAATGTTATTTCTATTTTAAAAAATGTCAAAAATATGACACAATTTTTTTTTTTTGTTATTCCAGCATCAACTGGTTTTGTTTTGAGGGTGTTTTTTCAATCCTTTTTTCAAGAAACAATTTTGTTTTTAGCATAATTTTATAAAATGTTGAAATTTGACTTTCAAAAAAAACCAAGTGCGTTCTGGAATACACTTTTTTTGTTTTTGGGGTGTTTTTTCATGTTTTTTAAGTCTTTTTGGGCTAGAGTTCCCGTTTTGAGGTCAGGTTACCTATTTCATCGGTAACAATGTTTCAACTTAGATGCACAAGAAAATGATAAGTTCTATCTTCAATTGTCTTCAGAAGATAAAAAGTCAATTCTTCCCTACTACTCTCTTTTTTTTTGTGAGAAAGCACTCCTATTTATATATATGAGTTGCTTTGAAAAAGAGATAAGCAACTCATAAATACAACTCCACTTTTATTTCCACCAATTTCCATAATTACAAAATATGATCACTTCAAATCCTCACACAAATCTTGGATGAGATATCCATATCCTCATGATCTTCTCCTTGAAATGAGCATGAATGATTATCTCCTCAAATCTTCAAGGGGTTGAAGAAGAAATTCAAATTTGAGGCTTGGTGGTCAAATATGACTTTGTTGAAGTCTTCAAATACACCTACAAAAATAATGAAACTCATCCCACTTTCATATATAAGTGAACACATGTTATTTTTCCAATATTTAATCATAAATTCACTCAAAAACACTAAAACAAATGCAATGGAAAATTATAAGTGTAAACTCGATGTTGTGATGAAATTAGTTTATGGGAAAGAGAAATATGGTTTTAAAAGTGAAGTAAAAGGTTGGTAAAAAGATGGTATTTGGGCGACCCAACACTATGTCACTTTATGACAGGGTTTCAAGGATCATTCCTGTGGAGGAATGATTGCTTATGTAGGTGAATGGCATGAACATGTTCTTGGTCTTATGGGAAATCAAGTGGGAAGAGTGGCCCTAATAGATCTATGAGGTCAGTATCATGTCGATATGAATTGATATTATATGCTTGTACTATGTATATGTCTATGTTATGGCAGGTAATGTTGAGGGGTACATTAGCGAAGTGAAAGTATTGTGATAAATGACATGCTAGGATAAGCATGGATAGTGGAAAGACACTTGAAGCAAGGTTGGTTGTGAGATCAGTGTGTTATATTTGGATGTGCAGTACTATTGTTGTCTATATGTTGTGCATGTTGTATATTCAGTGATTGTACCTATGGTGATGTATACTTGTAACATATGTAGTATTGTGTATATATGATGTTGTATGCTTGTTGTATATATGTTGGTGTGTGTATAATGAATATGCAGTGCTATGTACATGTTGGATGTGCAATGTTGTGTACATATTGTACTGTGCGCATGTCAGATATGCGGTTTTGTGTGCATATGGTGCTATGTACATGTTGGATATGCAGTGATGTGTACGTATGGTGCTATGTACATGTTATATATGCAGTGCTATGTACATATGGTGTTGTGTGAGTGTTGTACATATGGTGCTATGTACATATGGTTTTGTGCGTGATTGTACATGTGGTGTTGTGTGCATGTGGTGTTGTGTACATGGTGTACATGTGAAGTTGTGTGAAAGTGGTGTTGTGTAATAGTTGTGCATGTGGTGTCATGTACATGTCATGCATGTGGTTTTGTGTACACATTGTACATGTGGTGCAGTGTACATTTTGCGTTGTGTACACGTTGTGCAGGTGGTGTCGTGTACATGTGATGTTGTGAATGTAGTGTGTTGTATAGGTGGTATTGTGTACATCTTGTGCATATGGTACTGGTATACATGTGGTATTGTGTGCATGTCATACATGTTGTGTTGTGGGCATACGGTACTACGTATGTCCATGGTGTAGTCGTGGTATCATGACATGTGTATTCGTTGTCGTGTACTTTGTATATGTATATCTGTTGTGTTGTATTGTACACTGGGTGCAGGTGTATGTGTTGTATGCCGATGTAGGTGTATGTATTGTGTTGCATTGTACACCGGGTGTAAGTGTATGTGTTGTGTTGTATTGTACACCGGGTGTAGGTGTATGTGTTGTATGCCGATGTAGGCATATGTATTGTGTTGTATTGTACATTGGGTGTAGGTGTATGTGGTGTGTTTTATTGTACACCGGGTGTAGGTGTACGTGTTGTATGCCTGTGTAGGCTTATGTATTGTGTTGTATTGTACATCGGGTGTAGGTGTATGTGTCGTATGCCAATGTGGGTTCATGTATTGTATGGCGTTGTATGTCGTATGTTGGTGTATATGTTGTGATGTAAATTATGTGTATGTGTACATGAATAAAGAGAAGCAAAGGAACTAAGTTCTTGACGAGTGTGACAACCGATCTGGTATGGGTACAAAAGAACAAAGGCAGAAGTAAGGACTGATGAAGGATAAGTATCGGTATTGTATTTCATTTTTATTATGCATATGATATGTGATTCTAACTTATGATACATATGATATGTGATTCTAACTTATGATGGTTACATGTGATTTAGGATTATGATTTATGGTGATTTCATGTGATTCATGTTTTTAATTTATGATGGTTTTGTTTTGAGCTAACCAGATGTGATGTTCCTACATGATGGTTTGATCAAAAATTGTGACAGGAAGTGAACAGAATTGCAAGTTTACCTTATTGACAAGCTACCATTGAGGTATGATATGAAGTTATTTTAATTTATTTTGAATCTAATGGAAGTAATGTGCTTGGCAAAGGAAGCAAGGAATGTTTGGTTGGGTGGTTGAAACTAATTGTAATAACTAGCAGTGCCAACAAAAGGAATTAGAACATGCAACAGTATGTTGGTAAAGCATTTCAGGAGTAGGGCTATTGTGGGAAACTGGTACCCAATACTCTCCATTTATTTCCATGTGCATGCTATGACTGGTATGATGGTTTTGAGGTAGGTATATGCCTTGGTTGTTTGAACTTCTGATGCGAGGAAGCCTTGCCAAGGGATGGATCACCCAGGATAAGGGATATCGGGGAACTTGGAAGGTGAGTGACTGCATGGAAGGGGATTACCAGATTTCTCGAGGCAATGTGTAGCAGAGAAGGGAAGGTCAGGGATGGATTTTTTTTGGTCATTAGCATTTCCAGATGGAATCAAATGCATATTGGGAGTGTTGTGAAAATTTTTGAGCACATAAATCATACTGCTAACTATTGATTTACTTCTCCTACTTGATTTATTTCCACAAGTTCTTTAATTGAATATTCAGAAAAACTTTGAAGTAAACACAAATAGAAGCCTACACAAATACATATCATTTACTAAACATCACACACATATGACAAATGACACACAGATTTTTCGGACAAATGTCCCCGAATAAACCCAATGCAGGAAAACCGATGCATTAGATATGAGGGTTTATTATTATAAGCAGCATTTTTTGAGTACATCTAGGGTGACATAACTCGGCTCACCCAACAGAGAAAACCTCATCAATCAGATAAAATGTGAGATATATCTCACTCTCAAAATTCTTGGTTGATCCATATGAGAAACTAGTGAAACCCTAGATGGATCTATGCAGCTACTGCGTCAGCCTGCGTAGACTTGGCTGAGGGACTGCGTCACCCTAGCTCTGCATGGATCTTCTTCTCCAGAGTCTGGTTTCAACCTTGATGGCTCAAAAACCCCAGCTTCCGATGAATTTCAGACTTCTTCTTGGAGACATTGTGCTGCCCCTACGTGGGCCTGTGTCACCCTCCTGAGGGACTGCGTCACACCCTCTAATGGTTGTGATGCCTCCTCTGTGTCTCTGCTGACCTTGCTTTGCGTTGTACTCTTAGCCCTCATGTCCAATCACTGCATCTGCCCCTCATTGAAACTTTGAGTCACTCAGATCTTATCTTCATCTGAGCACTGCTCCATCGAATGAATTCAACCTCTTAGACTTCGTGTGTCTATTCTCCAACTAACCCCAAGTCCTTCCTTTATAATTTCATCATTGACACATCAACGACCGATCTAATCTCTAATCAACGACTAATATTAAAATAATGCTTGATCCACGTCACTTAGAACATTATCATCACATGTATAAATTAATTCATTTTAATTTTTTAATTTCCCTAAGCTAGACTTAGGGTCCCCATTAAAAATTTTAATTATTTGAATAACTTTTACACCAGATGGAATTTCTCCAAACGCTTTTTGGGTCTTGGAGATCTCATGTGTTCCAGCCCCTCCACCAAGTTTCGGAGCTAGAGCACATTCGTTGCTACCCCAAAATATCAACACTTCCTCTTAGTGAGGAGTGTGCTCTAGCAATACTTCCACACTGAAGCATTGCCCTGATATCTAGCATCGGTCTCTGCAATGATGCTTGGCCTGTTGCCCTTCATCCACTGCATTTCTGCTCTCTGTACTGTTGCCCATGTCTCTACAACATCTTTACTGCAGCTCCCTCTAAAATTGTTGCCTCATGCTGCCCACTGTTGCACTGCAACTGAGTTGCTGAGAAGTAAGAAATTGAAGGACCTCTGCCCAATCTCTGACAGACAAGTTAGTCAAGTTGCATATCATCACTAAATATCCCTTGGTTGTTGTGTTGCATTGTCTCTCTAGAGCCATTTTGTTGTTGCTTCTTTGCACTGTGTAAGCACTACCCTTCTGCATTGTTGCTGCCTCTGCACTGTGCTGCTCCAATCTACAACGTCCCTGGTCTACCTTTGCTTCATCCATGATATTCTGCACCCACTACTCCAGTCATCCTACTACTATATTAAGGCTCTCGTAGCTCGTATATGATCCAAGAGTCTGGGCACCTCAAGCATCCTGCCTAACCATCTGTAGCTGATGCACAGATCAATATCGCCCCACCTCTTCTCTCGAGGCACATGAGCACTCATAGCCATATCATCCTCACTACCACTGTCCCCTATAGTTGTTGCTACCTTGGAATCGGAAGATTACTTGTCCTTCCTCTTAGGACGTTTACCACATATAAAGCACCAGACCTTTGATAAGTCCTTCTTCTTCTTCCCTTATTGTCGATGTCCCTTTGATGCAAATGTCGCATCTCCCTCCTCCTCCTTCTTCACCTTGCTACTTCTGTTGTTGAATTCCCTCTTAATCATTCGTCGAATCTCCTCCTGTCAAAGGATAGCCCACATGTCACCCCAATTATGGAGTTGTGCTCTGCCCAAAATTCTTTGGAGAAAGGTCTCCCACTCATCAGTGACTGCATTCAAGGAAATCCTTACCAAGATCCCTTCATCTAGAGTTTCCCCCATGGCAATCAACTGATCCCATATAGTCTGCAATCTACAAAGAAATGGATCATTCTCTTCCTCCTTATGCATCTGGAACATCCTCATCTGGTTCTTCAGAAGCATATTTCATTGTACGGAGTTGCCTTGATACAGCATGGTCAAGGATGTCCACATTTCATGTGTCACCCTCTTCTCGGCAATGTGTGGGACCACTTGATCCTTCACCCCATCCATGATCAAGCGCTTTTTTCGCGCCTGATTCTCCTTGAACTTCTTCAGAGTGTCTACATCAGTCGGCACAGCTAATACATTTTCCAAGTGGTCTCTAATTTCGTACTCCTCCAGGACTGACAAGATTATGGCCTTCCAGGTCGTGAAGTTGGACACATAGTCCGTACGGGGCCATCTAGCTCAAAATATGTTGAAGCGAGTACTCCTATCCCTTATATTGCTGCTACATTCAACAGATGATTGGATTTGGGTTTCTTGGCAATAGAAACCCTCTAGAGTAGGTTCTCCCTCTGACAACTGATTTTTGTCCCAGAAATCCTCTGCTAAATCTCTTGAATTAGTCCTCTACAGTCATCCTCCTGATCGAATCTCAAATTTCTTTGGCACAAATCTATTGAGCGATGTTCTCCTCCCGCTTTTGTCACATTTTCTAGGCATTTTTCTGCACCGACTAATCTATGTCACACCAGAAACTTTTGAATATCAGACACTGCACTTCCAGCCCTAGCAAAGTGCACAACAACTCACCAAATCGGACTGCGCGACCTTCCTAGTGCTGCGCCAACCTCTGCATGATCAAACTAGCTCAGTGTCCCTCTCCTAGTGTTGCATCAACCTCTGCATGAGAAGACTAGCTATGTGTCACCTCTTTGGAGCTGCGTGAGCAGAATGACTCTGCGTCACCCTTGCAGGGTCTGTTGTCCCTATGGTGTTGCTCTTCCTTCTTCTGGATCAGTGTTGCTTCAGTTGCCCTTCCTGCAGCAAATATCTTCAACCACTTTGTTGATGGTTCAACTTGATCTGCAATGTTCTAATACCATGTGAAAATATCTAAGCACAAAAATCCTACTGCTAACGATTCATATATTTCTCTTATTTATTTACACAAGTTATTTAACTGAATATTCATAAAAACTTCAAAGTAAACACAAATAACAGCCTACACAAATACAAATTATTTACTAAACATCACGCACATATGACAAATGACACACAGATTATCAAACAAATGCCCCCGGAAAAACCCAATGCAGGAAAAACGGTGCAACAAATATGAGGGTTTATTATTATTAAGTAGTAGTTTTTGAGTGCATCTAGGGTCCCATAACTTGGCTCACCCAACAAAGAAAACCTTGGAAATCAAAGAAAATGTGAGATATACCTCACTCTCGCAAGTCTCGACTGATCTGAATGAGCAACTCATGAAACCCCAGTTGTCTTTGTGCAGTTACTAAGTCAGCCTGTGTAGCCTTGGTTGAGGGACTGGGTCACCCTAGCTCTGCAAAGATCTGCTTCTCTGGAGTCTAGTTTCAGCTCTGCTAGCTTGGAAACCCCATCTTCCGGTGAATTTCGGACTTCTGCTTGTAGACATTGTGTTGCCCCTGTGTGGGCCTGCGTCACCCTCCTAAGGGACTGCGTCACACCCTCTTATGGATGCGTTGCCTCCACTACATATCTGTTGCCCTTGATCTGCGTTGTACTCTATGCCCTCCTAGCCAATCACTGCATCTGCCCCTCACTGCAACTCTGATTCACTCAAATCTTATCTTCATCCAAGCACTGCTCTTTCAGAAGAATTTGATCTCTTAGACTCTGTGTGTCTATTCTCCAACTCACCCCAAGCCCTTCCATTATAATTTTCTCGTTGACACATCAACAGTCATGATCTAATATCTAATCAATGGCTGAGATTAAAAGAATTTTTGATCCGCGTCACTTAGAACATTCTCATCACATGTGTAAATTAATTCATTTTAATTTCCCTAAGTTAGACTTAGGGTCCCCATTAAAAAAATTAATTATTTGAATAATTGTTACACCAGATGGAATTTCCCCAAACGCTTTCTGGGTCTTGGATTCTCATTTGCTCCAACCCCTCCACCAAGTTTCGGAGCTAGAGCACATCTGATGCTACACGAAAATCTCAACAAGTGTGCCCTACAACAATGAGCCGATAATTGTTCATTGATAGGGCAAGTGTAATAGGATTGTAGCGCTAGAGATTGGATGCAACATTGACTTTGGCAGTGGATTCAGAACTTCCTGGGAAGGAAGTGAATCATGGTACTACTTTGAGGGTGGAGGTGTGAGCCTCTATATTCCCCTGTTGCAGATACAAGCAACATATCCTTATATCTGTCGGTTGAGAAAATATGCATATATGTATGTGTATATTATTGTAAAAATTGTATCAACTCGTATTATAAAGCTCCATAGAAAATATGGTTGTATATATGGTGTCATTGTAAATATCAAAACGATATGTGTTATAAAGATCCATAGGCTGTATATATTTTTTTTAGCAGTTTGTTGGTTTGTAGGTGTCATTGAACACCGAGGACGGTGTTCCCCCAAGGGGGAGGGTTCTATAACAGCCCCGATGAAAACTCCATGTAATAAAAGTTAATAAATGGAAAAATAATAACCTCATTTGATGGGATAATTATTCCAAGTTGAATGTTGGGCAAAACATCCTAGAGGGTGTTCATTTTGGTTATTATGGCTAAAGGAAATTGGCAAAGGAAATGGCAAAGGCTTTGGAAATGCATGAGGCATTAATTGGCATTTTATTTATGAAGATGATGGAAAATAGGAGAAAAGGGAGGTGAAAGGTCATAGGTTTCATGTGAGGAGGAAAATGAAGGAAAATAATGGAAATTGAAGAAAATAGAGGCCTCGTCGATAAAAAGGCTTCTCAGGATCAATTGGAAAGATTTTTTGCTCACACTTATGGCTCTCATTCTATTCTCTCTCTCTCTCATACTCTTGGATACTTATATTTTTCTTGGAGCACTTTGGCATTGGATCAAGATAGGCAAAGAAGGCAAGAGGAAGGAAGGATAAAGTAAGGAAGAGCGGGATCAAGCATATACAACATGATTCCTTGCAAGTATTGATTTGCATGTGTGATTCACCTGATTTTTAATGCATGGTATTGCATGTGGTTCTCTTATGTCATGGCATGGGTTTTTCCAGGTGTGACAGTGTTTTCAGCCTAACCTTGTCATTTCCGAATAGCCTTGATGAGATGGGTTCTCATTCTTTAGTTGAGCTGGATTGCCAGATGGATTCAAAGTTGAGTGAGGCGGATCTCCAAATGACAAACACATGGCCTAGTGATCCCTGAACCAGACTGTGGATCGCGGTAAAGCCACTGGCCTAGTAAACCCTAAACCAGATCATGGGTTGCGATAAAGCCAAGATTGTGTGCCTTGGTGGGCCTAGGAATCCTTGTTGGTGAATGGAAATATATACAATAAATCCAAGAGGTGGACTGCTCTTTGTTAGGCCTAATAGTATCGGGATGGGATGTACGGTAAATTAGTGGGTCTGGTGTAGGGCCTAGTAATCACTGGATCAGACTGTGGATTACGGTAAATCCTGAGAGACTAGGAGGCAATAAAATTCCTCGTGGTGTAGGTGGAGAACTCCAATAGCATCCATGCTTATTTGGTTCTTTTTGGTTGGTTATGAGTCCCATATTCATGCTTGGAATATGGCACGGGGGTGATTTCCTGAAGAGACATTTTGATCAGCCAAACTATGGTCGGGTGGAACGTGGTAGTCCCATCCCCGGTTGGTTTTTACATTCATTAATGAGAAGTTCATTTCCTTGGAATTTGATGTGTAAGTGTATTGTTTTTTATGTGGATCCCATGGCTAATGTATCCATGATATTTTTGTTTTTATTATGTTGGTTATGAGCATATATTTTGATAGTGATGATGTTATGTATAATTTATTAATTATTAGTTAAATATAGTTGTCTTAGGTTTATTAATGTGGAAGGGCATGATCAACGATCATGCCTCTTCGCCAAGGGACACCATAAGGCTGTATTTAAAGCCTTGGTGATTCCCACTTGTAATCATCTCAACTTTTATCAATAATAATATATACTTATTCAATTTTACCAAATTTTTTACACTCCATTGGTATCAGAGTAGTCGCTCTTCAGGATCTGTGTGATCATAAAAGAGATTAAGGAATTACAAAGAAAATTGCAGAATTGTTTAAAAAATCGGGTGCTTGTGGGCAAGTGATATTTGTTTAAAAAAAAATTGCATATTTTTTTCTTCCACTGTCATCATTTCCGTCCTCCCCTGCCTTCCACGCTTGTCGTCCCTTCCTTCCCATTCCACACACTACCCTCTCGGCCCTCACTCCCCTTTCCTCACGCACTCACCCATCCCCACCCTCCTCTCACCCCATAACCCCGCTCACCCCATCACTCCCTTACCCCTCCCCCTTACGGTTCACCCCACACTCGCCCACCCCTCGCACTCACCACCCCATGATTCCCAACCACGCTAAACCCCTCGAACCTTGCCCACTCACTACACTCCCCAACCCTCACGGCCACTCACCTCTCACACGCAATTTTTTTTTTTTCTCCCGGCCCTCACCGCCCCCGCCACTATCCTGCAAACGCCTCCCTCACCCTCATCTCACCACCCTCCCACCCACCTTTTCTCCCCATTTCCCGACCCTCTCCCCGCAAAACCACCACCGTCTTTCCATCTTTCCACTCCATCGTCTTCCGTTTTCCTTCTCCCCACTTCCCAAACCTCCCCGTCATCTCTTGAAACTCCACCTGCTGCAATCACGTGAGTCGAGGTCATCTGCGGCCCTTCTGTCCATTAATTACAGCGAGCCGCCTCCACTTTTCGCCCTTCCCTGTCGTCCCCCGCCACCTTTCCTGCCCCGCCTCTGTCATCTCTCCCCGCATTTTTCCTACTGTCATTCCTCCATCCCCACCGCCGTCTCTTCCCACTGTCCGCCTACTGGCCACTGTATAAATTAAATTACATACATAGATTTTTTTTAAAATCGTGCAAATCAATGACAAATAAAATCGTAAAGGTTCCTTGTTAATATCTTTTGAAGGAACGAAATTTTTTTTTTTTGTGGTTGTTTTGGAATTATATAATAAATATATATTATATAATTTTCAATATATGTATATATATATATATATATATATATCTAAAAAAATAATAATAAATATTATTATTTAGAAAAAAAAAAAAAAAAAAAAAAAAAACCCTGGCAGATAAATATTCACCACCGCATACATGTTCAATGTCGTCATCAATGTCGATGTCTGAATTCCAAAAAAATTTGTTGGATCTTGAGAAACAGATCAATAATAATTCCGAAGACTTTGGCAAAAGATTAGTCGATCTCGAGGGGTCAGTTGCAGGAAACTACAACGATATCAAAAAACTTCAAGATACGACGAATCTAATAGAAAGACAAATGTGGCTAAATCATCACGAGGCCACAGAAAATCATATCCAAGCAATGCAAAAGATGACAGAACTCTGCGAGAAGATAAGTCAGACACAACGACCCATATTCCCTAATATGGAACAAAATCAACAGATCAATTCCGCAGATTCAGGGAACTCAGAAGAGCATCAGGAAATAACCGATTCCCCACATCATCACAAAGATAGTAATGCAGATTCTCAAAATAAGTAGCTCTGGAATGCATTTGCTAATCAATATCCCCTTCTCGTTCCACCATTAGCATATCAGCGAAAAGCAAAAATTGAGCTACCCAAGTTTGAAGGTAATGAAAAAAATAGCGTTGCATGGCTTAATAAAGCCGAAGAATATTTTGAGATTTATGACATTAATAGTGATGACGAAAAAATTAAGCACACTTCCATGAAAATGGAAGGAGAAGCATATAATTGGTATATGTGGTGGAAAAATACGACACTTGCTATCAGTTGGACGAAATTTAAGGATGCATTCTTTAAAAGATTTCAAGGTATAAAAGAAGAAGAAACAAATTTCAACATTCATCAAATTACGCCAAAAATGAGATGTGGATGAGTACACTAGAGAATGGGAGACCTTAGCGACACGAGTACCTAGATTTTCAGAATCTCGTTTAATCCAGTCTTTCATCTCAGGACTTAAAGTCCATATACAAGAAGAGCTCGAACTTCACGACATTGCATCAGTAGAACTAACAAAGCAAAAGGAAAAAGCTGCTGAAAATAATTTTGAAAGGTTATCTTGGTCAAAATTAGAAAGAGTATATTCGAGACGAATATTTCCTCAATCTGAAAATATAGATAACACAAAATATGTCCCACCTCATCTTTGTGACGAAGAAAAATCTAACATGGAAATACAAAGGATGAGAGAGGGAAAGTGCAAACGTTGCAGTGAAAAGTGGGACCCTAAGCATAGGTGTGCTAAAGGAAACGAGACAAAGAATTTGTATAACTGTGAAGCAACTAATAACTCTAAAAATGATGAATCAGATGCAGCCACCCCAGAGTTCCCTCCAGAACTAGATGATGGAAGCATTACGCAAATGTCCTTATCATCTATGACAGGTATATCACAACCTCACACACTAAAACTAAAAGGACATATTAAGAAGAACAACGTAATGGTTCTCCTTGACACCGTAGTACCCACAATTTTCTAGATTCGACCATGGCCAAAAGGCTCGACATCTTTACGTTTCCCATGCCCAATACGAAGGTAATGGTGGCCGATGGTAAGAAAATTGAGAAGGTAGGGAAATGCCATAAAGTCAAATTGTAGATTCAAAATTTTAATGTAGAATCTCCGTTCTACACCGTGCCATTACGAGGAGTAGATGTGGTCTTAGGAATTCAATGGCTACAAACCTTAGGTACTTATTCTACCAACCATCAGAAGCAGTTTATAAGCTTTATAACCAGAAAATCAAATCACGTCATCATCCCAGATGATGAAGATGATTCGAAAAGGAGTGCCAACCTATATAGTACAATGTCATCAGTTAGAAATTTTATCTACAAAAAGAAACCACAAAGAGTCACCAGAAGTATAAGGACTAGTTCAGGAACACGAAAAAGTATTCCAATACCTGCCAATGAAAATGCCTCCTAATAGGGAAATCGAACATACAATAGAATTCAAGGCAGAATCAGACCCTGTCAACATCAGATATTATCACTATCCACATCAGCAAAAGATTTGAACTCGAGAAGATGCTCCACGATCTTTTAAAGATGTGGGAAGCAAGAGCCCACCTCTTGGGAAACCCAAGCAATCGTCAACAATGTCCATCATTACGTATGCTTTGAGGACAAAGCATATTTAAAGAGAGGGGAAATATTATGTATAATTTATTAATTATTAGTTAAATATAGTTGTCTTAGGTTTATTAATGTGGAAGGGCATGATCAACAATCATGCCTCTTTGCCAAGGGACACCGTAAGGCTGTATTTAAAGCCTTGGTGATTCCCACTTGTAATCATCTCATATTTTATCAATAATAATATATACTTATTCAAGTTTACCATATTTTTTACACTCCAGATGATATATGGTTCTCCTCATGTTTTTATTTTTAAATGAATAAGCAATGTATCTATGACCTAATAGATGATATTGTAGCTAATGATGTAAGGGAACTATTCTTCTTAGTGATTCTCATATAATTATGAGACCCTCATTCTCAAATATGTTATTTACACCTGTAGATTGCACTGATTCCAAGTATTTGAAAGAATTTAAGTCTTAGTTGTGATGGTCAGGCTTAGTCCTGGAGTTAGTTTTGGTTTATTAGCCTTATCATCATGTCTTTAATGGATTCTGGAAGTTATAGGGAGTTTTGAGCAGTGCCTGAAATTATGGGCTTAAAAATTTTCTTAAATTTCGTGGACTCTGGCACATGTCTATTGGAAAAAGTCCATGGACGTAGGCATGCAAGATTTTGGGAGTGTCCAGAGCCTCCCAGACGCACCCATTCCCATACTGTGGTTGCGTCAAGAGGTTTAATAGATTAAAAACTTAGTGGTACCAAGGAGGCATGATACCTGAGTGGTTGGGATGGCTCCTAGGAGTGTTGTTACTAATGTGGAAGGTATGTTTGATGTGTTTCCGTTGATTCCACTTCCTTAAAGTCGCCTACAAGGTTGAATAATATCATAGTAGCCTCTCGTCACATGTTTGCCCCGGTTCGTCGATTACTTGGGTAGATATGGAAGGAGGGTGTCACACTTTTGGCTAGGCTTAGGCTTATAAAGAGCTTGGGAGTTTTGTGAGAACCTTGGCTTGTTCATAACATAGAGGTAGTATACTTCTTTGGAGGAGTAGGTGATGTTGAATTCACATTCCACTATTGGGGCTAGTAGTTTGTCAATGATGTATGTATGATTGGAACTTTCACTTTTAATAAAATATTAGAGCCCCCACGCTTTCACAGATCTGTTGTGAATATAGTAGGACTATTCTTATTGTATTTTCAATGTATGTTATTTAAATTATGCTTATGCTTATGCTTATGAACTATTTCATTTGCATTGGTACGAATCTTGTTGAATGTGTGTTTTTTTATTATATCATTATTGTTAACTTGTGAACTATTTCGCATATTATCTTGTGATGTCATTTATTCATGTGTGTTCCTTTCAAGTTGTGTACTATTACACTCTTCTAAGGGTGATTCATCATGCCTACTATATAAAACTTATGTGCGATTGTATTTCTCTGTTATACACTGTTGTACCGTGTTATTTAGGCTTATTTTCATGCTTAAAACTCACAAATTCATCTATGTTTCCTGGTTAAAATACTCATTCCTTTAGCAAACAAATGGAGACAAATTGTACATGTTTTTATTACTGAAAGGACACTTAGCACAACAAAAGTACTTGGAATATACTGAGAATATTCTCTTTTCTCACAACCAATCGGATCGTGCCACGTGGCTAACTGTACCTTCATGTTGACTCGACATCTCGTCACCTTGTCACAAAAATTTTAGTTTTTTAGGAAAATGAACAGAACGCGATATCTTCCTCATATGACATTTGTTTTTCGAACCATTCGTGGAGCCAAAATCGGAACGATGAGACCTTTCTGATCGCTCAGGTTCGGTACAATTTCTAGCACTTCCAATTTTGAGCATAACACATGATCTCCTTATCAAAGGGGCTCACCTATTTTCCCTTAATGTGTTGGAACCTTCATGCATCACACTTTACTTTTTGAAGGGTCACACAATTTTTCTCACCATAGTCACCATACATCACTCTGCGTATCTACAGCCAAGGCTTATCATTAATAGCCATTGCATCAGCAACCAACTCGTACATTTGGATGGGAATCCTACACCAAATGGTGTGAGGTCTAATTGGGACTTCATATTGAGGAGATCCCCTGAATGTTGGTGGGTCCAACATCGCCAACATTTCTGGCACTAGAAGGAGGGTGAGATGACAATTTAAGCCCATGAAGTCTGTTTTAATTTCTGCACTCGTTTATGGCTTCCTCCCAAATCACAACCCCAGAATGTTTTTCTAGAACCACAAATCTAAAATTTCCGACAAGAATCATTCATGACTTGTCAAATTTGAAATTCAATGCTAAGGATGAAACAACCTTCTTTGAGCACACCACTCGCTTTCTTGATTTCTACACAAAACACAACATCCACTGCGAGGATGTTGGTTTTTCATTCTCATGTTCGAAGGGCACGTAACGGAATGGTGTAAGAAATTTCATGTCTCCTCCATACACTCTTTCAAGCATCTTGTCACATAACTGTTCCATGCTTTTGACGTGTATGATCATAAATTTGTTTTCAAGAAAATTATGCAATTGCGAAAATCACATGATGAATCTCTTGAGGATTTTCACGATATTTTCATTCATTTTTGTTTTGAATTTCCTGAAGATGAATTTGAATGGCCTTTTTTGCTAGAGAGAATGGAATTTCTTGTTCACATTTCGAATAATATGCACAAGCATGAATCTTTCGAAAGTCTTCAACCATACCTCGGTATTATAGCTTCTAAATATGCGACAGACAAAATTTCTGCTCCAAGTGACCCTTCGTCCCCTTCTCATCAAACAACTCTATTTACATAGGATGAGGTGGGAGAGCTTGAGAGTTCATTTGTTGATTTACCACCATCTCCTCGCACTCCACATACTCAAAATTTCAGTGCAAGTTTGGACTACGAATCTGATGGTTGCAATGAAGTTTTATCTCCTCGTCCTCCATCCTTCGGTTCCTTTGGTCCCCCGCATTATGAGTCATTGTATTCTCTTGTTTCAAACCTTTATTTTGATGTTCATGAGGATCAAATTTTGGATGGAGTTGGTGTTGAGAAACCAACTTGTGATATCATTTACAATGATTATGTGTGGGAATCCACATCTGAAAAAGAATCTGCGGTGAAGGATGATTCTCTTCCTTCCACACCTCTCCTACATTATCCTGAAATTTTCCACAATTCTGTCATTCCTGTTGAATCTGGTGAAAATTTACCTTCTGGTGATACTACTACTTGTTGAGCCCTATAATTGCCTTCACTTTTACAAACCTTCGCTTCATTTCATCATTCTTTTATCACTTCATAAGCCTAAAATCAATAAAGAATGATTAGGATTGCTTAAAGGTTACATGCAATTGATTAACATATTGTATTTTCATGGTTTTTGTTGTTTTAATAATTTTGTGCAAAATAGCTACAGAATACAGACGTTCCGTAGCCAATCAGGCATTCCGCAACTATTTTAGTGTTTAAACAGGTTACAGGTGTTGTCTGAGGGAAAGACGTATATGGTTAGACTCCAAAACTCTCATGCATCATTCCTTGTCCTCCACGAGGGCTGAGAAAAAATCTGGAAGTAGTTATGCACGTGGACAAAGCCAAAACCAAGAAGCAGACTTCTATAAGGAAAAGGAATCTTGAGGTGTCTTCAGCAAAATACGAGTCCTCAACAGGAGTTTTAGTTCGATTTTGATTATAAAAGACACCTATGCCTATTTCTACTCAATGTCAGTTATGTATTTGCTTATAAAAATAACTCGGTGAATCGAGAAACAGTTAGTTGATGTTTTGTTGTTAGTTTTCAAAGAATGTGATACTCTGTTTCTGAAGCGTTTTCTTTTAATAAAAGAAGTATAACTTTGATGCATGATCTGAAGAAAATGTAAGGAGTTAAGGAATCGTGTGCCAATCTAATGGTAGAGGGCCCCTACTATCCGAAAAGGCTTTTGCATATTTTCTAGATAAGTGACCTTTAACTCTGTTTTGTTCTTAACTTAGGTAGTTTTCTGAGTTTATCCTCTTGCATCATGTCTTATGTCATTTACTTACATCGAATATTACAGTCAATCTTGTTCTCATGAGTTGTTCCAATATATCACTAATACGTGAATAAGATCTAGTTGTAGTACTTTGAGTTAATTGTATTTTAGTTCTATTCATTGCATTTCAGTTCTGCTATTTAATTGCATTTCAGTCATGTTAATTAGATTTAAAAGACCCTCATTATTTTATAAGCTGCTCTTGTTCTCAACTTCTTCTAACACATCACTATTATAAGAACAAGAATTAGTTATATTATTTTGAGTTCTTGACTTTTCTGCAGTTATGTAAGAGATTCTCATGATTTTACAAACAAGTCTTTTTCCCAAGTTGTTCTAAGAAATCTATAATCTTTGAATGAGGCTTAATAGTAACATTGTGAGTGGCAGAATGAGTTAATTTTAGTGTCATAAGTTATTTTAGCACAGGATTCTTTACTATGTTGCAGATGATCTTTTTCTCAAAATGTTTCAACCGACTTCTAACCATGAATAATATTTCTCTGTGATGTTTTAAGTTGTTGTTTACTAAAAAGAACCTCATTACATCAAAACTAATTCTTTTCTCAGTTTGTTCCAATATATCTCTAATGAAGCGAATTGGACTAAGTTTGATGTTATGAGTTACTTTATCAGCAGCTTTACAATCTGTGGATTAGCATTCTCTGTTCTTTTTATCATTCCTAGTTTAGAGTAGATCTTATTTTGTTTTAGTGCATTCAGTAACTTTTCTTTGCTATTAGTTTAGTTTTTCACCTTAGCATAAAATAATAGTAAACATAAAACCAAAAACATTAGAAAAACATTGAGCACAACGAAGTAGGAAGAGGTTACTTAGGCACATATGGTGCACTTCACTTCAACAGTTTACTAGCCCTGGTTAACAATTTATGTTATCAGTTTAGGAACACTAAAATTGATTAAACACTACTTTCCATCATTTTAATGCATGGAATGTAATTTTTTCATCTGAATGCGGAGAGGAAAACTTTTCTCTTCTTGATTTCCCCAATCTCTCATCTTGTCATTTTGAAAACATAGAGCGTGAATTTTCTTTTTTCAATATTCCCCTTTTTAAGATTCGTCGAATCATGAGAATACCTCCGTTCTAGATCTTGAACTTTCTGATCGTGGTTGTCGTCATCTTTTCATTAATTCATTCGGTCACGACTGTGATTTTTCCATTGTTGAATTTTCTAAGCCACTGGTCTTTTATGATCCATCTTTTGATGAGTTGGAAATTTAGCAACCTATTGAGGCACTTCATCTTGAGTTGATGGTTATGTCAGGTTCTCGTAGTCTTGAGGTCAACTCCACCTCTAATCAGAACAATGTTGAATCTTTCGAGGCTCCTTGTCACAGTACTGCACACATTGAAAATCAATCTCTTTTACAAATTTCACATCCTCCATTAGTATTTTACGATCCTATCGCTCAGTGATTAGAGAAGTCATACCGAGTGGGCACCGTTGCAAAACACAAGTTTTCATCTTTCTTTATGTTCTCTTGTTTCCGCAGTTTGAAAATTTTTCTTGCATATCGTCGAGTCGCAGTGTGTTTGAACAACGTAATCCTTCCGTCGAATGCTTTGCAAGCACATTTTGTTCTTCTTCTTTTTTGCGTCCACTTTAAAACTTTGAACGTTTTGGTTTGTATTATTGTATCTTTCTTGTTTATGGTTATGTTTGAACATATTTCTTGATATGAATTCCCTCACTTATATAGGCCAGATAATGCGTCGGTGGTTACACTAGAAGTTTCATTTTACGTGACTCTGCCATATTCTATTTTAGGTTAGGAGTACGAGTAGTTGTTTTCTTTTCTTAGTTGTTTGTTGTTTTTATTTGATCTTCTTTGTTTTGATTTACTTTATGATCTGCTCCTTTCTTTTGTTTCGTTTCTTTTTAGTCGTAGGATAGCTTCCACATGAGACCATGTTTGGTTTCCGAGAAAGCATGGTGAAGTCTAAGAGGAATTTTTCCTATTATCAATGCTTAATTATATGTCCATTACCTCTCTTTGCATGAATCTTTCATCCTTTTAGTCGATGATACTCTGATGGAAAATACATCCTTTTTGGAGAAAAGCACATTGAAATCACTATGCCTGAATCTTTAACTAGTACCACCCACTCTAATTAGTATTTTCTAATTTACGGTTAACCCTTGTGAACTAAGTCGAGTAGAGCAAGGAGGGGAGGAAAACCTTAACAAGTATGTCAGAGGTTTATAAGTTCCTATGCACAGTTCTATGAAAAATGAAAAAAAATGAAAAAATAAGATAAAGGGCTAAAGAAGAGAAAGGATTCTTTCACAGAGAGGTGAAGAAAGCAACTCCTTCGGGGTACAGTTTAGGCTTGTTGGCAACGGAACAATGTATGTGTTCCTGAAGTGACTCCGTCGGCGTACTTTCCAGGCCTGCTGGTAGTGGAGCAACACCATAGACAAAAACTAAGACTCTAACAATTATTCTACTTGTGCACTTATATACTCCTCATCCCCAATCGAAACAACTTAGTATGACTTGGCTTGGTTTACTGTGACATTGATGAAGAGAACGGTAGGGGAAATATCTTTAAATCAAGCTAAGTGAAGAAGCTACGGTAATAATTGAAGTGAGCAATACTTATTGAAGATTTAGACATGTTTTTCATGAGACAAGACCCATACAGAGAGCTGGAGTGATACCAGTGTGTCACCAAGTATTGTAGCGGCTACAACCACCCTAAAAAAAATTGCCTATGCTTTGATTTTGGAGTCTTCCTTCTACCCACAGGGGCTTATCTTATACTGTCATTAATTATCCATGATTTGATCAAGACTTATTATTTTCACCGATGATTTTGTTTTCTTATTTTCATACTTATCTGATTTTTTAAGTCGCAAGCTAACCTTCTGACTTGGCCTTACAACAATTATTGGATTGCCTCCAAGAACTACGCAATCCATGAGGGAAATCCATACTTGATGATTGGAATTGTGCAATATAGACTGGAAGCTCTACCTTGAGCTCAAAAACTATGTAGTCATGGATGGAATCCTAGCACTGAGCCTAGAAATTGCACAATCCATCCCTTGAGCTCAAAAACTATGCAATGCATTGAGGTGGAAAGTTTCCCAGTTCCCCATAATTGTGCATATTTCCCGATAGTGTGCATGGTAAGTTTCCCAAAAAAAAAAGGCCAAAAGCTAAAAAGAGAAAAAGCATCCCTAGAAAATAGGGATTCATTATTAGTTTCCCGAATGTGGCACAATTGTTATTTTTAGAAATTTACGCCAAGTGTCATTTTTTTCCTTCATTTTAGGCATTCGCATCATAAACCCTAATCCACTCAAATATATTTAATTGACACCTCTAGAGCTCATTTTTACATTCGATATTGGAGATCTAGCATTCCCAAGGAGATCAAGGAACCTTTGGTGGAATTTGCAACACTTTTATGGATGAGTTTTGCATTTGTCGTCTTTTGTTGTTTTTTATGTCAATTATTGTTGTTTCACTTCTATGAGTGTTGTTTTGGTTGTCTCTTCATGGTTTTTCCATTTTAACTTATATTATCTTGTAGAAGTGTTGTTTCATTTTGTCGTTTGCATTTCATAAGTGTCGCATTGGTTTTCTTAATTTTTCACCAATGGTCATTGTTTTAGCGACTCTCATCACATATTTGATTTTCCTTCTATTTATTCAATTTATGTACTTGATTCACATTAATCCATCCATACTTAGTCATATTTTCACTTTAACTCACATCATTATTTAGATCTGCTTGTTTCCCACACTTTCATAGGGAAAATATGCACTTTCCCTTGCCCAATTTTCCCATTGCCCAGCTGGGCATTACACAAGTCTAAGACTCAAGCTGAGAGCTTGGTCTCTGAGACTGCACAATTTATAGTTCACATATCCAGTCTCATTCACCTAATCCAAAAAACTAGGCAATATTTCTCATCAAGTCACTGGTTTGTTTCCTGATCTTGCTTTGAAGGTAGATTTTCAAAAGCTAATGTTTGCTTGCCATGAGTGTCTTTTCCCTCTCACAAGTACTACAGTTGCTGAGCAATTCTCTCCAGAAAACACTATTACCATGGTACCCAAGAGATTTGCTTCAAAATATATCACTGAAATCAATACCGAGAAAGCAGTTGAGAAAACGCAAGTAAACTTGCCAGTGTATGTGGACACTCAACTGTTTGTGGAAAAGGAGTCGGATCTAACATGGAAAAAAGTTAATGAATTTTTTTCAGCAACAAGATTTGAGGAAGATCTAGAGGACCAACATGTATATCTCATAATAAGGAAGAAGAAGAAAGGCAATGTGCAATAGCAGAAGAAATAAAGTAGAAGCAAGTTTAAGAGCAAGAACAGAACCGCCCAACAACAGAGGAGGAGAGAGGACAGATGCAAGACAGGGAGATTTCTCAGCAGATTGAATAATTGATTGAGACTGTAGACATGAAGGAGGAATTGGAGCCACAAAATCATGATTTTTACCTGATTCTGAGTGCACAACAAGTCATTATTTAGTCTCCACCACCTCCAGCAGCATAGTTAGCTCCAAGCAAAGAAGAGGAAGTTGTTCCTCTTGATGGTGATTCGCTCATGGAATCGTACAATATTTTCTACGATGAGATTCAGAGGAATATTGTACAAATGTGTAAGAAGCACTTTCTGGATGGCCTTGCATCATATGCATTCATTAGAGAGAGGATCATAGTGGCAGAGACCAGGAAGAATCCCAATTCCATTGTCAAAGGCAACTCAACCTTTGCAGATGAAACAAGATCAAACACTAAGTATTTGATGGGCGAGAATAAGAAACTAGAAAAAAACTTACAGGTTGTCAGGAAAGAGGTAGAACTACTTTGGAAACAACTCAGAATGCAGCTTTTGCACATGTCTACTTGGAGGAGATGAGAGCGAAGATACTTAGTATCGACACTTGGAGAGACCATGCAGAACCTCTATGAGGAGCTTGTCACCGTACATAAGGCAATTTTCCACTTGCATAGATTAAAACAGTAGAGCAAAGAATTTGTCAAAAATCTTAGGAATGTACAAGATTCCATCATTGTTGTGCATGAATGGTCAATGCGATATAAAGGGGCGCCGCTTGACTTGGGAAAGAAAATGAAGCAACATGCAGAGTTGGAGAAAGAAAGAGTTTGAATGTTGATCCAGAACAACAAGCAACTCTCCTTGTTCATAAGTAGCATTAAGGCCTCGTATGTATAGTTATATAACAATTTTGACTTCTTTGTGAACTCACACAGGATACCATCAGTTGGCTCGCTCACCGAAGCCAAACCCAGGAACCATTTCAGGCAGGAGATTGAAGATTACTTGGAGCAGCTTAGACATATTTCCACTAGGGAATATTTGGAGCCGAACAAATAGAATATGCAAAAATACATCGGTGATTTTGTCCAAGTTAGAACAATGTTTCTCCTACTCCAGAAGGAAGTTCAAACTGGTTCCAAACCATTGTACCTGGATGCCATGGAGGCTAGAGTTCGCTTCTAGCTAAACACCATCACACAATTTGGGGATGTCATCGCACAACACCAAGCTTAGCACTAATATTCGATCGAGAAGCATCAAGTGGAAGTTACTGAGCTAGAGTTTCCCCGAACTCAACCATCATAGTGTTTTGTCTTGTTATGCTGTCAATTTGTCTCTATCCTATTTTGTCTTATATGTGTATGAGTGTAAAATGTAATATTCTTTTGTAAATAATTTGTAAGTGAATTTCCAAATGTCCATTGTGGAATGTGAAGAGTCATGATGTAATGTAATTGAATAATCATTTGTAAAGAAGTTGAAGAGTCATGAGGGGAGTCCAAGAGTCACAAAGGGGAATGTGAAGAATCACCCCCTTTTTTTACAAATATATCCTCATAACGCATGTAAAGGGCTTTTGGGGAGCCAATCTTTTGGCTAGGCTTATGCTTATAAAGAGCTTGGGAGTTTTGTGAGAGCCTTGGCTTCCCCGTAGCTTAGAGGGAGTATACTCCTTTGGAGGAGCAGGTGATTTTGACTTCACATTCCACTATTGGGGCTAGTGGTTCGTCAACGGTGTATGTATGATTGGAAATTTCACTTTTAATAAAATCTCATAGCCAACACTCTTCCATGCATATATTGTGAATATAGTAGGAATATTCTTGTTGTATTTGCAATGTATGTTATTTAACTTATGCTTATGCCTATTAACTATTTTATTTTCATTGGTACAAATCTTGTTGAATGTGTTTTGTTGCATTATTTCATCACTGTTAACTTGTGTACTATTTTCATATTAACTTATGATTTCATTTATGCTTGTGCGTTCCTTTCAAGCTCTATACTATTACAGGCTTCTAAGGGGCTCACTTATTTTCCCTTCATGTGTTGGAACCTTCATGCATCGCACTTAACTTTTTGCAGGGTCACACACTTTCTCTCACAAAAGTCACCATACATCACTCTATGCATATCTGCAGCCAAGTCATATCATTAACACCCATTGCATTGACAACCGACCCATAGATTCAGATGGGGCTCCTACACCAAACGGTGTGAGGTCTAATTGAGACTTCATATCGGCGAGATCCTCTGAATGTTGGCGAGTCTAGCACCATCAATAGGTGTCATCTCTTTGGGTTTTCCATTTCCCATAAAATCTTGACTGCTAGGTACTTTTCTCCATCGATTTTTAAAGATTGTGTCACAACGATCCAAAAGTGCTATCCTTGTCAAATATTTACCAAAAATATGCATACTCACCCTGCACCACTTCATCGTGTGGTTGTTGTCGAACCCTTTGCAAAATGAGCATTTATTCATGTAGTGTAAGCAAACGTCATCCAATGGACATCGCTACATCATCATGGCAGTGGACTACTTTACTAAGTGGGCTAAGGCTATGCCTACTTTCTATAATGATGGTACCACTGCGACACTATTCGTGTTCAAGCATATTAATGTTGTGTTTGTGGTACCTAAAACGATTGTGACTAATCATTTTTCTCATTTTCGTAATCACATGATGAAGGAACTAGTAGCCAAGTTGGGTTTTTGTTAGGAACACTTAACCTCATATTATCTGCAAGCTAATGGAAAGTATAGGCCATTAATCATGTCTTGAAAACCATGATTCAAAATATGGTAGGGAATAATAAGTAAAATTGGCATATTATGTTTTTCTCCCCATTATGGGCCTATTGAACCTTGGTTAATACTACTATGAGATACACTATTTTTGAATTAGTTTATGGGATGGATGTTGTGTTACCTGTTGAATGTGAAATTCCATCTTCGAAACTAGCCATGAGACTATTACCTAACACTTCTACTAAGGAATAACATATCCTTTATTTGGTGAACCATGATGAACAATGTTGATATGTTGCACTAGCCAATGAGACTCATAAGAAGTGTGTCAAAGACCAATATGACATATTTGTTTGACCTCATGTTTTTGTGGAAGGGGACCTGGTTTTGATATATGATCAAGACCATGACAAGTTAGGTGTATGAAAATTCGAACCTCTTTGGCATGGACCTTATGTTATCAAACATTTTCTTAAATGAGGGGCACATGAGTTAGTGGATATGGTAACCCTTTATTTGAGCCTCGCAATGGGATATATATGAAAAAGTACTATGCATAAGTCATATTGTTGCATGGTGCTTGCATATAGTGTATATGCAATTGGCTGCGGTGTGATTTTTCCTTTTGTTTTCATGTGTACTGTTACTTTGGTCGTTGCCTTTTGCATGGTACTTGATTGGAATATGCCAAGTCCCTTGTCGATCTACATAGGCTTTTCAGATCTTAATCAAAAGTTTTGGGGGTAGGGTAGGGTTTCTCCACTGGTTTAGTTCTTAACTATAAAATGTCTAAATGAGCTCTAATTTGGCCCTTTTTTCACTATACTAACACTTCAGTAGAACTCACATGTGTTTCTTCACTTGAATTTTATGCCATTTTCCTCCCCTTGAACCATCTATTTATGATTAAGATCTAGTTTCCTATCATATTTTTATGCTCTATTGACATTTGTTTGACATTTTATAGAGCAAGTTGGCTATGATTTTTATAGATTATTGAAGTATAATCATCCCTATAGACCATGGGTGCATTTTTTTTGAGTCTGGCGTATAAGAGTAGATATTTTCCTACCATATTTGATGCATTATTAATTGTATTTCACATCTTCATTATGCTTTAGGTTTGATCCCATTAGGTTACAACATTAACCCAGTTTTGTTTTCATGGTGTAACTTGAATGGTAGATCCTCCCTGCACATGGATACCCTAGTTTAGCACCCATTTGTTGTATTGGTGTCCATGTTGCATATTTTTATTAACTTGTAATCCCTCATTTTGACTGGTCATGGATCTAAATCTAAGCCTCAATTTCTCTTCTTTGTCATCTTCGGGTTATACCCTGGGAGGATTCCACTACTTCTTTACCTTTTAATAGATATTATGCATCACTTTTATTCTTTATGCATGTTTATATGCCTTCACATCAATTTCATCATTGCAATCACGTTTTTTTTTTCCTTATTGCAAGCTTTTGCTTGGTTTCCTTACCCTTCCTGGAGCAACCACTTTGATGAGTGGGTTTTCTTGCTAGATGCTCTGCTTCACTTTTATTAGGGTGATTTTGTCAACTTGAAACAAGTTTATACCCTTTATACCACTCGTCTCTCCAGGAATAGTTTCCTTAGTATTCTTCTCATCCGTGTTAATCACTGGAGGGTATTGAGCATCCTTTTATCACTTTTTCGGGCTACTTAAAACTTCACGAAAAAGACACCTTGTATCAGGCATACTAATATCTCTTATTTGAGCTACTTAAATTGTGAAGAAAATGCCTTATAGCCTATCCTTTAATCTCTTTTTTGGGCTTGATAAAACTGAATGAAAATATACTATTGAGCTTACTAGTATTCTCTTTCGTGCTCACTTAATTATGAAGGAGATACTAACTAATAAATAATGTGGGAAGGGAAATTGGTTTGATCATTTTATTAATAAAAATTGCAGCATTAGTCATGTTTCCCTTGGGCATGGCACTTGTTTGCGTCAGTACCTTACAACTGGGTTTTAGCTTCATAGGAGGCGTACCATACATATGAGTCATTTTACTCCTCTGGTTGGTTACTCTTCCAGTCACTATGGAAAATGCTACAATGCTTCCTAAATTGTTGCAATTATTTCATGTGGTGCTCATTAGTAAATGCTACCAAGTTGATTTTGTGTCGTGAGATTATATATTCAAGGGAAGTCTAAACCTTAATTGGCCATCTACAATGCTTCTTAAACTTTTGTGTTTGGCCATCCCTATGTCAGGTTTTCTTGGTAACTTCATCCATTGACATCAACTCTTGGTCTGTTATGTTTTGATTAATGGGGGATATTTTAAGGCCATTCTTTGATGAATCTTCTCCTATCAACACTAGATCATTTTCTAGGCACTTGATCTAAGAATTAGTAGTACCTTGGAGCTTGCAGTCCTCAATGGTAGGCTTCCTCATGATTGATAATGGGTTTACCTCATTGACTCCTAATAAATATAATCCTTGAGTGTTTGACGTCACGACATTTATTCACACTCTATGGGTTGTGTTAGGTACCTTGGGGTACATTTTATCATTAGTGGGTCCCCTTGCATCTGTTAATGGTATACCTAAATGATTGGTAATTAAATGGTTTATACCATGCTTGACATCAACTCATTTTTATACATGTATATTTGTATTGTCGGTGTTGAGTATAAGACCTTGGGTTTAGATAAATCTCACTCTTATATGGCACCCTTCCCAAACTACGTTAGATTTTTATACTATCTTATGTACTTTGAGGGTTACTCTAAAGAACCTCTCTTTTATATGTTAATAGTCTTGCTGATGTATATTATGGCATTGATCTACATTGTATTTTCTAGTTCCTATGATATTTTGGTCTCTTGTATGGATCCGCACTGTAATGCTAGTGACCATGTGTAGTAAGTATTTATGTTGAGCATGGGCATGCCCACTTCAGGGTTGATCTTATTGTGATTGAGACTCGGTTGAAAATATTGCTCTGATCTAGTCCCCTGGTTTTGACTCCTTCCTCACATTTTGATGTATATTTTCTTAATTCATTTCGATCATCAATTTCTCTTTTGACCTCATGCATTAGGGGGCATATGTTATGACTCTTTTTTCCACCCTTTATAATTGAGAGGAATCCAACATTAACCCATTTCATTTGCTTCCTTGAATGTGTATCTTCTCCTCTTTGTTTGTGCTCATATAGTAACCCATTTCTCCCAGAATCTTAACATCTTATAACCCATTTCTCTCTTACAGTCATTTAGCATATCACTTAGGTATACAACTCGCCTTCATCATGGGAGTGATGGAGGTCAAGAGCATAAACTGGTCCTTCCCAAAGATATAAGCTCAACTTACCTTATCCTGAGTTGGCTAGGGGTCAATTGTTGAAAAACTTCCTAGATTTTCATGGCCCTAGGTGTTTATATACATCCTCCCAGGTCTAGGAAAGGCCTATTTAGTGAAACCCTCCCAAATGCAAGGGAGAATCAGAAATTTAGCTAAGTAATGTTGGTGAAATCTCGCCAAAGTAATCTTCTCTTGTATCTCAAATGAGCCCAATTTGTTAGTAAGTTGAGGGAAGAAGAGAATGAGGGGTCAAAGGAGAGCACATGTTACACATAAGGCATACTTTCTTGTTTATTTTTGCTATGATATGAATGCAAGATATTTTCATTCTCCATTTCATGTCTATGTATGTGAGAAACTTGATTAATTTACTATATTAAGTTTATGTGGTTAGCTAATTTTCCTTCTATGGAGGCAAATATTGTCCTTGACTATTTGTGCTTGTATATAGGGGCTTAGATCTAGGAGATGGAGTGGGATATTCAAGTAGAAGTAGGTATTCTAGCTATGAAAGTGTTCTACAAACTACAACATCCTGCGAGGATTTGAGGTACGATCACATAGCCATTTGTCTCTGTCATTTATATGGTTGGCCACGACATTGCAACTAGGAGATTAGCTTGGTTATTTCACCCATTTTTGTGATAGATATCATGGTGATATTTTTAAAGAAATATATCCTTGGAATCTATGTGATTTTTGGGCTAATTGAACTGACGACTCCACTTGGGAAGTTTCCCTACTAAGTTTCTCTTTCTCTTATTTTTATCCCTGTTTTTTTTATTGTTACCGAGTCATTGGAATTTATTTTCGATATTGTTTGAGCCTATTATAGGCTTGATCTACATTATATTGATCATATTTGAGAATTTTTCTCTTTAATATTTCATCCTTGGGGGGCATTCACTCCCTACCTTTGAGTTACATAGTGAATTTGTCATCTAGTCACTCCTAGGAACCTGTCTTGTAGCGACTAGGTTACATCTTGTTCTTTGTTTGGGATGTTGGGTATGTGTTATATTCTTTCCACGATTAGTCGCACGTGTGGGTGGGGTCACAGGGGAGGTGATAGTCCCCCCTGTACATTACGCCAAGCACAATAGGGGGGTTAGAGGGGGGGTGGCAGCCCCCCCTTTTTGGGGTTCGGGGCAACGCCCAAAAAAAAAAAAAAAAAAGTTGGACCCTATTTTTCGGTGGGTGGACTCGCCCATGGTTTTGTGCATGGGTTTTCACATGGTTTTATGGCATGATGGTTTTCGATCCCTGGAATTTTGTAGATCCAATCAAGGGAACTATGGTTATGTTCTAATCCAAGGTTAATGGATTGGGGTTTATGTATGCTTCGGCATGTACATATATGTGTTGTAACACTAAAAGGAATATAATGAAAAATCAAGCTGGTCATCCCGATTTGGGATCCAGGAGAAAATCTCTATGTGTATATGTTTTATGTTTTGTGCTCTCGCTATTTTTTATCTTCTGTTTTTAAGATTTGTTTGTAGATAATTTCTGTATAGGGTAAAACCTACATTTGGTATCGAAGTTGTTTTGGCCTCAAGGGGACGCCTTTGCTGCTGAGGGGTTTTTTGCTCGGGCCTGTGGTAGACCCTATTCAGTGGGAGATCTATGGGATCGATTCTTGCGGTGAAAGAAGATGGTGAGCAGTGGAAAGATAGAGATTGATAAATTTAATTGTTAGAGTTTTGAGTTGTGGAAGCTCAAGATGGAGGATCTATTGGTGGATAAAGATCAGTGGATCACAGTAGTACAGGTACTAAACCAACGGAAATATCAGATGAAGACTGGAAGAAATTGGATCGGAAGGCGAAGAGTACAATACGGTTGTGCGTCTCAGATTCGGTATTGTTGAATGTATCTGGGTAAGCTACAACGAAGAATTTGTGGGACAAAATTGGGACTTTGTACCAATCTAAGTCTCTAGTGAATAAATTGTTCTTGTGGAAAAATTCGTATAACCTGAGAATTAAGGATGGAGAATCGGTGACAAAGTATCTGAACGCCTTCAATACTGTGGTGAGCCAACTGTCATTTGTTGATATTAAAATCTCAGATGAAGATAAGTGCATCATTTTGTTGTGTTCTCTACCAGATTCGTGGGACAATCTGGTTATTGCAATAGGTAGCAATACAGCTACCTTGAATTTTGATGACATTGTCTCAGCCTTGCTGTCGGAGGAAATGAGACGGAGAAATATGGAGGGACAGAATGGATATGCCTTATCTATACGAGGAAGGTCCCAGAAAATAAACAAGAATAAGGTTTCGAGTGGGAGATCTAAATCTAGAGGGAGATCTACATCTCCAGGAAAGTTTGTAAAGGTGTGCTGGAAATGCGGAAAGGAAGGGCACTACAAAAAGGATTGTAGATCTAAAGCTCCTGAGAAAGGAAAGGGATCTGATGATGCTCCTTCTGCAGAGGAAAAAACCACCTCAGATGAAGGTGGGGATGTGTATTTGTCTTCTTCTTCAAATACACATATAGATCATGAGGCATGGTTTATTTACTCAGGTGCATCCTTTCACTTCACTCCCCATAGGGAGTGGTTCTACGAGTATGAGAAGTATGATGGTGGTGATCATGTCTTCTTAGGGGATGATAGGAAGGCCAGAATCGTCGAACGTGGAAAATTCAATTTTAAGCTACATGTTGGAAGGATTATAACACTTCCTGGTGTTCTGCATATTCTTGCATTGGCCAGAAATCTGATTTCTGTAAGCAAGATGGATGATGCAGGTGGAAAAACAGTGTTCGAGAAAGATACCTGCAAGATGGTTCGAGGAGCATTGGTATTAATGCGGGGAGTTTGGATTGGAACTCTTTACAAGCTTTACGGTGGCACTGCTATTAATTGGTGCAACAGTTATGTGGTTCCTGAAAGTGGAGCGGGAAGCCTAGCGGTCTCTGGAGAAAATACCATGCTATGGCATCAAAGGCTTAGACATATTGGAGAGAAGGGCCTTCGGATATTGCATGGAAATGGTATGGTAGAAGGTATATCTAATTTCTCTCTGGATTTCGATTTCTGTGAACATTGTGCATATGGGAAGCATAATCGGGTGAGTTTTCCTTCTGGTGCTAAGAGCGCGGACAAGATATTAGAGCTTCTGCACAGTGATGTGTTTGGACCTATGTCGTTTCCATCACTGGGAAAGTCTGTGTACTATGTTTCATTCATAGATGAGTTTTCAAGGAATACATGGATATATTTCTTGAGGAATAAATCTGAAGTCTTTGACAGATTTAAAGAATTCAAGGCTCTGGTGGAAAACCAGACAGAGAAGAAGATAAAGGTATTGAGGACAGATAATGGCGGAGAATTATGCAAGAAGGAATTTGAAGAGTTATGTAAGAAGTGTGGTATGGCACGGCAGAAGACTAATCCATACACACCTCAGAAAAACGAAGTTGCGGAAAGAATGAACAAAACGCTGATGGAAAAGGCAAGAAGCATGCTCAGTGGTACCGGGTTAGGACAAGAATTCTGGGCAGAGGCAGTGGAGACTGCATGTTACCTGGTTAATAGATCACCTTCATCAGCGTTGGAGGATAAGACTCCAAATGAGGTATGGACTGGTAATAAATCCTCTCTTTCACATCTGAGGGTATTTGGATGTGATGCATATGTACATGTTCCAAAGGACAAAAGGACCAAGTTGGAAAATAAATCTGAAAGGTGCATCTTTATTGGATATAAGGATGGTTTAAAAGGTTACAAGCTTTGGAACCCAGAAACAAGGAAAGTTGTGTACAACCGAGATTTGGTGTTTAGAGAGGTGACATATGTTGTTAAACATGAATTCCTACCAGAGGAACTTGAGAAGATAGAGTTTTATCTAAAGGAGGATGAATCAGACTCTACAACAGAAGAAGATTCAGAAGAGGAAGAGCCACAAACTCCAGTTGTGAGAAGATCAGTTCGGGAAAGAAGGCAGCCATAATGGTATAGTCCATCTGCCTTTTGTTCAAATTTTTCTTTAACTGTCACCGATGATGATCCCAGAACTGTTAGGGAGGCAGTGGATTCAAAGGATGGAAAACTCTAGAAGGAGACCATGGTTGATGAAATGGCATCCTTGCACAAAAATGAGGCATGGGATCTGGTGGAGCTGTCGGTTGGAAGGAAGCCCATCGGGAGAAAATGGGTGTTTAAGAAGAAGATGAATGTAGAAGGGAAGGCGGAGAAATACAAAGCTTAGTAGGTAGCAAAATGTTATTCCCAGGTGCCGGGAATTGATTTTGGTGATATTTTTTCTCCTGTTGCCAAGGTTACTTCTATTAGATTACTTTTATCTGTTACTGCTGCATTTGATTTTGAGGTAGAACAAATGGATGTGAAGACAACATTTCTTCATAGGGAAGAGGATATCTACATGAAGCAACCTAAAGGCTTTGTGGTGAAGGGTAAGAAATAATTGGTATGCAGGTTAAAAAAAGTCTTTGTATGGGTTAAAACAGTCACCGAGGATGTGGTATCAGAAATTTGATACCTATATACAGGGACTTGGCTTCACCAGAAGCAAAGAGGATCACTGTGTTTATTTTAAATTAATTGGTGACCATGTTATTTATTTGGTATTGTATGTGGATGATATGTTGCTGATTGGAAATGACAAAGAAATTATCCAAGATTTGAAGACCCATTTTTTCTCCAAATTTGACATGAAGGATCTTGGTGCTACAAACTATATTTTGGGAATGGAAATTAAGAGATATTAGACAAAGAGGAAGCTTTGGTTAAACCAGAGGAAGTATGTCAAGACTATATTGCAGAGGTTCAATATGCAGGATAGTAAACCGCTGAAGGTTTCTATTCCTATAGGTGTAAATTTGTCCACTGACCAGTGTCCCAAGAGACAAGAAGAAGAGGAGGATATGTCTTGTATTCCATATGCAAGTGCAGTGGGTAGCTTGGTGTATGCAATGGTTTGTACTAGACCATACATTGCACATGCAGTGGCAGTATTGAGCAGGTTTATGTCAAAACCAGGGAAGGAGCATTGGACAATAGTGAAGCGGGTTTTTAGATATTTGCATGGCACTAGTGATTATGGTTTGTGCTACCAGGGAAGGCCAGGATTGGACAGAGTTTTGGAAATCCATGGTTTTGTTGATGCAATCTAGGCTGGAGATTCGGACCAAAGAATATCTACGAGTGGGTATGTGTTTAGCCTCTTTGGAGGTGCAGTCAGTTGGTTGAGTAAAAGACGGTATGTAGTGGCTCTTTCAACTACAGAGGCAGAATACATGGCATCCACTCATGCAAGAAAGGAAGCAGTTTGGTTGCAAAGATTGTGTTCAAGTATGGGGTTGGTGCAGCAGGCTATAAGGATAGACTATGATAGCCAAAGTGCAATTTTCTTGGCTAAGAACCCTGCTTATCATTCAAAGACAAAGCACATAGATGTTCAATATCACTTTGTGAGAGATATAGTTGAGGATAAAAGGGTGTTGTTGGTAAAGGTGGACACTTTGAAGAATATTGCAGATGCATTAACGAAGTCGATGAACACACAAAAGTTCTCTTGGTGTAGAGAAACAATGGGTGTTGTAGAGCTAGGCTAATGACTAAACTCTCCTGTGGCCCCCTGCGGAAAGAAAACAACAAGTGGGATAATGATGGGTATGTGTTATATTCTTTCCACGATTAGTCGCACGTGCGGGGGGGTCACACTGTACGTTGCGTTGGGCGCAGCAGGGGGGGTGGCAGCACCCTGGGAAAAAAAAATTGGACCTTGTTTTTTGGTCAGCGGACCCGCCCATGGTTTTTTGCATGGGTTTTTACATGGTTTTGGGGCATGATGGTTTTCGGCCCCTAGTACTTTGTAGATCCGGTTAAGGGAACTACGATTATGCTCTAATACAGGGTTAATGGATTGGGGTTTATGTATGATTCGGCATGTATATATATGTGTTGTAACATTAAAAGGAATATAATGAAAAATCAAGTTGGTCGTCCCGATTTGGGATCCAGGAAAAAATCTCTGTGTATATTTTTTTTATGTTTTGTGCTCTCGCTATTGTTTATTTTCTATTTTTAAGATTCGTTTGTAGATAATTTCTATACAGGGATAAAACCTACATAGGAGCCATGGCCTCTTAACAATGACTTTTCATTAGGTTCTGCTTCATATCTTGTTTCCAATGCCTTGGATCTGTATTTCCTTACTGTGAGTGATGAGTTCTGGTCCAAATATTATCTATACTCCTCATTCGTGATATCTACTTCAATTTTTTCAACTTTGATTTATATCTTCAGGGTTGTATTTGTTGATTGATTGCTTCCCGTAGTGATTAATATTTTTTTTACTTTTTTAAAACTAAGAAAAGGATTTGAGTTGTTTGGTGACTATTTGTGGCCTGCTTGATTGCTTGAGTTGCAAAGAAATGCAAGTTGTATGGCTTTTTAGGTCTTGTTCTTCTGTTTATAGTTTGAATTTTTTCCCCTTATAAGTCATTGTAGGTGTGTGTTTGTTGGTTGCCTGCATTGAGCTACATATTGAAACCCTATTTTCATTTTAGCCTGATGTTTTTCTAAGTGTGATAAGCCATATTTCATGCCTTTCCATTTCAAAGTCTTAGTTTTGAGCTTATGAGTGCCTTTTGGTGCTTTTGCTTTAGAATTTTGAAAGTGTTTGATTTGATTTATATGTTGTTTAGTGTATTGTATCTTTATGTGAATTTGATGAATATCAAAACATCATTAAGAGTACCTATGAGGTTCTTTTTTGTTGCTTAAAAAAAAAAAAATCTTGACCCTTCCTTAGCTAGTTTTCATTGAATTAGAAAAGAAATTTCACTGTTCATTAAGTTTGCATTTTGGATTGGTATTGTGTCTCTTTAAAAAAAATCTCCATTGCACTTCACACCCTTGACTAATAAACAAAATTAAAATAAAGCATTAATAAAATCAATCATAAATATTTGGTTATAACAAACCAACATTAGCTACAGGTTGTAGAGCCTTCAAGTAGGATTGGAGAGGACACTTTTCAGGGATGCAAAACTGAAATTAGCTTCACTTATGAGTGTAAATCCATTTTTCACATCAGACACTTGCGATAATTCTCCTATCATATATGAGTTAAGAAAGTGATCACATTGGGAAGCTATGGAGTGACATCCCCACTCCCTCATCATTGGTGTTTGCTGGATTGTGCACATTAATGGGGATCTCTTTGAGAGGTGTACAACTCATTTTGAGCAATCTATTAAGATGTTTCGAGCTTAGATACCTTGCCTACATGTATGGTTTCAATCACACATGTTCCATTGGTTTTTATGTTATGAGGTGGTAACCATAGTGGACTATATTTAGGTGAATGTGGGTGGGAAGTACACATGGTACATAAGGGGGTCATCAATAACCATATCACTGCTCTTGGGGGGTGACACTTAGCTCCATCAAGGTTAGTTTCATCCATCAAGGCGGATATAGGGAAGTTTGGGAAACTTCTTTTACAATCATTCATTAGCCTAGGGTCCTTGCAGGATTGATCTCCTCAAGCGTCTCAACTTTCAAGAAGTATCTTTTTTAGTTGGTTTGCTTGTTGGATCTCTTAGGGATTTTTTTATGAGTGATGTTTAGTCAAATTCTAATTGGCCATAGGCATGTATTCAACCAAATAATTAAATAATAATAATTCCATTGTGGCTAACAACATTATTTTTCGTTTTCACCCATTGAGAAACCTTTCACTCAAAGAGGAGTGTCCACCAAGAAGAGATAGGGTAACTCAACTATCACATAGCTTAGATCAAACCAGAGTTGGGAGGGATATATTTTTTAGAGGGGGGAGACCAAGTTACAATTGAAGTTGAGATGAGAGTCCCCCACCACACACAAACCCACCATTAAATAATCATCTTGGCCCTGTACTTATACAATTAAGTGCTTGTTTTACATAACCTTTTTCATTGTTATCTCATCAAATTTCTAGTGAGAGTGGTGCATCTACCATGGGTGAAATGGGTCCCTCATCACCATCCACGTCAGGAGTCTCTTCAATGATGTCTTCATTACCACTGATCAGTGTGTTAGGGTCCACTTTTTCATTTTCAAAACACATCTACCCTCACCTTGGGGCATAATCTCGACAAGTTTACCGAATTTATCTATATCCCTCCCATCATATAGATTTTCTTTTAACACACTTTTTAGAATGGGGAAAATCCTGAGTAAATCTATGGGAGTTGGGAAGTTTCCATCTAGTTCATATATCTCTACAGTCACAATCTCTAGCATGGGTCAACCATATTTAGGAAACTTTTCAGAGGGGTCTATGTTTGGTCCTAGTCAGTATGGGGGAAATAATTTTCTAAGGGGGATTTTAATGTAGGAGGAATTCCATTCTCCAAAGGTTAAATCTCCTTTGGAGGTTTAATTCAATTGTGGGAAATATCCCCACTAGTAGCACTATGCCCATGATTTTTCATGCTTACAACGATGCTTTTACGCTGGGAGGTCTTCTTTTTAGTGTTGGGGATAATCCCATTAGAATTAATGCTTTTGGGAGTTCCTTTTACTCTAGGGGAAATCCGCCCGGGGGAAATAATCTTTTCACCATGATAGTTGGTCCACAATCCCAATACCTTGGCTCTAGCATTCTCTCTAGTCAACCCTCATTTTTTGGAAACCATGATATGGGGGGACAACCTAATCCATCTGTGAGTCCATATTTACCTATAGATCCGTTCAATAAACATCAACTTCTATTTCTAGAATCTCTTGAATTTCCATATTTGGATAAGTTAATGAATAAACCGATATACCGCAATCCTCAGGGACCTCTAGTGCCTTTAAAATTCCATATGATATACCAAAGTTTGAAGGAAATTCGAGAGTCGAGAGAGAATCTGACCACACATATTACCACCTACCATTATGGTCTTCTTCAGATTCTTTGGTTGATGATTCTATTAGGTTGAAACTCTTCCAATGCACCTTGACTGAGGATTTCACAAAATGGTACATTGAACTAGACAAATCATCCTATCATGACTATGCTTCCTTGGTGTGAGCATTCTTGAACCACTTCTAGTTACATTCATGGTAAGGGATTAGAACTGATCACATGTTTACCTTCAAGCACGACACCTATACCCACATTTCTAATCATATACACAAGTGAAAGCAAAGAAAGTGATTGATTAGGACCAATATTCTTGACCGACTGCTTCAAGTTTGGTTTACCCAATCCTTGATGTCGTTATGCCTGGGGTGATTATAGAGGAGTGTGCTATTTTATTTACCCAACCTCTTGACTTGATTTTCTCTTATTCAAGCACGTTGTCTGAAATTGGTACTAATGCTCGTCAAGCTTCATCTAATCCACAATGACCTAAATCAAGACCACATTCTGATGGTGTACTTGTTTATGTCTCTTTCGATGTTGTGATCCAATTGGTTATTCAACTAAGGGAATTAAATATTACCTCACAAGCCCCTATAACTACACCCAAATCTCCACACGATATGTCTCCTAAGCAAACCACCGATATTCACACAATGTATTCCATGCAACTGAAGAATTCTTAGCAACCTAGTGGGAAGAAGAAGAAGAATAAACAAAAGAATGCTTCAAAATGTAGTAAAGAGGTATAATAAGTCCAAACCACTCAGGGTGGGGGCATGAATGAGCATTGATGAAAAGTCAAATTCCCTTGTAAGATCTATCAGGAGGATCATTTAACTCATGAGCGCCCAAAAATGGATGAGATACATCGCTTGCTTGCGCAACCAATTGCAAAACAAAAATCAAATGTTTTGACACATCCATTCCCTACCCAACCTCGACAAGAAATGGTTGCATAAACTCCTACACCTTCGCCTCGGGGCATGGCAGGACAACACTTTCTAGAAGCTAGACACCTGTTCTTATGTGCAATGAGAAAGTAAACTTGTCTATGAGAATTTTTTTTTATAAAACTCCAAAGTCTAGTTTTTCTTCTAAGGACTTGGTCATCCCCACTGTGTCTAATGGACCTCTCTCATTAGGTAAGCCTTTATATCTAATGTTTCACACACCTATGTGTTCACTATAAGTCGAAACACAACCCTAATGTGAGGGTTTCCCAACACTATAATATTGTTGGGTATCTAGCCCAAGCACCTTGTGCCATGTTTTCTTTGGAGGTTCTGCAGAGTTGTCTTATGTAACACAAAGCCTTGTTGGTCGTGATCGAATGTTGACCTCAAGTTTGGAGAGCTATGCAGTAAGCTACCACAATAGGACATATGGAAGCAACCTTTTGATAATAGTAGTGAGATTGAGGGTTAAAAATAAGCATGTGTAGCCAATGTAAAGGGAAAAGGAAAATGAACAAAGAACCATAGTCAAGGAAATGGTGAGGATGCATCCAAAATCCTAAATACCATCACCTGTCACTATTATGGCAAGGTAGGACATATGGAAAAGTATTGTAGAAAGAGGTTGGTGGACTAGAAATCTGATTGAGGAGGTCCTAAGTAGATGGCTCATGTCATAGAGAACATAGAGGAGAAATAAGCTATATTTTATGCATTCATGGCCATGACCCAAGTAGATCAGTTTAGGGCATTTGCTTGGTTAATCGATTCAAGGGAAACATGACACTTTACCAAAAAAAAAGACTGGTTCACAAAGTATTCACCTTCTTCATCTAAGGACTCCATGATCTTTTGTGGCAGGGAGTACTATATTATAGTTAGAAAGGGAAATGTCTAAAATTCCTTTGGAGGAAAAATGCTCATGTTCTTTAATCTCTACTATGTACTAGGTTTGGAAGAGAATATAATTTTAGTCAGTCATATTATGAGGAATAACCCTCATCTTGATATCATCTTTAGAAATCACAAATGTTATATCAATAACAAGGAGACCAAGAATATTGTTGCTCTTGTTGTGGATGACCATGGGTTGTTCAAACTAGTGGATATCAGATATGTCAAAGAGCGTGCACTTTAAGTTAAGAGTGCATCTAACATCAATACCCTATGATACCAGAGGTATGGGCACCTCAACTTGAACTGCCTCTCTTAGTTTGCATGAGAGAAACTAATATATGGACTTCCAAACATTCATCAAAATATCCAAGGAGTTTGCAGAGCTTGTGAGATAGGGAAGTAGCATAGAACACCATTCGATGAAGGACAACCTCAGATAGCACAAACATTCCTTTAATTGGTTCATGGAGACATATGTGGACTAATGTACACTACGTCAATCCCCATTTTAAGGTATTTTCTTATGTTTGTTGATGATTTCAGTAGGAAAATGTGGGTATATTTCCTAAAATTAAAATCTAATGTGTTTAAAAAGACTCATAAGTTCAAAGCATTAGTAGAGAAAGAGTCAAGTTGTAATATTAACTCTCTTAAATTTGATAATAGTGGGAAATTTCACCAAAATGAATTCAAAAACTTTTGTGCTAAACACGAGATCGATAAAAAATATACCACACCCTGCACTCCACAATAAAATGGAGTGGTTGAGCGATAAAACTACACTATCAGAAAGATGGCTAGGTGTATGTTGTAGAACTAGTTTGTTTCGAACAAATTTTGGGTTTAGGCAATGTTCACAATAGTATACATGCTAAATAAATCTCCCACAATGGTGGTGAAGCAACAAACCCTAGAGGAAGCATAGTTTGGACAAAATCCCAAAGAAATTCATCTAAAATTTCTGGTTCAACCACCTACACTTGGATTCTAGCTAGGAAGTGAACCAAGTTAGATCCAAAGAGAAATAAGTTGATGATTACAAGTGTAGTGACACTCATACAACTTACAAGTTGGTGGACACCAATACTAATTAGGTGAGATTTAGTAGAGATTTTATTGTTCATGAGGAAGTTGGACCTTTCCAAACTTCTTCCAAGTTGAAAATTACTTAGTCGTGTGGCTAAGGATTCATTTGTCAAGCTCCGAGTAGTTCCACTTGGAGGGAATATTATAAGTATGATGAATCTTCTAGATTAATAATCTATGAAACAAGTAGCCCAATTCATTGTGACAATACTGACTTGGATGATGCAAATCCCAACAAGAGATGCAAATGGTGGCAAAACACCATTGGATATGTTCGAATACACAAAATGATTGAGGCACGATAATTGAGAGGAAAGAGAAAACAATCGAAAAAAGACAGTCAACTTTTCTCTTATGGCCAATATTCAGGAAATATATGAGGTTCATATGTTCGAGAAGCCCAATGAAGGCTTGAATGGGAAAAGACGATGACAACTGAATATGAGATTTTAATAAAAAGTCATACTTGGGATCTCACACCTCTTCCATCAAGAAAGAAACCCATTGGCTAGAAAGATGTTGTTTTTTATGAGGAAGTTGGTCCTTTCCAAACTTCTTCTAAGTTGAAAATTACTTAGTCGACAAAAGTGGTTGAGGATTCAGTGTCAAACTCCCAGTAGTTCCACTTGAAAGGGGGAGGATTCCACTGAAACTAATCAAATGAGCTTTAGCAAATATGTCATCATTGATGAGGAAATTGGACCTTTCCAAGCTTATTATAAGTTGAATATTACTTAGTCACCATAAGTGGTTGGGGATTCAGGTGTCAATCTCTAATGTTCGAGGAAGCCCAAGGAAAACATGAATGGGATCTCACATATGTTCCATCAGGGAAGAAACCCATTGGTTGCAAATGGATGGATAAGTTTAAGTACAAGGTAGATGGTACACTTGAAAAGTACAAATCATGACTAGTTGAAAAAGGATTCTCTCAGCGACAATGCATTGATTACAAGGAGACCTTTGTTCTTATAGCAAAGATGATCACTATTCATCTTGTTCTAGTTGTTGGACTATATAAATCACTTATTAAATGACTGAACATCACACATTTAATTATCAATCCAGGGACGTCTGTTTATTCCAATGACAGTTGCACTGTCTGTGCCGATACACCAACCAGAAGTAATTCCAAAGAAAAGAAATCGTTGTTGAAGTAAATGTTGGAAATAAATCACTCGTGCAGAAATAAAAGGATCTACAAGATTGAAATCACACTTCAATTGATCTATCTAGCTCTCCACACAACAAGTACCCAGTTGGTGTCCCTATTATCATATGTGTAACAGCATATAAAGTATTGAAATCGAAGCAGATATATTCTTAGCTGAACAGCAGCAACAACACTCTATTGATACATAAATTGAAATACAATTACATACACACAACTAATTTAATCACTGCAATCCTTGCTAAGAAGGAGGGCCCTTCCTCCCTAGCAGGGCGCAGGTAGAGAAGGAGCTTTAATGGAAACTAAAGAGAATCACACATGTAACAGCAATAATAGGATAATTTGTATTAATCTGAACACAATTAAAGAGCCAAAATAATGTTATTCTATGCCAACCTCTCGACCTCTAGGTCCGAGAACTATATAGTGGTTACATCAGAAAATTCAGGGATAGATCAGCCATGAGAATCTTACGATTCTCATGCTGATCGAAATAGAACATGTATAGTTATAACCACTTCCTAATAAAGTTCTGGCTAGAAAATAAAATATTACAATCAAAACCGCCCTTAGACTGTTATCCCAAAAATACAATACTTATACAGCTATCGTAATGGAATCACAGTTGTAGTGTAATGGTCAGAGGACAGATCGGCAACAATATTGACGAGATCAATCAATTATACAATTGTATCAGTAGTTCACCAACGAGTCTGTAACAGCAGAGTGTAACAACAGTTTGTCGGCGGGTCTGTAACAACAAGGTGTAATAGCATCGCTTTACTGTAACAGCACCATCTGAACTGCTCCTGTGAACTTCATGTTCAGGATCTTTGGTGCCACAAATGATATCTGAAAAGACAACACAAAGACCATCGATCTTCTGCAAACCTTCACCATCAATTAGTCATAAAAAGGTATAATATATCATACTAATTGGTGAATTGGCAAAGTAACGAAAGCAAGGTGAAATAGCACAAGTTGGGGTAAAAAGGTAGGAAAAAGGGGTAAAGATACTCCCATTGGTTACGGTTATGGGGCAAAATAAGGAAGATAAGTGTAGGATTAATGTACAAAACTAGCACCCAACATCTCCCCCCAACTAAAATACTTGCATGCCCTCATGCAACCTCATCTCTCATGGGAATATCTTTAGCGCAGGTCAGTGAGATCATAAGCACCAGCTATGTCTTCATCCACTGACATGTATCCTTGATTGGCCATCAACTTTCGTACCCAGGAATCTGACTCATACTTACTCAATTCGTAATTGATCTAATAATCCTTGATGGGAAACCAGATCAAAGGAAACTTGAACTTAAATCCCAGCCACAAAGCACCAAGGGATTTTATATTCTGTGCGTAGGCTCGCACATGTGTAGTAGCCACCATGAAATTATGGAATGAGAATGGATCTCCCTTCAATAGCTCAGCATTGCTGGTGTTGTCGACAATTGTTGTCACTCCTAGAGACAGCCTAGAGTTGCCATAGACCAGTGCCTAGGACATCTTATCATAGCAAGGAGCACATAATATAACTTGGGTGTCAATCCAAAAGGCTCTCCTGCTATCTCTTGTAAAACAAGGAAATGAATTTAAATGGGACCAGAACTTACAAAAACTGCCACAAGGAAAGTAATGCTGCAGAGACAAGATGCAAAGCTCTAACACAAAAGCATCAGACAGCTAAGAGACAATTTACTGTAAAGAGGTCCGATTCAAGTAATATGCCACAGAAATTAAATATCAGAAGGTGTATGCAGGGAAAGAAACATTTAGAAGATATTAGTTAACTTTGATCTGATACCCAGATACACAACAAAACCATATATGGGCTTATCAATCTAAGAATCCATACATGACAATGGCGTTTTAAAAGCACCCTCCCAAAGCAACTAATATAGCAAAAAGATGGATGAAATGAACATGAAATAGTATATCACGCCTGAGCCATATTTAAAGTGCTTGACTGATCCAAGTATGGGTATCAACGAGGATAAATGCTTACCTAAAATCAGTGAGCCACTCGCATTCCAGTACATGATACAAGAAGAAAGATGAAATGAAATGTTGTATTAAGCACATAAAAGGAAGTTACATACTGTGAGATAACAAAGACCAGAATCCTCTAATACAGATAGAACTCCTCACTGAGACCCTACGGGCTCTGAGTCTTCGTGCAAGAGCTTTTACAAAATGTATACAAAAATGCCTTTCACTGCACAATTCTCTGATAAAAATCTGGAACCTCTACAATGTCTTTCTTCTTGGTTTTTATAGAGGAAGAAGAAGAAAAACTCATAAAAGAGGTAGGTGAAAACAATTAATTGTTTCATTGAAACAAACTGGCGGAAACATTTCGCGCCCACACTGCTGAATGACCATGCTGAGCTGTGTGTACTCTGCTGCCGGCAGAAATAAATGCACTAGGTAGAAAATCTCTTCCGGAACACGGTATAGAGAGAAATTCACATGAACATTCTGTCCTTTCCTGAAGAAAATTCGGCTGGAATAAACCTTGAGGGCATTGTTTTCTGTGAAAAGATCTTTCTAGTGATCTGCAGGGTCTTCGATCTGGTACTTTGCCTCTAAAAGGTTATGTAAAAGCCCCAAAGTCCTTAAATGTGTTTCTTTAATCCCCTGCTCTTCACTGATATTCTCTATCTGCACCATTAATTCTTCATCTGCTCAACCTGTGCATTTGAATGACCCTGGAGGGTTTAATAGATTTAAATCCTTTCTTTCTTTAATGGTGGTCATATCATAGCAGCTCCCGGATCTTTTTTCATAAATTTTGCTCCTGAAACATGGTCCTGTCATGCGTTCTCGGCTTCTGTAATGGAGGCGGTGAATCATGATAATTCTCTGCCGCGGCAAACCTGCAAAACCGACAAACACGTTAAAGAAAACTAGATATAGGGGTGGTGGATGCGGCGGTGATCATAGAAATGGTGATACAGACTGGGCGAAATGGCGAATAGATGGAGGGTGGCGGAAAACGTAGATAAATGGCAGAGCAATATTTTGCTGAAGGTTGGAAGGATACATGAAATCTAACGAAGACAATGGACTGTTGTCCTTTTAACAAAAATATAGATGGGAGACTGACGCATGTACGACGGGAGTATGTGGACGGATGACGTGGAGCTACAGGGTCGATGACGTGACGAGGTGTAAATACAGACCGTTCGATCTTTCGGGGGAATCGACAGTGAAAACGCATCAAAGAACAATGAGACGGTGGGCCAGGGACACTGTAAACTGGATTTAACCCATGCGCATCTTCACAGCGTGACGACCGTCGGATGACGACTCGGAAATCGAACGGCTCTCGTTGATTTTGCTGCGCGACAACGACTGAATGATAACGCGCGAAATGGAGCAGTTTTGGGATCGTACATTAGGACACTTGGCAAGCAGCATATGGAATCGTTGCGATTTGCGGAATACCGCCTGCCCAGCAAAGGTGGTGCGAAATAAACAGGCCGGTTTTAAGCGGTGGTTTTTAGGGCGCGGGGACCACCATAGCAATTAAGATTTTGAGCCATTGATTTGTGCTTTGATCAAACGGTCTAGAGTGCGCGTGATAGGCATATGCGTTTGGCACCTTTGGGACTTAACACTCGGTTCTGAGCTTCGGTCGTGCGGACAATAAGATATAGGGGGCCATAACTAAAAGGAGCTAGACCTCTTATGGCTTTGAATATGCATCCGCGACACCTTCTAATGCATTTCATGGGGGCGGGAAAGGCAACAGTAAGTAAAAATGGCTTTCTTAAGCCACGATCGAGGATTTTGAGGGGTTCAAGAAGGGCGGATGGCTAAAATTTTAATGGGAGGGGGTAGACATGGATAACAGCTGGCTTCCGTGCATTTTAAGTACCCTGTCAAAGCTTGGTTCTTCATCATTGAGAACTAATTAAGGAAGAAGTTCACAATTCTTCTTCTATAAGTGGCAGCTGGTTATTTAATCCCAGGGGTACTCAGAATTCTCCTGAACTCTTGTCTCAACTCGGTAGCACGTCCTGGTTCTGCCTGAACCCACAATGTTGTCTTCTCCTCATTAGTCTTCATCGATTTAATGGCCAGATGCCATTCAATTTGATTCTTCATAAAGGACACAAAAGCCCTTAATTGAAGATCTCCCATATAAGAGAATACTGTCACAACCATCTGCATAATCACATGTTCAAAAATAATATTGTGTAAGAACAACTCACACAACAAAATCTGCTCATCAAAATTAGAGGCACGGAAAACATCCAGAAACATACGAGTGGAAGAACATAAATAAGGTTTGTCCCCCATAATGGCTTTTAATTGAAACAAGAAGTAACGTTCCCATGGAAAAATAGGATAGGATGGAGAAGGCCGCCTACAGCCCAGCAAGTTGAGGGCGAGGTCATGAATTTTCTGCTTGTCTATGGTAAGATCTTGAACCTGATGTTATAACAACAGCAACTGTACTTCTTGTTTCTTCAGAGCTTCCTTCTTCTTGTAATTCTCCCACCCTTTCTTCAACTCTACTTCCATACACATTTCATGTAAAGTGTTTATTTCTCTCTAATGTTCCTTTAGCGAAATCATCCCATCCCAAAGGGAGATTACTTCTTGTTTCCATTTTTGTAACTCAGAAATTAACAGGATTTTCTCAGAACTCCATCCCAAGATGGGACTCGACGTTCTCCTACATTCAATACCTTCATCAACAATGGGTGTATCAGCCTCTGCTACATGGGGTTGTTCCACCTCTACTGCTGATTCTTGTGTAACAACAGCCTCTTCGGTGGGTTCTTGTGTGTCAGCCCCTTTGTTTTTACCTAGAGTAGCCTTTGTGTCCATTGTTGTTTCTTCTAAAATAGGAGTGGCCTCCACTGGTTCTTGTGGGTCGGCTTCTAGGTAAATTATTACAGGAGGCTCTGCTTTAACTGTTGGTTCTTGTGTAACAATAGTATCATCAGCGGGTTCTTGTGTAACAGCCTCCTGTTGTTCTGTTTTTGTTTCCACTGGGTTGATATTTTCTCTACGAGCCTTATATCCAGTTGCTGTTAAGTATTGAAAACATTTCATGCATATAGACACCAGGATTTCCTTCCCCTCAGATAAGTTCCGCTTCAATTCCTCGTTTTCCTTTCTTAAATTCTCAATTTCTAAAAACAAGGCATTGGTTTCATCCTTACTTGATGAGGAGGGTTGCCTTTCTTCTTCTAAAACTTCTGCTTCTGTTTGCTTCTAGGTCGTAGGCAAAGGTTCTGTAGGCATTCTGACCTTCACTCTTTGTTTTGATCTTTTGTCCCCAATTGGTTCATCAATAGGCTTCTTCCCAATCCTAACTCCAGCAGGCCGAGTCTGGGTCTCCACCTCTGCCTGACTTCCTCCTAAAGTCGTGGTTTGTTTCCGTCGGCTTGTCCTTGGCATTTTTCTCTTGAATTCTTCCCAATTTTTTCCTTGCTGGCCTAGCGCATCCAACACAATTAGCTTAATGAGTCCGTGATTAGTCACACATGCCTCCAGGTGTGTTGTTGTTTTCACTACTGCCGCCATATGCTTGATGTTCCCTAGCAAATAGAATGGAAGATTGATTCTTTGCTGGTGACAAAGGTGATTAAGCAGAGGAAAGTGATAGTTGAACACTATCGTGGATCTTCCCTCACAAGTGATATATTTGATAAAGCCCAGGGAAATGTCTTCCCAAGGATGAGGAAGTGACAATCTGTCAACTCCTCTTCCTTTCTTCTTCATTTTTTCCTCCCCTACTAGGAAGTCTTCTTTCAAGGAGGGGTCATTTATTTTTCTGTTAAACCATCTTCGCCCCTCTAATGGTAATGAAGTTACCTGGGAAATTACCTCTTCAATCACCTCCACTTGCATGCCCCTTACTCGAGTTTGATTATTGTTCAAGTTATGAGCAAATTCAATTGCCACTGCCTCATCTGAGCCTTCAATCTTTTGGAAATCTCAACCCATCCAGCATATATGAATATATGGTAAGCTTCTGGAAAATTTTGCAAGGCATCCATGGAATCTAGCTTGTGCCTGGTCGCTGCTCCACCCATCTCTGTTGTTTGTTTCTAAATTTGGTTCTTAATGTTCGGCCACACTGTAATATCACTGAGTTTATGAATTCACTTCTTTGTTGTTCAGTCCTACTGTAACATCACTGTGTCTCTGAACTAGATGCTCCTCGGTGCCTCTGCTTATCCTAATTGACGAGTTTACAATGAGAATGCAAGGTTTCAATAGAGGAGGTTGATGGAAGGTGACGGATTTCATGGATTTACCGAATCGCACCCTACACTAATATTCATAAATGGCTCATTATGGAAAGTAATGGGATTTCGTACACACACTCTTTTCCAACTAGATTCGGTCATCATTAGCAATTATGTTATTGATTAGGTGCATGCGGATTTAATAGATTTTTATGATTACGACCTTTTTACAATGATTTCAAGTCATATCCCCTCCCACACTTTAATAGTGACGGTCGCCCACGGTCGTCACAGGAGCATCATTACTTTGCCAATTAATCACTAAATCATCAATGACAATCATTTACCTTTTTAATGACATACCTGAGGTGACGTGGAGGAAGACTTTGAATTGACGGCATCCTGCTTGCAGCGCTCGTGTTGTTGTGTTTGACCGGCACGGTTATTACTGTTTATGGAATGAATCATAACGAACAATATTCGTGGTTGTCATCTGTTACATGTGTAACAACCAAGAAAACTTTTAAATTATTCTAAAAAAACATAATAATCAGAATAAATTGGTACAGAAAAGGAAATTACATGAATATCATCATCCTATGAAATAGATCAGAAAGGGAAGACGATATTATAGGAAGAAAAACATGGGTGTAACAGCCACCACAAAAGTGGTTTTCAACAGTTACTGGTTGTCTGATTGCGCCACGGAAAGGGGTTTTCACAGTTAGATTTATTTTTTTTCTTTTATTTTGTTATTTTATTTTTATTTTATTATTATTATTATTATTATTATTTTTAAACAGGTGTAACAGCTGCCACAAAGGTGGTTTTCAACTACTGCACTTATTGGAATTTCATTTTTTAAGGCTGCATAGTAGAATGCTCCCCTTCTGTCATAACATGAAGATCAAAGTCCCCGACAATGTCTACAAATGATTCCTTCGACGCGGGTTGATGATATAACCTTAGACGGTGCCCATTAACCAGTAACGGCGTCTTAGCACTATCAATGGTGACCAATTGTACAGTCCCATTGTCAAAGACCGTATCCACTTCGTAAGGACTTAACCACCTGGTGCAGAGCTTGCCTTTGAAATCTTTGAATCTTGAATCGTACAAAAGAGCCCAGTCTCCTTTTTGGAAAGTTTTCTTCTTAACACGTCTTACCATTTGTCTCTTTGCTGCTGAATGATTTCTGTCTGTTGAATGGCAGCCAACCATTTCTCTTCCAACTCATTGAGCTGGTTCAATCTTTGAGTCTATGTTGTACTCAAATCCAAATCGACCTGCAATGTTATTCTTAATGTCTTTATTTCAAATTCTATGGGGAATAAGGGATTCTTACCATACACTAATTCATATGGTGAGAAGCATGTAGTATTCCTCCATGTTGTCCTGTAAGCCCACAGTACCTCTGGAAGTTTCTCGGCCCTGTTTCTTCGGTGGTTGGCTACTGTCTTTGTTAAGATTCCCTCAATGACTTTATTGGTGCTTTCTACTTGACCATTTTCTTGTGGATGATATTGTGTGGTGATTTTGTGATGGATTCCATACTTTTCAACAAACTTCTTGATCAAATGAGATGTGAACTGAAGACCCCCATTTGTCACTATCTCTCTGGGTATCTCGAAGCAAACAAAAATATCTTGAAACAGGAAGTCTGAAACAACCTGCTCTGTTGCTCTAGTTAGTGCCCTTGCTTCGACCCATTTTGTGACATAATCGGTGCAGACCAATATGTATGCTTTTTGTTGTGATGAAGGATTAATTGGCCCCACAAAGTCTAGGGCCCATTTATCAAATGGTTCTATTACTATCTGAGGTTGTAACGGCATCTCATCTGATTTCAGAGGCTGGCCCATCCTTTGGAAACTATCATGTCCTTTCACAAACTTCTTAGCATCCTGGAATATAGTTGGCCAGTAGTACCTATTGAGAGTACTTTATGTCCTATCCTCTTATCAGCGAAGTGTCCTCCACAAGGTTCCTCATGACAAGCCTTTAGGATCTCAAATACCTCATCTTCTCTAACACATCGCCTAATCTAAAAATATGGCCCGGTGTGATAGAGATTACCTTCTATCCAGGATTAGGTAGCACTTTGTTGTATAATCCTCCTTCTTTCCTTAGAAGACAATTGGTGTGGGAATTTTCCTGCAGCAAGGTAATTGGCTATATATGCACACCATGGTGAGTGAGTAGAGATGGAAAAAGGATACTCATTTGGAAAAGAATCCTCGGTAGCAGTGCAATCATCACTTATAGTTAATCTAGAAAGAAAATCAACAACTACATTATCTTTTATGGGTTTATCTAAAATAGTAATATCAAATTCTTGTAACAGCAATAACCATCGTGTAACTCTACCATTAGTAACAATCTTGTTCATTAAAAATCAAATTACAACATGGTCATTGTGTACAAATACTTGGTACCCAGTGATGTAGTGCCGGAATTTCTTGATAGCATGCACTACTGCTAGGAATTCCTTCTCAGTAACAGTGTAGTTGAGTTTTGTTGGATTTAAGTTCTTGCTAATGTAATAAATGGCATAAGGTTTCTTATCCTCCAGCTGCCCCAAAATAACACCCATAGCCATGTCAGATGCATCTGTAGCAATATGAAACAGAAATTCCCAGTTTGGTCCTCGTAAAATAGGTGCTGCTGTTACACAGTTCTTCAAATTTAAAAATGCCTGCTCACACTTTCCTGCCCACACAATTTCCACATCTTTCATACGTAATGAAAATAGAGGAGATGCAAGTTTGAAAAATTCTCTATAAACCTCCTATAGTATCCTACATGTCCCAAAAAAATACGTACCTCTTTCGGAGTCTTAGGGGTCAGGATTTTCGAGATTACCTCAATTTTTGCAGGATTTACCTTGATTCTATCTACTGAAATGAAATGTCCCAGAGCAAATCCCTTGGTCATCATCATGTGGCATTTTTCCGTGCTCAAAGCAACATTATTTTATTCACAATGTTCCAGTAATTTTTCTAAGTTAGCTAATGCTCTCTCAAAGGCATCCCCGTATGGTGTAAAATAATCCATAAAGATTTCAAGACAAACATTCAAAAGATTAGAAAAAATACCTAATATTTCCCTTTGAAATGTTGCTGGTGCATTGCAGAGACCAAATGGAAGGACTTTGTATGCAAAAGTACCCCATGGAAAAGTGAAGGTTGTCTTGTCTTGATCTTCTGGAGCAATCTGTATTTGATTATAGCCACTAAAACCATCTAGAAATGAAAATAATTTATTTCCAGAAAGAGTGTCCAAGATCTGATCAATAAATGGTAAGGAAAAATGGCCTTTTTGAGTGGCCTTGTTAGGTTCTCTATAGTCGACATAGACCCTCCACTTTCCATTCTTCTTCGGAACTATGACAAGCGGAGACACCCACTGACTATCAGAAATGGGGTAGATGAAATTAACATTAAGGAGTTTCTACAATTCTTCTTTTACTATCTCCTTAAGTGTGGGGTTCATTCGGCGCTGAGGTTGTCTAACAGGTTTGCAATCTTTTTTAAGGTAAATGCGGTGAGTGCAGAGGGCATGATGGGTTCCTTTCATATCGGTATAGTCCCATGCAAATGCCTTTTTGTATTTCTGTAATAGTTGTATCAACAATCTGTTTTGTTCAACAATAAAATTAGGATTAATGTTTAAACATTTTCCAGGTTCGATTTCAACGGGACTGTTGATAGTAAGTGGAGTTGTTTTCAAATGTTCAATAATTACATTATTTTCCTCATCGTCTTCTCCCAATCTCTAATGGAGGCAATAGGGATTGAATTACTGATAAAACCATTAATGATATCATCCTCTATTTCATCCTTAAAGTATTGTGCTTTTCCAAGCATGAGAAGAGGTAGGGAAAGATCATATTCAAGTGCAAATTCGTCCCACCAGGGACTACTCAATTCCATATGAGGTTTTCCTGGGGGATAAAGTTTCAGGTTCTAAGTGGACTGTCCATCTGAGATCACCATGGATTTGGACCCACATCCGATATATGCATTTGCAGTGGCTAGACATGGTCTTCCCAAGATTAAAGGATGACCCCCTAGATTGGATTTGGTTTGTAAAATGAGAAATTCAGCCGGATAGTTCCAGGAGGCCACAGTGATAACCACATCTTCAATCATTCCTTCGGGCTTAACACGGGACCTATCTACTAGTTCAAGCACTGTAGGTGTAGGTCTAAGTCCATGAAGTCCTAAGGAGATGAAGAGATATTTAGTCATGACATTAATCGCTGCCCCTAGATCAATCAAGGTATTGGTTATGGGATGATTATCAATATGGAAAATCACTGTGGGGTTCCCTGGGTCATTATATTTAGTCAACAAAGGGATCAATCATAAGATCAGACAATTTTCCCATGACATGGATAGTAGCAGGGTCTTTAGGTTTCCTCCCAGGTCTTTTGACGCATAGATCCCTCACTGTTTTAGCATAGATAGACACTCCTTTAAGAGCTTGTAACAACGGAATCTGTACATACAAATTTTGCAGCTCCTTGAGGAATTCAGATTCAAGTTGTAAGACCAGCCCAGTTTCAGTTAATCGTTGAGGGTATGGGGGATTATAAATGCTAACATCTTAGTCAACTACCACAGATGTACCAACCTTACTCGTGTTGGCTGTTGTAGGAACAACAGACCTTCCTGAGCTGGCTATTACAGATGTAACAGTGGGTGTTGTATCATTTGTTACATGTGTAGCCTCATAATCATCCATATCCTTCCTAGGTGATTCACTCTCTTCGGTAATAATGGGAGTATGTTCGGATCTAATTAATTTCCCTGATCGAAGCTGAACCTCATTAACTCTGATAGGAGTAATAAGATAAGTCTGGAGGGTAACCGGAGCATCCATGCTCTGGACTGCCTTATTATTTGGATTGGGGTTAGGTTGCACAGGTAATTGGGGTCGGACAGAAGGTGTAGGATTTTGAATAGAAGGCATTTGTAACTATTTTTGTTTCATTGGTATTGGAGGGGGTACTGGACCTTGGCCATTGCCTCTCCAGATCTGACCCCAAGGATTGGGTTGCGATGGAGGATATTGCATTGGTGGAGGAGATGACCACTGGCTACATGGTGAAGGAAATTGTGTTAAGTAAGGAGTAGGATACTACCATGGGTATTGTTGACTATTATAAACATTATTCCAAGGATATAAAGAAGGAAAATCTTAAGGCATACTTGTAGGTTGCGGATGCCATGGTCTCTTTGATCCGATAAAATAAGAAGATTGAACATCCTCGCTTGATTCTTGAAGTACCACCTTTAGTCTGGGAAACGCAGGACACTAATTCGCAGAGTGCACCAACTCACAGATGTTGCATAGGCTGACACTATTCAGTCCACATGCATCGGGGACAAAATATTTCTAAGGCTGCTTCAGCTTCCTCTTGTGCCTTCTTTACTTGTACCGAAGTGATATGGGCAAAGAGAGTGCCAAGGAGATCGGTTTTTAAATCCTCGAATAAGTTTCCGATCTCTGCTCTGGTTACTCCTCCACTTGTGGACTTTTGTATCCAAAGTGAAGGGTCTTGAACTGAAACTCTCCCCTTGATCGATCCTCTTGAGCTACGTAGGCAAAGATTCATTATCTCATAAAACGTTTCTTGTGATATGTCTCCTTTTTCTATTATGCTTAGATGTTCTAGAAAATCATCTCTTAAACCTCTTAATAATATTGGATTTAGAATTTTTGGATCTAATTTATTGAACTTAGACCTCTGTAAATTCTAGTGGAATCGCTCCATATAGTGTTCCAGGCTTTCCTCCTCCTTCTGTGCAATTCTGAAAATTTCGTCCTTCAAATCCCTGTTTCGGCAGTAGTCCTAATCCATAAAGAGGAAAGCCTCTCTCGTGTAATTCCAAGTTCAAATTGTGCCGACACCCAATCTCATGAACCATATTAATGCTGCTCCTTTCAGAGTAGCAGGGAATAATTTCATCTTCTGGGCATCTGAAGTGTAGTCATAACCTCTACACAGCACATCAAATTCGAACAGAAAGGTATCAGGATCTTCAATAGCCATCCTCTGAAAGGATGGGAGGGATGATAAAGGGATATTCTTCATAGGAGCCTCGTCCTGTGTTACTACTATTTGGAATTCAAAAGTTATAGAGTTATCTGTCTTAACATTCTCGTCCCCCATGGGTGATTCTTCCTGATGGGATGAACTAGCCTCAGAGTGCACTGGAGATTGACAAATAGAAGGATCAGGCTGCTCTAGGATCAATTGTTTAACATCACTACCAGCATCCAATTAATGATCAACTAATCGTTTTTCCTCAGGTCCCTGATGATCCCCACTGGTCTCTCTGTGTCCTTCAATTCTCAGATCCTTATCAATAATTCTCCACTACTATTTTGAATCTAGAGTTTTGATATCAGGAGTGGATATGATGTTTGAAGGATGGTGAGGTCCAGACACGGAAGACACTGATGGTCCAGGCCTTGATATGGTAGCTGCTTTCTGTGGTCCTGTCTTCCTATTATATCTGTATGACGTGGACTGTTCCTTTTCTTCCCTTGAAATCAAATCTTTAAAGAATGTTTTCCTTCCCAAATCTGCACTCTTCTTTTCCTTATTACGACCCATCTTTCCTGTAGTCAGTAGAGTGGGGGGTGTTTGTAGATGTTGATGATTTACTACCAGCACACATGGGCCCTATGTGTATCAATTAATCCTATAAGTGCTTCAGTTTCTACAGTAGTGAGCCTGCCCAAGCTTATTAGAGCGATGTGCAGGTTCTTACCTCTCGTCTTATCGCCCAACAACTGTATAGTTGAAGGCACCCAAAAAAAAACACCCAAAATTCAATTCCTAAGTGTCCCAGCAAGACAATGGTGAGCCCTCTCAAGTTTGTTAGAGTGATGCGCATGTTCTTACCTCTCGTCTTACCGCCCGGCAATTGTGTCACTGGAGACACTCTAAAAAGAAAAAATGCTCAGAAATTCAACCTCCTGAGTGTCCCAGCAAGACATTGGTGAGCCCGCTCAAGTCTGTTAGAGCGTTGCGTAGGTTCTTACCTCTTGTCTTACTGCCCGACAATTGTGTCACTGGAGACACTATATGAAATCACATGGAAATTTCACTTCTAAGAAACAACTCTGATTGATTGGATCGTCACTGCCATCCCTAGCAATGGCGCCAAAATGTTGGACTATATAAATCACTAATTAAATGACTGGACATCACACATTTAATTATCAATCCAAAGACGTATGTTTATTCCAATGACAGTTGCACTGTCTGTGCCGATACACCAACCAGAAGTAATTCCAAAGAAAAGAAATCGTTGCTGAAGTAAATGTTGGAAATAAATCACTCATGCAGAAATAAAAGGATATACAAGATTGAAATCACACTTCAATTGATTTGTCTAGCTCGCCACACAACAAGTACCCAGCTGATGTCTCTATTATCATATGTGTAACAACATATAAAGTATTGAAATCGAAGCAGATATATTCTCAGTTGAACAACAACAACAACACTCTATTGATACATAAACTTAAATACAATTACATACACACAACTACTTTAATCACTGCAATCCCTGCTGAGAAGGAGGGCCCTTCCCCCCTAGAAAGGCGTAGGTAGAGAAGGAGCTTTAACAGAAACTAAAGAGAATCACACATGTAACAACAATAACAAGATAATCTGTATTAATCTTAACACAATTACAGAGCCAAAATAATGTTGTTCTCTGCCAACCTCTCGACCTCTAGGGCCGAGAACTATATAGTGGTTACATCATAAAATTCAGGGATAGATTAGTCATGATAATATTATGATTCTCATGCTGGTTGAAATAGAACAGTATAGTTATAACCACTTCCTAATAAAGTTCTGGCTAGAAAATAAAAGATTACAATCGAAACCGCCCTTAGGTTATTATCCCAAAAATACAATGCTAAACAACTTCTACAACTATCGTAATGAAATCACAACTGTAGTGTAACGGTTAGAGGATAGATCAACAACAATATTGACGAGATCAATCAACGGTACAATTGTATCAGCAGTTCGCCAACAAGTCAGTAATAGCAGAGTGTAACAACAGTTTGTCGGCGGGTCTGTAACAACAAGGTGTAACAACATCGCTTTGCTGTAACAACACCATCTGAACTGCTCCTGTGAACTTCATGTTCGGGATCTTTGGTGCTACAAATTATATTTGAAAAGACAACACAAAGACCATCGATCTTCTCCAAACATTCACCATCGATTAGTCATAAAAAGGTATAATATATCATAATAATTGGTGAATTGGCAAAGTAACGAAAGCAAGGTGAAACAGCACAAGTTAGGGTAAAAATGTAGGAAAAATGGGTAAAGATACTCCCATTGGTAATGGTTATGAGGAAAAATTAGGGAGACAAGTGTAGGAAAAATGTACAAAACTAACACCCAACAATAGCAATGACAACATGAAATAGATGGAAGGTCCATCAGATGGATGTGAAGAGTGCCTTCCTCACCGAAGATTTCGAGGAAGAAGTATACATGTATCAACCTCAAGGCCTTCAGATCTCAAGAAGGGATCATTTGGTCTGCAGATTGAAGAAGGCTCTCTATGGTCTAAAATAGGTACTCAGGGCATGATACATCAAAATTTTCAAGTATTTGGATGAATAAGGTTTCCAGTGAACCCCTTTAGATTCCAACATGTACGTCAATCAAGTCAGTAATGATAGCATACTTTTGGTCATATATGTAAATGATATCATTAATACAGGAAATGAAGCAAGTGAAATAACAAAAATAGTAAAATCTTTTGACATGGAAAATCTAGGCCTCCTGCAGTATTATCTGGGTGTAGGATCCTAACAAATAAGTGGTGACATTTTTTGTATCACAAACAAAATATGCGAGGAGTTTGCTAGACAAGTTGTAAAATATCATCTACACCTATGGAGAAAGGGTTGAAACTTTATGCCAAAATTGACTGTAAGGTAGTTAATGAGTTAGCATACAGACAAATAGTGGGAAGTTTGATATATCTTACAACCACTAGACTTGATCTTAGTTTCATTGCAAGCTTCATTTCCATATTCATGATAGCACCAAAGGTAGAGCACTAGACAACAATGAAGTGGGTGTTGATATATGTGAAAGGGACATTTGAATTTGGCATTACGTATAAAAGAATCAAATACCCTAGGTTGTGTGGGTATACAAATTCACATTGGGTAGGTTCCGTTGATGACAAAAAATCAACTTCTAGGTATGTCTTTAGCCTTAGCACAAGTGTAGTCACATGAACCAACAAGAAGTAGCATGCAATAGTTCTTTCATCAATAGAAGTAGAATATGGAGTAGTGAAAGAAGCACATGAGCCAGTTTGTCTTATGAGGATGCTTTCAAATATGCAAATGCAATAATTAGAGCCAGCACCCCTATTATGTGACAACCAAGGGGTGATGAAACTTGCCAAGATTTGAATCTTCCATAAGTGCACCAAACATGTTGAGGTACATCCCACTTCATTAGACAACTTGTAGAACATGGGTCTATCGAGTTGCATTATTGTCCTTTAGAGGATCAAGCTACAGACATTCTCACCAAGGCTTTGGGCCTTGTGAAATATGTAAAATAAAGTCACTTTTAAACTCTAGCATTAATACATTCACTTTGACTTTAGATTAGTTTTATGCTTTATGTCTTGTCTCACTTTATCCATTATAATCCCACATTCAGAAAGTGGATTAACTCAACTTATGTGATAAGATACAAGAAAGATTTTGTTTTCTAATTTTATTATATACAAAGACTTGGTTTTTTGTTATAACCCCATAGATTGCTCAGTTATTATTATCCTATAATTTCTCTTATTAGATTATAAAATTATAAATATATATATTTAATATTAATATCTTAATTACATCAAGTACAACTATATCACCCCATAGATTGTTCAACTATTACCCCATAGATTGCCCAATTATTATTATCCTATAATTTCTCTTATTAGATTATAAAATTATAAATATATAAATTTAATATTTAATATTAATATCTTAATTACATCAAGAACAACTATATCACCCCATAGATTGTTCAACTATTACCCCATAGATTGCCCAATTATTATTATCCTATAATTTCTCTTATTAGATTATAAGATTATAAATATATAAATTTAATATTTAATATTAATATCTTAATTACATCAAGAACAACTATATCACCCCAGAGATTGTTCAACTATTATTATCCTATAATTTCTCTTATTAGATTATAAAATTATAAATATATAAATTTAATATTTAATATTAATATCTAATTACATTAAGTACAACTATTTCAGACCACATAGATTGCTCAACTATTATTATCCTATAATTTCTCTTGCTAAACTATGTCGCATTCACCTAAGATCCTTTAACAATTACATTTCAAGTCAATGTTTCAAAGTTATTGATTCTCTAGAATTTTTCATCCCTTTCACTTGGTTTCAAATTCCACGGAGGAACGCCTTTAGCCCGTTATGATAAGGCTCAAGGAGTAGGTTCCCCCACCGTAGTGGAGTTTCAACTCTTGCTAAGTCATAAATTCTTGGTATATTTGGCTTATGGGGAGTTGGATATACTCTTGGTATTAAAGTGACAGTAGCTAGGTTTGAACTTGAGTCTCGCCCCAAATTACTCCAATGAATTACCAATTCACCATGATTTATAAAAAATAAAATAAAATAAAAAATAAAAATAAAATATTTACTTAATACTTTTTAGAATCATTAAGTGAACATATTCATGTTTATATTAAAAGTAAATTTTGAACATTTATTAATGTAAATATAAGTTGTATTACATTTACTCATCTCTATATTACACATTTTCTCTTCCTCTTTAAATAATAAAAAATACAAATTAAATTATTAAACGTAAAAATTAAATATATTTATTTACAATGAAAAAATTAAATTAAAATTTAAAAAAAAATCCCCAAGGTAGCATAATTGGCGATGACGGTGAACATGAAGTATTATGTACCATGAAATTCCAGGTTCTACTAAGTTTATTCATGGGTAGCGTGCTAGGAGTGATGTGGTTCAACTATAAGTTATAATGATATTAGTTGGAATGGACCCATGTCACAGAGGTACAAAATTGAGTTAGATGCCAATTCCTTTTTAATTAAACTAAAATTTACAAATATTTTAATTTAAATATTTTTTAATTAATTTAAAATATAATATCTAATTTTCAATCCTTGAGACATTTTACTTTAGGTATAAATACTTACACATGTTTTAAAATTTATTTTTAAAATTTTCTCCCAATATGAGAGAGATGAGAGATTTTGTAATGTAATGTTTAACATTTTGACTAAGTCCAATTATATAAAAATAAAAATTAAATTAAATTAAATAAAAAATAAATATAATGTAATGCAAACATTTTAATTGGATAAAATAATAATAATAAAATTAAAATTATCCTACAAAATGTAAAATAATAATAAAACTAAAAATGGCCCATGGTATTGACCATGATATTCATGTGGAATATAATCTATTTAAAGGGGGAAATTAAACTAGCCTAGATCTATTTTAATTCAAAAACTACCAAGGAGAGGGATCAAATCTCTTAATATACAAGTAAATCTTAACTCAAAAACCACCAAAGAGAAAGAGATTAAATCTCTTAATATAAAAGTAAATCCAAACCAATTATTAAAAAAAACATTTTACTTTTAAATATATATCCTTATTCTAATCACTCGTGAGGTCCATTCCTCGATATATGTTGTCTTTTCCTTGATTTGTGATAATAACGGGAAGAGTATAAAATAAATAGAGGTAAAAAAAAAACATACAAAATATGCCTTTGTACACATGCGAGGGATTGCCATACCCTATGATGGGCCTCTAAATTAGACATAAATTAAGGCCCATCTAACCTTTCTTAGGCCCATCTACCTCTCTTATAAACATAAAAAGATATATTAAATCTCTCCTTCTGCACTTAATAATGTTTTCTTATGCTTTAATATGTTCTTAAGAAGGATTAAAGGTAATTGCATGATTGTGCCTAATATTGGTTATTTTTGTAGAATATTGTGAGAATATTTGGCAGATTATGTAGATTTGGAGAATGAGATAATTTAGGGACTTGCTCCCTGCCACTGGAAGATCAAGATTGAAGAATAAATGAGCACAATATCAGGAAATTAGGGAGAAATCTTGGAGAGATTGAAGGGGATTGTTCACCCTCCTTAACTCTTAAAGGCAACCAAAGGATCCTCATGAGATCCCCTTCAGCAATTCGAATTCCAGAGGCAGCCAAGCAACTTTAGACCAAGTGCACTCAAGCCATACTTCAGTTGGAGTTAAGTGGACTCATTACCTATTTCTTAGGGAGCTGTTGGTAGCTACCCTTGAGGATAAATAAAGTTGATCAAGAGCTGATTAGGGTCGATTCTGGTCCATTCGATGCAATCCATTCCATTCCATCCCATGCCATTCATTTTCCATTCTTTTAGGCTTTTTTTGTTAAGACCTTCAGGGTGTAATAAGATTGTATTTTTAATGCAATGAGTATTTAGATGACTTTTTATTGATCTAGTTCCAGAGAGCTGGGCTCATGGGTTAGGGCCCAACCCATGCGTCTCAGCTTCTCTGTTGTTTTTGTTTTTTCCTTTATGTCATTTAGCTAGTTTTTTTTTTACGTCAATTAACTATTTTTGTTTCTGTCATTTAATTAATCTTGCTTCTGATAGTTTAAAGTTGTTGTTTTGAATTGTTGTTGTAGGTTTTCAGTTGTTTATGAGTAATAGAAAAGAGGATAAAACTCTAAAAGTTGTGGATCTAGACTTCCCTTCTCATCTCTGTCAATAGAGCTCGAGGGGGGTAAACTTTCCCAAAGGCCAAAAAAACTGCTTTTTGTTCACTTTTTTTATCACACACTTGTCTTTTTTTTGCACAACTAGGCAGGTTTGATTGCAGGTACAAGAATCTTCGCTCGGAAGAAGTTCATTGACACCTCCCCGCTTCATTTCCCATCTCCCTTCCATCTTTGTTGTTACGCTTCTATTCCCTTCTATTTCACTTATTGTAGCTGTCGCACCCTTTTTATTCACAAAAACCATCAAAGTTGGACCTCCGCCCTTGCTCCTCGAACTTACCACTATCGTAATTCACCTTTTCGCAAATCACACTATGCATATTTTTCCTTTTTCCTTTTAAGACTTACCACTCTTGTCTACTGATTTTGATATTGGCATTATGCTCTGCCATCGATCCCACCGCCACGTCATCCAACTCATCGTAACCTTTGGCCTTTTCGCAAATCACACTTCGCAACCTTTTTCCTTTTTTTAAGACTTACTGCTCCAAACGTCGATTTGCAATAACTCTCTGTACTCCGCCGCATCGCACATCACAAATCACATCTTTTACTTGGTTCTCGTAACATGTTATGCTCCCAACGCTGATTGCGATATTGGTATCGCGCTCCACCACCTGTCTCAATGCCATGTTATCCCATCACATTTCGCAATTTTCTCCCGCTTCCGAACAACACTTACGCTACCCCTCCGGCTTTGCGATATTTCGATTGCGATATTGCAATTGTGATATCGCATATCGCATATTGCATTGCTAGCCCTCCATCGCAAATCGTCCATTGCACTTTTTAAATCATTCCTCTCCAAAGCATTTTTGCGCCATAATAAAGCTTTAATAAGGTTTAAACCCGCTCTTTCCCCCTCTAAGCCTTGTTTCATGTGTTGAGCCCTCCATTAGCACCTTTAGTCCGTTTTCCTCCAAACTGCAAGGCACACTTTGTCAAGTTTAGTTTATCATAACTTAGTTGCATGGATAGAAGCATGGTAGATAGAGCATAAGATAAGTACAACGTGTTTAGCCGATTGGCCCAGTTAAGTGTGATTTAAATTAGTTTTTTTTTCTGTCATTTATTTTCAGCAAGTTAAATTAATTTCCTTTCCTGTCATTTCTTTTCAGCAATTTAGTTTAGTTTCCTTTCTATCATTTCCTTTCTGCAATTTATTTTAGTTTCATTGAAGTGTGACAGACTTCACTGAGAACCCCTAGAAGTAGCACCCTTTCGTAGAGCAGAAGATGATGACATGAGTAAAATGCATCTTCTGTGTATATAGCATTGTCACCTCCAAGTTTGTATGAACCCCGGGTTGATAAACTAAAGTAGGGCAACCCCTAGGATTTGCAGAACTCTTGGAGCAATACCAAGGCTCACCACTTTTTGGTGTCATTGTCGGGGAGGTGTCTAGTAGATGCTTTGATTTTGTTTTAGCATTCTTTTCTGCTTTTGTTTTTCATGTTGCTTACGAAATATTGAAAAATACAAAAAAAAATATGATTTTCATGCCTCATAGGAGTAGGGATACTCAATTTATTTATTTTTAATACTTCTCCAATACCAACCCCCCCATTTGACCACGTGGTGCAGTAAGAACCACACCACCATATGCTTTTGAAGGTAGAAGAGATGGATGGATATGATGACAATGAAGAATATATTATTGAGTTTCCCATTCAAGATATGGACATCAGTGTACATATGAAGAACATCCCTCCATCTTTCGTTCCCAACTTCCATGGTACGAGGACAGAGGATCCGGAAACATTTCTCTTTGAATTTGAGATACTTTGTAGATCTTATGGCTACTTATCACACACTCAAAAATTGAGATTGTTTCCTTCAAGATTGAAGGATAAATCTCTTAAATGGTTCATGAGTCTAGATACTAATTCAATAATATCATGGAATGGTATGCAAAAGATATTCCTAGGAAAATATAAAAACCATGATCTTAAAGAAGAAATTTTTAGAATGAATAAAAAAGAGGATGAGAGCCTTGAGAATATCATAGATAGGTTCATGTTTAATGTTGAGAGTGAAAATTTGCATCATTTAGGATTTGACACACTAAAAATGCGCTTACTTAGAACAATTAGGGATGAGTGGATTGATCTCCTTAATCTCATGAGTGGAGAAGATGTATACCAATTGTCATTTGAAGAAATTTGTGAAACATGCAAGCGCATAACAAGAGGAAGGGAAATAATAAGTAATTCAACGTCAACATTGGTAAGGCAAGATGAACTTGGAAATTTTCTTGATAACTTTAAAACAGAAATTCTTAGCAATGTAAGTGAACAAGTAGAAATGTTAAGAATGCAAAATGAGCAAAATGAAGATGTTGATATTTTTGTTATCCATGTAGAATAATATGCTACTAAATGTTTTCCATCATTCCCCAAGTTTAAAGAAGTTTACCAGGAAGACAATGGAGCAAGGCAATCACTAAAGAAGCTATGTTATGTAGCTCCAAGGATACCCTGGCAGCCTCATTAACTTGATATGATGCAAGGACCCACTTTACAATTTCAAGCTTATCCACATCCATCTCAAACTAATTGGGACACACTCCCTCCTTGGCAACCTTGGCCATCTCAACCCCAAAACCAATCTTGGCAACATGGTTGGCAAGGTCCTTATAGGGAAAATCCTCAACATCCTCAATATTTCCCTCAACATCCTCCATACCCAACTCCATGCTATCCCTACCATCCACCTCCACCACAACCATAGCCTCAATCACATCCATCTCATATATCTACCCCCACTCAACTACCTGTACCACCATTTCCAAACCCACACCTTGAAGTATCTCAACCCACTTACAATGTTGAGGTACAATACTACCAAACATATCCTCTTGATCTAAATGGTTTGCATCCTAGCTTAATAAATGTATTGCAAATAAGATATTTTCTTAATGTCATTGAAGGACAACATCAAGAAGAAGAAGATCCAAATGAGGAGATCAAAAGATCAAGGGTTCCACTTGATGAAGAGTCGGCATCAGAATTAGATGTTGAGAATGTTTCCTCATGTTTACCAACATTTCCTCCATGTGTTCAAGAGAACAATCAACAAAAGGAGGAATATTTGAATGTCATAATAGAAGAGGACATCCAAGGTGATCCAACTTAGCAAGTGGACTAGGGGAATCACAACTATATTGACATATGGTTCCAAACAGTCATTAAGTTGCAACAACACACTCTTCTCCAACAGTACTTGATACAATCCCAGTCAAAGCAATTCATCTCTCATATTCAGGTACATGTCAGAGCATGTCTTCCAAGCGTGCACATGATTTTATCTGTCATCTTGATGTGTACATGGCTCCATTGGAAGTATTCCTATACTTGAAAAAGGTTTTGTTTTTTTCAAGTAGAGTAGGAAAGTGAAAAAGAAACAAAGAAAATAAAAAGGGAAAAAGAATAAAATCTCAAGTGAAAACCTCTTTTGAGGCATTTTAGATTGGCTCACTAATTGAAAGCCTCCCTGAGGCGGTCAATGGGTTGAAAAAAAAAAGAGAAAAAAAAAGACCCTAGGTGAAAACCTCCTTTGAGGTGCCTAGGCAGACCTACTAGTGGAAAACCTCATTGAGGCAGCTAGTAGGCCTTAAAAATAAAAAATACAAATACAAATAAAAAAATGCATTTCTCCATGTATCTCTCTCTAATGAATGCAGGTGCTCTCCAACCTTTGCAAGAAGAAAAATAAAAAGTTGGCACAAAAAGAAAATTTGGTAAACACCTTGGTCAAAGGCAGTCAAACTTAGACTTCCTCCTCCTGTTCTCAGAAGCTCCAAAAGGACCTCAAGCAAATTATCACATGCAGCTTTAGAGAAGCTTTAGAACCACCGAAGACAGCTTCAACAACCATATCAGCAGCTTCAATAAAACAAATCAATGGTAAGGATCAGGTATGCAATCATCTAACCCTTTCTTCGAATCTATTTTAGCTTAATAAAACATTAAAAAGTGTGAGAAGGAAATTTTTTTATATAGCCAAAATCAGTAGCAGAGCAACCTTAGCCTTATCTAGCGACTAGCCTCACTTTTTCCACCAAGAAGAGGAACAAGACAAAAGTAAAAAGGAATTGAGAAAGTGGGTATTAAGTAGTTCATTGTAATGGAAGACAAGGAGTTCCAACGGGCAACCAAGGGTGAACTCAGTTCACAGAAAAAAGAACTGTGAGTTTATTCTGCATGAAAAAAGAAAAGAAAAAGGTGGATCCACCACCTCTTGGCATGCAAAACGGATTTGATTAAGGCATCTGAGGACCTCCATGAAGCACCTATGAGAAGAAATGCAAGAAGAATAGCAATAAGATTAGCAGGAGGAGTAGCGCATGGGCCAATAAACATAAAATGAAATCAGCCAGCATGCAGGAAGAACCATAAGGCAGGGAGGATGAATAGGTTGCTCAGAGGATGAGCAACAATTTCAGTAGGGGAGTGATGATGGGCCTCTAAATTAGACATAAATTAAGGCCCATCTAACATTTCTTAGGCCCATCTACCTCTCTTATGCACATAAAAAGATATATTAAATCTCTCCTTCTGCACTTAATAATGTTTTCTTATGCTTTAATATGTTCTTAGGAAGGATTAAAGGTAATTGCATGATTGTGCCTAATATTGGTTATTTTTGTAGAATATTGTGAGAATATTTGGCAAATTATGCAGATTTGGAGAATGAGATAATTTAGGGACTTGCTCCCTGCCACTGGAATATCAAGATTGAAGAATAAATTAGCATAATATCAGAAAATTGGGGAGAAATCTTGGAGAGATTGAAGGGGATTGTCCACCCTCCTTAACTCTCAAAGGCAACCAAAGGATCCTCATGAGATCCCCTCCAACAATTCGAATTCCAGAGGTAGCCAATAAACTCTAGACCAAGTGCACTCAAGCCATACTTCACTTGGAGTCAAGTGGACCCATTACCTATTTTTTATGGAGCTGTTGGTAGCTGCCCTTGAGGATAAATAAAGCTGATCAATAGCTAATTAGGGTCAATTCAGGTGGATTCTGGTCCATTCGATGTAGTCCATTCCATTCCATCCCATGCCATTCATTTTCTATTCTATTAGACTTTTGTTGTTTAAGACCTTCAGGATGTAATAAGATTGTATTTTTAATGCAATGAGTATTCAGATGACTTTTTATTGATCTAGTTCCAGAGAGATGGGCTCGTGGGTTAGGGCCCAACCCATGTGCCTCAACTTCTCTGTTGTTTTCGTTCTTTCCTTTCTATCATTTAGCTAGTTTTGTTTCTGTCAATTAACTATTTTTGTTTCTGTCATTTAGTTAATCTTGCTTCTGATAATTTCAAGTTACTGTTGTAGGTTTTCAGTTTCTTATGAGTAATAGAATATATAATAAAACTCTAAAAGTTGTGGATCTAGACTTCCCTTCTCATCTCTATCAATAGAGCTCGAGGGGGGTAGACTTTCCCACAGGCCAAAAAACCGCTTTCCGTTCACTGTTTTTATCACACACTTGTTTGTTTTTTGCATAAGTAGGCAAGTTTGATTGCAGGTACAAGAATCTTCGCCTGGAAGAAGTTCATTGACACCTCCTCGCTTCATTTCCCATCTCCCTTCCATCTCTTTCGTTACGCTTATATTCCCTTCTATTTCACTTATTGTAGCTTCCACACCCTTTTTATTCACAAAAACCATAAAATTTGGACCTCCACCCTTGCTCTTCGAACTTCCCGCTATCGTAATTCGCCTTTTCGCAAATCACACTTTGCATCATTTTCCTTTTTCCTTTTAAGATTTACCGCTCCTATCTGCCGATTGCAATATTTGCATCGCGCTTCGCCACTAGTCCCACCACCATGTCATCCGACTCTTCGCAACCTTTGGCCTTTTCACAAATTTCACTTCACAACCTTTTCCTTTTTTTAAGACTTACCGCTCCAAACGCCGATTTTCGATAACTCTCCATACTTCGCTGCATCACACATCACAAATCACATCTTTTACTTGGTTCTCGTAACACGTTCCGCTCCCAATGACGATTACGATATTGGTATCGCGCTCCGCCACCGGTCCCATCACCACGTTATCCCATCATATTTCGCAATTCGCTCCCGCTCCCGAACAACACTTACGCTACCCCTCTGGCTTTGCGATATCGCATTTCACACTGCCAGCCCTCCATTGCAATTCCGCCATCGCACTTTTTAAATCATTATGCTCCAAATCATTTTTGCGTCATAATAAAGCTTTAATAAGGTTTAAACCTGCTCTTTCCACCTCTAAGCCTTGTTTCATGTGTTGAGCCCTCCATTAGCACCTTTAGCCCGTTTTCCTCCAAACTACAAGCCACACTTTGTCAAGTTTAGTTTATCATAACTTAGCTGCATGGATAGAAGCATGGTAGATAGAGCATAAGATAGGTAGGGCGTGTTTAGCCGATTGGCCAAGTTAAGTGTTATTTAAATTAGTTTCTTTTCTGCCATTTATTTTCAGCAAGTTAAATTAATTTCCTTTCGTGTCATTTCTTTTCAACAATTTAGTTTAGTTTCCTTTCGTGTCATTTCTTTTCAACAATTTAGTTTAGTTTCCTTTCTGCCATTTCCTTTCTACAATTTATTTTAGTTTCATTGAAGTGTGACATAATTCATTGAGAACCCCTAGAAGTATCACCCTTTCGTAGAGCGGAAGAGGATGAAATGAGTAAAATGCATCTGTTGTGCATATAGCACTATCACCTCCAAGTTTGTTCGAACCTCGAGTTGATAAAGTAAAGTACGGACCCCTGGGAGTTGCAACACTCTTGGTGTAATACCAAGGCTCACCACCCTAATGTTTACAACCTCTTTTGATATATCCTCACATAATGTCATGGAATAGACCCCACAAATTGATGTGAGAGTTTTAATAATTAGGCCAAAGGCCTTTTCTTATGAATTAGTGTATTTTTGGTTTTTTCTTATGAATCAGTGTACTTTTGGTTTTCATCGACACTTCTTGTCTCCATTTGACATGTGTACATAGATTTTTATGTGGCCCTGCTATCCACTTACATCTTTGCACACCATTTTTACCCCGAAGTTCCCGGATTCCGTTTGAATTATTTTATGCCAAAGTTCCAGGATTCCATTTCAATTATTCATAGCGCACCATTTTTATGCCTAAGTTCCAGGGGATTTCGTTTGAATTCTTCATATAGTTTATGGGAGTGAATCTGAATTTTATGGTGACTGGACGACTAAGACTTTGTTTATGGCAGCGAACAACATAGGGAAATGTGGAAATTATTTTTTGAATGCGGTAAGGCTTGGGATCTTGGGAAGCATGAGGCTATCAGAAGCCGACTTCGTAGCATGGATGAAGTTGGATGATTCTTGAATTTCAGAGTTTAGTTTTGGAAAAAATTATTTTTGGTCAGCTGTATAATAGATTTAATGGAAAGGAATCATGAAGGAAGGCATGGGAAAATGGAAATGCAAATGTTTCTTCCCCAAGCCTCCTCCTCCGCCAGGTCCGGATTATAACTGATGCCGTTTGCAGAACATATTTTCCGTAACTCATTTCTACCACAAGTATCTGGGTTACAACAGTGTGCCTAAAGGAACTGTGAACACGTGGAATATGCTTTTTCAAGAAGGATACAAAGCTGATGTTCAAATTTTCACATATGATGGTCACGTCTTACTGGCTCACATCAATGTGCTTGTAAGTCTTTATTTGGCTGATATTTTTTTCTTCCTTGTGAATTGATTTCAAATCTTGCAATCTTCAAGGGCTTTGTTCATGAAATGCAATCAGAGGCTTCTGAAAAATAATGTGAAATGATGTGCCTGCTATTGCCAAAATCAAAAAATATGTGGATTATTTATGAAGTAATTATTTCAGGGTTTCAGATCATTACCTTTATCTAGACCATTTATTTCGTAAAATCAAGATTTAGAAACAACAATTTTTATAGCTTTGTGTATTGCCTCATTTACACTGGATAAGTAGTGCACAAAGTTATTTTGCACTTATGTATTTTAATTCCCATTTCTTTTCTCCTACCTTTTTGGATCACGATTCCTGTAATCTGGTGAAGGTTTCTAATATAATAAAACCTTTCATTTTTTTCATATTGCTTGGCTTTACATAGGGCATTGCTTCTAAATATGGAATGATAGGCATATTTTTTCCTTGACGAATATCATATTTAAATTCAGTTATTCCGATGAAATCCGGGAGAACGAATTTGGGATAAATTATACCATAGTTTAAATAAATCTGGAAGGCGTTGAAATTGTGTTCACTATGTCAAATATAGAATTTGTAAGAATGAGTACAAAAACTGTGTTGTGCAATTCACACAAAAAATAAGAAAGAAATTTTAATTGCTAAATATGTTGTTTGTATCCTATACGTATTTCTGGTTTGCGCTAGATTGAATCATCGACTATACAGAAATAAAGAAAGCTTGCATTCATTACAAGCCACCAGAAATTTATAGTCTTCAACCAAAAGAAGAAAAAAAAAATCCCCACCAAATATCATGATCTGGCTGAATCTCTATTCAGATGATCTTCAAGATTCCCCACATCTCAGGCATGATCGTAGAATTCAAACCGCTGGTAGTTTTTGAAGTCATCCTCTAAGTTCCAATTTTCACGAAGGGATTTAAGATTCAGATTCCCTGGCAAACCCTCAGATGTTTCCTGTGAAGATAGTCCTTCTGAAACTTATAATACGTTCACTTATTATAACAAACAACAAATATGTTGATTAACTTTTACACGAGGGTGCGTTTTGAATCTGGCTTATTGATATGATGATGCTTTATTTCAATCTAATTGTTACAATTTTATATTTTAATTTATTAGGTTAATAGGCGTATTTATTTTAATTATGTGTGGTTGTGGAATTTTTTTTTTTAATTAATGACCCACATATATTGTTTGACGAATATGTTTCATGTGATTACATAATCCACGGCTACATTTTCTGGGAGTGAAAAACGTTACAACTTAATTTAAATTTAAATTGTACTTATTTCAACTATGAGGAGTTGTGGAATTTTTTGGTTTTCCACATAATATACTTCATCCAAAACGTTACATCTTAATTTAAATTTAAATTGTACTTATTTCAACTATGAGGAGTTGTGAATTTTTTGGTTTCCATAGAATATACTTCATCCACGACGAAGATTCTGGGAGTGCAGAGCCTTACAACTTACTTTCAATTATAATGATACTTATTTCAATAATGTAGGGTTGTGGATTTTATTATTATTATTATTATTATTATTAAATACATTAGTAGAATTTATTGTAGGCCAAATATTCTTTATGTAATTACCTAATCCATAACTGCGATTTATGGGAATACAAAGTGTTACAATTTAATTTCAATTAAAATTAAATCCATTTTAAACGTGGCCCCATCGTTCGTGCCTCGAGTAAATCCAAACGATTTAACCATGCTGTGATAGTGTGGGTCTCCTGTTGCATAAGAATAAGGTTATGCATTGGCAGCGATGTCAACCTTCTACGCGGTCCAACTTTTGGCTTCCTTCATTTTCTAATGAAAGGGTGAAAAACATGGCTAGTAACAGTTCTATCATTCTTATCATATGGGTGTTACATTGTTTTTTTGTTATACTAGTGCATGGTCTTTCGTCCAACTGGGATTTATTTAGGTTGTAATAGGTAGGGTTTAATTATGAGGGTAGATATTGTATAGGGTTTTTGTTGTAAGATTATATGGTTGTTTTGTTTTCTAAATGTAGTGTATATTTTAAATTTGCAAGATGTAGAGTTTGATTGTCAAAGTGATTTGCCTATTTTTAAAAGATTAGAATTCAATTATGAGGGTTATTCGTTGATTTTAAGTTGTAGGGTTTGTGGTTTGATTTTTGTGTTGTTATTAGGTTCCACTATTCGTGTTAGTGTGCTCTTAGAATTTTAATAAAGTACGAGTGATCATATACTTTTACTTAGATGTTCATTTTTTAATGACATTAAAATTATTGGTGAGGTTGTTTGGTTTTTATTGACCTTAGCATGTGCCCCTTAACCATTCATATTAGTTTGGAAATTAAAATTCTAAATATAATAAGAGGGATTTCATCATGAAAGTTAGCTATGATTGAAGATATAATGCATTGTGACATTATTTGACTTTTAAATATTTGGTGTGGTTTAAATATAATGATATTATTGTATTGTAATATCAACAAAGTTCATTTTAATTTTCTATTGATTAGATTTAAAATTTAAAGTAATAAAACCTAAATTAATTAGGTTTGAGGTTTTTTTATTATTATTTTAAGGAGAGTTATTTTAAATTTTATTATTTGTAATTTTAATAATATTAGGTTAATATTACTCTAGATGCTAATGAAATTAAAAACAAAATTGTAATGATAAATGTTATTTAAATTAATTTAAAAAAATTAATGATTTTAGCCGCTCAACAGATAAGGAAATGGATAAATTAGATCGTTTTACTTAGACAAATTTATTGTCGACTTTTGGTATCCAACTCAAATGTTTAAAAATCCGGATTTTTCACTCAATATTTGGAAATTGAACTAAACAATACGAAACTTTTTCTTTTGCGATCCCCGAAAATGGAGTAATATGTACTAAAAAACTAATTTTTTTTTTTTTTCAGTCACATAATTTAGAAATATTTTAGAATTTTTAGAATTTGACCAATAAAAATAATAACATCAAATTATTAAAATGTTAGGTATTGGTGTTATTTGGTTAGACTTAGATATTTTTTTGTCAATAGAAGGGAATCTATAGTTACAAATATCACTTATGTTAAAATGTTATAAATCTAGAAAAAGTGTTATAAATATGCACATTAAAAACCAATCTCCACTAATATATACTCTGTTGTCACTCCTAGAGACAGCCTAGAGTTGTGATAGACCAGTGCCTAGGACATCTTAGCATAGCAAGGAGCATATAATATAATGTATGAAGTTGTCAGCTTCAGCTCACATGCTATCTCCTGTAAACAGGGAAATAAACTAGAATGGGACCAAGACCCTCAGAAACTGATACTAAAAAAGGAATACTGCAGAGGCAAGGTGTAAAACTCTAATACAAAGCATCAGACAATTCAAAGACAGTTTACTGCAAAGCGGGCCGATTCAGAAATACTTCACAGACATAAATTATCAGAAGGTGTATATAGTGAAAGAAATATTGAGAAGATATTAGTTAACATTGAGCTGATACCCAGATATACAATACCACCATGCATGGGCTTACCAATCTAAGATACATGATAATAGCATTTTAAAAGCACCCTCCCAAAGAAACTAATATAGCAGAAGTATGGTTAGCTGAATAATGGAACAGAATATCATGCACGAGCCATATTTAAAGTGCTTGACTGATCCGAGCATGGGCATCAACTAGGATGAATCCATACCAAACCAGTGAGCCACTCGCATTCCAAAACATGATATAGGAAGCATGGATGAAATGAAATGATCTATTCAAATAACACATAAGAGAAAGTTACAGACTGTGAAATACCAAAGACCAAAATCCTCTTTAACAGATGGAACTCCTCCTCACTGAGACCCTATGGGCTCTGAGCCTTCATACAAAAGTTATACAAAATGTATACAGAAAGCCTTTCACTGCATATTTTTCTGATAAAACCTAGAACCCTTCATAATCTGTTCGTTGAGGTTTTTATAGGAAACAAAGAGGACTCATAAAGAAAGTGGGTGATGAACATTTAATTGTATCATTAAAACAAAATGGCAGAGACGTGCACGCCCATACTACTGAACGGTTCTGAAGTGCTGCATGTATTCTGAGGCCGATGTTCTGAAATAAATGCACTGGATGAAGATCTCTTCAGGAGCACGGTAAAGGAGTAAAATCATGTAAACATTATGTCCTTCCTGGAGAGAAAACTCTGCTAAAATTAAACCTTGAGGGCATTGTTTTCTGTGCATTGTACCCTCTGCTTTCCCAATCCTGAACTACGGCTGAAGCTCTTCAATGCCGAACATTGAATCACTCGATCATTTGCTGATATTTTCCTGCTGCCCCATTAATGTTTTCATTTGCGAGATCGGCGCCTTGAATTCCCCTGCAGGGTATGGCAGATTTTACCCCTGCTCCTTTCATGGAAATCTTATCGATTTGCCTTCTAAGGCCTTTCTCCATAATTCAACTCTGAAAAATGGTCCTTTGACGTGCTTTCTATCATAGTAATTGAGACCGTGGATCATAATAGTTCTCTGCCGCTGTAAACCTACAAAATCCGCAAACTCGTTAAAGAAAACCATGCACGGGAAGGTGAACACAGTGGGGATAATGGCGGGGTTAATGGAAACGGTCGTATAGACTGGCGAAATGGTGAAACGATGCAGGGTGGCGGTGAAAAACACAGTGAAGCGATGGTGGGTAGACTGGTGATAGTTTTCAATGTAAACATTAGAATCTGACTCACGAACGAAAAATATAAAGGGCGGAGGAAAATACGACAAACACGTGGAACATTGATAGGTGGGCGTACAACAGACTATATGGAAAGGGTGACGTGGTGGTATGAGGTCAATGGCGGGCTTGCGACTAAATGTGGACCGCCCGATCTCAGGGGGAGATCGACGGTTGAAAGAGCATCGGAGGCGATGGACAGTGGGCCAGGGGCGCATTTTCTATGGGTTAAAACTCGTGCAGCTTTGATGCGCGACGACCATTCAATGAAGGTCTCCAAATCCGACGGCTAACAGCGATATCGCTGCGCATCTTCCGCCGAACAATAGCGTGCGATGAATAGCGGTTTTGGAACCATACGCTGGGACGCGTGGCAGACAGTGTATGGAATCGCTGGCCTAAGGAGAATTACCGCCTACCGCCGAAAGGCGGTGCGATACATACCACCCGGTTTTGGAGTAGTGCGCTGTGGGGGCCATTGGAGCGGGTGAGTTTATAGCCGTTGATCTGCAGGCTAATCGGACGGTGGACAGATTATCAGAGCTGTGAACGGAGTGGGGTCCGGGCGTGACGAAGCACTGTGAATGCCGTCTGATCCATATAGATCGACGGTTATAGATGCGCCCAACATGTATTTGTGGTAAGCGCTTATAGGGCCAGCGCCCGGTTTTGGCTTTCGGTCACGTGGATGAAAAAGGAGCAGAGGGGCTAGGCCGAAGGGGCTAAGGCCTGATATATTTTCAAAGGTGGGTTTCTCGGCCCTTTTATGCAATTCTGAGGCTGGGAGAAGGCGACAATAGGCGGATAATGGATTTTCCAGGCTAACAAAAGAATTTTGAAGGGTTAAAATGGAATGGCCTGCCAAAAATTCAATAGGGGTTTGACATGATCAACATCGGCTCCACCTAGGGACGGCACGTTCATCCCAGGATGTGTCGAGAACTCGCAGACCCTCTGATCATCTTCTGTGCAAACTCGACTCTTCAGCAACCTTGCTTTTCATTTAACGATTCCTGATAACACCCACATTATTCAAACGAAAACAAAAAAGGAAGCTATCATACAATATAATACATCAGGCTGCCTTTGCCTGAATCAGAACTGAAAGTAGGGCTTGAGGAATTGACCATTTACAGGGGCATCCAACAAGTCGCGCTGTAAATTCTCCAACCTGAAAGTATTATTTCCCCCCTGTTCCACAATTTTGAAAGGACCAAACCAGAGGGGGTCGAATTTACCATGTTTTCCCTTCTCAGCTCTCCGGACGTCCCATCTGAGCACTAGATCACCTAATTGCAGATTCTTGTCTTTAGCATGCTGATCGAAAAGGTATTTCATCTTCTCCTGATATTCTGTTAGCCTTTGATTCACTTGATTGCGCGTTTCTTCCAACTCCACCAGCTGGTTTATTCTCCTGATCATATCATCAGGCTCTTCTTGACTTTCCTGCATGAATCGGGCTACTGGTAGGGCCAATTGAATAGGAAATACCGCTGCCCTCCCATATACCAGTTCATATGGGGATTTCCCAGTTGCTCTCTTGCTGATAATTCTATTGGCCCACAGAGAAAATTTCAATTGGGAATCCCAATTCCTTTGATTCTCATTGATAGTCTTCTTCAGTGCTCTTACCAGGGTTTTATTGGAAGACTCTGCCAAGCCATTTCCCTGTGGATAATAGGATGTAGAGTGACTCGGTGTGATGTTATATTACTGACAGAAACTTACAAACTTCGCAGAATGAAAGCCTGGGCATTATCAGTTACTATTCTGTCAGGGCAACCAAACCTGGATATGATGTTTTCCTCCATGAATTTTATGATCACAGTATCTGTTGCATTCCTCGCAGGTATGGCTTCCACCCATTTAGTGAAATAATCAGTGGCCGTTAAAATCCACTTATGTTGACCACTTGATGGGGGATGTATCTCACCTATAAAATCAATACCCCATTGTTTGAATGGTTCATCTACGTGCACAGGAATCATGGGAAATGGTGCCGATTTCTGTCTCTCAGCAAATTTCTGACATTTATCACATGCTCTTACTCTGGCAAAAACATCTCCAAAAAGTTTTGGCCAATAGAAGCCAGCTTTCAGAATTTTATGAGCTGTGGCCCTCCAGCTGTAATGACCTCCACAGATCCCTTCATGAAATTCTGCTATAATACTCTCGACTTCATTCTCTGTGAGACACAGGAGTAAAATGCCTGAGGGATCTCACCAGTATAGCCGGCCATTGGCGACTATGTACTTCTGTGATTTCAATCTCAGCGCTCTGTATCTAGTTTTATCACAACTTGGAGGGCAGCTAAGTGTAAGGAGATATTCTACTATCTCTTTGTACCACTGACTGGTGAGGTACTTTATATGTGTTTCTAGAGTAGCTACCCCAATTCCATGTCGTTCTTCTTTCTCCTCAGATTCCTCACCTGCTATAATGGAAAGATTTATGCCTAGGGCTTGATAGTTTGATTCAGATAACATTTTGGCAAGCCCCTGTCCTTTGATCAACTTAGTAGGGCGGATGTCTAAGTCATACTCCTGTATTTTGGCAATCCACTTACCCCTTTTTCCTTCACTATCCCCCTGAATAAGGATATCTTTTACAGCGGCTGCCGGTACAAATGCAGTGATGTGAGACTGTAAGATATATACATGGAATGCTTTGAGGGATTTCACTAGGGCGTATGCTTGTTTTTCCAATATGTTGTACTTTAATTTTGCATCACGGAGCACCTGACTGAAAAAGGCAATAGGCTGTTCATACCCTTCATCATTTTTCTGCAATAAAACTCCTGCTATTGTATGAGGTGATGCAAAAGAAAAAATCATGAAAGGTTTATCATAATCTGGTCCAGCCAGCACAGGGGCTTCTGCAAAAGCATTCTTTATCCTGGTAAATGCCTCCCGTGATTCTTGTGACCACTTTACCTCATTATCCTTCTTTAGCATATCTGTTATATGCCTAACTATCTCAGCATAGTTAGGGATAAACCTTCTCAAGAAATTAATGCGCCCTAGGAATACTTGTACCTCTTTCTTATTTATGGGAAAAGAAATACCATTTATAACCTCTACCCTCTTAGGATCTATCTTCACCCCATCTTTAGTCACGATATGGCCCAAAATCTTTCCCTCTTCTAATGCAAATAAAGACTTTTGAGGATTCAGAGAGAGACCATACCTTTTGCATTTCTCAAAGGTTCTCTGCAGATGCTCAATGTGCTCAGTATCATTTTTGGAAAATACAGTGATATCATCGAGGTAGACTACCAAGAATTTGTCTTGCTCCCCAACAAAAGCAATGTCCATGGCCCTCTGAAAAGTGGCCCCTGCATTAATCAATCCAAAAGGCATCTTGGCATACATAAATGTACCCCATGGTGTGGTGAAAGCAGTCTTCTTTTGATCTTCTGGAAGTACAGCCACCTAGTTATAACCAGAGAATCCATCCATCATTGACATCCTAGAGGCTCCAACCACTTTCTGTAGGATGTAATCCATCTTGGGTAGTGGATAATTATCCTTTAAGGATGCTCTGTTTAAATTTATAAAATCCACACATAGCCTTATTTCTCCATTCTTCTTTCGTACAGGGACAAGGTTTTCCACCCATTCAGAGTACCTTAGTGGTACAATTATTTTGGCTTTTAGCAGCTTCTTGATTTCCTTCTCAATAGAAGGCAGCAGCAGGGGATTTATTTATCTGAGCTTCTGCTTATGGGGCTTTGCATCTGCCTTCAATGGAATTATTTGCTGCATAACACTGATATCAAAAGTTTTTAGGTCCTGATAGGACCATGCAAATACATCTCTGTAAAACTGAAATAATTTCTGATATAGACTTTTATATTCTTTGGGGATTTTCTTGGACAATTTTACAATCTTGGGATCAGCCTCAGTACCCCAATTCAGGTCTTCTACCTGATTTTCTTCTACCAATTTGCTTGGCTGTAGTGGGACATCATTATTGTTAAATAATCTCTCTAGAGGCACTAACCCTCTAGTTATAATATTTCCCTTTAACTGCAACACCTTGTTACCTGCCACTTTCTCCTCCCAATTTCTTTTTGAAGTATCTTCAGATTCAACCTCTTCTTCAGCATCAATCTCCATATTGGAGAATTCTCCTATTGTTTCCAGGAATCTTTTCATTTGTTCTTCGTCTTCAAACACCTGCCAGTGTTTGATGTTATCTGGGATTGAAGGCCGATAACGCACCTCAACTTCATATCTTAAAAGAGGGTTTTGAGGTGGGTGAAATGTACTAGCAGCTACAGCAAGGGAATCAACCATCCTATTCTGTTCTTGGGGCATGAACTGGATATTGAATGCCAAGAAGAAATTTTCTACCAAGTCCCAAACTTCATTCCTATAAGCCCTTAGCCTAGGATGTTTGGTCTGACACTGATTCCTGACTTGTCTAACCACCAGTTCTGAATCTCCCAGAACTTTTAAGCTTTGTATGTCCATGGTCCTGGCTGTCTGCAATCCTAACAGAAGCGCTTCATATTCAGCCACATTATTAGTGGCTTCATATTCTAGTTTGAAATACAATGGTACCCATTTTCCTGAAGGAGAAATCAATAGCACTCCGGCTCCATTACCTTCTCTTGAATTTGCTCCATCAAAATGTAGTGTCCATATTCCTGCTTCCATGTTCTCTGAGGGCTACTCAGTCTTGATCTGGCAAAAGGATGGTTCATGAGCATAATCTTGATCTTCTTCCAGCATCAAGCATGAGAAATCTCCTTCTTTACTGTAGACTGGAGAATTAACTAAGTTGTCAGCCTTAGTCACCATCTTGACAAATCTAGTCTCCCTGTATAATCTCCTCTCTTGGCCACCAAAAACTGGGATAGTGGCATATGTTAAATACATCTTGAGTGATCCACCAATTTTTGTTCCCCAGGACCTTGACAGTAACATACCAAAACGAGCTGGGATGTCAGCCACCACGATGTCCATTACCACACTTTTTGTTGGGATTTGGGCCAAATTGACCACCAAATCCTTGATCATCCCCAAGCATTTAACTCTTTTGGAATCAAATGAATAGAGGTCTTTGTATGGACGGGTGATTTGTAATCCTAGTTGTTCCATGACTGACAGAGGCATAAGATTATGGGAAGCCCCAGAATCTAGCATATAGTTATGTAATAGTAGGCCATGAATTACTAGAGACACATAGAAGGGAGGAGTAGAGGGATCTACCTCCTCGACATGTGGGCCAAAAACTACCATGGGTCTTTCTTCTTGGAGGTTGAGACTGTCTGGGATGATTGGTGTTTCTGGAGGGAGCATAAATGAGGTGACTTGAGATTGATATGCTGGTTGTTTCAACAGTTCAGTCAAGGGGACCGGGATTTTGACCTTTTCGAGTTCCTTTTGTAGACTGAAAACTGGGGGGGATTTATCTATTACAACCTCTTTTGACTCTTTATTTTTAGCTGGGGGTTTGACTTCCTTTGACACAGACTCGGTATTAGGAGGAATGACTACTTTTGGAGTGGAAGGAATTTGATCATTAGACTGCAAAGGTTTGTTTAGAGGGCCCTTACCTTTGTCTGCGACTTTCTGCATTGTAGACTCCTTCTGAGCAGGTGCTTCCTTCTGGGGTAGCTCTTCTTCTTGCTCTTGGGTACGAGTCCTCTTCCTAGAAGATTTGAGATCATATCTTCTATTGAAATGTGCTTGCATGAAATCATCAAATTGTTTACAATAATGATCAAATTTTGCTTCATCTGTGTCTCTAGTATTTTCTTCTTCTTGCAATGAGCACCCAGCTCCATCATTCCCTTGCAAAGGGCATTCTTCTCCATCACTATTTGAAAAGGCAAGATTTTCATCCTCCAGTCCATAGGCAATATCTTCAGTAGAATCATCTATTGGCCCTTCCAGGTACAATGGGTGTGGTACCTGATCCTGTTGCTCCTTTGTTTCCCTTGGCAATATTTGCAGGGGTGGTTTCCTATACTGAGGATTGAAACCTCTATTTGGAGCATTTTGGAAATTCCTGAAAGCTGAATTCTTGGCCTCCAATTCAAGCTTACCCAGCTTATTAGTAAGGTTGCTGATCTTTTTGTTCATTTCTTCGATTATGCTAGTACTGGAGTCTCTGTCTTGGCTAGAAGTAGACACCTCTTCTTTGCCCCTTCTTCTAGCATCTTGTTTAGATTTTCCTTTTGATTTACCAGTGGAGGCAAAGTTTGCTTCCAACTCTAGTGCATCTGCCTGAGCATCATCCAGAGTAGCAGGCTTTCTTTCTCTGAGAGAGAAACCAAATTCTGAATCAAAGGCTGCTACAAAAACAACTTTAGCAGCAGTTTGATGGGGTTTCATATCAGCAGGGAGACTCAGATACAATTTATTAAATCTCTTGATAAATTCTAATACTCCTTCATTGTGTCTTTTCTTTAGTGTATTGAACTCAATGAGACAATTTCCATGATCTTTCTTCTCTCCCCATTTCCTGAGAAAAGTGTCTTCCATGTTATCCCAAGTGGTAATAGAACGGCCAGCCAATGTCTTAAACCATTTTCGAGCTTCACCATCTAGAGATTGCACAAACAGTCTTAAGACCACATCCAAATGTTCAACATTAAAGTTCTCTGCAAAGGAGCAGAAAGTCTCAAGATGTTTTTGAGCATCAATCTCGTTTTCCCCATTGAATCTGGGCAAGATCTTCAGATAATCCTGGGGCATATCATTCAACACTTGGGGTAATGCCAGGGGAGCATATTTATTCATCAAGAAGGCCGAAACATTGGCCATTGGAGGAGGTGGAGGTAGTGCAATAGTTTGATGAGTAAGAGGAGGAGGAGGAGGTGGAAGTGGAGTATGAATAATAATAGGAATATACTCAACTGCAGCTTGAGGGGTTGAGGGGAACAAAGGTCTGTTAACAGCAGATACTACGGTTACTTCCTTGACCTCTTCAACCTCAAGAGTAGGATGAAGACTATTTTTATTTCTGATACCCTCCCGGGGTGGAATATCTAAGTAATATTCGGGATTTTCCTCAGTGTAGTAGGGATTTTCTACTTGGACTTCTTGAGAGGAAGAGGATGGATAGTCTTCTTGAGAGAAATCGTGAATCTCAGAATGGACTGATTTTATTTCCCTCCAATTTCTTCTATGTATGATCTTTTCAAGGTCAGACACTGAAGGTGTCTTTGGCTTAGACGTATCTGACCTCAGGTGTGGCTTACGTGGAGCCAAGACTGCAAACATATTTATCAAATGAACAAATGTGGAGGCGCCAAGGTGAGGGATCTACAACTCTCAACTCTCCATACTCACCTAATTGAAGAGTGAATTAGATTTTGTCGAGGCCCGGGGATTTTAAAATTTCTCAACTTCGCTCCCCGGCAATGACGCCAGAAAGATGTTGTCGCTCCTAGAGACAGCCTAGAGTTGTGATAGACCAGTGCCTAGGACATCTTAACATAGCAAGGAGCATATAATATAATGTATGAAGTTGTCAACTTCAACTCACATGCTATCTCCTGTAAATAGGGAAATAAACTAGAATGGGACCAAACTCTCAGAAACGGATACAGGAAAAGAAATACTGCAGAGGCAAGGTGTAAAACTCTAATACAAAGCATCAGATAATTTAGAGACAGTTTACTGCAAAGCGGGCCGATTCAGAAATACTTCACAGACATAAGTTATCAGAAGGTGTATGTAGTGAATGAAATGTAGAGGAGATATTAGTTAACATTGAGCTGATACCTAGATATACAATACCACCATGCATGGGCTTACCAATCTAAGAATCCATACATGATAATAGCATTTTAAAAGCACCCTCCCAAAGAAACTAATATAGCAGAAATACGATTTAGCTGAATAATGGAACAGAATATCATGCATGAGCCATATTTAAAGCGCTTGACTGATCCGAGCATGGGCATCAACTAGGATGAATCCATACCAAACCAGTGAGCCACTCGCATTCCAAAACATGATACAGGAAGCATGGATGAAATGAAATGATCTATTAAAATAACACACAAGAGAAAGTTACAGACTGTGAAATACCAAAGACCAGAATCCTCTTTAACAGATGGAACTCCTCCTCACTGAGACCCTATGGGCTCTAAACCTTCATACAAAAGTTATACAAAATGTATACAAAAAGCCTTTCATTGCATAGTTTTCTGATAAAACCTGGAACCCTTCATAATCTGTTCGTTGAGGTTTTTATAGGAAACAAAGAGGACTCATAAATAAAGTGGGTGATGAACATTTAATTGTATCATTAAAACAAAATGGCGAAGACGTGCACGCCCATACTACTGAACGGTTCTGAAGTGATGCATGTATTATGAGGCCGACGTTTTTAAATAAATGCACTGGATGAAGATCTCTTCAGGAGCACGGTAAAGGAGTAAAATCATATAAACATTCTGTCCTTCCCGGAGAGAAAACTATGCTAAAATTAAACCTTGAGGGCATTGTTTTCTGTGCATTGTACCCTCTGCCTTCCCAATCCTGAACTACGGCTGAAGCTCTTCAATGCCGAACGTTGAATTCCTCGATCATTTGCTGATATTTTCCTGCTACCCCATTAATGTTTTCATTTGCGAGATCGGCACCTTGAATGCCCCCGCGGGGTATGGCAGATTTTACCCCGGCTCCTTTAATGGAAATCTTATCGATTTGCCTTCTTAGGCCTTTCTCCATAATTCAGCTCTGAAAAATGGTCCTTTGACGTGCTTTCTATCACAGTAATTGAGATCGTGGATCATAATAGTTCTCCGCCGCTGTAAACCTGCAAAATCCACAAACTCGTTAAGGAAAACCATGCACGGGAAGGTGAACACAGTGGGGATAATGGCGGGGTTAATGGAAATGGTCATATAGACTGGCGAAATGGTGAAACGATGCAGGGTGGTGGTGAAAAACACAGTGAAGCGATGGTGGGTAGACTGGTGATAGTTTTCATCGTAAACATTAGAATGTGACTCACGAACGAAAAATATAAAGGGCGGAGGAAAATATGACAAACACGTGGAACATTGACAGGTGGACATACGACAGACTATATGGAAAGGGTGACGTGGTGGTATGAGGTCAATGGCGGGCTTGCGACTAAATGTGGACCGCCCGATCTCAGGGGGAGATCGACGATTGAAAGAGCATCGGAGGCGATGGACAGTGGGCCAGGGGCGCATTTGTTGTGGGTTAAAACTCGTGTAGCTTCGATGCGCGACGACCGTTCGATGAAGGTATCCAGATTCGACGGCTGACAGCGATATCGCTACGCATCTTCCGCCGAACAATAGCGTGCGATGAACGGCGGTTTTGGAACCGTACGCTGGGACGCGTGGCAGACAGTGTATGGAATCGCTGGCCTAAGGAGAATTACCGCCTACCGCCGAAAGGCGGTGCGATACATACCACCCGGTTTTGGAGTAGTGCGCTGCGAGGCCACTGGAGCGGGTGAGCTTATAGCCGTTGATCTGCAGGCTAATCGGACGTTGGACAAATTATCAGAGCTGTGAACGGAGTGGGGTCCGGACGCGACGAAGCACTGCGAATGCCGTCCGATCCGTATAGATCGACGGTTATAGACGCACCTAACATGTATCTGTGGTAAGCGCTTATTGGGCCAGCGCCCGGTTCTGGCTTTCGGTCACGTGGAGGAAAAAGGAGCAGAGGGGCTAGGCCGAAGGGGCTAAGGCCTGATATATTTTCAAAGGTGGGTTTCTCGGCCCTTTTATGCAATTATGAGGCTGGGAGAAGGCGACGATAGGCGGATAATGGATTTTCCAAGCTAACAAAAGAATTTTGAAGGGTTAAAATGGAATGGCCTGCCAAAAATTCAATAGGGGTTTGACATGATCAACATACTCAATAAAAATGAACTAATATTTCCATCACATAGTTTAGAAATATTTTAATTTTTTTAGAATTTGACCAATAAGAATAATAATAGCAGATTGATGTTATGTATTTTTGGAATCTAAGCTTCAGATCCATAATATAAATTAGTAGAAATTCTTTCTGGGTGAATAATCACATGCAAAAGAACGAGGTCGACGCGTTTCGAACCAACTAAGCAGTGGTTCATCATCGTGACTAGGTGTTGATGTTATGTAGTTAGAATTTTTATTTATATTTATTATTATTATTATTATTTTTATTTTTTTCGCTTCGCATTAGTTACTTTTATTAAAATTTTAAATTCTAAATATGTAACTATTTTGATAATTAATCAAGATATTTTGGCAAGATTACAATATTAGATTTTCGACAAAATTCTGAAATTAAAATTTTAAAACTTATTTGATTTTTTAAATTATATTTTCAAATTTATTTTATTTTAAAAATAAAAATAATAAAAATAATTTAAATGTCACAATTTAAAAATTATAATAAAACTAGAGCAAGGTTAATAAAATATTATTAATCCATAATAAACATAAAAAAACTTCCATATATTTCAATTTATTAAAAATTAAATAAATCATAAATTAATTGAATTTTATTTTTATTTAAAATAATAATGATAATTATTATTGATAAAAAGAATTTGTATAGAAGTAAAACATTTATTTCTTTAAAAAGAAATATGTAACAAGATTTACCCTTAAAACTGTAATATTCTTCATAATGGTTTTAAATCACTTTTGGTAAAATACGTAGTAAATTATATCTCATCATCTCAATATTTTAATTGTGTGCTACCAAATTAATGCAAACATGCTTTAAACAACTTAAATCTAATACAACAATTATTATTTCAAATAATTTACAATTTTTTATATTTCAACAATTCCAATTTAACAATCCTATTGCCTTCTTTTTACAGCCTTTGGAGCAATCGCTAATTGGAATTGGTCTTTAGTGCGACTTTGAAGTTTCAGTGTTAATCGGGTGAAAATATTTGAAGTAAAATGTTGATTTCTATTATTTAAACTGGTTTTTTTGACTTTCTATATGGATTTAACACCTTCGCACTTTTTCAATAAATGCTTGCCAAATTTTAGAGAAACTGGATAGAAAAAACCACCGCAGAAATCTTAAAAAAAATCTCACTAAGACTCTTCGTTGCTAATTTATCACTTATAATTTTTGCCCGTTGGTGTGATTGATCTTATTCCCTATGATTTTATTCCCTAGGAGCAGCGTTTGAACAACCAAGTTCCAATCCATTTGGAGCACGGCCAGCATTTGGGCAGACCAACACTGCAACAAATACCAATCCAGACCTGGCAGTTCAATGTTTGGCGGCACATCAACTGGCGTTTCTGGAGCCACACAGACTCCCTCACCACTGGCTTCTTCCGCTCCAGCGTTTGGCACCTCTTCGACACCAGCTTTTGGTGCAACTTCGATACCCGCATTCGGTTCTACGACATCTACTTCATTTGGCGGTTAGCTTCTCGTTCTTTTCTTTTTAGTTATTGAAATATGCTTATAGAGTTTGATAATTGAAACAAAAAACGTAGTAGATAGGCCGCCACAATGAGGTAAAGTGGCAGTTCTATTAAAAAAAAAAAACCCCTCGATGTTCTAGATCCTTGATTAGAAATAATAAACATGATTTTTGTAGCTACAACTCCCTATGAGATATTTTCGCCCACTGGAATGACAATAAAATAGGAAAATCCATATCTTGAGATGTTCAACTATAGAAATATAATATTACCAAACCCAGTATTATGATCAAATTTTGATTAGATTCTGATTAAATTTGAATCGTGTAGCTACAACTCCCTATGAGATATTTTCGCCCACTAGAATGACAATAAAATAGGAAAATTCATAACTTGAGATGTTCAACCATAGACATATAGTATTAAAAACCCAGTACTATGATCAAATTTTGATTAGATTCTGATTAAATTTGAATCGTGTTCTCCTGATTCTAGGAGAGTTCCTATAGACCAGGCAGGTCTGAGAGGACATTTTAAGAAAAACACAAACACAAACCCCATAATCAAAGTCAACAAAAACAGGTAAAACAGGTTTGGTAACTTTGCCAACACTTTATGTCTATCTCATCGGGACTGAACCACAACTTTATGTCTTTTTCATGGGGACTGAACCACAACTTTAGAAGGTTTTCGATCTGTTTCAGTCCACGGGATGTTTGCATGCTGAGGTAAACTCCATTCATTCACTGTACCCTTTTCTCCAGAGGCATTTAGTTTGTTAAATCCACTGATAATACAATTGCTCTCTCGTGCGTGCATGCACAGGCTTGGAAAGTTATCAACCATCAGATCATTCAAAGGTCATTACCGTTCATCAGTGTTTTTCAGGTGAGTACATAGCAGCATTAATTAGTTAAATTTTTTCATTGTCTGTGTGTTTACTTATTTGAGTTACTGTCAGCTCTGATAAATAGGAATGAGTTTGATGGACTTTTATTTTGTGAAGCTGATGCCTTCTAAACAGATATTTTGAAGCAGTTGGGACAATTTAGAATTGGAAATTAAAATCCCCAGGGAATATCATGATACTGTTTTGAGGCTCTACCTTTTATCAGAAGAAATTTATTGCCGTGCAGGAGCCCTGAAATCTGTTTGCTTCTCTGTTGCGTGTGTACTGTTGGTGTAGTTAGAGTTAATTACATCGTACAATTTTCATAATTGTTTGGAGTTAATTACATATTACGATTTTCATAATTATTTAGAATAAAGACAAGGTGTAATTTCTCAAGGTAATTCAGAAGGTGATTTAACTTTTTAAGAAAGTGAGCAAAAGCCACAAAAAACATGGGTTTCAGTCGGAGTTATTCCACTTTAACATCAATGGGAATTTCTGACAGAATGACATGTGAAACTGCTTTGCCAAATTTAGTCTGATTTAGCTGTGTGTGTGAAGTGGCCCTTTGGTCGTCGTGTGGGTTGTGGTCAAGTGGGATTTCTTTTCAGAAGTCTGGCACAACCCCCTGGAGAACATGATGTCTTGTTAATGTGGCCAATTATGTATTCTATATTTTATTGTTAACTGAGTTTGGGCGGTTTGTGTTAGGCATTGCATCTCAATAGATGTTCCCAGGTGCAAGTCCGGGGTAATGTTTTTTAGGGATAGATAACTAGGTTGTGGCATTTAAGCTGAAGCTAAAGCCCACTTCATTAACAAGTCTGGGGTAATGTTTTTTAGGAATAGATAACTAGGTTGTGGCATTTAAGCTGAAGCTAAAGCCCACTTCATTAACAAGTCTGGGGTAATGTATTTTAGGAATAGATAACTAGGTTGTGGCATTTAAGCTGAAGCTAAAGCCCACTTCATTAACAAAGTGCTGTTTATCAAACACCCCCACCCACCCCGCCCCACCCCACCCCCAGGCGCAACGCAAGAAAGAAAAGGTAAAAATAAAAAGAGAAATAGGAGGAAATAGTCCTTTGTTCAATATAATCTTAGCAGGAAATATTACCAGAAATTAGAATTCTCTGCAAATGGATAAAATCATATCAGGAGCTGATCTTAAATGATTATAAACTTATTGCAATATATCTACATGAGTTTAGTTGCTACAAGACATGGTTAGGTGTGTGCACATTGCATGCATAATTGATTTTTGTTTACCTAGTTGCTTTTTGATGGCATACTTTTTCTAACAGCAACTTTTGGGGTCAATCAAAGTTATTGCGAAAACTACTTTGTGTGATTGGAAAAAGGTGAAAATTTATGACATAGCAATGAATGGGCTGAGAATGATGAAATCCGAGAATAGGACAGGGAGTACAAACCAACTGAATCCACAATTTATCAAAGGAAGAAGATGGAAATATCAGTGGTTTGAGTCCAAATTCAAATTCAAATGAGTAACGGAAGTGGATAGGTAACATGTGACCAATTGGCAATAGATTGACCTAGATATTTTGATATTTTAAAGCAGTTGGGACAGTTTAGAACTGGCAATTAAAATTCGCAAGGAGTATCATGATACTGTATTGAGGCTCTACATGTTACCAATTGGCAATAGATTGACCTAGATATTTTGATATTTTAAAGCAGTTGGGACAGTTTAGAACTGGAAATTAAAATCCGCAAGGAGTATCATGATACTGTATTGAGGCTCTACCTTTTATCAGAGAAAATTTATTGCCGTGAAGGAGCCCTGAATTCTGTTTGCTTTTCAGATGCGTGTGTACTGTTGGCGTGGTTAGAGTTAATTGCATCATACGATTTTCATAATTGTTTGGAGTTAATTACATAGTATGATTTTCATAATTATTTGGAGAAAAGAAAGGTGTAATTTCTCAAGGTAGTTCAGAAGGTGATTTAAGAAAGTGGGAAAAAGCCACAAAAACATGGGTTTCATTCGAGGTTATTCCACTTTACCATCAATGGAAATTTCTGACAGAATGACATGTGAAACTGCTTTGCCAAATTTAGTCTGATTTAGCTGTGTGTGTGAAGTGGCCATTTGGTCGTCATGTGGGTTGTGGTCAAGTGGTAAATCAAGTGAGCTTTATTTTTAGAAGCCTGGGTTCAACCCCATGGAGAACATGATGTCGTGTTAATGTGGCCACTTATGTGCTCTATATTTTATTGTTAACTGAGCCTAGGTGGTTTGTGTTAGGCATTGCATCTCAGTAGATGTAGCCAGGTGCAAGTCTGGGGTGATTTTTTTAGGAATAGATAACCCCCGGTTGTGGCATTTAAGTTGAAGCTAAAGCCCACTTCATTAACAAAGGGCCGTTTATCCCCCATCATCCCCAACCCGACCCCCAGGCCCAACCCAAAAAAGAAAAGGTAAAAAAAGAAGAGTAGGAGGAAATAGCCCGTTGTTCAATTTAATCTTAGCAGGACACAATAACAGAAATTAGAATGCTCTGCAAATGGATAAAATCATATCAGGAGCTGATCTTAAATGATTAGAAACTTATTTCAATTTATCTACATGAGTGTAGTTGCTACAATACATGGTTAGGTGTGTGCACGTTGCATGCCTAATTGATTTTTGTTTGCCTAGTTGCTGTTTGATGGTATACTTTTTCCAACAACAACTTTTGGGGTCAATCAAAGTTATTGTGAACACTACTTTTGTGTGATTGGAAAAAACTGAAAATTTATGACATAGTAATGAATGGGCTGAGAATGATGAAACCTGAGAATAGGACAGGGAGTACAAACCAACTGGATCCACAATTTGTCAAATGAAGAAGATGGAAATATCAGTGGTTTGAGTCCAAATTCAAATGATTAATGAGTAATGGAAATGGATAGGTAACATGTGATCAATTGGTAATCGATTGACCTAGTATGATTTTGTTGTATATCCAGAAATGTATTCGGCAGGAAGCCTATGATATATTGGCAATAGAATGACTAAGCATGAATTGGACACACACACACACACACACATATAATGAAGTGGTTAAGCAAGATATGGTATATTATCATTTGATTTTAGCATGAGTTTGGCATACTTCATCATGTATTCCTTTTTATGTAAAATTGAGGTTTTCCCTTGTTCTTACATGAATCCACATTGAACTCTCTAGCATTAGAATCTAGAAGTCTGTAACACTACTCATCATTGTAATCTTCATCATAATCTGATTTTATGTACACCTTGAGTGAGTCTTGCATGTGCATATTTATCATTCCACCAGAAATATTGGTCAACCCTCTTTTATAGGCTAGTGAACATGGTTTGCCCTGTGATAAGATGTGTGTTCACTTCATTGTAATTTATTCTGTTATGATCCTTAGCCCTTACACTTGAAACACAATGAGATATTAGAAATGCTCGACACTTCATTAAATATTGAAACCATTAAAGGTAGGGTTACGTTGCATGATGATACTCGTTATGGGAAGATCAAATCTTGTTCACTCACCTCTTTGAGGGGGCAACTTGTTGATAAACCAAATTCTAATACAAGAAATTCCAATACCTGCCCCATAAGGAGGACTCCATCCTTATTTATAGCTAGCTAGAGAACCATAGTCATAACCAACATGCTAACTACCTAGTGCACCTTCTTTAATCAGGCCACATTACATTTATTCTATGCTAAATAAGGATGGAGTCCTCCTTATGGGGCAGGTATTGGAATTTCTTAACTACTTAGTCGACGTTCTTTAATAAGACCACATTACATTTATATTCAACTTAACTAACTAGTGGGTCTTATTTAATAATCATAAACATAATGGACTTGTTGCCACAAAATCTAGCAAGCCTTGGAGAGGGGCACCCCACAAGGCTAACACTAGACCAAGAGACAACAATGGGGTAGTGACACACTGTTACCACAGCGAAAACCCCTTGCTCTTTATGGATTTTCATTGATGGGAGGAGTCCCGGTATGTGAGAAGGTCACCTAATGGAAGGTTAGGGTGCAAGTTGACACAACAAGGCTTTCTATAAGAAAGGCACAATTTTGGTTCAAGGCTCCGATAGGAGGTAATTCACTTTCTTGATAGAGGCTTATTTGATGAGGCACACGACCCAATGTTTCATTGATGAGTTGAGGGTTGGTGTAACCAAAGGACAAGACTTGGAGAAAAGGTTCCCAACAATGTATACTAACAAGTCCAAGGCTCATGAAACCTTCAAAGAAGTCCCTAAGTTGAAGCAAAACTAGACTAGGGTTCCCCATTTGGGGCAAATAACTAGGGAAAGATAATTTATCGACAAGATTGAAGTGGATGCCCACCAAAAGGATAGATTTTGTGGCAAATGCTATCCCCTTGATGTTTAGACTCTCCAATCCCACAAACTCACCTTGCCTAGGTATTCACACCAAGCGTTAGTGAGCTCACTTGGCTTTGAAGGGGCTGAATTCAGAGAGAAATTATGGATAAAAAAATGAGTTCGATCACCAACCAAATGGACTAGTCCCTTGTCCCTTGGGAGTATGGAGTCTAGACTGAGATAGATCAATCAATAAGTTTCCAAGGAGACCGTAATTTTGATGCTCTAGCAGCAATAATTCAAGCAATTACCTATGCAATGGAAAATGGACTTTTCATGGGAGAGCTACTAAGAGTTCACCAATAGGACATTCATCTACATGTTATGACAATTATGTATGAGTAATGCATGCAATAGATCATCCAGATAGCATTAAACACGTCTTCAACAAATTGGGGCACTATTAGCATAACCTAGAATCAACATTATTCCATACATTAAACATGACAAAAGTAGATTTTCAACAATTAAGTACACTTACAAGATAACATGCAAAGATTCCATCCATTTGACCAAATAATAGCTCCAAAGATAAGCAAAATCAGCTCCAAATATCAAAATGCATCCACAAACTCCAAATTACAAGAGTACTATTTTGAAGTTAGCCATCTAGGCCGAAAATCTCAAGTGATGTGATGATATACTACATTGAAGGTCTCCTCTATTTATATGAGGAGGCCAAGTTCCTATTTAGCCTATCCCTCTAAATCATAAAATAATGTGCTAGAGGTTAGACTCATACTCACATAAACAATCAATAAGTCCAAGCATTCACAAAATAATGAAATTATGAAATTATTAATAATGAAAGTAGACTTACTCTAGAAGTCTACATATGACCAAAGATGAGGATAATGAGAGATGTTAGGGATGAATTCAAACAAAATCAACTAAGATATTTGTGGAGATATTGTGGAGGAAGTTATGGAGAAGGTTCAACCAATTAGCCAAATTTGTAATTTGTTATGAGAACCTCATTTCTATAATACGAGGCCTCATCTGTGTGAATTAATGTATCATTATTATTTGTGAATATACATTTAGGCTAAAAGCCTTTTTTGCCAAAGTTTCTAGTCTCTCTTGATATTTTTTTGTTTTCTTAATTATTTTCAATTGGTATCAGAGCATTATAGTTTTTATGCCTATGTTGAGATTTTAGCCTGAATGGACAATATGGATTAGATCTGTGATGCAGTGTGGATTAACGTTTGTATGGAGTGTTAATAAATCCAAGATGGAAAGTCTTTTTTAATAAAGCTTGGATGCTGGGATCTGCGTCGAAGACTTGATGCAGGGGTCTTGGTACCAAATGGCGTGAGACATGAAAGAGTACACTAAGAAATGCCATTGTTTTCTTGATCGCCGCGAGTGATTGTTATTTTATTTGCTGCGGATACGCCATCTCAAAATTGAGACTGTGCATTGGTTGTGAGAGAAACTTGTGAAGATCAAAAGATCTGTCGCATTATTTACTATCTTTGCAATCTAAAATTACGCGAAATTGCTATCAGAAAGCAGAGGAGTTATCATTGGAGAATTTGAATTATAGAAAGGTTGAAGTGCGGCCTGTGGAGTTAGACAGTTCTCGAGCTGGTGTTTGAAGTTCTAAGATTTGCGCTTTAGCATCCTTATTTGCGTGTTCTCTGAAGATCGTGGAGCGCGTGCAAGCTGTTCCTAAGGATATCTATATCTCTAAACATGGAACACGAAATTGCTGAGGCGGATTGAAGGTAGGTATAGTTATAGATAAAGACCATAGCCATGATCGATTTGATTTATTAAAACATTACAAGTGCATTGGAGTTGAGAAAAGCTATGTGGTGTTTCCTAATCAACGTGGCAGAGAAAGACACACTGCTTTAAGCATTGCGTGCAAATTTGTTTAGTGATCTTGCATGGAGTTTGCAACAATATAGCAATATAAAGAAGTTTTGTGGAAGGTGGAAGAAAGGATTTAAAGATGTAAATGATCACTGCAAATGTTGAACTGACCACACACGCTACAAGGAATATTGTCAATTGATTGTTTAAGCAATCGCCTAGGAAATCGTTGAGCTATTATCTTGAGTGTTGGAACGATTGTTCTTTTTGTTGATTGTTGGCAGGTTAGAGGCTGCAAAGGCAAAGCCATGTGAGGAGGTCATAATCTCAAAGAGATTAATGTAGCTCCCTCATTGAAGTTTTATTAGAGCACTGGTGATGGTGTTATCAAGGAAGATGAAATTGGTCACCGCCTTTATGAATGGTGAGTTTTTGTTAACGACTGAATATATTTTGTTTGGTTAACACACCGAGTTTTTTTCCTGTGTTGAAGTTGATTTTCACAAAGTTGATTTTCATGAGTTTGCATGGAAAGCGTAATTGGTACCAAGCTGAATTTGGTGCCATGAATCAGAAGCCGTGGATATGAAAAGTCGTATCCCAATTTGGAAGAAGATATTTTTAACTGTTCATTTACAACCATAAATTGTCTCTCTCCTATGTAGCCAATGCTTGATTCAAGAATAGTGGCAACAAATATTTGTTGTTGAAACCCCAAGTACCCTCCAGGATTCATTACGACGTCGATGTCTGAAGCAAGATCTCTGTATCGAACAAGATCCACGTGTGCTGCTGCAAGTTCTCGATGTAAATGCTACATTTGTCCTTGCAAAATAAAGATTGCACCCACAAACCCGATGTTGGCGAATTTGTAGGGTTGGTCGATGGAAAATATGGTGCAAATATGCACTTGTTGGCCCTTTGAGCTCAACTTTGTGAATTGATCTAGGGTCAAGGGGTTCGCAGGTTAGAGTTTACATTTGATAAGTATGATTTTTTTAGGATTTATAGGTTTGTGTGATTGGTATAGGTTCGTGACAGGGATGAGCCACTGTCCAAGATCATAGATCGGAAGATGATCGTTGTTCCATGCCTAGGGAAATATTGTGTGAAAATGGCTGTAGCAAAGCATAAATATAGTTGTTGATTTTCTCAACGTCCTCCATGATTCATGCCTTTCTTGGTCAAACTTTGCTCAACGATTTCCACAATTCCTCAGTTTCAATAATCATCATACGATTTTCATGAATTCCTCTATCTAGCTGTAGTTCCATTTGTTGTGTGTAGAACAAAAATTTGTGTGAAACTTCTAGGGAGTTGTTGAGAGAAGCTCCTGTTCAGAATTTCTTATTGCAGGATTGAGCCCGTGTGAAGCTGCCACTTAAGCATGGAATCGATTTGCCCCTACACTACCGAATGACTAAATCGTGCAAATTATTTTATAAAGGTAACCTCAAAGTTTGGCTCACGTACCTCATAAATGATGCATAGTGCCCATGAATTACTTTTTAATGGTGAAAAGTTTTTAAAACAAAACTTTTTATTATTTTAATAGTTTTTACATTTGTAAAAAAGATAAAGTGGGTATCATCACATATGTTGATATGTGAGTGTTTTAATTGATTTTGAAGTGGTCTTAAAATTAGTTAAAGTGTTTCTTTTGGAGAGATAACGTGTGTTTAAATTTGTAATAGTGGAGTAATAAGGTGTAATTTTTTTTGTAAAGTTGGAGTGATAAGGTGTCATTTTTGTAATTTTGGAGTGATAAGGTTGTAATTCTAGGGGTTTGAAAAGTCATTTTGTTACTTGAGTCCAAGTTATGAATAGTTCAAGTCGAGTCCAAATTTGAGTTCAAGTCAAGTTGAGAATCATTGGTGAAGATGCGTTGGAAGTCCAAGAAAAGTTTGTGTTGTAACAAAAAAGGTGCATTCTCGGTTGAACCTGACACCCAAGCCTTGAATCATTAAGTCAAAATTGATAGGAGGTTGAGTTCTTTCAAGAGAAGTCATTTGTACTTGTCATCTACTCATTGTAAAATCATTAAGTTGGGTGCATTTTCGGTGGTAGCCTACACCTTAAGCTTGTTAAAACAAAATCAAGTGAGAGTGAAATTGAAAGAAGCAAAGCACAAATCTAAGATCAAGTGAGCAAGTTAAAATGGAGCAAAGTCTTCAATTGTTAGAGTTTCTAAACAATCTGATACTATATACTACTGAAGACATAATGAAAATCAACAAAGCCACTCTTGCTGATATTAAAAGTTATCTACATTATGCACATGAGACTGTTGAGTTTCTCCAACTTGAATCACAACTGCAACGTGATGAGTTGCAGCGGAAGAGTCGTGTTTCTGAGCCATTCAACAACACAACTTCAAATGATGAAGATGATTCCAAGCCACTCGGCAATACAACTTCAAGTGTAGAAGTTGTACATGTTCAAGTTCAACCTTCTTTTTCCAAGTCAACTATCAAACTGTGGGAAGAAATTTAATGCAACAAAAATTGACATGGTTTAGGATATGACAAAGATGACAACAATTTGCATATTCTCGATTATTCAAAACCAATCAAGTTCATCAGTGCAAGATTTCTTGATCAGGCAACATAAAAAATCAATGAAAAAGTTGAAGAAAAGTCAAAATGTCAACATTGTCAAAGAATTGGTCATATGGAAGATCATTGTTCTCCATCCTTGTCACCATTGTGGCAAGAAGAATCACTCATTAGAGAGATGTTGCAAACGAAACCAACTAGCTAGATTAAAGATTGATTATGCATGGATTGATTCTTGGGAGTTGTTGTCAACAGTTAAACGATTGTCTATGTTTTATCGCAGAATTCAATCTCACATGAAGACAAATATTGCAGCCATCAATGAAAAGAAGATGGTACTCTCACGCACCTAAAATGGGGAGTACAATGGTGAAACTCTCCTACATCTTAAGGGGGGGAGTTCAAAACAAATGCACATGGTTATAGTCTCTCCTTTTAGCTGATAAAGGGGAGAATTGATGTTGATGGTTGTCAGACTGAAAGTTTCGACAACAACACAACTTGCCAGTGGGAATCAAAATTTGTCAGTGGACAAGCAATTGGGATGCTTATTGAGAGTACATTTGTGGGCATTTTTGTTCACTTGGATGGTCGTTGGACCGAGCAAAGGATAGATAGATCCTTTTACATTGTAGTTTGGCATTTGATTGAGTTGTCAAGCATTTTCAAGGATGTATCAAACTTGTAGCTGATTCACTTCTCTTGGTTCGCTCTCTTCATATTGGAGTTTTCGACATCCAATTTTGGCGGTTTTCCAAGCAGTTTTTCATTGAGGCCACTCAATTCAACTGTTTCAGCATGAAGAATTGGAGATGGTACAAGGTTCTTACTCTGGACTTATTGTTGAGGGGGGGAATGTTAGCCTCATACTCACATAAACAATCAATAAGTCCAAGCATTCACTAAATATGAAATTATGAAATTATTAATAATGAAAGTAGACTTACTCTAGAAGTCTACGTATGACTAAAGATGAGGACAATGAGAGAAGTTAGGGATGAAATCACACAAAATCAGCTAAGATATATGTGGAGATATTCATGGAGATATTGTGGAGGAAGTTATGGAGAAGGTTCAACTAATTAGCCAAATTGGTAATTTGGTATGAGAACCTCATTTCTCTATAATACGAGGCCTCATCTGTGTGAATTAATGTATCATTTTTATTTGTGAATATACATTTAGGCTAAAATCCTTTTCTGCCAAAGTTTTTGGTCTCTCTTGATATTTTTTTGTTTTCTTAATTATTTTCACTAGGTCACAAGTCGACCTAGTAACCTTTGAAAAACATAATAATTCTCCACATGTGTGAGCCGAAATAAGCAAAGGTGTTGACGCCATGCAAGCGTAGACCCTTCTAGGGTCGACGTTGAGGGCAATGGGTGCCATAGTGTGTGTAGAAGCCCTCTAAAATCAAACTCTAGGGGTTGGCCCCTAGATCTCTGACATAATCCATTTGTGGACCCCAATATTGGCTTTGGGGCACAAAAGTGGTCTCATGGGTCTCCAAGTGGCCAAAATGCCTCTCTTTGCTCTAATTTTGAGGGCTCCCATGGTGGTATTATTCGTCCCATGTCTCGATGTGTGAGACCATCCTCATCTGGGCCTTGGATTGGATGCCATCCACCTGATCAATGTTAAGCCGGTTGGGGGCATGCTGGTCCACGTGCATCATCCCATAAAAGTCAACAATGTGGGGCAAAGTGCTGGAGGTGCCCAAGGGTGTAAGTGATGCTCTGCAACTGTCCGAAGTCCCATGGCTCTTAAAGCCTCACCTGTGGGTGTCAATATGTCCCTTCGGAGGACTTGGACCCCAGTTAAGTTGCTTAGACTTATGGATGGAACCATCTATCAATTACACGCAATATCTAGTTTTGCAACTTTCACCATTTGGTGTTGAAATTTGGGTAGCTTGAAAGGTGTTTCCGAGTGTAGAAAACCTACCAAAAGTAAGTTCGTTGGGCCAAGTACCCAAGTGGTTGGGTTTTTGACCCAAAGTGGTGGGCTTGGAATTCTAATTTGTGATTGAGTTGTAAAATGGGGGTTTATTAAAGGATAATGAAAACCCCCAAGTCACTCACACAAAAGTATAAATAAGAGGCCAAAGGAGAGGCCTAGACACATTAAGAAGGACTTAATGTGTGGAGAATCTAGCCCTTGAAGAGCAATAAAACAGTCCAAGAGAAGGAGGCCGATGACTTCTGTTGGATCATAGTTGGGTTTTTGAGCTAGATCGCAAGGGAAGGAGTGTTGAGCTGTAGCTAAACGGACCTAGCTGCAACCATGTTAATAGTCTTGTCTGTGGGTTTAAAACAAAAGCATGCCATAATAGAGTTTAGGGCATCCGAGTGTTGAAGTAGGGACATCTGCAGGCTCAGTGAGCGCTGGTCTTGGAGGGGTAAAAGGACTTGCAGAGGAGGGTAGAGGAGGACTGAGAGCCAAATGGAGTTGGCTAGACAATGTTTGGAGGCAAAGGACAACAAAGGACAGCCAGGGACAATCATATAAAGGAGCTGATCTGTTGTGGAACGGGAAAACAAGACCACATTACCAAATTCAGGGTTTCCTAAGTAGTGCCCTTCCTGAAACCATAGGTCAATAGGGGAGATTCCTTGGGACTGGCATCGAGGATTAACCCCCCATTTGAGGTGAGAAAACAAAACCACGATCAAAGCTCGTCCTTCTTCCAAGTCACCCAATAATTCATGCCCAGAATGCCCAAAAAACAATCATAAGCACCCGATTGCACAATGAAAAACATGCCTTTTGGGTTGGATTGCCCACCTTCTAACATATGCTTTTGACAGATGGGTGAGGGGCCATATGACTGATGCAGGGAACGAAGATCAAATGGCACAATATATCGACTACATTGGTGGTTGTCTGGGGTTGCTGCTTATCGGGTAAAGAGGTAACTAGGAGAAAAATTTCTCTTATGGGGTCACCCACTTTTCGTAGATAACAGTGTGCAAGGGAAGTTTCAACATTAGGTACATTTAATCATTATTGCTAAGTGAACCAAGCTTGAAAATAATGGGAAAATTAGCACTTCATACAAGGCTTCCCTTCCAAAATTGTGGCCTTGGTCATGTAATGGTGTTACCTCCCTAGGTAGGAGTGGTTAATAGATGACCCTATTAAGTGTTCTCAACCCCCAATGGGAAGTGAGATGTCCTTGTTCCACCATTCAATTGATTGGTGCCATGTGAATAATGATGGAATGGAAGGGAAAATACTTCATGGTCAAGTGCCATGGTCAAAGGGTCCATCATGATGGGGATCCTCATCCTTGGTATAGAGATGTGAGGAAAGAGCAAATGCATTAGTTACCAACTTGGCTTTCGTTTTTCCACCCCTTTTTTGCCTGAAACTTTTTCTTGATTCTTCTTTGTATTACTTCTCGTAGCTCAAGGAATGAGAGTTTGCTTTGTATGATGTATAACAATTATTTACCCCCTCGATGATGGGTCTGTTCATCGCCCATCAGGGATTGGGACATGCAAGAGTTCCTTTTCTTACGATGATAGGGCAACATTAGCTTAGGAACCAGGGAATGGCCATAATGAGTGAGGTAGATTTCATGCTTGGCTTTTGCCACATGCTAATTTTTATGTCCCCACCATCTTTTGCATTTTAATATTTTTTTATATTTTTGTGGCCATCATATGCTCTTTCTATTTCTTTTAGCTACATCAACCTCCCAAGGCAAATTTTTGGACCCTACCCAGGTATGAGGTTGTGTGGGTGCCAAATCCCAATGAACTAGTGGTCAGTTGAACTCAAAGAATGGAGGCAGAGTAGGGGCTTGTAATGTAAGATGGAAAGTGGTAAGTATGGAATAGGGAGAGATGGGGCTATGCTTTCTCAATCATGGCTTCCCAAGTAGTGCCCCTCATATACCCATTGGGCCATTAAGGGAGGTCCCACTAGACTATGATTGAAAATTAACCCCCCATTTACGGTGAGGGAACAAGAACACGAAAGACCCTTCTTTCTTCCAAGTTACCCCATAATCCATGTCAAATGCCCAAATACAAACAAGCATAAACACCCAATTGCAAAATGAATAAAGTTCCTTTTAATCAGAAACCCACCTTCCAACATGTGCTCTTACTAGATGGGTGAGGAAACATATGGTTGATGCAGGTGGCGGAGATATGAATGGCACGTTGTCATCAACTACTAGTGCTTGTCAGGGGCTTTTTGCTAGCCAACTGGAAGAGATAATTAGAGAAAAATTCCTCCTATGGGGTCACCCACTTCTGGTGGGTAACATGACCTAGTTCATCTTACATTGAATGGCCGCCATAACTACATTATTATTACTTTAATGGGCCCTTTGGCCCCCCATTACACCCTTAGGGAGGATCCCACCATCCATCCCCTTTCTTTCAATGATTGTAGTGAGGACATTCAACCATAAACCAGGTTCCCATGTACGATTGATCACAACCCATACATAGTCCAAGAATAAAAGGTACTATGTACAAGTAATGGCCTCAACATTGAAGTAGTTCAGTAAGCTCCTTCATAAACTTAGGTCTCATGTCAAAGTGCTCATGTTGACTCCTAACTGATGACACTTGGGGCTTATCAATGGTTGAGTACTATGCTCCTAATGCCCACCATGATCTACCCAAATAAATAGAACTATCTATGTCCAAAATATCATCCAAATAGTTGTAAAAGTCAGTTGTGGATCCATGTCCAAAAGGTCATCCAGATAGTTGTAAAATCTCAGTTGTGGATGTGGAAGGAACACCACCACTAGAGAATATGTGATGGATACCTAGTAGTCATACCTTTCTCCGAGCTTCCCTTAATGATGGTCTCTTCATATGTGGAGTAGAGTCATTAAAGAGAAGTTAGAAGTAGTTGTCTTCCCAAAAATGAACTTATCCATATACCAGTCATCACAAGCCTTCACTCTAAATCATACCATGCATGTATGTCTCTAGTGTATTAATTACTAATAAAAGGACATCTCTTCAATAATATGGATCTCCTTAGCTTCCTTAGAAGCTATTGTAACCTATTTAAAGGCGACCTCAACTCTCTTCATAGATGCCATTGCTTGGTTCTACGTTGACATTACTCAATGACACAACACCATTGCTTGTGTACACAGTTGGATCAAGTCCTCATTGTTTCTCCACATTGCCATACTTTGTCCTCTGCTAAGGTTTTGAGGTGGAAAATTTGATATGGCTCTAAATGTCCTTATTACAAATCATAATTGCATTTATGACTACAATCCTGAAATGTTGCACCCACTCTACATCTATTGGAATTGGTCTACCTACAATTTGGATGCTCTGTTAAAAGATATTTACTTTGCAATACATGTGCTCATCATGTAAAAGCCTTGAATATATGTTTTTAAATCAACAATATCCTTATTTCCCACACTTTGATTTGAACTATATTTTTTTTGAAATTGGGAATCTTTTTGAAAGGAATTCATATTGACAATTAGTTTCTTTAGATTCTGCATGGGAAGCTTTAAAAATGAATTTGAGTGTTGTGGCCCTAGTTTTCCCTGGAAAATCTGCAAAAGGAAAAAAAAAAAAAAAACTTCAAATTTCTTGCACAAAAGAGCTCTAATACTACTTGATTAAAAGTGCTATCACTTGATTATATCCAAAACTCTTAAGGTAGGGAAACATCATATGTGATCCTTTTATGGAAGGATAAACTCTTTTTCACTTGCCTCTTCAATGGGGCAACTTCTAAAAGAGTTAAGTACTAATACAATATACTCCAATACATGCCCCAAAAGGAGGGTTCCATCCTTATTTATAACTAACTAGAGAACCCTAATCATAACCAACATGCTAACTACCTAGTGGATGTTCCTTAATGAGGCCACATTATATTTATTCAATGCTAACTACTCAATGGACCTTCTTTAATGAGGCCACATTACATGTATTTAACACTCAACTAACTAGTGAGTAGTATTTTAACTTCTAACAAACATAGTGGGCCTAGTCCAACTTACATTGAATGGCTGTATGACTACACTATTATTACTTTAATGGGGTCTTCGACCCCCTGTTACTCCCCTAGGGAGGATCTCACTATTTCATGCAAGGATTTTGATCCATTGAGATTTTTCCCTTCCTTGTTCTTACATGACTTCACATGGAACTCTTTGGCTTTGAAATCTAGAAGTTTGTAAGAGTACTCATTATTGTAGTGTTCATTGTACTATGATTTGATGTGAGTCTTGCATGTGCACACTTTCTTATTCTAGCAAAAATATTATCTGATCTTCTTTTACAGGATAGTGAATCTGCTTTGTTCCATGATAGGAAGTGTGCTCATTTCATTGAATCTATTTTCTGAAAATTAAAGAAATAGAACGTGGGTCTTTATTTGTATTCAGATCAATTTGTGGGTTGTCTACTTCATAATATGTTTCTTTATAGTTGCTGCTTCTACTTATGCGCTTTAATTGTATAATCCTTTATGATTCCTTTGGATTATTGATCAACATTTCTTGATTCTTCAAACAAGGTGATGCCATTCTATTATATTGTTTCAATTCCCATATAGGCATATTCCTCTCTCTTTACCAAATCTTAGAGGATGAGGCCTGTTGACCATTGAAGATCACTTGAAGACTCCATGCCCGAGAATATGTCAGAGGCTTCATGCACGATCAAAGTTCATATATCATTAGAGTTTTTTTAACTCTATCTTCTTCTTCTCATCTTCTTTTGTATTGTGCTTAGATTCCGCAATCCCTACGAGGATGTTATAAAGTGATGCTAGTGTGATGAATTGAGTCATGTAACAGGCCTAGTAACTTGGGACATTGTTATCAAGTGAGTTTACTCTATGTTTTTTTTTTTTACTTGGTTAATTATTGGTACTTTCTAGCACCTAATAATTAATTGAGTTTTTCCTCTAAGCAATAACTCCAAAGCTGGTGTGCGTTTGATGACAAGGTCTTGGGTGAGTCCTAGTGTCTAAAGTCATTGTATATTAACATACAAGATTACTCGTAAAATTTCATGGAATTTTATTACGTCCAGGGGTCAGTTTTTTAATTTTTAAAATTTCTCGTAGGTCGAAATAAAAACATAAAATCTCCCTCCACCGAGCTCTTTTCGGTTGCCTTGTGTTGCACTGAATGGACGAGGAATAGTCTTCCATCTAACCTCCTATATATACACATAAGGAGGGCTACCAAAACGTCATACTAGGGCTTGAACAACTGTAATAAGCCTAAATAAACACTAGGTCGACCTTGACACTTCTTGTGCAAACCCAACAAATAACTTCAATTTTGCAAGCCCTTGGATTCGGACAATTAGGAATTCGGCAATTTTCGAAGCATTGGATTCTCTTTTCTGCCCTCTATCATCTCATGCCATCACATGTCCAAAGTGCTCCATGGAAATGCCCCAAACACAATTGGTGCAAAACCCCAAGTTTGGGTTCCAAGCGCACAAGAGAATCTTGTGGTGCTTTTCCCTCCAATCCCCGAACCCTAGGGCTTGGAGTACCTCCCAAGCTACTAAAAATTCAACACTTTAATGAGGTCTTCAATGCTTAACTTACTAGTGGGCCTTATCCAATAATAACAAACATAGTGGACCCAATCCACCTTACATTGAATGGCCGCCATAATTACATTGTTATTACCATAATGGGCCTTTTGCCTCCACTTACACCATGAGGGAGGTCCAAGTACTTACACTCAAAGAGATTGTATTAAATTATCTTGTTGCCCGTGCACACACAAGGGCAACACCATACAATGATAATTTCATGGAAGAAATCCACTCCTGTTCACTTGTTTGTTTGAGAGGGTAACCTTTTGATGAGCGAAATTCCAATACAAGTTTCATAAGGACTCTATCCTTATTCATAGATAGCTACAAAACCCTAATCATAGCCAAATGCTAACTACCTAGTGGACCTTCTTTTATGAGGACACATTACATTTATTCCATGCTAATTGCCTAGCGGGCCTTATTTAATAATAACAAAGCTAGTGGACCTTACCCACTTTACATTTAGTGGCCACCATAACTATGCTACCATTACTTTTATGTACCCTTCAACCCTCGATTACACGCTTAGGTAGGATCCCAATAGTTGCATCCAAAGAGATTATAATAAATGATCTTGTGATTCGTGTACACATAAGTGGGTCAAAGCTCACCACCATGTCCTTCAAATAGAAGTCAATTGGCTCTAGCACATGTGGTTAAGAGGAAACATGCCATCATCTCCATCTAAGTTCAATTCTTGCTTGTGACATGTTTTCTTTTTGCTAATTAATGTTGATTTTGCTCTTCCCGACTGGTCTCGCAGCAACCGTCCCTCTCGACCGTTCCCGCAGTCACTGTCCCTCCCGCAGCCGCCGTCTGCTCCCGCTGCTCTCCCCGACTGTTCCCGCAGCCGCCATCCCTCCTCCAGTTGCAGCTCCTGACTGCTCCTTCCTTGCCTATTTGCTTCCACACCTGCATCCCGATGCTTCAACTTCCGGTGGCGAGGATGACAGAGGAAGGAGGACAAGGACCCCGGGGGGCCCGAATCCCCGAATTTCAATGATAGAGGTCCACTCAAGTATCTCAAGCAGTGCCACAACGTGCCGGGAACAGTGTACAACCCCACTGACATCACGCTGGAAACCGATTTCATTTTTGGACTTCCCAAATCAAACAATTGCTGAGGAAAATGGAATCCATTGAAGCGGAAAATTACAAGCTCCGCTTCGAGATTGGAACCTTGTCCAACAGGATCAGGGTGGTCGAGGAAGACAACTCGTCCCTGAAGAATAAGCTCTAGGAGTGCAAAGAACTTATCGCGGTACGCCCGCCGGATGAGGTCTTATAGGTGGAAATTCAAGTTCTCAAGGAGAAACAAGAAGAAATCAGATCACAACAGGTATCTTTCAAACAGGAAACAAAGTCAAACATAAGTTCATGGGTATAGGTGGTCAAAGGGAAGGAAAAGGCCCCACCCCTCACAGCGGTGGAAGAGGTTGTACAGGCCAAACTGGTGGAGGAAAGGACCAGGCGAGCAAGAGAACTAAACCTCAAGGTGAGGGGTCTCCCCCGCCCCCCCACCCCTTCATCGGACATACTAGAGCTAGGACACAGGTTCCTTTGTGACACGCTTGACATATCTGACATAATGCTGGATAGAGCGTGGTTGGGACAGGACTCTACTCTTTTCCTCAAATTCCGCAACTCCACAGATAGGCTTCGGGCGCTTCGTGCAAAGCGGAAATTGTTCTCCCTTCCAGACAAGGTATTCCTGGATGAGGACCTCACAAGAACACAGGTAGCGGAACCTCTTGCCTTAAGCCGTGAGCTCGGCCTAAGGCCGGGCACAGTCGGCCAGGAGCCCGTGGGAACGGCGGTCCCGACCGGAGTACAAAACCGACTAGGTTGGCCACCACCATTCTCGAGTCGGCGGTTTTCACCGGAGTCGACGGCTTCGATATGCAGCCGGCCAACCCCAGGTGGCCGTTAACAGGGCCGAAGGCCAAAGCAGTAGGGCGGTGGAATGCTTGGTTTTGTGGACTTCAAACCGGATTTTAATCCACTGTTAGGTTTGTTTTAGGTTTTCTGAAGAGTTGTGGAGTTGGTTTTTGGAGCAGCTTCATGGTAATGTTAAATTCTTAAAGTAAAAGTGACATTCTCCTTAATCTTCATTTTCATCCTTTTACTTAAATTTTTAACATTACCATGAAATGACTCGGGATGTTTGAGAGTGGTTCCAACCTCATTGGATTTCATATGGAGAAAGTAGAATTTTAGATCTCATTCAAAATCCAGCGGACTTATCAGTTTTTCAGGATTTCAGGATTGGGTTATTGCAATTTTTCCATCGAATTTTGTCATGTATTAGGGTATGGAACTCGTATTTAATCAAGAGCACCAATCCCTCTATGTACCTTGATGACATGATGTTAGTGACAATGACCGAGAACAATATGTGATCATAAAAGCATGAGATACAATATAGGGTTTTAATACACTAATGGAGGATGGAATTCAAAACATCATCCTCATCTAAATACCCTAGAATCCACAAACCCTAAAAATTAGGGTTTCATATGTGAGCTAGGGTTTTCCATGAGCCATCTAGGGTTCTTATTCAAATTAAACCCTCCATCAAAAGAGCCTTAAAACAAATAAAAATAAATAAATGCATTACACATACTATGAGAGAGACCAGACCTCTGATTTTACGTTCATACAAGTTGCTACAGGGATTTGCTTCAAAGTGCCTTGCACTTCTTCTATTTGTTAGACTTTCAAGGGCACTATCATCTTTATCCAAAGGTGCCAACATAGAGGAGCTACATACTTTTCTTAGATGAACTTCCTTTGCTTCAAATGCTAGACAAAAATAGAATCACATGAAGGGTTGCCACTAAACCTTCTTAAAATCACATCAGCTGCTAGATAATGAGCAGCTTAGTCAGCGATATGACATCATGGAGGGCTTTTACTATTCTTCAAAAATCATTTTCAAATTGATGTCTAAAGAGACCATCCCTTCTCATAACTGCATTTTGTATTTTCTTTGACTTCAAGGCACCTTTTATGAATGCTTCAAAGACATGAATATATATTAATTATTGATTTACAAGTCGGCTTCGATGGAACTAGCTTATAATACTTGTGTGTGTGTGTGTGAGAGAGATTGTAACAGTGATAAGGACTCGGCCTCTTCTTCTATACACAAAATAGGGTTCCTTGATTTTACTGATATAGATGACAAAGGATGCCCGCTAATTGTCTTTTTAAGGCTACAATTCATACCTTGCAAACGTATGTATACAAGATCTCGGCTTCCTTAAATTATGGAGGGCCTTATAACTGTCCTTTATAATGATGTGCCTCTAATTCTAGGACAAGTCCTCCTCACGATCATTGATAGGATACCACCCTTCTAGTTGTAAATGAAGTCACCTTTTAAGTCCTCATAGTCGAGTGACCACAATGTCAAATGCCGAATTTTTCTTTAGATTAGGGGATTTAACTTTCTTCGGAACAATGAGAATAACAAATTCATAACAAGGATGCACTGTCAAGAGAAACAGAAGAAAAATACCCTTCAATTCTACTTGAGCAAAGAAGTCCTCCATAATTGCTTCAAACGAGGGGGCAGAAATACCTTGTTTATACTTAGAATCAAGCCTTCAAAGTAATGTACAAAGATGTCGTGAGTTGATCCACGTTAAATTCTCAACGTAGATAGGGAACTTAATAACTCGGTCTGAAGGCTATTGTGGCTCAATTGCAAATGCTTTCTTATTTGAAGAAAAACACAATGAAACCCTCTTCAATCAGGTCACAGAACTTAACACTGTAGGTTTAATCCACGGTTCTTTATATGCTTTGAATTACCACAGGCCTTCTAGAGGGTTGATGTCTTGTCGAAAGGAGTCACATGTGACATTGGTTATGTTTTTTGTTTTGATCTCTATATCATCATCCTGTATTGGACAGTGCACTAGGTGCAATTTTGATATAATGGATATATTCATGAGCCTACTTTGATCACATGTTGTCTTTTGTGACTTATCTATATTGTAATGCTTTGTGTTTGGAAACATGAATAAAAATCTTTAAATTTATGTTTTTGTACAAAAAAATTAATATTTAATGTATTTTTTACAAAAACAGAGTCATTGAGCCCAGGAGTCGGCCAGGGTCATCTCGGAGGTCATTACCTCGGCACAGTGAGTGACAGGTTAGTTTTTAAAACATTGAGTGGAACAACGAGGCTAGAGAACAGGTTGCGGCAGCACGACAGGCAGGAAAGTGGGCAGTCATCAGAAATCTTCGAGCGATTATTCGAGACTCCTTCCCCCTGGGATGGGTCCCTCGAATCGGCAGCTCTAAATGACGGCCCGAGTGGAGAGGAGACGGGGCACGAGTATTTCGGTCCACTGTTGGAATGGAAATGGCTCTTTTTGGTCATCACCTGGCCTACTTTATGATGCCCTCGCTTCAGCAGACATCCTACTTGTTACCGAAACACACGCGAGCCCTGTCCGCCCTCTCCCTGACATCATAGGATACCAGTGGACCTCAGCTTGCAGACAGGAGACACGGAGCTCAAGAGGAGTCAAAGGCTTTGGAGGAGTAGCATGCCTCGCCAGAGATGACCTCATAAATAGAATCTCTATTGTAGCGACCGACGATCACGCCAGATTCATGTGGGTTCAAATCAGAGCTAGCGTCTCCCCTCTGAGAGACATTTACATTGCGGTGTGCTACTTTCCCCGCATCTCGTCACCCTTTGCTATTCATAGCAGTGACGGTGACCCCTTCACAGACTTGTACTCTGACATAACCAAATACTCAGCAGCGGGAGACATCATTCTCATGGGGGATTTTAATGCTCGGACTAGAGACCTCCAGATACCCATTCATGATCGTACAAAGGACGTGCTCTGCACTCGAGGGGTCGACCCGACTTCGGTAAGCATGCACCGGATATCAAAAGATAGCTTGGCCCCCACCACAGCTTACGGGAAACACCTTCTGCAGATGGGGAGTCCCACGAGTTGATAATCCTAAACGACCTCCCTTCCTTTCCATCCTCCCACTTCTTTACTTGCCGCCCCATGGGGGGGAAGCGAGTGTGGTAGACTACGCCCTTGCCAGTCCGGACCTCCTCCCACACATCAAAAACTTTTCTATCACACCTATCCCCCTGGCTGATCATGCACTTCTCTCAATTTCACTTCAGTTTGACATCCCTTGCACATCCCCCCCCATCCCGCACAGCCCACCCTGTACCCTCTTCCGATTCGAGGAAGGCGACCCCGACGTCTTCTCCTCTACCCTCACGCACGCACTCCCAACCGAAGCCCAGTTCACCACTCTTGAATCCGTCAATGACAAATACCAATGCCTCTCATCTGCAATCCGGGAGGCCACGCTCCAGTCCTTCCCTTCTTCTACCCGCACCATCGTTGCCCCCCCCAAACCAGGAGGATGCCTTATGAACAAGTGGGATGATCACGAGTGCAAATCTCTGCACCAGGATCTCCGGCATGCCTTGAGACACTCTCTACCGTCTTATCCCAGCATCCGCTCTAACTACCGCCGCCTCCTCTGCCGCAAGAAATGTCATTTTATCTCCCACCAGAGACAGATCCTTTCTGATCTTCTCCTCCACTCCCCTAAAGAATTTTGGGGCACCATCCTTTCCAGGCGATCTCCCACCCCTATCGACCTTGACCCCACCTCCATGTTCTCCCACACTTCCAAATTGTATGACATCCCCGGGCAACCCCGCATTTAGGCTGTTTCCCCCCCGACCACCTGTCACTTCTTCTCCGACAAAGATATTAGAGAGGCAATCTGGGCTTTGAACAGTAGCAAAGCCGCAAACGAAGAAGGCTTCTAGGCAGAATTCTTCAAACTTGGGCTTCGTCCTCTGGTTGGTTACGTTGCAGATCTTTTCAACTATGTCATTCGAGATGGCTTCCCTGATGGATGGCCCCACCACATTATCTACCCCATCCATAAAGCAGGATCTACCTCCGATCCAAACAATTACAGAACGATCATGGTCGGGCACACATTCTCCAAGCTGTACGCTACTGCCCTCCACAGGGGACTCTCCAGTTTCCTAGAGTAGAGACATCTCAGGGCCAAGGGGCAAGTTGGCTTCCAACTGGACCATCAGACTACCGATCATATCTTCATTCTTCGAGCGACGATCGAGGAGGCCTGGCATCGGTCCTCCAAGGTGTACTGCTGCTTCGTGGATTTCAGGAAGGCCTTCGATTCGGTCCCAAGGGAGGACCTTTTTCCGAGACTGAAAGAGATTGACATTTCTTCGACTCTTCTGACTGCTATTATGTGTCTCTATGAGTCTGTACTTGGCCGTCTCCGCATAGTTGGAGGGATGTCGGAATTCATCCGGAGCACTATTGGAGTCAAACAAGGGTGCCCACTTTCCCCCACTCTTTTCGGGATTTACATTGATGAGTTGGAATCTTTCCTCCGAGATCATATCCAGGACTCCGATGGATGCCTTCTCCAGCATGTCTTGATCTCCATCCTCCTTTTTGTTGATGACATTGCCCTCCTAGCGTCCTCCCCGGAAGGCTTACAGAGACCGCTGGATGCCCTCGCAACCTTTTGTGATCTTCGACACCTGACAGTAAACCTGAGCAAAACTAAAGTCATAATCTTCAATGGGGTGAAGAAGACCTCGGGTTTCCGCTTCCTATTCAAGGGATAAGAAATCGAAGTCTTCAACAGTTACACTTACTTGGGAGTGCAATTTACAGGTCCCCGCTTCAGCCTTCGGTCGGCCGTCCAGCCGAGGATAAACAAAGGGTATGGTTCTCTGGCCCTTCTTGAGAGACAGTGCTTCCGTCACCACTTCCAGGACATTTCATCCAAGATGAACACCATGGATACCTTGATCTACCCCACCACCGTGCTTTATGGATCAGAGATCTGGGGACCCTCCTTATTGGAGTCCGATTGGGCCTCGGTGGAATGAGTCCAGACCCTTCTCTTGCGCCGCTTCATCCGGTGCAAGCAGACAGTGCCCCAAAACGTCATCCTAGCAGAGTTCGGAGCTAAGCCCTTTCGCCTGGAGGCAATCTTCAGGATAGTCTCTTTCCTTCATTGGATCTGTGGGCTGGTAGACACAAAAGAAGGTAGAGACAGGTACCCATACCTGGCCTACTGCTTCTCGGAGAACATCGACCATACGTAGGCAGGGCGTACCAAATGCTGGTTCACCGAGATGACATAACTCTTGGGCTCTATAGGCATCCAGATAGATCATCTCCCCCGGTTCCAGTATTCACTGAACGCCCTGGGGTACCTTCTACCAAACCAGCAAGAAATCAACAGAATCATCAGGGAAGACATCTATAGGCAGTACATCCAGACTACATGGGTCAATCTCCCCGGCGGGCTGCGCCCAAAGATGGGCTTTCTACGCTGAGCACCTTCTGGAGATCAGAGATGGACTCATTGTCCGACCCCCCTATACCCTCCAGCATTGGATGCATGCTATTAGGATCCCTCTCGGACAGCTCAGGGTTGGGTCGCACAGACTTCAGGTTGAGACAAACCATCACATTGACAGGACGGAGCGGATATGTTAGCTTTGCCACCTACAGGAAGTGGAGACGGAATCACACTTCATCTTCAAATGCCCGATCTACTACGAGATTAGAGGACGTTTTCACTGCCTATTCAGGGGCCCCTAGAGCCTGGCCAGCTTCCCTAGATACACAGACTAGAGATGCCTGGTGCTTTACCTTCAGGAGACCTTCAGACACCGTTCGAGTCTACTCCAACCTCTGTCCATTTCAGCCACCACACAGAGGATCACAGATTTCTTCAGAGTACTCCCAGCTTCGAGGGGCACCAAGAGAACCATCGATCAATCCCTAGATCACGATTCCAGATCAGTGCGGACCCGGGGGTCTCACCCCACTAGACCCCATCAACGATCCAGGACCAGACTCTTCTCCAGGGGACGCCCTAAACCCTCCAGATAGCAACTGCAGCAGTCCAGTTTCTCCTCAGTGCAACAGACATTGACAAGTTTCTTTCAGTCCTCTTCTATCGGCCTCGGATGTTAGGAGAAGGAGTCTCCCTCCTTCAGGAGGCCCCTCTTTCTCTTTCTCTTTCTCCTCCAAGACTTCTTTCGCACAACTCATAGTCATGATGCTTTAGTCATTTAGTCATCTAGATTTTACTTCACATCTGCACTCTTTATAGATTTTGTATTTCCTGCTTTATAAAGGAAGGGGACCGTTTGGTCCACCGGCTGGTCATGTTGTAATTATTGTAACCAACAGTGCCATTGACCTTTTGTGGTCATTCGTCGGACATTAATAAAATTATCTTATCTTATTTTATTATCTTCATGAGTCAATTGTTATTTGGGGCTCACAAGGTACTAACAATCTCACCGTCGCATGTGGGCTTGAGGCTCGGATGAAGTGTATTCCAAGGATATGTGTGTATGTGTATATTCATACACAGGGACACACACGTACACACACATACACAAACACATTATATTATGTATGTAATTATCCACACACTTGTTTTTGTTCAAAACTAAATGTCATTAAAATAATTATCTAATAAATTACTATATAATAATATGCTGGTAGCAACACTATAATTAGATAATGCGATTAGTATACTAGTAGTAAAATTAATGACTTAAATAATATTATTACATTAAATATTTTGATATTACTAAAAAATCAGATTCCTAGTGAAAGTGTTCGCAAAAAAATCTTCACTTTATTTCAAACTCGAGATAAGTATAAAAATACTTTTTTATTTTATCTAACATTCTTCTTAAATGTCTTTGTTTATATTTTGAGAGTTAACTAGTTTTCTCTAATTAAGATCATGATTATGATAATGTTTTGTGACTTTGTCCACCATCCATGATTACTTAGAAAGGAAAGGGAGATGGATGGGTGAATGCCTTCATAGAAACACACCCACATGCATGGACAAGATCGTGGGATGAATGTGGTGTGGATGGACAAGTCTGTGTGTGCACCCAGGGATTTGGGTATGCGTATATTTGTTTATTTAGTGATTAGCTTGTATTATGTGTAAAAATCCTTCTTAAAAATTCCTTGACTTTATCTTAACTAACAATGCTTTTAAGATTCATTCCGTAGTACCTACCTACTAAATTTTCTCACTATTGATTTTTAGCACACTGCTTGATTAACTAATGAGTAGAATATGGCTCAAACAAATGGTGAAGGCACATTGAAATTGGTCATGTTGTATATATTAACAGTCAAAAGCAATCAGAAGGAATTTGCGTTTGGCTCACAAACGAGAAATACAGTCACTTACCTTGAAAGGAAATTGAGTTCATTTGTTCCCTTTGAGGGTTCCTTATATTGTTCTGGAAAGCCTTGGTGCCTTAGAAATCCACACATCAAACTTTAGAGCTTGAATTTACTATACTCATGATGATGTGACAGACGATTCATCTAACCTATCCTCAATATCAGTGTTGCATTATTGGTGAACTTATTACCTCTTCAATCTTTATGAATGCTATAACACCATTCAGAAACTATTAATTAATATAACAAGAGTAGAACATGTGCACTTTGCATCCATAGAACATGAAACTGTCCATCTTATCTTGCCTGTTGTTGATTCACTCAATATGATTATTTGCTTTGGTTCTCCCTGCACTCATTATTGACCAATTTTTGAATTGGAGATTTATGTTATGTCAACTATTGGGCTAGCATAAAGATCATACCTTGGCCAAGCTATTCTCCTTTTTCTTGGGCAGATATATATTTGGGCTAGCTGATCCGGACTTATGCAGGAACAAAATCGAATGCAGATATAAACATAAAGACAGAGATGCAATAGAAATAAAGCTTCATTTCATTAATATTAAAGAACAAAAATATGCTTACATACAAAATGGAAATAAACTAGCTCGGGTGATGGTAGCTTCTCTTTGAGAAGAGATGTAGTGGCTACGTGCCTCTGAACTGTGTTACAATGAGGCTCAAAGGCCTTGTTTATTATTGAAAAACAATGGAAAACCCTAAACATCCAAAAACCTAACCCAAGGAGATGAATCGCCAAAACTGTGGGCCCTGTTGGGGTAAATTGGTACATCAACTTCTTGGGGTCGTAACTTTGGCATACGATCTCCGTTTGACGTGCACAATACCTTGTTAGAAATATCTATCCGAGAACTACAATTTGCGACTGCAAATATAAGTCTCATGTTTGCCCGTTTTAAAAAACAATGTCGTTTAGGGCCTCAAAACGACTCTCTGGAAGTTTAGGACACCAAAAACTGCCAAAGATAGTATATTGTGCTACAATTAAGGAAATTGAAAAACTGAAAGAAAACAATGGTGGGGGTCCAGGTGGAATAGGCAGGCGACTACCAATATCCACCTGGATCAATCCTCCCCCCCTTAGGAAGCAATGGTCCCCATTGCATTGAGTGCCTCCATGAGATGCAAAAACTTTCGCTGAACTTGGTCCCTGGTGAGCCACTTGCCTTGGTGCAGGAGTTGGCCAACTTTGACGACTCGATACAGTTGGATCTTCTGCTGACGAGTGTTCTTGATTTGCGTGTCCATGATCTGATCAGTTGTGGGCTGTTCCACACAGTTTGGGTTCAACTCCGTTGGAGTGAGTTGTTCTGCAATGTCAGATGTCTTTAGTAATGGTGGAAAGTATGGTTGAAGGCAGTCCACATTAAACATTGGGTGCAGGCCAAGGAATTGTCGGAATGTTGAGCTCGAAGGTGTTGTCCCCTACAACCTTGGTGATGGTGTATGACCCATAACGGAGCGGGCGAAGCTTGCGGTGTGGCCCAGCGAGGCGCTCCTTCTGCAATTGTAGCAAACTTTGTCGCCCACCTGGAACTTGTGTGGCACCCAATGTTGATCATGTCGCTGCTTGTACTTAGCTTTGGCTTTGTCCAATATGTCATGGACCTGCTGGCGAATGTGCTGAATGCGCTCAATGAAGCTGTTGGCCTTGTCAGCTTCAAACTGGACATGAGCTGAATCTGCCTGAGTAGCTGCAAATGGTATGACCACATCAATGGGACATAGTCGCTGGAATCCACGCACATGGGATGAAAGGGGTTGTGGCCAGTTGAGCTATGGAGAGCTCTGTTGTAGCTGTGTTGGACATAGGGGAGGTTTTCATCCTATGTGCGTGGATGCTTCGAGTTGTACATGCACATAATGTGTACGATCATCCTGTTGACGACCTCTGTTTGGCCATCAGTTTGGGGGTGGAAATCTGTGGACTTAGTGAGCTTGGTATCCAACATCGACTAGAGACTTGATCAAAATGTACTTAGGAACTTGCTGTCTCGGTCTAAGATAATGGACTGTGGGATCCCAAAGTGTACCCACATTCATTCAAAGAAGAGTTTCGCAGTGGATTTTGTGGTGATGCTCTTCTTGTAGGCCGCCATAATGACCATCTTAGAGAATCTGTTGACGACCACGAAAACACAGTCGTTGCCATGCTTAGTAGAAGGAAGGCTCGACATGTAATCCATGGAGATGGATTCCCAAGGTCGACTCGGCAGAGGAGTATATAGGCCTTGCTTCTTGATGGTCGGTTTGGCAATGACGTAGGCAGTGCAGTATCTGACATACTTCCCAACATCTTGTCGATGGTTCGGCCGATAAAAATACTTCTGCAGCACTGCCACTGTTTTCTCTACCCGGAAATGTCCAACGACTCAAATGTAGTGCGCTTCCCAAATCATCTTGGCACGCTCGCTTGAAGGAACAAAGAGGTGTCCCAGGTGTCATAACAGTGCATCCTGGAGGTGAAAATTTGGAACTTGCTAGCCTTCCAGGAGGGTCTGGTATGTGGTGCCAAATTCATGATCGCTTTTGTAAAGGTGCGGCCATTCTGAAATCTCGTGCCCACAAGAGTCGAGCACAGTGGTCAGTGCCATGACCGACGGTCGACTGAGGCAATCTGCAACTTGTTGGTGCTGCCCTTCTTGTACTTAATGTTCAAATGTGTTAATCAAGGTTGTCATTGATGTCAATATGGCATTATTGGGATAACAAATATTCTTGTGATGCATAATATGACGATGTCCTTGCTCATGGTGACAAATCCCTCTTGTTTGATAAAGATGTCATTAATGAATATGTCAAGATATTAATGATGCCATTATGATGTCAAGCCACTAAGAATATTTCTTGTCCTAGATGCTTGAACTAACCATGAAGACACCATAACCTCATGTATACTTGCTCTTGATAAAGAAGCTGTAGAACCCGGATGATGTCCTTACCCTTGATATTGAAGGAGTATACATGAATGACCACAACTGATGATGTCATACGTGATGGCACTTGATGAAGGTCTTAATGACATGGAAAATGATTGGAGACATGACATGAAGGACTTGGAAATCACTTAATGGAAAGACATGACAAGAAGGACTCGGAAATATCCTAATGGAAAATTAATAAATGTTTCACTTGGTTGGTGACATATCACTTCACTATTATTGGATGCCATGGATATCCCACATGGTCCTATGATGATGAATAAGCCAAAAAATGGAGAAGCCATACTGTCCCAAACATTCCTCATGTTGTCCCAATAGTTATATGCATAAAATTTAAGGACAGTCTCAAAGAAAAATATTTTTTGCCACCTTAGAGGCATATTTTCTCAATGGGACCTAGACCATCTTAAAGAGGATTTTTTCCTCTTTCCAATGAGCCCTTACTTGCCCCAAAATTCCAAATAGTTTGTGAGACATTGAATTTTCAAGTTAAAAAAATATTATTTTGACAATGAGCCGACCCGCACCTTGTCTTTCAAGTCGGCCTCCATACAGTGACGTGTCTCTTCGTTCAAGCAACAAAATATGTATATATAGAGAAGCCTTGAGACCCTCATCTCGGTCAAGGAATTGATCAAATCTCGAGGAAATAAGCACATAAGCATAAAGGAGGCTGAAGAGGATAAAGAAGAAAATATTGTTTGGGCAATTCTTTTAAGATCGGATCCTTTGTTTAAGTCCTTAAGAGGCATATAACGAGCTCGGACCTGTTTATGTTCCCTGTGGACAAAATTTTCAGAGCAAAGGGTTTTGAACTGTAGTACAGACCTGTGCGAAATTATTTGGACCTTTATCTTTAGATCTGTGCTTAGCACATTGTACACTTAGTTGACAGTTTTTGTAAGTGTTTGGGCATTGTTTAGGAGTGTCCTATTAACAGAATTAAGGATACCTTTGGGGCAGATTAAAGTTGAATAGAAGACCAAGTTAAAGTATAGTCTTGGAACTGCTTTACACCTTGGAGACTTTTGGAGCATTCCCAAAGTTATAAGTTTTAGACATCAATTGGGAATTTGCAGCAGTGTTTCAACATCCTTTTTGAAGACCTAAGATAGATTCAGAAGTAGAAAGAATTCCTTGTAGCAATATTACTGATGTTTGTTGAAACACTTCTTTTAGAGCCTTGTTGAAGATTGTAGAAACACCTTTTGGAGTTGTCTCTTATCTGCATTAAAGAACCTATTAAAGACCTATTTGAAATAGCATTGAAGCCCATATGAAGTATTCTTTGAAGACTACTGTTTGATATTTGTACAACAATGAAGAGCATTGGAGACTCTTACTAGCCATATTGAGGAAGACCTTGATGGACTAGCCTTTGGAACATTTTGGAGAATTGCTAATGCAGATCTTGGAATTAGATTTTGAAATAGTCTGGTTGAGCAACTTTATAACCACCTCATAACAGATTTGGTGTTGAAACATTGTTTTTGAAGTGTGCAAATCTAATCCTTTGGTGCATTGTTTTGAAGACTTCTTGAAACAGGTCCTGAAGAGTAACTTATAGAAGACAGTGTTTTGATGTCAAGGGAGATTATTGAAGTTTATGTAGAGACCTCTGAAAGAGAGTATAAGGAAACATCCCTTGAAGCTAGCATCAAGAAGCTTGTTGAAGACATTGTGAGGATATTATAAAGACATCTTGGGAAAGCATTATTGAAGACTTAATCTAATCTTGAAGGCACCCTTGGAAATCATGATGCATTGTTGAAGGCCCTTATGATGTGACCTTGAAAATAGACTGGGTGACATGAAGAGCCTTGGAGACACCTTCTAAGAAGACAAGGTTGTCATTGATGAAGTGATTTGGAGCAGGTATTGCTGAAGATTGTCAGGGCTCGTTGAAGAAGACTTTGGGAGCTGTGAAGAATAACCAAACATATTTTGACGAAGTGAAGTTGAGGGTTGGAGCCCAAGAGGTTGGAGCCTCATAGAGACAAGGTCGGTGCCTTGGAAGATAGGGTTGGAGCCCTAGGGGATTGGAGTCCTCAAGAAACCAGGTCGGAGCCTGTACCAAGATAGGGTTGGAGTCCTAGAGGTTGGTGCCTCAAATCGACAATGTTGGAGCCTTAGAAAGACCAAGTCGGCGCTTGGCACAATACAGGTTGGAGCCTGGAAGATTGGAGTCTTCATCTAGGGTTGGAGCCCTATATCATTATTGTACTTTACTTATTGTAAAGAAGAAATTAATAAAAGTATCTATTCCATCATTGTTCATTTTGTGTTCTAAATATAAGTGATCTAACTGGTAAAATTAACAATTGAAAAGAAATACTGATTCACCCCCCCTCTCAGTGTTTCCAACAATTGGTATCAGAGCCAATACCTTCACTCAAAGCCTAACAACTTGAAGGTTGATCATTAAAACACAAATGGAAAAGCCAAGGAAGAAAGCCTCCAATCCTCCTAAAGATGTGTCTTCCTCAACCATTGAAATTGAAGTAAATCAATTTGCGAAGGCTCCATTGTTCAATGGAAATTTTGATATATGGGTGGCAAGAATGAGGAATTTCTTGAAGACTCAAGGAATTGAAGTTTGGAAATCAGTGATTACTAATGACACGATGGATGAAGAATCCAAGGAGTACAATACAAGAGCAATGAAGGCAATTTTGAATGGGTTACCAAATTCTGTGAAGGCCAATTTTGAAAAATGTTCATCAGCAAAAGTCATATGGGACAAACTTCATGATCTTCACTCAAAAGGAGTGTTGACAATGATCTCTAGTCAAGAAGATGATGGAAAACAAGAAAGAAGTCCAAAATCCATCAAGGAAGCTGAAGATAAGAGAGATGACAACAAGGCTAAAGAAGACCTAGAAGATGAAGAGAAAAAAGAAGACTTTGAAGAAGATCTCCTGAATAAACTTATGGCTTCCATGGAAGAGATTAACTGTTTGAAAAAGGAAAATGAGGAACTTAAGAAGAAAGCGCAATATGGTAACTAGGACAAGACAAGGAAGGAAGTTGACTTTGTCAAGCTTCAAGTACAACAAAGAGATGAGGAGCTCTCCAAACTTAAAGAGGAATTTCATCAAAACAAAAGAAAGCATCATGAAGAAGTCATATCTATGACAAATCAATTAGATAAGGCAAAGAAAAGGGAAGAAACTTTGTCAAGCCACCTTGAACAAAGACTTAAGAGCTTGAATAATCTTGAAGCAGAGATTGGTCAATACAGGGAAGAGGTCTCCTCTCTTAGATCTCAACTAGAAGAAGCAAGGAAACAAGCGCAAGGAGTTGAGAAGGTGATGGAAACTTTGGCATTCATAGAAGGACAAGTTAATGAAGCAGAAAAGGAGAGAAACACCATGATATGCCAACTAGACGAAAAGGATGAAGAAATCTTGAAACTAAAATCAGACATCAATCTTCTCAAGGCCGAAACATGTGAAGCTACAAGAATAAGAGAAGAAATGGAGAGCAGTCTAGTAAAGGAGAATGAATAAGTCTTCATAATGAAATCAAATATCATCTCCCTTAAAATCGAAGCATGTGAAGCAACAAGGATGATGGAAGAAATGAAGAAGCAACTACTAATGAAAGATGAAGATTGTGAAAAGTTGAAAGGAGAAATTGTCTTTCTTGAAAAGGAAGTTGAATTGCTAAATAAAAACTTGAAAAGCTCTTAAACCCTAGATCACATCCTAAGTCAGCAAAGGTCTCCCCTTGATAAATCAGGTCTTGGCTATGCAGGTGAATCCTCAAACAAGAATGATAATGCTTCAAACAACAAAGATGTGAGGAACCTAGAAAGAAATGTTGATGCTCCCATTTCCAACAAAGGCAAGGAGAAGAATCAAGACAACAACGGAAGAAATTCTACTCTAAGGAGACTTGCATATGGTGTCAAGAATACAAAAGGAAATGAATATCATCAAAGAATCCCAAGGCAAAAAGACTTCAAAAGTACTTCCAAGGAACTCTTCATCTCCCAGGTACCAAAGTATATTTCTTGGATATTGCTATTCTTGTACAAACTTTGGGTACGTGGCAAAAGATTGTAGGGCATATCACAAAGACAAATATAATGGTCCCTGTCAATCTCCTCGAAGCAATTTTGCAAGAAGAAGTCATGATTTCTTATTCATGAATAAGATAGAGTGCTTCAATTGCCATAACATTGGACATATGGCACGTGATTGTAACTTGACTTGGGCCCCTGCACAAGCTAGAACCATGCCAGAGAAGAAAGTTACACAAGTATGGAGAAGGAAACAAGTTGAATCCGGAAGTCTCTTGAACACTCCAGCGAACAACACATGTTGTTGACCAGATGAAGTCATCCTTGATATTCCAAGTATTTGATGGTGAAACCCTGCCAAAAAGAGACCATGCATACAGTTAGGGGGAGTTTGTGATTCTTGAGTATTCTTGCAGAAAGTGATCCGTGAGTGGGCCCTATGAAATCCTTGATGAGTTACACATGGACAATCTTGATAAATCATCTCTCAGAAGTAACTCCATTGAAGAAAAACATGATATTATGATGATGCCTTCTACTTGATCACACAAGGTGAGCAATCCTTCATGAGCTAAAGGAATTTGTGCAGACAGGGGGAGATGGTACATCACATGAAGAAATACAAACACATCAATCATGGACCATATTGCCAGAAGAAAGAGCACCATGGTAGGGGGAGTAACATACCTATGAAGGACTACAATTCATGAAGAAAAGAAGCAGCTTGACAGGGGGAGTATTTGGGCATCCCGTTTGCCATTGATGTCAAAGGGGGAGAGAATGTTGGAAGGGCAAGAATATTGCCATCAATGACAAAGGGGGATATTGTTAATCAAGGTTGTCATTGATGTCAATATGGCATTATTGGGATAGCAAATATTCTTGTGATGCATAATATGATGATGTCCTTGCTCATGGTGACAAGTCCCTCTTGTTTGATAAAGATGTCATTAATGAATATGTCAAGCTATTAATGATGCCATTATGATGTCAAGCCATTAAGAAGATGTCTTGTCCTAGATGCTTGAACTAACCATGAAGACACCATAACCTCATGTATACTTGCTCTCGATAAAGAAGCCGTAGAACCCGGTTGATGTCCTTACCCTTGATATTGAAGGACTATACATGAATGACCACACTTGATGATGTCATACGTGATGGCACTTGATGAAGGTCTTAATGACATGGACAATGATTGGAGACACGACATGAAGGACTTGGAAATCATTTAATGGAAAGACACGACAAGAAGGACTTAGAAATATCCTAATGGAAAATTAATAAATGTTGCACTTGGTTGGTGACATATCACTGCACTATTATTGGATGACATGGATATCCCACATGATCCTATGATGATGAATAAGCCAAAAAATGGAGAAGCCATCTGTCCCAAACATTCCTCATGCTGTCCCAATAGTTATATGCATAAAATTTAAGGACAGTCTCAAAGAAAAATATTTTTTGCTACCTTAGAGACATCTTTTCTCAATGGGACCTAGACCATCTTAAAGAGGATTTTTCCCTCTTTCCAATGAGCTCTTGCATGCCCCAAAATTCCAAATAGTTTGTGAGATATTGAATTTTCAAGTTAAAAAAATATATATTTTTTACAGTGAGCTGACCTGCACCTTGTCTTTCAAGTTGGTCTCCATACAGAGACGTGTCCCTTCGTTCAAGCAACAAAATATGTATATATAGAGACTGCAGACCCTCATTTCAGTCACGGAATTCGGTCAAAATCTCAGAGAATAAGCACAGAAGCATAAAGGAGGCCGAAGAGGATAAGAAAATATTGTTTGGGCAATTCTTTTAAGATCAGATCACTGTTTAAGTCTTTAAGAGGCATATAAGGAGCTTGGACCTGTTTATGTTCCCTGTGGACAAAATTTTCAGAGCAAAGGGTTTTGAACTGTAGTACAGACCTGTGCGAAATTATTTGGACCTTTATCTTCAGATCTGTGCCTAGCACATTGTACACTTGGTTGACAATTTTTGTAAGTGTTTGGGCATTGTTTAGGAGTGTCCTATTAACAGAATTAAGGATACCTTTGGGGCAGATTAAAGCAAAATAGAAGACCAAGTTAAAGTATAGTCTTGGAACTGCTTTACACCCTGGAGACTTTTGGAGCATTCCCAAATAAGTTTTAGACATCAGTTGGGAATTTGCAGCAGTGTTTCAACATCCTTTTTGAAGACCTAAGATAGATTCAGAAGCAGAAAGAATTCCTTGCAGCAATATTACTGATGTTTGTTGAAACACTTCTTTTAGAGTAGCCTTGTTGAAGATTGTAGAAACACCTTTTGGAGTTGTCTCTTATCTGCATTAAAGAATCTATTAAATACCTATTTGAAATAGCATTGAAGCCCATATGAAGTATTCTTTGAAGAATACTATTTGACATTTGTACAACAATGAAGAGCATTGGAGACTCTTTCTAGCCATATTGAGGAAGACCTTGATGGACTAGCCTCTGGAACATTTTGGAGAATTGCTAATGCAGATCTTGGAATTAGATTTTGAAATAGTTTGGTTGAGCAACTTAAAAACCACCTCATAACCACGAACTTGCGGTAGAAGTTGGCAAGACCTAGAAAGTTGCGGAGCTCTATTAGAGTGGTTGGGGCTGGCCAATCCCGAATGAATTGTATCTTGGCTGGGTGCACGTGCACACCCCACTCATCAATGATGTACCCGAGATATTGAACCTTGGTCATACCAAAAGTGCATTTCTCCAAATTGGCACACAACTTGTGTTACCGCAGTGTTTGGAGGACCTGTCAAATGTGGTGGAGGTGCTCTTCCAAACTCTGATTGAAGATCAGGATGTCATCCAAATATACCACCACGAATGAGTTGGTGAAGGGTCGCAAGATGTCGTCCATCAACCTGATGAAGGTTGCAGGGGCATTTGTCAACCCGAAAGGCATGACCAGCCATTCGAAAAGGCCCTCCTTCAATTTGAAGGCAGTCTTCCACACATTGGAGGGTTCGATTTGTACCGGGTGATAACCGAACTTCAAGTCAATCTTGCTGAAATATTTAGCTCCCTTGAGCTGGTCCAGAAGGTCATCAATACGTGGGATCAGATACCTATTCCGAACAGTGATCTTGTTTAGCGCCCGATAGTCAATATAGAGTCTCCAGGTCCCGTCCTTCTGTACCAACACGATCGGGCTTCCATAGGGTGATGAACTTGGCCTTATGTGCCCTTTCTGCAACAACTCTTGAATCTACCTCTTGATTTCATTATTCTCCAGAATAGAGCGTTGGTAGATTGGTCCATTGGGTAGCGGCGTGCCCAGGGTCAAATCGATGGGGTGCTTGACCTGACAGTGTAGAGGTACCCTTGCGGGTGAGGTGATGATGTCCCTGTACTACTCCATGACCTTGTCCATTTGGTTTTGCCGCGCGGAGGAGCCCTGTTTGGAGGCCTGGCCACAATCTTCTTCTTGCCCTGAGGGCGAATCATAAGGAAAAAAAATTCCCAGCCTGTGAAATGATCATACTACATTGCTTCGCAGTGATCAAAGAGATGTCGGTACGTGGTGCTACCTTTGGTATCTTGTGCAACTTATTGCCTAAATTAATAATAACAGTGCGAGGCCTAGACTCATAAATAGCATGTCGCTTCCACAAGTATGGTTGGCCTAATAATACATCACAAACTTACAAGAAGAGCAACATCACACAGTACCTCATCTGTGAAGGGCTTGATGCTGTAGGGGAGGCCACTCTGCTGGCCGACGCGAAGATCTCGTTCTTGGTGAAGCCACCAGATGGTGTACGGTTGCGAGTGTGTTGTGGTCAAAAGGCCCATCCGCTTCACGATCTTTGCTGAAATGAGGTTCTTTTGGCTCTCGCTGTCGACAATGAACTGCAGCGAAGAACCCTTCACCCACATTTGTGAGTGGAAGAGGCACTCCCCCTCCTCTGGATCTTCGGGCTCATCCTTCTGGATCTTGGTGGTGGCAACGGTGGTACTGGGCTCTGCATCAATAATAGTCTTCCCTTTGTCATTCCTCCTTTTGGGTTTTGACTTGGAGTCGAAACATGCATCTGATTCGAAAGCTTTTAGCTCGACCACTAGTGACTGCTTGGCTCGACACTCACTCGTGTTGTGAGTGGGGCTGTTATGGAACTCACACAACTTTCTTGTGTCCTTCTTTGTCTTCGTGGTGTTGTTCTTTGCTTGCGGTTTCGACGGGTTGTCCTGGGTCTCCCTGCCTTGGCCTTGCCCTTTGTTCTGTGGTTTGGGGGCGCCTTTCCCTTGCTTCGGATTCGCAGAACTAAAGTCTCGCTTCTTCTATTTAAACTTCTGCTCAATCTTGACAGCATATGGATATGCGACACTGAGCGAGGAGATGTCCAGGAACTCCATTTCCTCCTGGATGTACTTATGTAAACAACTGCGATACTTGAGTACCAAATGCCGCACAGAATCCTGGATACCCAACTTTGTGTGAAGGGCATGAGAATATCTTGGTGTTGATTTTTGGGGTAGAATCAGATGTGCTCTAGCTCCAAAACTTTGTGGAGGGGCTAGAACACATGAGATCTCCAAGACCCAGAAATCATTTGGAGAAATTCCACCCAGAGCCTAAGTTATTCAAATAATTAATTACTTTAAATGGAGCCTAAGTTAAAACTTAGAGAATTTAAATAATTAAAGTGACTTAATTTAACATGTGGGTGAGAAGCTTCTAAGTGACGAGGATCAAGTCTAATTTAATCTTAGTCGTCGATTAGAGATTAGATCACGACCGTTGATTCATCAACAGGAAAAGTATAAAGGAAGGCTTGAGGATCAGTTGGAGAACACACAGAGTTTGAATCTAGAGATCGAATTCTTTTGATGGAGCAGTGCTCGAACAAAGATCAGATCTGAGTGATTCAGTGCAGCAGTGAGGGGCAGAAGCAGATGTTGGTCGAAGGACCAAGAGTACAATGCAGAGAGGCAGCAGAGACAATAGAGGGACCAACGTAGTCACCAGGAGAGGTGACGTAGACCCTAGAGAGGGTGATGCAAGCCCACGCAGGCGCTGCGCAGTGGATCCAAGGGATAGTACAAAAATTGTTGGAGATCGGGGTTTCTATGCTGGCAGGGCTGAAACTCGATTTCTAAGAGGCAGATCAGCGTAGAGAGAGGGTGACGTAGTCTTCAGCTAAACCCACGCAAGCCTACGCATCTATTGCGTAGAGGCAGCTGGGGTTTCACCAGTTTTCGATCAGGATCAACCAGGACTTGCAGAATGAGGTAAAACTCACAATTTTTTTGTCTGCCAAGGATATTCTCTGTTGGGTGAGCCGGATTATGGCACCCTAGATGTACTCAGATTACTGCTGCATAATAATATAAACCCTTAGAACTGCTGCATCGGTTTTCTCGCATTGGGTTTTTCCAGGGACATTTTTCCGAAAATAAGTGTGTCCTTTGTTTGAATGCTTCATTTATTTTTTCAATACTTGATCTGTATAGTTGTGTAGACTGTAGTGTATTTACATAAATATTTTCTTGATGTATTCAGAAAATAACTTGTTAAAGTAATGAAAACAAGTAGGTAATGTAAATCAAATTTCTGCAGTAGGATTTCTGTAACTTAGATTCATAAATTTTCACACTTGGTCCCTTCCCTGCCGCAATGTGGTCCACTTTATGTATTTATATTCATAGCTCCCGACAGGGTAATATTGTTCCTTGATGGCATCTCGGAAAGAATTCCAAGTGGGTGCGGCTGAAAATAGTGAGGATTCCCTCTCGTCCTTTTGCTCACAGTAAGTTTCGCACTAGTCCTTGACATGGGGGGCGGCTTTGAGGAGTGAAAAACAATCTTTTCCCGATTGGAAAAGTCATGAACTGAAAAATATCCTTCCATTAGATTTAACCATTTATCTACGATGTCTGCATCTATCTGGCCTTCAAATATGAGAATGTCAAAGTTGAATTGTACCTTAAAAGGAGTGGCGCCTCCAGAGTGGCTGCCGGATGAAGATGCGTCGCCTTTGGGTAGCCGTCGGTGAATTTGGGCAAAATTGTCCATCATCGTGTTCCTCTGTTTCTCGAGGGCCTCTGCGAGCAATATTTTGAAAGGATCTCCTACTCCCTCGTCTTTCTTTTCTTCCGCCATGGTAGGCCATTGGGGTTTGCGAGGCTGATCTTGCAAAGGTTCAAACAGTTCGAGCCCTAACTCCTTGTACCCTAACCTCGTTGGGGACATGCAAAGAAAAACAGAGAAAGAGCAGACCACTCTAATACCACTGATCTAGACTTATGCAAGAATGCAATAGAATACAGATATAAACATAAACATAGAGATGCAACAAAAATAAAACTTCATTTCATTAATATCAAAGCATTGAAATATGCTTATATACATAATGGAAATAAACTAGCTCAGGCGATGGTAGGTTATCTTTGAGAAGAGATGTGGCGGCTACATGCCTCTGAAATGTGTTACAATGAGGCTCAAAGGCCTATTTATTATTGAGAAACAATGGAAAACCCTAAACATCCAAAAACCTAACCCTAGGAGATGAATAGCCAAAACTATGGGCCCCGTTGGGTTAAATTGGTACATCAACTTCCCGGGGTTGTAATTTTGGCAAACGATCTACGTTTGACGACACAATACTTTGTTAGAAAGATCTATCCGAGGACTACAACTTTTGACTGCAAACATCTATAAAAGACTTACGTTTGTTTGTTTTCCAAAAAAACGTCGTTTAGGGCCTCAAAACGGCTCCGGAAGTTCAAGACTCGAAACACTGCCAAGAATAGTAAATTTTGCTACAATTAAGGAAATTGAAAAATGGAAAGAAAACAATGGTGGGGGTCCAAGTAAAATAGGCAGGTGGCCACCAATATCCACCTGGATCACTAGCAAATGGATGCTTAGATATGAAAAGGTTATGGGTTTAGATTCTACAATGAAATTAAGAAATATAGGAGGGTATGTACATAATAGTGCAAAGTCGTATTAGGAGAATTCTTAAAAAGAATAGCATAATGTAATGAACCAAGTTTGTACTTTACAATAATCTTCAGAATACTTAGAAGACAAAGACATCCAGAGAGAGATGATTTGATTACAACTGAGGGTTTAATATATATAACTAGTCAGATACATTTTCACGATCAGTCATGTCCATAGAAACATGCCTCTTCAATACTAACTATTAGTTAATTAAATTATTATTTACATTATTTGTATTTATTTTTATATAAATTATATTCATGACACACGAGACATCTACACATTAAAGAAGAGCATGTGATAATCACATTTGCAGTAATGTTTTCGAGGACGGGTACAAAGAAAGCCCAAGTTTTGATCACCAAACTAATAGTATGATAAAACTAGGATGGTGCATCAAAGGTTTGTAGGGGCTTTCTTATAATAGGGAGTACCACCTGTATATGTGGCAATGGAAGTTCAAGAAAACCATCCTGCTAATTCTATTCTTGAAAAGACAAAAATGTGAGTCTAGAAAACTCTACACGATAAGATCCGATATCATCTCACTCAAATCGTCTCACTTTGGGTTGGTGCTTGGCCAACCACAGATGTCAAATATGGTTCCTAGAATGTAAGCGGGACCTCAAATTAGTGAATAAAAGTTGGTGTTCTGCACTAATTAAATCAGAAATCTGCAAGACAGAAACCTAAAAAGCCTAAATTATGATTGTAAATGATAAAATCAAGAAGAAAGTCACAATAGGCGATTTTCTACTCCTGTTTCTGAAATACAAATGCAGATCAGCAATGTAAAATACCCCAAAAGTCAATGGGAACACAAAAATAGTGAAATTTTGAATTATGTGATAGCACAGAAGAAGTTTCAAATTTTCCTGTAGTTTCCTTTTGTGTCTGCAACAAAAAGTGCTGCTCAATAAGCAGTGAACTTACTGAAATTGATATAAAAGTTGGAACACTATAAAAATGCAAAGTTTGACAATGCAAATAAAAAATTCGCTGTAGTTTCTAAATTCTTCCTTATTTTTGCAATAAAAATTGCATATAACTTATAAGCAAGTTAACTTAGCCTCAAAAGCACAGGAAACTCTCAAAATCAATCTCTTATGGTTGATGTCAAGTATTCTCTTTTCTAATTAGCTATTTAATCCAGTTTGCAAAGGTTCTCAATATTTTTTTACCTTCTGAAGTGCTTAAAATCAACTACGTGTAAAAGTAACTGTTGCCAAGTAGCTATTTAAATTTCTAGTTGCAAAGATTCTCAATATTTTTTGCCTTCTAAAATGCTTAAAATCAACTATATATAAAAGTGACTGTTGCTGTGTCCCTGTAAATGGAGTTATTAGATGACTGAAAGGAAAACTAGAAAGGCAAGCAGATTTACTTGAAATCATAGGATTTAATTACCTTTAGAAATCAAATAGAAACAAGTGAGAGCTATGCAAACAATAGAGATTCTTACACACAGCACTCAAGATATGGCTGTGAAAAGATTGTAGATGCAGTCTTTATTACTCAGAGTTGCAAGAATTACAAAGTGTTAGCCTTTGGTTTCTTTGAAAGTGTTCTCACCTACCTAGGGGAGTGCTTCATGTGATGTGGAAGGCTGCTTGTATTACCAACAACCCCCTTTTCTGTTTTTTGGTTGACTTACATTTTGGAGAGCTTAGCAAGTGTATGCTTCTCTTGGGATCAATGTTAGGGAGGCACACTTCTTGATATGGTAGTTGGCACCAATGTTGCAAATATTGTGTTGATGATTATTGCCAAGGGTTCAAAAAGAAACATACCAGTAACCAGCAACATAAGGGAAAAGATAATGAACTTAAAAATTACAAAAATATTCAATTTTTTTCAACATTTTAAACATCTAAAGCAACACCCTTCCTCTATCCCTTTTATGGGCAAATGTAACAATGGGTAACCCCTTTGTTCTCAATCCCTTGCTTTCCCACTTCAAAGTGAGCAAAAATTCCCCCAAATAACCCGTGACTTCATGGACATTTTCCTTTTGCTCCTGACATATTGCTGATATATCGTGATATATTGTGATATATCAAAATATTGCAATATATTCAAAATTCAAAGAATTCATGATTTTTTATGGTAATATTATCTCTGGTTTGGAAAACTGACAATATATTGCAATGTCGGAAATATTTTCGTGATATTTGCGACATTAGTTGGCATCTGTGGCTGTTTGACATCTTCTACAAGGGTGCACTTGTTGAAGAGGATGGGTATTTAGAACATGTACAGCTATCATCTAGGAGGAGGGAACAATGCACTTGAAGGTTGGGCACAGACCCATGGGAGCATTGAAGCCACCTTGCACATATGTTGAGGAGGAATGCTTGAGTTAAGAAGCCATTGTTGGACACATCATATTGCTTAGAGGAGCACTTGACATATGGAGAGATTTGAGATATTTGCAAGTGTATTTTTGAGTATTTCAGTTTAACCCTATGGATGAAAGTTCTGTGTGATATAGATCCCTGATTTCATTGAAAGCAAGGTGAAATTTCTAAATTGTGTAATGTGCAGATTTCTTGGTGAAGATTGCCTAAATTTCCACCGTTCCCAATCTTTTGAACTTTTCCATTTCCATTTATTCATGATGCTAAACTCCTTTACTCCCACTCCATATTACATGAATCGAGCCAAGCAACCATAGGGAAGCCCCCATTGGCTTAGGTCCACCCTTTGTCTAAAATGCAGTGTTGGTGAGATGATTTTTTGGCCATCCTCCTAGTTTCACTAGTCTTCACCTAGCTGTTGGACTTTACAGTTTTACGTGTGCGATTGTGTGGTAAGAGCTGTAGGAATTTACAGGGTAAGTTCCGTAGATCAAGAACCAAAGGTCACCGCTCACAAACAGATCACAAATCAGTACATCAGTATAATCACGTGGTTAAAACCCTCAAAGAGGGAAACAGTCCACGGCCTGAGCCAACGCGGCCACTTCAGGCAATTTATTAATATAAAAAAAAGTTACATATGTTTTTCTCATAAACGGTTACTGGACAAATGACCTTCCATGCTCTTTAAATAGAGATCATGGACCAATCGGGTGTTAAGCCACGGATCAAGTGTCGTTAATACCGAGGAGAGAGATAACCATCGGATCGCTACAAATCGTGACCGTCGGATTATAAATTACAAATGTACATAGTAAAGAAACACACTTTACCTAACTCTACACTAGACTAAGTTATTCTTAACTATTTCCTATGTGTCGGAATATCCTAACAACAACCTCCATCACCATGTTAGTTGAGATTATTCATATTAATGATTCATCACTAAGTTGGTAGATAGATGTTAGTTATATGCATTAATTATTCTCCACCATGTTAATGTATGGGTGTTATTATGAGAGGTATATTAAAAGGGTTTTTTCCTTCTGACTATAATCAAATCTAATCTATTATAATTTATCAATCAACATTGTTACTTGGTTGAATACCTTTTTTCAATGATAATCATTTGGAGATGCTTTCCTCCATCTTGTACGGTTGTGGGCTTTCCAACCTTGGGTGTGTAAGGAACCCCAACTTTTTATTTTGAAAATATTTCTTATATTATACTGACAATATTTCTTATTATTTCTCTTCATATCAGTTCTTGGTATAGTGTAATTTCCATGTTGGTTATAGGAGCACTGCATGCAATATCTCCGCAATATACTTAGTGTTGAATTCTTAGTTAAACTAAGAGGGGGAGGGGGGGGGTGAATCAGTTTAAAACATACATGAGCTTTTTAAATTTTTTATCAGCTTATTTACAACTTATTTTTATAATCAGCCTTAGTACATGAAAAGTCTTAATATGTTGCAGCAAGTATTAAATTAATGTGTCATCAAAATTATTATTAGAGCAGCAAACATTATGCAAATTTGAAAAATTATCTCAGTACACAGGCAACACAGATAGAGACAGCAGATATAAGTGGAAACCCATAAAGGGAGAAAACCACATTTTATTATTGTTGTGATGCAAAGGCAAGCTCCAACTCCCTCTCACCACTGTTTTTCTGCAGGCACCAACCTACAGGAGGCTTCAACCTCAATTCTGCAAGCCACAACTTGCAAGGAAGCTCCAACTCCCTTCAATTTTCTGCAGCCACCAACCTACAAGAGGCTCCAACCTCAGTCAGCTACAACTGCCAGCGATCAAGCTTCAACCTGATAGGGAAGCTCCAAATTCCTCAATTTATCAAGAGAAATATTTGCTGATTTACCTCAGATATCAGCTCTGTTCTGTAGCATCTCTTTCTGCGCCTCTCTTCCTAATCTTCTCTGCCTCAATCTTCTATACTTTTCATTCTCTATCCTTACTCTCTCTTACTTCTTATGCATATCAAGTTGATATTATATATAGAGTTCATTACATGACTGTTTGTATTCCACAAGGAATTTGGAGTGAACAGCCATGACTCTTTGACTTCTGTCTTCTCATTCCTTTATCCAACTCATTTAAAATTATAACAATATGTACAAATTTCCATGTTATAGTGGGATTTTTCTTTTCCTTAGGGTACTTGCCTTTACATCACAAACAATATAAAACAAATAAAACATTTACATTTTCAGCTACTGTATATAAACTTCACTCAGCCCTTGGCTTGCTAGTTTTGTTCTTTCTGTAGCAGTCATGCGTTGTCCTGCATACTTTGTTCACTGTCTTTTGCATATTTTCCCGTTTTCTGTGCTTTATTCACCTGTCCAATTCATTCCTTTACATATTCCTATTCACCGAACTTTCATCTCTGCACGCTCTCCTCTTCTTTTTCCTTTTCCATACACATTCATCCCACTCCACTCTCTTTTTCATTTTCTCTTTGATTCAGTTCCCTGTTCATTGTAGTTATATAACTGCTGTATGTACAATTGCCTTTTAATCAAACATAAAATAACTCTCGGCGTTTTTATAAAACCTTTTTAACAACACGGATATATCAGTACTCACAATCTTTATCATGAACCATCAACAATTTAACCTTTGGTTTCGTGTTTACAAGAAACGCTTATATAATATCTTCGGGCCCCATAACATTTCGCACTGTATAATTGAACCCTCTATTCAATTTTCACTGAATACATTCGAAAGTCAAAAGACTGTAATGTTAACTCTTGTTCTCCTTTCGGCATAACCACTTAACCCACACTGGCCCACACATTTGTATTTCAATTATTTCATAAACAACAAACAAATGCTGGCCCATACCTTGGAATATAAACTTCGACTTTGATTAAACCCGACTTCCAGCGATAATAACCTCGGCGTTTTCATTAGGCGTAATGTATCCACATATATTATACATCCTTTCTAACTCAAATGTTAAAACCCGTAAATAAACCTTGGCGTAGATTAAGTCCCAGCACTAATCTTTATAATGTTCGGGCCCCAGCATTTAACATACCTCTCTGTAACTTCGATCACGATCCAACGATTATAAGCCCGTCGCGCTGCTTCAGCTGATCCGACAGATATCGCTTGGTTAACTTGCACGCGAATTAACATTCAATAGTTGCGTGTTGGACTGGACCCCAGCGCTTAAATGGCCCTTCATATCCGACGGCGGAGAACACGTCGCCTTGCTCCACACAATCCGACAGATATCGCTTGGCATAGATGCACGAACGATAATGTGCGATATGAGTGGTTTTTGGGACCCCGCCGTATGCCACGTGTTAGCCGCTTTATGGAATCGCTTCGATTTCTTGAATACCGCTTGCTCGTCGAAAGCGGTGCGATGAAAACCGGAATCCCGCCTTTACTGTTCACTCCGCTCGTGGTTCCTCTCCTTTGCTCAAGGTTCCATCCGCCTTTATTATTTATGAGTTTCGCTCTTCTTTCTCAAGGTTCCATTCCTTTGTTCCATCATCGCTACGTCTCTCTTAGAGTAATTGTCAAATTCCAAGTTGTATCTATTCGAAAACATTGATACAAGCCATGTCAAATGTCCAATTAAAACGACCCCCACAGGGTTGGGTTCACGGCAACCAACCTCGGCATTTCATAGTTTCAATAATGCGTGTAGGGCCATCATTTACAACGTATTCTATATACAGGCATTCAACAGAAATACTCTTCGTCATATAGTAGGCGCCTCATTTGACCAGTGGTATTTTACCCTCAACACAGGTTTTGACGCACATTCTCCATACACTTTCATCATTAAATAGACAGGCAGATGTTAAGGAGATTCAAGACATTTTCTCATTGTCGTAGGAATTTAATTGTCAGGAACCTCTATATATATATATGCACGAGAATTTAGTAGATCTTTGCAATCGCCACGAAACAATTAAGTTCTTCACCTGATAAGAGTTTACTTACAGGACTTTCTGGTTCTGGCCAAGTTCTCTATGTAGTCCTATGAAGTTCTCTATGCAGGTGTTTTCGCAGGACTATCCTCGATTGACAGTTTCCAATCTTTCTCTTTGAATAGAGCGAAGTTACATCATTGTGCCCACATCCACATACTTCAAAAGGTGAATCACATGGAGACCCTTATTACAAAGTTTAAACATCACTGGTTCTCGTACAAGTTCTTCTTGAAATCAAAGCTCTTTCATATAGAATTTGTTTCATCAAATTCCTAGCCTGCCTCTTTTCCTTGTCTGCTGCTTTCTCTGTTGCCTCTTTTCCAACTCCTTTGCCATAAATGACAACATTTCCAACAGTATCCCCCTTTGGCATTGATGGCAATACGCTTCCTCTACTTTCCTTTTAGGACCCTTTCTTCTGTTGCTAGCTCTTCCTCCCCCTTTGACATCAATGGCAAGGGGTTGCCCATTTCTTTAGTGTAGATTCTATCCTCTGATCCTAAGGACCTATTTCATGCTTCCTTTGCTAGCTGATCTCCCCCTCGAATGATATTTTCATTTATGTTCTCCCCATGAAACTGTGCTTTCTCTTCATATCAGAGAGTAGCATCTACAGATTCTACCCCTAGTCTATCTCTCAAATAGTCAAATGGTTCTCTAGCAAGCGGTTTGGTAAATATATCTACTGTCTATTATTTTGTTGGTACATACTCCAGTTTTACTATCTTCTGAGCCACTTGTTCTCGAAGAAAATGATACTTGATTGGGATATGTTTAGTTTTTGAGTGAAGCACGGGATTTTTAGATATACGTATAGCACTTGTATTATCACATTTGATTGAGATAGGTTCATCAATGCTTACCTTCATGTCTTGGAGGGTTTACTTCATCCACATGACTTGTGTACAACATGTTGCTGCTGCTATATATTCTGCTTCTGCTGTAGACAGAGAGATAGATGTTTCCTTCTTGCTTAACCATGCCACAAGACTTTCTCCTAGATAGAATGCACCTCCACTTGTACTTTTCCTATCATCCTCACAGCTAGCCCAACCTGCATCTGTGTATTCTGTCACAGTGAAGTTTTTGCTTTTAGGATACCAAATCCCATACTGTGTTTTTCCTTGTAGATATCTGAATATTCTTTATACTGCAAGAAGGTGATTTTGTTTAGGTGCTGCTTGATATCTAGCCACTAGTCCTACTGCTAGCATGATGTCTGGTCTTGATGCTGTGAGATACATCAGACTTCGTATCATGGATCTGTAGAGTTTTTGATCTATATTAGTAGATCCATCATCAACACACAGCTTGGATCCCGTGATCATGGGAGTTGACACAGGTTTGCAGTCCTCCATTTTGAATTTTTTCAACATTTCTTTTAAGTATTTTTCCTGTGAGATTAATGTACCTGTGTTCTTTTGCTTAATTTGAAGTCCTAAGTAGAAACTGAGCTCTCCAATCATGGACATCTCAAACTCTGATTTCATCTCCTCAGCAAACCCTTTTACTAGTTCATCTCTGTTGCTTCCAAACATAATGTCATCAACATACACTACAACAATCAGGAGTTCATTTTCATGGGCTTCTATATATATATTGTTGTCTACTCCGTCTCTTAAAGCCTTATTTTTGCAAATGCTTATCTAGTCTTAAGTACCAAGCACGAGGAGCCTGTTTCAGTCCATAGAGAGCCTTCTTCAGTCTACACACATAGTCTTCTTTGGCTGTTAAAGAGAAACCTTATGGTTGTTCCATGTAGACTTCTTCTTCTAGATCTCCATTCAGGAATGCAGATTTCACATCCATTTGATATACCTTGAAGTCTTGGTAGCATGCAAAGGCCAGAAACATTCTAATGGCTTCCATCCTGGCTACTGGGGAAAATGTTTCATCGTAATCAAGTCCTTCGATTTGTGAATATCCTTTGAAAACTAGTCTAGCTTTATTCCTGATTACCTGTCCTTGCTTATTCATTTTATTCTTGAATACCAATTTTGAGCCAATGATATTTTTCTCAATTGGTGTAGGAACTAGTTCCTAGGTATTGTTCTTCTCAATTTGGTCGAATTCTTCGTTCATTGCCTTCACCCAATACTTGTCCTTGCTGGCTTCTTCAAACTTCTTTGGCTCTATTTGTGATAACATGGCTATGTATACTTCTTCTGTCTGTTCTGTTAGCTGCCTTCTAGTTTGGACCCCTACTCTTTTGTCTCCAATGATCTGATCTTCAGGATGGTTCTTCTGAGTATACCTAGAAGGGGCTTTAGAGCTCAGTTCAGCATCTTCTGTTGTCTTGCTTGTTTCATCATCATCTTGGTCTTCTTCTTCATGGTTGTCTGATGGACTGCTGCATTCTGTATATTTTGTGTTGTTTGGAAGTTCTTCATCAAATCTCACATCAATGCTTTCTACTATTTTTCGAAGAGTCTTGTTGTAACACCTGTACCCTTTACTTTTGGAAGCATATCCTAGAAATATCCCTTCATCTGCTCTTGCATCAAATTTCCCAAGATTTTCATCATTATTCTTTATGTAACATTTGCTTCCAAAGATTCTAAAATGTTTGATTGAAGTTGGTTTCCCATGCCATAGTTCATACGGAGTCTTGTCACTGCTTGGCCTTAAGTGAGCTTTGTTAAGGATATGCACGACTATGTGTACTGCTTCTGCCCAGAAGGTTTGAGGAATATTACTCTCTTGCATCATGGCTCTGGCCATTTGCTGTACAGATTTGTTTTGTCTCTCTGCTACTCCATTCTGCTGAGGTGTCCCTGCAATAGTAAATTGTTGCTTTATCCCATGTTCATTGCATAGGTCAGCAAAGTCATAATCTGTGAATTCACCTCCTCTGTCTGATCTGATGCATTTTAGTTTGCATCCTGTTTGATTTTTTGCTAATGCTTTGAATATCTTAAATTTTTCCAGAGCTTCCGATTTATTCTTGAGGAATGCCACCCATGTCATTCTGGAGAAGTCATCAATTATTAGCATGAAGTAGGATTCTCCACTTGGAGTTTTAGTTCTTGCAGGTCCACATAGGTCCATGTGCACAAGCTGGAGTGGCCTTCTTGTTGATAACTCATCTTTGGCCTTAAATGATGTGCGGGTCTGTTTTCCCAATTGACAAGATTTGCATATGATATTAGAAGGTCTTTTTATTTCTGGCATGTCTCTGACAACTTTCTTCCTGTTTAGTCTGATGATGTGATCGAAGCTGAGATGTCCCAACCTTTTATGCCATAACCATGACTCCTCAAGTTTGCTAAGATGACATGCTTCATCTTCCTCTTTCACAATGTAAACGTTACTCTCTGTTCGAACTCCTTTGAGCAGAGTCTTACCTGTGGTGCTTGATTTGATTTCACAATCTTGTGCTCTAAAAAGAACTTCACAGCCTTTATCACACATTTCACTGACACTCAACAAATTAGCTTTTAGCCCATCTACAAATAGTACATCTTGGGCCTTTCCTCTGCCATTATCTAGACTGATTGAGCCTTTTCCTTTTATTTTTCCTGATTTATCATTGCCAAAAGTAACATTGCCAGATTTCTTTTCATCAAGAGTAATAAACTTACTTCTGTCTCCAGTCATGTGTTTTGAGTAGCCACTGTCCAAATACCACTGGCTTTTCAGGTCTTGAGCAGTTAGAGCCAAGTCACATTTATTCACCTTCTTTATCCATTGGAAGCATCCTTTTGTTTGGTATCTTTTGTGAGATGATGAACTGCTTCTTCTGAGAGGACATTTGGAAGGCATGTGTCCAACTTGATTGCATACACAACATTTGATTATAATTTTTGCAGAATTGTGAGTATGAGCAAAATTTCGTTGATTCATAAACCCCCTTGGGGTGTTGAACATCACTCTTTGTCCATACTTTATACACTCAATGATCTTATGGCCAAATTCCTTACAATAAAAACAGTAACCATAGAAATTATTTGCATACCTGATGTAAGGTTGTCTTCTCCATTTGTTTGTTTGAGACAGTCTCTTCACTGTTTGCATCTTTTGCCGGTTTGAATTACTCCTCCTTGCATGACAATATGCAACAATGTGTCCCTGCTTGTGGCAGACATAACAAGTGGCATTCTTCGTAGGAGGGAAGAATCTCCTTTGATGGCTTTCAAATTTGACATACTCAGGGGCATATAATCCTTTTTCTGTTGTCTTAGTATTTATTGCCTTCTTTGTTACTAGAGTTTTCTACTGATCTCTGTCTTCCTTATTACATGTTTTTTCTTTTGTAGGAATTGTCTGAGCTGCTTCATCATTCTTCTTTGTTTTTACAAAAATAATCTCTCTGTTTTCCTTTTCTTTGCTTTTACTTGATTCTCCTTCATAGCCTATTCCTATTTTTATCATGGGAGATCTTTGAGCATCCAGAATTTCGTTCAACTTACTAGAGCTTGTTGTTTGAGAGGGATTTGTAGACACTTTCCTCTGAGCATTTTCTAATTTCTTCCTCAGACATACAACTTCTTCTTCCAGCCTCTCTTGCTCTCGGGTTTTATCCTTGATTTGTTGAAGTAACATGTCTTCTATCTTCTTGGCTTCTTCAAGCTCTACCTTCAGCTGCATGAGGGCTTCTGAATTCTTCTCTTCTCTCACATACTTGAGGAGAATGTCCTTTTGTTTTCTGCACTTTAGTTTGAGTCTGTCAATCTCCTCCAGAGCACTTCTTAGCTCCCCCTCAAGGTCGACTTCACCTTCTTCTTCTACATCTTCTAGTAGGAGTCCTTCAAGTTCTTCTATGGCCATCAATAAAAATTCAGAGGTTCCTTCTTCACTTGAGAGTTCATCTGAGTCCTCAGATGTACTGCTATCTTGTTGAGCATAGAAGGGTTTTCTGCTGAACTTCTTTCCTTTCTGCCAGTTCTTTGATGTATTTTTCTCTAATTCTTGGGCCTGATTCCTTACTTTCTTGAGAGGACATTTAGCTGCATAGTGTCCAACTCTTCCACAGTTAAAGCATTTGAAAGGAAGTTTACCTTTGTATTTACCTGAGCCTCTATCCAGTTTCTTGACGAATTTTGCTTCTTCTTCATCTGAGCAAGAGCATATGTCTTCCTCTTCTTCTTTCTTCTTTTATGGTTTAAAGGCTGCCTCCCTCGTACTTGGCTTCTTTTGTGGGAGCCTCATTTCATATGCTGTTAGATTTCCAAGTAGCTGGTTCATGGTCAAGGTCTCCCAATCAACTGTTTCTTCTATTGCAGACACCTTGGGATTAAATCTGGGTGGAAGAGATCTTAGAATCTTTTGTACAATTACAACTTCTTTTATGGTTTCACCTAGAGCCTTCATGTTATTTACTATTTCTGCAACCCTTAGAAAGAAGCTAGCAATGTCTTCATCATCATTCATTTTTAAGTTCTCAAACTGGGCTCTATAGACTTGAAGTTTGGCAGTCTTAACCTTCTTGTCTCCTTCATGGATGTTCTCTAGAGTATCCCACATTTCTTTGGCAGTGTCTTTGTGCATTACTTTGATAAACTCTGCTTCACACAATCCATTTAAGATGGCATTCATGGCTTTTGCGTTGGCTACAAAATCTTGTTTGGTTTCCTTTTCTGAGTCAGTTGCCTTTGGGGCATATCCTAATTCCACAGCACCCCAAACTTCTATTCCTAGAGACATTATGTATGTCCTCATCCTGATTTTCCAGAAGGCATAATTTGCACCTGTAAAGAAAGGGGCTTTATTGGTTGAGCATCCTTCTTTACTGGCCATCCTGAGAACCTAGAATCTCCTTTCAGTTGTTAAACTGGTACAAAGGAACCTGCTCTGATACCAATTGTTGAATTCTTAGTTAAACTGAGAGGGGGGGGTGAATCAGTTTAACATGCATGAGCTTTAAATTTTCATCCGACATTGCAACTTATTTTTATAATCAACTTTGTTGACCACACTTCGTCAACTACCCCATAGCAGTACACCCCCATTTTTTAAAATGGGATTCGTCATGTTCGACGTGGTTGCGCCATTCAGATTCCATCATCCAGATTTCATCGACAGTTGACATTGTTATAAATGATGTAAACCCATTCTGCATTGTTATGATGTAAATGATCTAAGTAAGACCGTCAATGTATGTAACAACCTAGGTAAGCCTAGCATGTTGTTGATGATCTCTATCCTAGGAGGTTTTTTGTCTCACTGATTCACGAAAGTGATCGACAGAGTTTTTCCCTCCAGCCTCATCCCAAAGCTAGGGTGGATTTTATCATCAGCATACTAAGTGAGTCCTAGTGTTCTATCGAGTCCTTGTAAAAGTAGTTTGAGCTACTTGGTCTACTAGATCATATTTTGAGTCGCAGAACTGGGTATTTATTTGAGGGTCTATACGAATGGGTAGTCCCCCTTCATGTATGTAAATGTATTATCTCATGTAAAGAGGGTTGGAAAAATAATTAAAATCCCCTCTCAGTCAATTAATTAAATTTTCTGGTCAATTAATTTAAAAAAATCTTAAACCAGAAATTTAATTAATTTAGGGTCCTAAGTTAGGATTAAATCTTTAAAGACAAAATTTGTGGGTCCTTGGAAAATGATTTTGAAAGCCCCAGGCCAAGGGAATATTGCGAATTTTAAGAAATATTGGACCCTTGAGCCTTGGTGGTTAAGTCAAGGTCAAAATTTTGGGGTAATTAACTCAAAAATAGTATTTTTGAGTTAATTAAAATTGAATTAAATGATAAATTCGTTTTTTTCCCCAAAATTTTAATTTCAACGCTCCGGATTAAAAGATAATTAAATCTTTTGGACGGTTGAGATTATTTTGACGAGGATCATCCAAACTAGCCGTTAGAGATCTGGTCCTATAAATTTAGAGGTCTTTGTCATTCTTGAGTCATCCGATCTCACGATCGTGCACTTGCTCTTAAAAGGTCTTGTAAACTTTTTGAGGAATAAAGCTAAAGACTTTGGGGTTACAAATCTGGATGTTCCTTCTCAGATCTATGTGGTGAATTGTCTCTAAAATCTGCTACTTGGTTTCTTGCATTTTGTGATTGATGGCCTACATGGATTAATCTGCATACAGGTATCTTGTGCAGTTTTCTGGGTTTATAAAATAACATTCTGATTTTTCTAAGGGTCTCATGTTGTTTTCTTAAATCTCTATCAGTCTAAAGTTCAGATCTAAGTGTGCAGGGAAATTTTTTTTAAGATTGGGCGTCTAGGGAAGTCTTCGGTTGGACCAGCCGACTCTCAATAAGCATAAATCTGATAAGCTCTTTATTTGTTAAATTCTGGGTCTATCTTACGATATTTGTGATTTTGCAGGGTTTCGAAGGCTTGTGCCTCTCACTAAAAATTTTAAACTTCTGAAAATTGTGCTAAACAGATTCAGATCTGACCATGAGGGTTTTAAATTGTAAATTAGTTGTAAATTTGTAAATATTTTTTTAGATCTGTGAGGGTTTAATTGTTTCTTGGTGCGTATATATTCAGATCTAGCTGATTGTTGCAGGTTACAGGTTCAAATCGAATTTTTTTTTAAGATCTAGGGCAGATCTGGCTTCCAAAGGCCAGATCCGGCCTCAAAGCTGCCACTGTGGGCAAGATCTGGTTTCAGAATCGTTGTTGGTGGCAGATCTGCATGATATTTAATTTGAAGAGCACTGAAATCTGAGATTGCAGGGAGGAATTTTTTTTTTTAAATTTGAGAGGAAAGTTTTAATTTGATTGGGTTATTCATTGCATATCTCTGTATCTGCCCTAGCTGCTTCATTCACATCTTCCCATCTGCTGTCCATCTCTTTTTTGCCCTAGCCGTCTTGCCATTCGAATCCACTTTGCCCATCGACCCTAACCTGCAAAATAAAACGCAGCATTAAATCCACCGTCCAAGGCAGTCTTCACGACGAGCTCCTACCTGCACACAAACGATAAGTCAAAACGCATTCGAATCTTCAAAGCCGTCAGCTCTTCTGCTCCCCGCGTCCAAGCTTCTCTGCTCACTCTGCCGTCCTCTATTCCGCCTGGCTTCCTCGACCTGCAACACAGTAAAACAATAAAACGCATGTAAAAATTTCAAAGGCCCTTCGTTTTGTTTCATACGATTTCATTTTTTTAAACGATTTCATTTTTTTTAATTGTATATAGTTTAGATTTATAACTTAGGTTTCGATTTTTATTTTAGTTTCGATTTAGATCGTTCTAAGTTAGCGTAGGTTTTAAATTTCATTTTTTTTTATTGTTAGTTTTAAATTGTTTCATTTTAGATTTAATTTAGATTTAGATTTATTCTAACTTAGTTCTAATTTTAATTTAGTTCAGCTTTTAGATTTTAATTTTGTTAATTAGATTAGTCCTTTAGACTTTGGTTTATTTCAATTTTAGATTTAACTTTTTTAATTTTAGTTTAGTTTAAATTTTAGATAGGAGCTTTTATTTAGATTTCTAACTTATTTTGAATTTAAAAAATAATAAAAAATAAAAATTTTCAAAATCCAAAAATTTTAAAAATTTTAAATTTTCCATAGTCAAATGTGCGAAAATTTTTCTATCTAAAGTTTTGACTATAGAGACATTTTCTGGATCAAAATTAATTGAAGCATCATAAATCTGGAAATATTACAAATCTCGGGCATTTTCATCTTGTGATAATATTGTTGTGGGGTTAAGATATTTTAATGCATGATTGTGGTATCTTTCATTAAATATCATCGTAATCAATCATGTTTTAATAAGCAACAGTTAATCGTCATTTACTCGTTTATAATTGCATAGCGGGATTTTGTTTGACTCCATAAGGCACTGATCTTGAGCGTGAAATCTAATTCAGATATGTGGAATCTCGTTCATTCTATCAAGTATTTGATGTTTTAGCTGTATCTCCTGGATTTGTCATCCTCATTCATAATAGGGTCTACCTCCCTTAATTTGCAAGGAGCAGTTTAAATAGAGAGATTGGGGATAAAGAGAGCCATTTAATTTGAACGGTGTCGCGGTGCTGGACAATGCAATGCGACAACACAACCTTAGTACATGAACAGTCTTGATATGTTGCAGCAAGTATTAAATTAATGTGTCATCAAACTTATTATGAGAGCAGCAAACATTATGCAGATTTGGTAAATCATCTCAGTACACAGGAAACACATATAGAGACAACAGATATAAGTGGAAACCCATAAAGGGAGAAAACCACATTTTATTATTGTTGTGATGCAAAGGCAAGCTCCAACTCCCTCTCACCATTGTTTTTCTGCAGGCACCAACCCACAGGAGGCTCCAACCTCAATTCTGAAAGCTACAACTTGCAAGGAAGTTCCAACTCCTTTCAATTTTTTACAGGCACCAACCTACAGGAGGCTCCAACCTCAGTCAGCTACAACTGACAACTATCAAGCTTCAACTTGATAGGGAAGCTCCAACTTCCTCAATTTAGCACAAGAAATGTTTGCTGATTTACCTGAGATATCAGCTCTGTTCTGTAGCATCTCTTTCTACTCCTCTCTTCCTAATCTTCTCTGCCTCAATCTTCTACACTTTTAATTCTCTATCCTTACTCTCTCTAACATCCTATGCATATCAAGTTGATATTATATATAGATTTCATTACATGACTGTTTGTATTCCACAAGGAAATTGGAGTGAACAGCCATGACTCTTTGACTTCTGTCTTCTCATTCCTTTGTCCAACTCATTTAAAATTATAGCAATATGTACAAATTTCCATGTTACAGTGGGATTTTTCTTTTCCTTAGGATACTTTCCTTTGCATCACAAACAATATAAAACAAATAAAACATTTAAATTTTCAATTACAGTATATAAACTTCACTCAGCCCTTGGCTTGCTGGTTTTGTCCTTTCTGTAGCAGTCATGCAGCTGTCCTGCATACTTTGTTCACTGTCTTTTGCATATTTTCCCGTTTTCTGTGCTCTATTCACCTGTCCAATTCATTCCTGTACATATTCCTGTTCACCGAAATTTCATCTCTGCACGCTCTCCTCTTCTTTTTCCTTTTCCATACCCATTCATCCCACTCCACTCTCTTTTTCATTTTCTCTTTGATTCAGTTCCCTGTTCATTGCAGTTATATAACTACTGTATGTACAACGGCCTTTTAATCAAACATAAAATAACTCTCGGCGTTTTTATAAAACCTTTTTAACAACGTGGATATATCAGTACTCACAATCTTTATCATGAACGATCAACAATTTAACCTTTGGTTTCGTGTTTACAAGAAACGCTCATATAATATCTTCGGGCCCCATAGCATTTCGCACTGTATAATTGAACCCTCTATTAATTTTAACTGAATACATTCGAAAGTCAAAAGATTGTAATGTTAACTCCTGTTCTCCTTTCGGCATAACCACTTAACCCACACATTTATATTTCGATTATTTCATAAACAACAAACAAACGCTGGCCCATACCTTGGAATATAAACTTCGACTTTGATTAAACTCGACTTCCGGCGATAATAACCTTGGCCTTTTCATTAGGCGTAATGTATCCACATATATTATACATCCTTCCTAACTCAAATGTTAAAACCCGTAAATAAACCTTGGTGTAGATTAAGTCCCAGCACTAATCTTTATAATGTTTGGGCCCCAGCATTTAACATGCCTCTGTGTAACTTCGATCACGATCCAACGGTTATAAGCCCGTCGCGCTGCTTCAGCTGATCCGACGGATATCGCTTGGTTAACTTGCACACGAGTTAACATTCAATAGTTGCGTGTTGGACTGGACCCCAGCGCTTAAATGGCCCTTCATATCCGACGGCGGAGAACACGTCGTCTTGCTCCACACGATCCGACGGATATCGCTCGGCTTAGATGCACGAACAATAATGCGCGATGAGAGTGGTTTTTGGGACCCCGCCGTATGCCACGTGTTAGCTGCTCTATGGAATCGCTCCGATTTCTTGAATACCGCTTGCCCGTCGAAAGCGGTGCGATGAAAACCGGAATCCCGCCTTTATTGTTCACTCCGCTCGTGGTTCTTCTCCTTCGCTCAAGGTTCCATCCGCCTTTATTATTTATGAGTTTCGCTCTTCTTTCTCAAGGTTCCATCCCTTTGTTCCGTCATCGCTACGTTTCTCTTAGAGTAATTGTCAAATTCCAGGTTGTAGCTATTCGAAAACATTGATACAAGCCATGTCAAATGTCCAATTAAAACGACCCCCACAGGGTTGGGTTCACGGCAACCAACCTCGGCATTTCGTAGTTTCAATAATGCGTGTAGGGCCATCATTTACAAGTTACAACGTATTCTATATACTGGCATTCAATAGAAATACTCTTCGTCATAGAGTAGGCGCCTCATTCGACCAGTGGTCTTTTACCCTCAACACAGGTTTTAACGCACATTCTCCATACACTTTCATCATTAAATAGACAGGCAGCTGTTAAGGAGATTCAAGACATTTTCTCATTGCCGCAGGAATTTAATTGTCAGGAACCTCTATATATATATACACACAGAATTTAATTCGATCACTGCACAGATAACCCTGAAACAATTTCTATCTTCACACAATGAGTTTACTTACAGGACTTTCTGGTTCTGGCCAAGTTCTCTACACAGTCCTATGCAGTTCTTTATGCAGGTCTTTTCGCAGGACTGTCCCCGATTAACAGTTTCCAATCTTTCTCTTTGAATAGAGCGAAGTTACATCATTGTGCTCACATCCACATACTTCAAAAGGTGAATCACACGGAGACCCTTATTACAGAGTTTAAACATCACTGGTTCTCGTACAAGTTCTTATTGAAATCAAAGCTCTTTCATATAGAATTTGTTTCATCAACTTCCTAGCCTGCCTCTTTTCCTTGTTTGCTGCTTTCTCTGCTGCCTCTTTGCCAACTCCTTTGCCATCAATGACAACATTTCCAACACTTAGTTTGACTTGGCACTGGCTGATGTTATGAAAGCCAGCAAGCCATTGAAGTTTTGTTACTCCTTTTTTTATTTTAAACAATCAATAACTCTGCAGGAGTTTTAATGCTGAATATTACCCTATTTCATTGCTGAATACTACTTTTATTACCTGCAATTGTTGTTTTCACTAGAGGTAATTCTATATTATTCATTTCCTTCTTCTGTAAAAGCTCACTGCAAGTAAGTGCTGATCATCTTTAAATAATTTCCATCTAGTTTGTTGTTTCACACTTGTAGCAAAAACATTTGACTAAAAGTGGTTGCAAATTATCATTTGTTATTTTGTGTAGGAGTCTCCAGGGTACTCTTTCATGTGGAGTTCTTTTAGTGAGATTGAACTGGCTTAGAATCTCTGAACAAATTGCAGAAGCTTCTTGTATAAATTCTCTGTTACTGGAAGCAGTTTGGAAAGATAAAACTTTGTTCTTCATCAGGTGTTGGAAATTTCAACTCCATGATAAATTTCGGAAAGGCCATAGAAGAATGACAAGCTCAGAAGGTTCTGCACCTGATATGAATTGGTCCTGTGGAGGTAATGCTGTTGCCACTGGGCACAGTGGATCAAATGATGATTTTCAGAAGGATGTTTGCGATATAGATGCCTGTCAAGGAGATGCTCCTTCTTCTCAGAGGGAAGAACACTTGACAAGGCAAATGCAGATGGAGAATTCAGGTTATAAATATTTCTACAACAAAGTCTCCTTACCATGTGGTTTGTTCATTCTTCACTGTCGAGGCAAATTCTGAGGATGACTGAGAGATTGATTGTCTTTATAAGTTTTATGCATCCACTTCGAAGGCATTTTGTTTAACTAATTAACAATTGACGAATTCTGTACTTCTGGAGGACATTGTTTGTTACTGTTCATTATAGTGTTGCTGATTTTCATGACAGATGCTTGCAGTTAGAATTTAAACAGTAGATATGATACATTTTCATCATAACCAGAGGCTTGCCATTTTTTATTTTCTGTTTTACTGCTAATGCCTTATAATCTTATTTACATTTTATTGAAAAATATGTCATTGTGCACATATTTACTAGAAATGGTTTTCTAAATACAAGGTCATTCAACTGTTCCCTTAACTTTATGCAGGCATATCGCTAAATATTTCTTGAAATAAACTGAATTGTTGTACAACTTTGGGTTGATGTAGACTTCACTTCGTAGTTCTTGCTATTTTCAGTTAACGGAAGTGTGACCCCAGTCAGCCACTGGCCTATAAACATTAACTTATGGGCTAAGAACCACCTGACAACAAATTGCTTATTGATTCGAAGCTCTGCAAAGCCAGCTGATGCTTCTAACAGTAATTGATAAACTGCCGTAGATGGCTAACAATTAGTCTCATTGGTTGGCCAGTCCAATGAAATAGACATTTGATTATTATCTCAGTTTTAAGCCGATCAACACCCTCAACTGGCCAATGCTACGAGGCATGTTTTGCTTCATGGGGGTGCAGTCTTTTTGGTAAGTTTAGAATAAAAGTGAATAGATTGCGGAGAATGAAGATCATAATAATCAGAATAGTCATCTAAATAATTTTTATTTTAATTAATTCAAAAAACCTAAAAGTAGAAAAAAAATATAAAAATCCAAAAAATATAAGAAATAACCATAAAGGAAAAAATATAAACCGATGAATCTTTTCACCATCTTGTCTAGAATTGATTTGACGGATTACTGTGTGAATCTAGATTTGATTTCTTGGAATTCGTGCCTTATTGAAGATCCAAGAGGCTGGTGGCCCTCTTTATTTTGCATATAAAGCTGGTTTAACATCTTTGTTGAGGGTTTTGAAGGTGATTCTAGCAATCTTATTTTTATCTTCAGAATTTATAGCTTAAAGGTTGGTGAAATCCTTTGCCTTGGGATTTGTTAAAGGTTGATTCTAAACTTTCTAACCCCAAGTAGTATTTCGAAAGTATTTTAATTGAAAATTACTCATCTTTGAAAAAATTTCAGCTGTCCTAACAAATGCAACAGGTTTTACATCGATTGGAACACTTTCATTTTTCACCCCTTGAGGATTGGACCCCCAAAACTGAGTGGCAATTTCCAGATTTCAGTAACTTTCTGAATAGTTGGTGTTTTAAAGTGCTAGTGGGCTCATTGTGTTCATATTCCATTATACCAACATATCCAACTCATAGCCACAAGTTTTTATATCATCTTTAGGCTTGTGGGAGGCCCCAAAGTGGGCTTTTGCTTGATGGTTTTTGCAGACTTCTGCAAGATTACAGGTTTGTAGGCATATAACAGCAAGATAAATCATTATTTCAAGCCCCACAGCAAAGGTAAACTTCAAGATTTCAACCTCCACATTGGGAAGGGCCTTCATACTCAAATTTGACACTTTTCTCAAGGTTATTTCATTCATAAATTTAGTATTTTCTTCACTGATCTGCATTTTTTGCAGTGAATATCATATATGAGATCAGATTTATTAATTCTGTTTAACTTCTAACCTTCATCATGTGAGTGTTTGTAGGCAATGGTTATCCTAAGACCTCTGGTGAAGCTTGTGTAGTTTGAGATAACCCCATGTGTCATTCTAGGAGATGTCCAAAAGTGAGTGGAGATAAGATAAGATAAGATAGTTTTATTAACTTCCCTGGGTGACCAAAAGAGTAGGTCAATGGGACTAAAAGATACATCCTGTGTAAATACAAGACATGTGGGAGTGCAAATGCGACTCCATTGTAGCTCCAAAGCTAAAAAGACTAATATATGATTACAATAAGACAAATGAAATAAAGTTACAATAGAGAATGTATAAAATCACATGAAATGATAAAAAATGAGAAGTACAGAGCTGAAGATGAGGCCAATGAAGTGAAGGGGAGCTGAAGATGAGGCCAATGAGGTCAACATCTCCCAGATTTGATGGCCGATGACGAGGGAGGCGAGCAAGACAATATATCCTTGTCCGGGTCCTCCGGAACTGTCAGGAAATCCAACTGTATGATCCTAGGGGGAGTAGAGGAGTGAGGGCTACTCCTAACACTCAAGGCCGATAGGAAGAAGTTGTTGATTATTCTATGTTTGTTGTGCTATGACTGGGAGGAGGTCTGGTGGGCGGGAGGCACCCTACACTATCTTTGTCTCGAACCATTTCCTCTAACTCTCTGAGGATATGTTGACTAAAGCATGGTATTGTATCTACGGGCTAGTCTCAAAGATACTTGTTTGTCTCGTAAAGGAGGGGGGGGGGGGTTGTGGTGAACCTCGAGGTCTCACCCTTCTCCCATCTGCTGCAACTGAGACTACTTGTCGCTTATTGTTTTGATAAGACGAAACAACTTGGAAGTAGGAGGTAATAGTTCTAGAAATACCAAGGTGAGTCGAGGCGTGCAAGAGTTGAGATTTGTATGTAAATATCTCCCTGATAAAGAGGGCTAGGCATCTCTAGTCCAGGTATTGGAAAAAAGTGGAGAGGGAGCCCGTAGAATCCCTATTGAGATAATGGTAACTTCCTCTGATCTCATAGTAAATCTGGCACTTGAAGATGAGGTGTCACTCAGTCTCTGGCTCCTGTAGATGGCACAACTAACAAATTCTGTCCAACCGAGGAATATGAGTGTCAACCTCAACTCTAAGATGATGCGAGCCTACATGAAGTTGCCCCAGGGGTATCCTGAGTGAGTGCATCCATTGTCGGTGCAAGTAAGGGGGCCGAATGATGAGGCCATCCTGTAGCTCTAAGAGATGCTCCAAATAGAAAGACATCTTTGGACAAAGGCTTGTTGGAGGTGAAATCCATGTGACCTGAGTGTATAACCGATAGATATCCTCTTTGATGGACTAATTAATCACCTAATTAATCGGTAGAAGATGGGTTGGTGCATCAAGAGAGAATCTGAATGGGGAGAAGTGCTGTGGGGAAATGGCCACTGATTGGAGGAGCCAGGATGCCTCAGAGAACCACCTTTGAGCACGACGTGTTGACTGATGTGAAGCTAGGGTCTCTAAGGAGCAAAGTGCTAGGTAGGGGTAACGTTCTCTCCTCACCGCAAAGCTCTGGAGAGATCTAACTCTGTGGAGGAAAGAGAATAGGCAGATGTGACCTCAGTTAAATTTGGACAACTAGGTCCAAACTCCATATTAAGATGCTCAGATTAAGAGGCAAATATTTTTGTTGGATTCCTCTTTCTGAGAGGTGTAAAATCCATATAAAATATGTCTTAATCCGATGAGCAGAACTTATATTTTGAATTTATTATTTTTAATAAATTATATGTGCAAGGTCGGCCAGTTTTGTAATGTAGGCTCGCATGCCCAACAGATGTGTCACACACCCTCATGATGGATATATATACAGGAAAAGTTGGAGAGATCATCATCATCATCACAACTCTCATATTCCTCTCTCATCTTAGAGTACGAGCTACCAAGAAGGACGAGTTTCAGCCACACGTGTGAAGGACGAAGAGGACAAACTGTACGGCCAAGCTGAAGTACGGATTTGCTGCTGCTAGGGTTTCGCAAAAACTTTGACCAGCGTTGACTTTGGTCAACGCTTGGTCCAAACAAGCTGAAAACTTGTGGAAGGTTCGATTTATGAAGGCCGTACTACCTGGCACAAAAATCGAGGTCAAAGGGTTGACCGTTTTGCCGCTGCGTTGACTTTTAGCTTGCTGCCCCTGCGTTGACTTTTCAGGACAGCGTTGACTTTTGCAGAGTTGACTTGGGTTGACTCATCTACAGATTGGAGGGTTGTTGTGACACATGCTGGGCTGGCTGACCAAAGGAGACTTTGCTGGTTGGAGCATCCTGTTGACCGCCGAAACGAATACACACATTTTTCCTGTTTCTGATTTGTCTTCTGTAAGATCTACTTATATGTTCTATCTGCATTTTGCTTAACTACTTGTATGACAGCTGAATGAAAGTGAAATTGCTACTAGCATAGAACATCTACAAAACTTAACATGGTATCAGAGCTGAGGTGAAGACAAACTCAATCTATAGCAATCATCATCGGAGGAAATGGGTTCCACTAGTCTTGAATTCAAGGAGAATGACAAGTTGACTGGAAGTGATGACTTCCATCCCTGGAAGATGATATTAGATCTCAAATTAGAAGATCATGATCTCCTGGATCATGTGACAGGGAGGATTCAAGAACCTCCATCCAATGCCTCTGCTTCTGTTAGAAACAAGTATAAGAAGGGAGAAATCAAAGCAAAGCTGCTGATCAGGGAATCCATAAATAAGAGTCTGGTTGCCTACATATCTCAACTAGGCACATCCAAGGAGATGTATGACAAATTGATACTTATGTTTCAAGTAAACAATGTGAACCAAGTGCTATTCCTCAAGAACAAGTTGAAGAATATGAAGAAGGGCCGAGATGAGTCTGTTCAAACTTTCTTTCTGAAGTTGACCGAAACCAGGAACAATCTGCTAGCTATTGGGAGACAATAGCTGATCGTGAGATGGTTCTCACCGCACTTGGAGGACTTCCATATGAATGGCAAGTATTCACAACTACCATTCTCAACAATAATACCATTCCTAACTTTGATGAGCTTATGTCTAGATGTATGCAAGAAGAAACAAGGATGAAGGAATTTGATAATGAAAGAAATGCTGCCTATGGTGCTCATTCCCGAAAGAAGAACTTTGGTGGTTCTAAGGACAAAAGAAGGACAAAGACTCAAGAGAAGAAGGGTAAATGTTTCACCTGCCATAGGACCGGACACTATGCTAGAGAATGCCCCTTCAAGAAGGATTCTCCCGATAGTGACGATAACAACAACAACCGAAGAAATGGGAATCGAAGAAATGACAAATCCAAAGGAAAGAGGAAGGCACACTTTGGAGGAAACAATCAACCTTCTAAGAGGTCCAAAAATACCAGGTATGAGGAATCTAATGTTGTTGATAAAAGAAATGAGTACATTCTGGTATCTGCTCTCTCAGCTGCATCTCCGCCCGACACTATGAATGTCTGGCTAATTGATAGTGGTGCCTCAAGACACATCACTGGATTCAAGGAAGCACTTTCTGACATGGTTGAAAGGGATATTAATCTAGAAATTATCCTTGGGGATAATGCCACTTATCCTGTGAAAGGGACCGGAACTGTGACCCTTCACTTGTCTCAAGGACAAGTCCTCCGTCTACAAGATGTACTCTATGTACCCAAATTGAAGAAGAACCTTGTGTCTGTATCTGCCATGGAAAACAAAGGATTCAATGTAACTTTCTCTAATGGAAAGGTGCTCATGTGGAAGAAGAGCTTCAAGGAAGCTATCTCAATTGGTTTTAGAGTTGGTACACTCTACCAGGTTGGAGGGAGTCCGTTGGGAGCTATGACTTGTGATACTATCCGACAAACCGAACTATGGCATCGAAGATTTGGACACCTTCATTACAAGGCCCTTCCCGAAGCAAGGAAGGTGGTGACAGGGATGCCTGACTTTGGAAATAATCATGAAGGTGTATGTAAGGGCTGTGCTGAAGGAAAACATACAAGGGGACCTTTCCCCTCAAGTGTCACAAAGACATCTGATATATTGCAACCGGTCCATTCTGATCTATCTGGTATGTTGCCCGTAACATCCCTGGGGGGATGTTCTTACTATATGACATTTACTGATGACTTCTCTCGCAAAACCTGGATATACTTCTTGAAGAAGAAGGATGAGGCTTTCATGTGGTTCCGTACATTCAAAGCCTTGGTGGAAAATATGACCGAAAGAAGATCAAGATTTTGAGGACTGACAATGGCACTGAATATGAGTCAAATGAGTTCAAAGACTTTTGCAGAGAAGCTGGCATTAAGAGGGAGACTACCACTGCATATACTCCTGAGCAGAATGGTGTTGCTGAACGCAAGAATAGGACTATTGTGGAAGCCGCCCGTGCCATGCTATGTGACCAGGGTCTACCGAAGTTTCTGTGGGGAGAAGCTGCAAATACTGCTGTGTACATTCAAAACCGATGCCCTCATTCCGCTCTGGACTCCAAAACTCCCGAAGAGGTTTTCTCTGGTAAGAAACCCGATGTCTCACATTTTAGAATTTTTGGATGTCCTGTCTATTTTCATGTGCCGAAAGAAAAGAGAAGTAAGCTGGATGCTACTGGGAAGAAAGGAATGTTTGTGGGCTATAGTGAGACTTCTAAGGCATATAGAGTCTATGTACCTGGTCAAAGGGAAGTAGAGATAAGCCATGATGTCACTTTTGACGAAAATGCTTCCCTGAAGAAAGTTGTAGATCTTCCTAGATCTGAAGAAATCATGAAGGAAGACCTGGAAATCTGGAAGAACCCCAGGATGAGACTATGCCTGATGTTGAAGGGCCAATGGACCCTATTGATCCTTCCCCTTCTCTAGGAAAGAGACCATCATGGCTCAGGGACACCCTCGAAGATGCTGAGGGTCATGCTGCCCCAAGGGGGACATTCCGAGAAAGCAAGAAGTCGTGTAGATACCAAGGGTATCTAGCTGCCATGAGTACTATTGTACAATCTGAACCTGGATCTTTTGAGGAAGCCATCAAGCATCAAGTCTGGAAGGATGCTATGCATGAAGAATATGAGTCTATTATGAAGAATGATGTCTGGGATGTGGTCCCGAGACCGAAGGACAAATCTGTTGTCACCGCCAAATGGCTCTACAAAATCAAACATGGATCTGATGGGAGTGCTGAAAAGTTTAAGGCAAGGTTTGTTGCCCATGGCTTCTCTCAAAAGGAAGGAATTGACTATGACGATATATTTGCACCTGTGGCACGATATACCACCATCCGATCAATCATAGCCCTTGCCGCTACGCAAGGATGGAGTCTTCATCAGATGGATGTCAAGACCGCTTTTCTGCATGGTGCAATAAAGGAAGAGGTGTATGTAGAACAACCTCTGGGATTTGAAGTTCAAGATCGAGACACTTATGTCTGCAGGTTGAAGAAAGCTCTCTATGGGTTAAAGCAAGCACCCAGAGCTTGGTACGAAAAGATGGATAGTTACTTGATGAAGCTGGGCTTCACTCGAAGTAATGCCGATCCGAACCTATACTTCAAGGTTGTGAAAGAGAAGCCTCTCATTCTAGTATTATATGTGGATGACCTCTTCCTGACTGGTGATGACCCTCTCATTCATCAATGTAAGAGGGAGCTTGCTGCTGAATTCGAGATGAAGGACCTAGGACCGATGCACTATTTCCTAGGCCTGGAGGTCTGGCAGAGACCTGGAGAGATTTTTCTTTCTCAAGGAAAATATATAGTGAAGCTTCTGGAAAGATTTGGAATGGTGGACTGTAAGTCCGTGTCGACACCGATGGAACTCAACTTTAAAAAGTTGAGTGGCAGCGCTGCTGGGCCTATCTTGGCCAATCCTACTGAGTATCGTCAACTCATAGGAGCTTTGATGTTCTTAGTGAACACTCGTCCAGATATATGTTTTGCAGTGAACACTTTGAGTCAACAGATGGTTGAGCCTCATCACTTTCACTGGGTTGGTGCCAAGAATCTTCTGAGATATCTTCGGGCACGATAAACCATGGGCTGAGATACACTGCCGGGAGTGTGACACTCCGTGGATATACTGATGCCGATTGGGCTGGCAGTGTGGTGGATCGTAAGAGCACATCAGGATGCTGCTTCAATCTTGGTTCTGCTTCGATCTCATGGATGAGCAGGAAGCAGAAGTCGGTGGCTTTGAGCACCGTTGAGGCCGAATACATTGCAGCAAGTATGGCCTGTTGTGAAGCAGTTTGGTTGCGAAAGCTCTTTAGTGAGCTGTTTGGACATGTGCTAGATACCACTGTGATACTCTGTGATAACCAGAGTGGGATTCGTATGATTGAGAATCCTGTGTTCCACGACCGATCCAAGCATATTGATATCAGGTACCACTTTATCCGGGATATGGTACAGCGAGGCGCCGTAAGGCTCGATCATATAGGAACTGATGAGCAGGTCGCGGATATTCTCACTAAGCCCCCGGGGAAGGTCAAGTTCCTAACCTTCCGTGAGAGTCTTGGTGTCGTGGAAAGACCCTATGATGTGGGTCCTGTTGGACGATGAGCTCTGGGAGCTCTGGGGGGCTTTGGGGAGAGCTTCTTGGAGCTATGGGCAACCACAAGGCTAGGTTTGCCAACCTTGGTGGTGTGCTTGGACCCCACCGTTGTGATTTTGAGTTGGTTCACCTCTCATTTTCTGTGCCCCGTATGCATCCTACCCATTGAGTTCAGGGCTCATGGGAAGTACCTCTCATTTGGCCAATGAGGTGTGGAAAAGTTAGAGACTATTAGCAAAGACCGATGGACGCATCAGAGATTGCCGTACTCTCTATCTAGGATGGCACGGTCCAACCACTTGATCTGCGATCAAGATTTGTGAGGTCTGGGACCTCTGGACTGACTATGTCAGTCGGGGGATGATGTCTTTGTGACTAACCCACTTCTGTTCTGAAATAAAGAAGCCAGCAAAGCAAGTTTCGGCGGGATGACGCACGATGTTGATTGCACTAATAGATGGAGTTCTCCCTAGTTGAGAGGGAGTGTTAAATTTGGACAACTAGGTCCAAACTCCATATTAAGATGCTCAGATTAAGAGGCAAATATTTTTGTTGGATTCCTCTTTCTGAGAGGTGTAAAATCCATATAAAATATGTCTTAATCCGATGAGCAGAACTTATATTTTGAATTTATTATTTTCAATAAATTATATGTGCAAGGTCGGCTAGTTTTGTAATGTAGGCTCACATGCCCAACAGATGTGTCACACACCCTCATGATGGATATATATACAGGAAAAGTTGGAGAGATTTTCATCATCATCACAACTCTCATATTCCTCTCTCATCTTAGAGTACGAGCTACCAAGAAGGACGAGTTTCAGCCACACGTGTGAAGAACGAAGAGGACAAACTGTACGGCCAAGCTGAAGTACGGATTTGCTGCTGCTAGGGTTTCGCAGAAACTTTGACCAGCGTTGACTTTGGTCAACGCTTGGTCCAAACAAGCCGAAAACTTGTGGAAGGTTCGATTTATGAAGGCCGTACTACCTGGCACAAAAATCGAGGTCAGCTGGGTCGAATCGTTTTGGTCGGCTTCGCTGCTGACTTAGCTTGCCGTCCCGCTGGACTTTTCATGACAAATATTGACTTGGGCTGACTCATCTACGTATTGAGGGTCATGTGACACATGTCGATGCTGGCCGACCAAAGGAGACTTTGCCTGCTTACACATCTCTATTGACCGCCAAAATTATCACACATTTTTCCTGTTTCTGATTTGTCTTCTGTAAGATCTACTTATATGTTCTATCTGCATTTTGCTTAACTACTTGTATGATTGCTGAATGAAAAGTGAAATTGCTACTAGCATAGAACATCTACAAAACTTTACAGACCTCAAGGCGAAAAGGATAGGCCTGAACTCCACCTGGATAATAGGATGTGGAACTGTACGTTTGCATCATATGATGCATCTAAGAAGCAAGATTTAGACTCTCTCTGTCGGAGCCCAATCTGTTTGTACCAATCTTAGCCCCAGATCTCCGAGCCATAAACAAATAATCATGTCCATGAGGTGTAGCTTGGACGAGATGTCCTAAAACTGACTTTGGAAGCACTATCTCTCGATGAGCGCAAGAGAGCCATATCCTTTGTTGAGCCAGGGCTGGAGGGCCTCTCTCATGCCAAAACGAGGCCTTGTGAGCTACAGTCCCAGGTGAATATAAGATGTGGTGATCTCAATCTCTTCTCCCCAAAAATAAAAATGCAAGTCTATAAGAGAGCTCTTTGATGTGTTGAAGATCATAATAATCTTGGTTTTACCTAGGTTAACCTTCAACTGTCAAAGGTCATAGAAATTGGCTAAGTCATCTAGTTGTCTCTACAGCCCCTCAAGGGTCTGAAGGGTAGAGGCTAATAAAACCAAGTCGTCCGCAAAAAGGAGTAGAGAGATCAACACCAGATGAAGAAGGAAATTGTCCCCCTCTTGAATATGCTCTTGGAGGAAAGACTCCAACTTGTCAATATAAATCTCGAAGAGTGTAGGTGAGAGACGACATTCCTACTTAACACCAATGGTACCCAGAATGAAATCTGAAAGGCCGCGTGCCATCTTTAGGCATCTGATAATAGATTCGTACAATTTTATGATGGTTACCAAGAGAGTCTCGTAAATCCTAATGTTGCGGAGTCTCTGAAATGGTGCCTCCCTCGACGCAGTGGCATATGCTTTGTAGAAGTTGACAAAGCAACCGTGGACTCTTGACGAACGATGACGAGCCTCCTTAATGACACTAAGCTGTCAACCTGATTCATCATATTGTGATGTCCTTTGATGGGATATGATGGGCAAGTGATAGACTCTAATACCATAAAAGATTCATTTACATTCACAAAATAGATTGCATTTATCAACTCACTTATTAGATTGATAATGGCTCCATTATATAGCCATAAAATTTGCCTAACAAACTAGCATATGTGGATAACAAACTTTCACTGGATGAACTACATACTAAATAAAAATAACAACTACAACACTAATTAAGCATACACAACAAATTCTTATTGGTGTACTTGTTAAACGTATTAGCTAATTAGTTCAATTATTAAGCATATTAGCTAATTAAGCTAATAATGTGCAATAGTAAATATCCTAAAGGGAGGAAGAGGAAGAGTAAATTTGAAAATTTAAGATATTCTTAAAGGAAAAGCATGGGCAACAAAGAGGAGAAATATTTAAAATTTGAAGGCATTATTCTTATCATTAAATTAAGCAATGAAATGTCTAAGCTTCAAATTTAATTTGTTTATTAAGGACATTTATGATATTGATTCTTAAATAATGATTGATGAATCGAATCAAACTAATTGTCTGGTTAGATATTGGAGTTGTATACATTATGTGTTTTAACTGGCCAACTTTATTCCAAAATGATGCATCCCCTCCGATGAACCCTGTTTTTTATGATACTTTTGTTGTAGTGCCCTATTTATTCTGTACAACTAGAAACCTCTTGTAGGTTGTAAGATTATTCTAACAATATACTGTAGATTCTTCTGACACTGTTGGATCAATCCAAACATTGTTAGAGAGATTCCTTGACATGGTCAGTATACATGGAAACCAAGATCTTCACAATAGACCCTCAAATTTCTTCGAAAACATGGATTTCTTTGTTGTTTTTTCAAGTGCAATAGATACAAGCACTAATTTTTGAAAATCTTATAATAATTTCTAATGGTGTAGATATTCTGTTAGCACTTCCAATTTATCATTAAACAATTACACTTCAGAAATTCAACCATAAATGCACAAGGATAGTAGAGATCACAATGCACAAATATAACACAAGATTTACCCTGGGAAAACCCACTTGGGGGAAAACCTAGGAACCTTTTCCTTAGATAATTCTTCAGTTCAACAAGAGATACACCTAGATCTTCTAGTCAAATATGATGGTCAAATTAACTAACAATACAATGGTCAATCTTGGTCAAACGTCCCTCTTTTCAAGTCAAACTTTTGCCCAACAAACTCGACCCCGTTGCCCAAAAACTGCTGCACAGGTGTTCAGACCTCCTGCCCACCAAAATATGCCTAGAAGTTCACATGCATAAAGCTGCAAGAGGTGATAGAATCACATGTGTGAAGTCAAAGAGATAGAGATAGAGAGATGTTTGAGATAATTTTGTCCTTCTCCTTCGCTTGGATGCCCAAAAAATATCTTCTTGTGTGAGAGATTGAATTGTGTCTTGTGGAGGAGGTCAAGTGCCTTATATATATAGTGTTCTGGCTGGCCTAAATAGGTGTCTCTTCAATTGGGGCCAACTTGACTTGAAGGAGGGCCGACTTGAAGGAGGGCCGACTTGACAAATTTGGACCCAAAAATTCAAATTTTTTTTTCTTTTGAAACCGACATGAAGAACATGTATTATATAACTCATTTTAAGGGCTAAAATAAAATGACATGAATAACATGTCTTGCATTTTTCATTATATATATACATATTTCAAGTGCTAAAATATTAATTATGAACACTGACCATAGCTACAAAATTTATCCCTCCCTCTTAGCTAGAGAGATATTTAGAATGACTATCTAGATGTTCTCTTGTTGAAAAATTTCTCTTAGAAAGGGTTCATTATTTATCATTAGCATCACCATAATCTTGGTCAACAACTTTGACCTATGGTAAAAATCTACAACATCAACTAGGGACCATATTTCTGGTCAGCATCTCTGACTTATGGTATTAGCATCAACTAGTCACCATGATTTTGGTAGGCTCTTCTGACCCATGGTATGCTGACTAATCGTGGTTCACCATCATCCTGGTCAATCTCTTTGATTTGTGGTGAAACCCTAGGGACACACTCAATCCATTTGAGTATTCTGGTCCCAAATCCAAAGGCTTCACTCTAGGCCATGATGCGAAATGGGCTCACTCAACCTATTTGGAGAGTAATCTTGAGCCTGATGATGAAAGGTACCTGCTCAACACTATGGTTGAGTAATCTTGGGCCTCTATGACCATTCTTCTTAATCTTGGTCAACATACTTGACTCAGGAAGAATGTTTGTCCTCTGTCGGACCATTCTCCCTAATCTGGTCAACATACTTGACTTAAAGAGAATGGTTGTCCCTATATGAGCTAGCTATGTTGATGTGTTAATCCACTACCTGTGGAAAGCATCCTGCATCAACATCATACACAACAAGTTGTCACTTGGATCAATTCACCAATTATCCAAGTCTTCACTTGGAACCTAGTCAACACCTATGACCTATGGTGATACCTTGGGCTATTACCATTTGAAGCAACAAAACTGTAAGCTTGTTGACTTTAATGTAAAATACACAAGAGGTATTTGTAATAATAATTTATTATATATAAAAATGTATAAGTGATGAGAAATGTTACAATGAGGCCCTGCTTATATACCTACACAGGTGGCCTTTTCATGACTGGGCATGTCTTTTAGACATGCCTTTTCAGTTAACTAATGACTATTTAAATAACCATTATCTTGATTATTTATTATTTACAGTTATTCTATTTATACTATTTGTTATGAATTATATTCATAACATTGCCCCTTTCTTTGGAAAGCTTTGTCCTCAAAGCTTAATTGCTAGAAATTTCTTCACTTTGTGTTGTCATCTTGATAGGTATAATTCGTCAATCTCTAAGGTTCGTTAGTAATATTCTTTTTTGTATATATATAAATAATTTTAATTGAATTAATTAATTAATTTATATACTCAATTAATTAAGTTAGATAAATTAATTAATTTATGATTATATTATAATCTTATTGTAAATATAGTCGATAGTCGGATATTAATTAACTCTGCAAATGTATGACGCATCACAAATGGTGTGACCCTACCACGCACCTGTCCGCAAAACCTTTTCATTCTTTTACTGAAGGCGTCAATGGAGCCATCGGTCAGTAGTTGGTAGCAACGGGGCACGATAGGCAGCGGGGCTGTCATGATAGACGGGTTAGTGTGGCGTCTGTGGAAAGGCTATCGGTGTGGACACGACTTTGCTCACCCCGGTCCGCTGTGTATTCAGTAGCCGCAGTCATAGACTGCCTGTGTCTATACGATTTGAGGGTAAACATCGTAGCGTCTACGCGGTGGACGGTTCTGAATTTGATAGTTGGTTTTGTCAAATTCGATCTCACTATGCAACCTCTGCCATTGGAGCCTCGTTCGTTTCTGCACCATGGAATCAATTAAGAGCAGTCCTTGATCGATTGCCTCACTTATCATATGGATATTATTCTCCTGATCCTCTTCATCAATCTCATCTTCTTGGCGGTCACCCTGACCCTGAGACTTAGCACGATGAATGGAAGCTACATGCAGGTCATGAAAACGACAAGCACATATGATTACTACTTTGATTTGATGACACCATCACTATAATTTTGCACATTCGTGAAACAATTTCTGTTCCAAGGAGCTGCGAGAAGCGTGGTTACGCTGTAGAGGTCTTCATTCATTAGATCCCTAGCAATGTGACGCTGATTTAACAGATGTAGAGCATGATTATAGCTAAGGTTATGGAAAGCCTCGGGGCTGCCTCCAAGAGCATATTCTATGGAATTCTCATAGATTCTAACGTAAATTCTTATCACCATACTCTGAATTTTCATGTCATCCCTATCTACAAGGGCAGTGAGAATTTCTACAAGAGCCGACATATTCTCTACAAGGACAGACTGCAAATCGTTTTTTTTCAAACCGATGACATCTATTATCTTGGTCACTTCTTTGCCTGCCTCTTGGGTATCTTCAAGGGAAGAGGAGTAATAGAAGGATAACAGGTAGAACGTGGAATTTATTGCCTTCAACAAGTATTCGTATTGCTTGATTGAAAAAAAAAGTCTCGTTGTTTCCTGCCCTGTATTGGCAATAAAGACGGATCAGATTCAACTTCTGCCACAAGATCTTCAAACTCGCTTTTCTTTCATTGTCATCGCCGCTTTTACTTGCGATCAAAGATTTCTCTCCAGCTATAACCAATCCATTCAATAGAAGTTGCATATATGATGAGTTTAAGGCTTCAGCGTAATCTGTTGTAGGTCCCATCTCAGAGCGAGCAGGCCATCTTGCCACCCTTACAGCTAAAGTCTGATCTTCCAACCTATAGCCATTCATATGGGAAATAGCTTGGGCATCACAATTGATATTATAAAATTTTATATAACCATAACCTTCGCTTGAACTTTTCACATCGTCCCTCATTTGCCCCTCATTAGGATGAATGGAAGGCTCACCAATTTCAACCCCTTTTTTTGTATTAATTATTTGAAAGGCTTTCATTTTTGGTTTCATGACAATATTATGATCACTGACAATTTTTTTATTTGACTTGGAATTCTGTGAGCACTTGGGCTTAGGCAGAGATTGTGAAGAACCCTGCAAATCCATTGATTTTTTCCCATCTTGTAGGTTTTCTAACTTCTTGTCCATGATCCCCGCACTTCCAATCTTGTCATTTGACATGGAGTGTTCCAATTCTTTTGATTCCCTTACCATGGTATCCCCTCCAATTCCAGCACTTTCAGTATTGGCAACCTCATTTTTAGCTTCTTCATCCCCGACATTATAATCATCTTCCTTATTATGGATTTCTTCATAACTTTTCTTAAAACAGGTTGTAGCTTCTGCACATGACTTTTCTAATCGCTGAAGTTTTTCTTGAATTTTTCTAATCTGCTCAATTTCTTCAGGATCTACACGCAATGTCACATTGTACGGTAAACTATGTTCATAGGCTCGTAAACTACGTTCATAGGCTCGTAAGACTATATTGTGCGGCTTGCTCCGATACCACTGAAGCAACAAAACTCTAAGCTTGTTGACTTTAATGTAAAATACACAAGAGGTATTTGTAATAATAATTTATTATATATAAAAATGTATAAGTGATGAGAAATGTTACAATGAGGCCCTGCTTATATACCTACGGAGGTGGCCTTTTCATGATTGGGCATGTCTAAAAGACATGCCTTTTTAGTTAACTAATGACTATTTAAATAGCCATTATCTTGATTATTTATTATTTACAGTTATTCTGTTTATACTATTTGTTATGAATTATATTCATAACACCATTCCTACATGCTAATCGAATGGTAACTCTTGTGCCCGATGCTAGAGGCACTCACTCGCCCACATGGGGAGCACTCTGGGCCTTTCTCACTAGCCATATTTTGTGGCCCTTGGTCAATAATTTGACATGTCTATATTTTGACCTACAGAGAATGTTTTTCCATTGATGCAACAACATCACCATTTCCTCTAACCGAGGAAAATATTCTCAACCACTCCGGTTTGTTCTTGAAGTATACAAACTTCTCAAGCTTGTCCCTGAAGTATACAAAATTCTCAAGGTTGTCCATGAAGTGGACCAAATTTGCCCTAGGATAGAGGCTTTGCGAGCGTCACTACTCCCTTCGCTATGTACCATGTCTCGATATGTTCTTTGACCTGTCATCATGGTCATATCCTACACTTATCAACCAATCCTGCGAACAATTACGAAAGCCACATTGCTTCACAATTTGCCAAACTAGCTACAATATACTTAACTCCTGTAGTCTTGAGTGTGACAGATGTCTGTTTCCTGCCCAAGCAGAATTCAATCTGAATCGTCATCCTGATGTGCTCTTCTTGTCTTCAACACACTCTGTCCAATCTAAATTTGTATATCCCTGCAACTGATTCCTTCACTAGAACCATTACCACAACTGCTTGACACTCAAGCAAACCCTATTGTAGCAGTCTGGCTACTCCCTCTGCTTCTTAGCTTCTTAAAATTAGTTAACATGGAAGTGGCCATGGATTGACTGTCTTTCATCCCAAATCTCTGAAGGATCATGATAATATGCTTACCCGACTTTTTCCACACTTCTAGTTCTACGAAGTAATGTATACAACCAAGATCCTTCATCTCAAACTCAGATGTCAACCCCCTCTTACACTAAAGCAGAGCTTTGAATCTCTCTCTATGACTGAAGCGAATCCTCCTGCCACTGTAGCTCCCTTTTTAATGTAAGTCTTTCTGCTCCTGTTAGAAGCAAGTCATGGAATAACAAGATCAACCAAGATCCATAAATCCAAGAATACCAAGTCTAATGTGTCTGCTTGTGATCACACAAAGCTTTCTTTAGTTTGTAATCATGAGACTTCTTCTCATGTACCTCAAAGCCCTGAGGCATCTTTATGTACACTTCTTCTTCTTCAATAATTGAGAAAAGCGATCTCTACATCCACCTAGTGCAATTTTTAAAGCAATAGAAATTCTAATAGAAGTGTACTTGACAAATGAAGCAAACATCTTGTCATAGTCTTCTCCATCTTTCTAGGAGAATCCTTGAATCTTGCTTTGTACTTCTCTATGTTTCCATCTATTGCATACTTGTAGATCCACTTGGAATTCACCACTGACTTTCCTCAAATATCAATACAGTCTTCATTATGGCATCCTTCAAACTTGCTGACCTGCTTGCTCCCTTTGAACTAGGAGCTCTTCTGGTCATCAAACATCACTTTGGGAGAATCCTCTTATCACAAGCTTTGCTTTGTTCTTCCCAGTGCTTTCATCTATTGCCAAAGCCTTGGTAGCCTTTACGATGTACCTGCAACCCTCACTAGGAGGTCATGGAAGAAAGATTATAACATAGCAAAAAGGAAACAAAGACAAGAGGCTAAAAAATAATAATCAAGGAAGAGAGATATGAAGTACTTATCTTTTGAGGATTGTAGGGAATTGTCAATTCCCTTTTGATCCTTGTCTTCTTGCAAGAATGGAGTCCATCTTCAATTTCATCATCCTTATCCCCATCATCAACATGATGCTTTCCTTTTCTTTCTTGCATGAGCTATGATTTCTTCTTTCAGCGGAAACATTGATCTAGGTGTAACTCTAGGGTTTTATCCACAAATCCTAGGTCTTTCTTATCAAGAATTCTAGATTTCCAAGGTTTACAAATCAGTTCTAAGAAGGGCTCATAGCATAAATTTCATGACTTCTCTTTTTATGTGAGAGACCCCTTCAACTCCCTCTTGCTCCCAGCCTACTTGCAAGAATCAAAGATCTATTTGCAATTCTAGTAAAGCATGTCCTTATCATTAGTTGCTAAAGCCTTTGTAGTATCATTCTTGGATTTCTTCTGATGAGGATTGCCATCATTGTCATTGCCCTTCCTCTTCTTATCGTTTGACCCTTCAATGCATTGATTTTTAAATTGACCAAACTTGTGGCAACAAAAACATTGAATATCCTTCTTTTGAGGAGTTGGTCTTCTACTTGCATTTCTTTGAAAATTTCCAAAATTTCTCCTTCCTTTGCTATTTTTAGAGTGGGATGTAAACGCTTGAGCGTCATCATCTTAAGGTCTTGGAATCTTCTCCTTTGAGACAAGTTTAGATTCTTCTTTAGTACATGAGGTCCATAGTTCTTACAAACTTGGAGTTTCCTTTCTGCCACATAAACTAGATGCGAATGAGTCCCATGAGTCAGGTAAACCATTAAGTGCTATAGTCTCAAGTTCTTTATCATAAATGATTTCATCAATTTCTTGAAGTTGATCTCTTAGTTGAGAAATTCCCCTGAAATATGAGGCCATAGTATCATTTCTTGACATTTTAACATCATGAAGCTCATTCTTTAAACTCATTGCTTGACTAATGTCTTTGATGGTGTATTATCCAACTAGGGCATCATACATCTCCTTTGAGGTGTCAAGATTTGCGACATATGGAACTCAAATGATCTCTAATAGAATCTATTGTTTTTCCACGATAATGTAGTCTAGGTTAGAATCTTACAATCATTGATGCTATGAATCAAAGTATCACAACAAACTAATTTGCACAACGAAACAATAAATAGCAGTAAATCAAGATGTGCACAAATACGGACAACTTTTTACAAAACCCAACTTCGTTATGTTAGCAAACTAATAATACAACTGTCTAGGGCTCCCGTACTAGGGATAATGGCCCTCATACATCCACTGATATAAGAATACAAGAACAAGATACACTAATCATCTAGCTGACATTGCGTACCATCACAACTCCTCGATCGTACCTTGAACACAACTGCTGGTCCTTATGCTCCTAATCTACAGCTATTGCCTCTATCAGTGTTGCGAACATCTCGATTTTATCTCAAAATCCCGATTTTTTGGCCTAGCCGATGTTTGCCGATTTTTAAAAATATTTTTATGGTATCTTAATTTTGCCGATGTTTGCCGATTTTTACCGATATTTTCTTGATTTTTATGATTTTTTGGTTTTCCGGACCCATGCCAATTTTATCCTGATGCCTCTATCAATGGTCCTGCTCCTTTAGGTCACTGAACTTGACTTCTCCAATTGCTCTCTAGCTAATTGTTAGTGCTTCAACGCATCAACACATAGGGACTCTTGTTGAGTTGTTCAATACTCCGTTTGTGAATAACTCTCAATTGCCCACTATTGCTCCTCAACTCCTTTGGGACTTCTTCCCTCTAATGCCTTCTTGCGTTGCTCCAATGAAGACAAAATTCGGGTTGGAGGATTGCCACCTATCATTGCAGGATGTCCTTCTCCAACAATGAACTTGGGCTGACATCACTTAGATGTCCGTTGTCCTTCAAGGTGTCAACACTAGAGCCTTCAATCAACCTCTTCTAACAATTCAAGTGTCCTACCCTGCACTGCACTTAGGGCTCCAATCTTCCCCAACCTTAGGGCTACTTTGAGCACCTACTTGTTGCCCCCCAACAACCACAAGATGCCCAATACCCATCTGTCCAAACTGGACCTATCCTCTAGCAACAAATCAACCTCAAACACATCATCAACATACCTTAGGTCTGGTGTTTCTCTGCTGTAGGTCTGCGGTATGGTTAGGGCACAATTTCAGTCCACGTCAACCCTTTCAATCTGCCACAAAGGCGTCTCTACAACTGTGGCCCGCCTCTTCTTGTAATTTGCTCCCACTTGCTGCCACTTAAGGACTAGTCTACAATGCTTTTAGGCCTTTTGACCCCTTCTAAATAGCCACCACAGACTTCGGCCCTCACTACAACTATCATAGGGAATGCAACCTAAAAACAGAGGTCTGTCCACACTCCAATTGTCCCACAAACAACCTAGAACTCAACCAAATCAACTCAGCCCCTACTCCTGATCTCTGCGGCCCTCAAACAATGATAAAAGATGCCAAAACAAGCCTCCTTTTCCTTTGCTGAGGTTTGCCTTGATTTGTAGCCTAAACAAAAGTGTTTTTCTTGTGTTTTGTTGCTTCTTGGATGTGTCTACTAGCCTCCATGTCCACTTGTATTTATATGCCTCTTATGGGCTCCGATAACTTGTCTTTTAGGGCTAAAACTAACCCGTCTGACTTGAATTTTGTTGTGTAAACCCACCAACATACAAATAAATTATTATCTTCCAAACTACTAACCCATTCTTGGTGTTCTTTGCATCCCCTAGCTCCATTTAGGGTCCTCTACAATCTCCAAGGGTTAGGTGTCAAAATCTCTTTATGGTTTCACACCCACAAGCTTGGGTGAGAAGCCCACACCTTGGGTTCTAAGGCCACAAAGCCATTTGTGGAGCTCATTCCTCCAAAACCCTGAACCCTAGGGCTTGGAGTACCTCCCAAGCTACAAATCTCAACACTCCCTCTTAGTGAAGGAGGCACTTCCAAGACTAGGAAGTAACTCATCATCACTGTCACTACTGGCGACACTAGCCCAATTCCTAGCTCCCATAACTGCAACAAACCCTGTAGCATGGACTACGCCCTTCTCGGAAGTGTCACTATCATTGGAAGCCTTCTGCTTCTTCTTCCTCTTCTGAAATGCTTTCAGGCCATTCCACGATTCCTTCTTGGTAGTTGTGGAAGTAGCCTTACTACCTATTGACCACACACTCTTCTTGGGCTACACATTCTCCCTTTGAACCTGCAAACCTTCTTTAGAACTTGGCTCCCTCTGAACCTCTAGAACTTGGACCTTCTCTTCCTTATTCTTCTCATGATCTCTAGGCTTGATTGTTAGCCTATATAGACCATGCTCTCTAATTCCAATCACAACACCTGCGAAACTAGAGCTGGCTTGAGTCTCGCCTTCCCACTCTCGAATAATACCTCAAACCCCTTTTGCTCGATCGTTGAGACAGACATTACGTTATATCTGAGTCTTGGTACGAATAGTACATCTTGAACTCACATCACTTGACCTAACTCCATCTTGAATGGCACAACCTTTGATCCCTTGATCTCTTTATGAGTCTTGTCGCCCAACACCATGTGCAACTTCGAGTCCCACTCAGCTAGAGTCTGGAACACATCCTGCAAACCTGTCATTTGCGTCGACGCACCATTGTCCACATACCATGCAACCTCGTCGATGGTAGCCTAAGAGAAATGGGAGATCAAGGAAAAGTACTCACTCTCCAATCTTCTGGAGAGATCATCCATCTCGGGAGAAGTAGCGACACTTGTGACCTGCTTCCCCTTCTTCTTCTCATCATCTCCGTAGTTGAAACACTTGATCTTACTCAAGTCCTTCTGCTTGCCCTTCATTCTTGCTGCAAGTGCCACATCATCATTTGAAGCCCTCTTGTTCGGATGAAGATCCTCGTCTCACAACTCTTCCTAAATGAAGTTGTTAGTGTTAGTTTGTTCAGCCTGTCACCAGTGATCAAATATGCTCTTACCATGTCTTGTTAGGTTCTCAAGTCAAATTTTTGTCATTTCATTAGGTCGTCAAATAAAAATTTGGTCACTGGCTAGTGTGTCTAGGGCTATTTCCACTCCTTTCAAAAAATTTCACACGCCGATCCTTGTCATCACTCAATTGAGTGTACCATCATTAAAAGAACATCATCATCACTTCAATCGACATCATCATGGTTTTCATTCATCTCAGTGTCACCCTTAGGTCATTAGGGTTAAGGTCACCAAAATCTGTCATTCCATGCATAAATCTGACAAATGAGGAGTGGTAATAGGTAAAGTTGTTCAATGAAATTTGGTTTCAAAATGTAATTTATGTTTCAATTATGTAATAAGTTTCAAAGTTCTAAAGCTGCAATTGAAAGTTCCAAAGCTACAAGGTTCCAAAAGCAAAGTGAAAATCATGAGGTGGGCCACCCTACCTCTTTGAATTTGTAAGTAAAAAAAACCCTTCCTATAGTCATTTTCCCTTTCCCCACATTCACATACACTCCCTGAAGCCCTCACACCCCCTCACTTTCACTCCCTAAACTTCTACATCCAAACGCTAGACCCTACACTACACCACTATCCCTACGCTGTGTTTTTGGCAGCCTCCTAGACCTAGACTTGTAATAAAATTCCCTTGGTCTACTCCTACCCTAATTCCCTTCCATTCCACTTCCTAAACCTTCCTAACACCCTTCCCTACTTCCCTAATTTTTCCCATCCCCATTTCCCTCTCCTAACCCCTCCATCCTACTCCATTTCTCCATTCCCCTGTTTTTCACTATTAGGGTTTTCCCCTTGCAAAGTACATATGGAGGGAGATAAGAGGCCTTACAACAAGGGAGGTCAAATGTCAAGATATGAAACACTCAACACACATGAGATGATGTCCTCTCCACTTGCCAAGCAGTGCCAAATTCCAAGTAATCATAGCTTCACTTTTCCAAGTTATGGGCTGCCTAGGGTTTACAGTGCACACATGAACAATTTTGCTTCAAAATGTGTTTCTGACCAAATAAGGATGAATTTTCCAAAAGTGAACGAGGTTTTTTTCCATCATAGACCAAGGAACAAAAACCTCCTTCATTTTATACACATGTATTATGATTTGGGAGAAATGCCAAAAATACAATTGCCACAGGAGGTTTTTGGCACTTCTGGACAGCTCGACTTCAAGACAGTTTTTTAGGCATTTGGAGAAGGTGTTTGTAGTGCTTGATAACCCCATTGTGTAGCAGAAATCCTAAGCTTTCCAATGGTACCTTCAGATCTTGATTTGGACCTCGGGAAGGCCTCCAAAAGTCACTTTTTCCCAAGCACGCTGTGCTTTCTCCATTTTTTGAGCGATCAACTTTAAACTTTGATTCTGACCAAATGAGAAAGTATTTTTGAAAACTAGAGGAGGTTTTTGAAAAATGGAGGAGGTTTTTGTTCCTAACATGCCAAAGAACAAAAACCTCTCTCAGTTTTGCAAAACGTTTCATGGTTGGAGAGATATTGCTCCATCTTTGAGGCCTATTTTTGCAAAAAACCCAGAAATTTTGCACAATTTTGGTCCAAAAGTGCAGCGTGGGCCACTCTGCATTCTCAGCATTGGTGGATCCCTCTTGATGAGTACTTAAATCCAAGTTAGCGGTGGAGCCATGTCAGCCACTTTTGGAGGGTCAAAATGCCCAAAAACTAGCAAACAATGACCTTTTTGCCCTCTTTTTGGAGGCCACTCTGCGCTTTCTAAGTACTCTTGGGAAAATGAAGTTTTGGAGGGCTAGGATACACCTTTTTGAGCGCTTGAACATCCTATGATGTAGCAAACATCCAGGGCTTTCCATAGCAACTTTCAGATCAACATTTGGACACCTGGAAGGCCTTCAAATTGCCTTTTTCCCCAACACGTTGCGCTTTCTCCAGCAGACATTTTTCACAGGCAGTTTGACCTAGTTTGACTTTTTACATATGTAATTGATGAATGATGATGACTTTGTGATGTCATGAAGTGTAATTGAGCTGGTAAATAGTGAAATAGGGTAGATACATGCTTGTTGATGTAATTTTTGGTCAAATGTATCTAGTTTCCTATGATGAGGTGAATTGGTTGACCTTTCCTAGACATTAGGGTTTGTTGAGCACATCATGTAATCAACGCCACAACTGATGGATTCGACCCCTGAGAGAGGGGAGATGTTGTTTTGGTCTATATCTATCATTTTCAGAGTCATTTGACTTGTTGGATATCAAAGGATTGTAACTATTGTAGCTTGTACTTTCAGAAATCAAAGGATGCAGTTGCAGCTATTATCTAGGAATTCATGTGTAGTGAGTTTATGATCATGTATTTTCTCTGTTATAGTCTTTATTGAATGATATATAGCTCCTCTTTCCATATCTTGCATCTTCAGTGGCTTTCCTTACAGTTCATAGGCTGAATTCTATTAATTTAGCTCTGTTTATATGGAAATGTCATATTGTGTTTCATGCTTCCATTTTAATGAATTCATGATTGAACATGCTCATTAAATCCCTCTACTTTTCAGACCCTCCACCATACCTACAAAACCCTAAAGCCATCATAAATCCACTTCTACGTTGCTCCTTTATATCTTTGCAGCTGTAAACCCTTTGATACCTAGGCCTAGCTACTTGGTTTCATCCCTGATCCAGCATCAAACCCTAAAATACTCAAAACCTACTTGAGCCTATCATATCTAGCCTAATATCCTTCATATCACAGTCAATCCTTGACTGTGATCTCATTGAGAGAGCCCTCTCAGCCTGGTAGGGCTAGCTACTAGGTCAAAGTGGTTTGTGGTTACCTTTGTCAGTGTCATTTTCAGCCTTAGGAGAACTGGTGGAGTGCTAACATAAGTCATCCCACAACCTATTCCAGTATGGCAGTTTGTCCCCGGCAACAATCCCCTTGATGAACGACTACCATTTTGGAGTAAACTCATTCAGGAAATCCTCACCATCTCATAATCTGAAACAGCCTCACTAATGGCAGCAAGCTCATCTCGAATCTGAGACAACCTTGTTAGATACGAAGTGACCCCTTCACCTTGTATCATCTTGGTGGCCTTCAACTTATCTTGCCTTACCAATACTCGATTCTTGTTCTTATTTTGGAACAGATTTTGAAGAGCCTCCCACATCTCATGGGCAGTGTTCTTCCCGGATAGATGAGGTATTAAGGAATCCTTGACACCATGTAGGATGATCAACTTAGCCTTCTATCCAACTCTTCGTACACTTCCAACTCCTTAGGGTCTGTTGGCTTCTTGATTGCTTTTTCGGCAAAGTCCCAGATCTTGTTGACTATCAGAACCAACTTGATACTTTCCTTCCATGGACTATAGTTGGAAAATCCTTCCAACCTGTCCTCATACGAGAGACCAACACACAACTTCGACATTGCTGTGAGCCCTTCAACAACAAGGTGACCAACTCCCTCTTAAGCTGTACTTCACTGTGCGCACTCTGATACATTGGCCCTTCAAAGTGCCTATGATACCATATTGTTTTTCCATGATACTGGAGTTTGGGTTAGAATCTTACAATTACTGACGTTACCAATCCAAGTATTGTAGAAATTTCTGAATCTTAATTCTTATGCAGAAATTATTATTGTTAATCCGGTTAAGCTTCTCCTACTTATACAAGTTATCAACTGAATAAATTCAAGTTAACATCAAAGCAAAATACATAATAGATCTCTACCAATTCAGATCTAGAATAAGCACATGCACACATTGACAAAGTGACAGATATTTTTGGACAAACTGTCTCCGGAAAAACACTATCTGGGAAAGCCAGTCTCTGGCTGCTGGAAGGTTCTATTATTAAGAATATTTATGAATACACAACTCTGGTTTCCAGATCTGGAAAAACCTACAGAGAAAACTCTAGATTTGCAGCTCCTGGCTGATCTAAGACCAAAAATACTGACTGATCCACACCCTCAAACGGGATTTACAGAACTCAGCCAGATCTAGGCCTAGAAACCCCAGCGCTGCCCTTGAAAGACATTGCTGCTGCTGCCTTTCTCTGCGTTGTCCTTGCTGATCTCTTCTCTGCTTCTTGTGTATTCTAGACCCCGGGATCAGATCATCCCCTTGGTTTAAATTCCCCTCTCTGCAGCTGAAACACTTCTGAGAATTCTTAGCAACCTTGCCTTAGAATCTCAGCGTAGCTTCATTGCTCTGCCTCCATGTGTGTTTTACAAATGACCCCAAGCCTTTCTTTTATACTTTTCTCGTTGACAAATCAACGGCCAAGATTAAATCTTTAATCAATGGCTAAGATTAAAAGAAAGCTTGATCTGTGTGACTTAAGATAATTTCATCACATGTTTAATTAAATTTACTTTAATTATTTTATTTTCCTAAGTTTTAACTTAGAAAATACATTAAAATAATTAATTAATTTAATATCTCCTAAACCAAATGAAGTTTCCCAAATCCATTTCTGGGTCTTGTAGATCTAGTGTACTCTAGTCCCTCCACAAAATTTGGGAGCTAGAGCACAACTGATGCTACCCCAAATATACAAAATCTCAACACTCCCTCTTAGCATCAAGGGTGTGCTCTAGCAATACATCACACTCATGCATTACATGATTTTGGGCACTTGTTCTGTGCTGTTGAAGCTTGGCCTCCTACCACTCAACTCTGCACTGCTGCTACCATTCTGTCCTGTTGCCCATGACTCTGCCACTGCCACTGCAACCACTGTACTGCAGCTCCCTCTTCTTTGGAAGACCACCCTTTCCTCTAGTGGAAGGGGTTCTCGATCATTCCCATCTTCTCTCTGAAGTAAGTGAACTTAACCTTATTTAGAGCCTTTGTGAGAATTTCTGCTACTTGTTCACCTGTAGGAGTGTATCGTAACTGTACTGCTCCCTTCTAAACATAGTCTCAGATAAAGTGACACCGAATGTCAATGTGCTTCGACTGGGCATGAAACACAGGATTCTTAGAGAGCTTGATGCAACTCTGATTATAACACATGATCTTGGTTGGCTCTATTCGTTTCTTAAGTAGGTTCAAAATTAATTTGCGGAGCCATATGGCCTCACACGAAGCTGTGCTTGCTGCCATGTACTCTGCCTCGGTTGAGCTCAGTGCTACGAACTTTTGTTTCCTGCTACACCAGGAGGTCATTCCTGATCCAAGACTGAAACAATTCCTGCTGGTACTTTTCCGATCTACTGTGCTTTCAGCCCAGTCTACATCTGTGAACCCACTTAACTGAATTTCATTTTCCTTCGTGTGCTTTAGCCCATACTTGACTGTCCCTCTCAAGTATCTGAGAATATGTTTAGCTGCTAGCCAGTGAGCCCTCTTTGGTTCCACCATGAACTGACTGAGGGTATTCACTGCATAGCAGATGTCTAGTCTTGTATTGACCAGATACATCAATGACCCGATGAGCTTCTGTACAAGGTGTGATCAGCCTCATCATCCTCTGATGTGTCTATCTTTTTCTAGTTAGTGATCATTGGTGTGGCCATGGGTCTACAGTCTTCCATCTGGAATATTTTCAGAATCTCTGTCGTGTATCTTCCTTGCCCTAGGAAGATTTCCCCATCATGCTGCCAAACTTCTACCCAAGAAAATACTGCATCCGTCCTAGGTCCTTCATGTCAAATTCTGTTGCCAGATTCTCCTTGCAGTCCATGATGAGCTTGGATGACCTAATAAAAAACAAGTCATCCGCATACAAAACAAGAATAAGTGGCTCATCTCCTACTCTCAAGTAGTATAAGTTGGGATCTGCATCACTGTTGATGAACCCCATCTTCTGCAAGTAGCCATCAATTCGACCAAACCATACCCTGGGGGCTTGTTTCAAGCCATACAAGGCTTTCTTAAGTCTGCAAACATGAGTCTTCTGCTCATGTCTTTCGAAGCCCTCTCGCTGCTCTATGTACACTTCCTCCTCTATCACACCGTTCAAGAACGCAGTCTTGACATCCATCTGGTGAATCTCCCATTCCATCTGCGCTGCCAAAGAGATGATGGATTTGATAGAAGTGTACCGTGCTACAAGAGCAAAGGTTTCTTCATAGTCAATGCCTTCTTTCTGGGCATACCCCTTTGCTACAAATATTTCTTTGAATTTCTCTATGCTACCATCTGCAGCATATTTGATCTTGTAGATCCACTTGGATCTTACAACAGATCTATCCAGTGGTCTAGGGACTACTTTCCAGACATCATTTGTCATGATGGAGCTATATTCCTCCACCATGGCATCTACCCATACCTGATGCTGAGCTGCTTCCCGAAAGGTAGAGGGCTCTCCAACGGTCAACCTGAGCTACCAGTGCCTGATATTTGTTAGGTTGTTTCCTTATCCTCTTACCTTCTCTAGGTGTTCCAACAAATCCTTCTGCATCTCTAAGAATCTATTGGAGTTCTCTGCTTTGTCTCCCATCAGTGGTGGGTGGTCTCACTTGTTCTTCCTCCTGTTCTTTGTCGGAGGAGCTTCCTTCAGAACAATTGTGCCTAGGAGAAGCACTGGATCTCTCCTCCAGAGGTAGTTGAGGCTGTACCAGTGGATCTTCCTCAATCTGCGTATCTGTGGCCATCTCTCGAGATTTCCTAAAGGCTCTTTCTTCAAGGAATTTTACTTCCCTTCTTACCACGACTTTCCTGCTCTCTGGAATATAAACGTGGTATGCCTTTGCATTTTCACTGTAGCTCATCAGAAAACCCTTTTCTGCAGTTTGATCCAGTTTCTTCCTCTTTTCCTCTGGAACATGGCAGTATGCTACGCTGCCGAATATCCTGATGTGGCTCACTTTAGGCTTGCTGCCTGTGAACACACTTTCGGGAGTCACCTTCCCCAAAGCCCTATTTGGAACTCTGTTCTGAATATAGACTGTTGTGTTGCAGGCCTCTACCCATAAGAATTTGGGCATTTCCTGGTCGTACAGCATTGCCCTTGCAACTTATATTATGGTCCGATTCTTTCGTTCTGCAACTCCATTTTGTTCTGGATTGTAGGGAGTTGTCCACTCTCTCTTGATGCCTTCCTGCGCACAAAAATTTGTAAAGTCTTTATCGATATATTCTCCACCGTTATCTGACCTTAACTTCTTGATCTTCTTTCCTGTAGAGTTCACCAATGCTTTGAAATCTTTAAACCGATTAAAGACTTCATCTTTGGTCTTCAGAAAATAGATCCATGTTTTCTTGGAATAATCATCAATGAAGGTGGCAAAATATTTTGCCCCACTGAGAGTTGTTGTAGACATCAGACCGCAAATGTCAGAGTGTATTAGCTCTAATACACCTTTGGCTCTGTTGCTACTTCTTGGAAACGCTGCCTTAACGTACTTCCCTAGTACGCATCCTCTGCAAACATCGTCTTTCTTTGTGCTGAGTTCAGGAGCCCCTATGACAGTATTTTTGAGAATCCCCAAGGCTCCATGATGTAGATGCCCCATCCTTCTATGCCATAACTCATTCAAATCTCTGTCATTTGTACTGCCGATCAGGGCCACCGAAGATTCAAGCTGAAGCTTATACAACTTGTGACTCCTTACTCCAATTTGTGCCTTTTTACTCCAGGTAAGATGTTTGACATATACTTTGTCTTGAATAAAGTATACATCATAGCCCTTGTTCTGAAGTTGAGACACCGAGAGTAAGTTCATCCCCAACCCTTGTACATGCAGAACATTCGTGGTTCGAATCTTGTGGCCATCTTTCATCTGAAAAGTTACGGTACCTCTCCCGATGGGGGTACATTTTCCTTTGTTTCCCATAGTTATTTGGAAATTCATCTGCTCCTCTTGGTAGCTCGAAAAACATTCTCGAACCCCCGTCATGTGAACAAATGCTCCACTATTAGTATACCAAACATCAGGAGGAGCTGTGCTTGACACACATGCAAGATCCTCCTCTAGTCTAGATGCCAACACTTTCATGTCATGTTCCCTCTGCATTTCTGCATGCTCTGGAGGACTGCGTGAGTCCTTTTGGTTGCATGAACCCTTCCCTTGGTTCATGTCAGATTTTCCCTTCCTGTCAACTTCGCTGCCCGTTCAGATCTGCAATTGCTCTGAAACCATGTAGAAATTTCTGAATCTTAATTCTTATGCATAAATTATTACTGTTAATCCGTTTAAGCTTCTCCTACTTATACAAGTTATCAACTGAATAAATTCAAGTTAACATCAAAGCAAAACACATAACAGATCTCTACCAATTCAGATCTAGAATAAGCACATGCACACATTGACAAAGTGACACAGATATTTTTGGACAAACTGTCCCCGGAAAAACCCAATGTGGGAAAACCGGTCTCTGGCTGCTGGAGGGTTCTATTATTAAGAATATTTCTGAATACACAACTTTGGTTTCCAGATCAGGAAAAACCTACAGAGAAAACTCTAGATCTGCAGCTCCTGGCTGATCTAAGACCAAAAATACTGACTGACCCACACCCTCAAACGAGATTTACAGAACATAGCCAGATCTAGGCCTAGAAACCCCAACGCTGCCCCTGAAAGACACTGCTGCTGCCGCTGCCGTCTGCTGCTGCTGCCTTTCTCTGCTCTGTCCTTGCTGATCTCTTCTCTGCTTCTTGTGTATTCTAGACCCCGGGATTAGATCATCCCCTTGGTCTAAATTCCCTTCTCTGCAACTGAAACACTTTTGAGAATTCTTAGCAACCTCGCCCTAGAATCTCAACTTAGCTTTAGTGCTTTGCCTCCATGTGTGTTTTACAAATGACCCCAAGCCTTTCTTTTATACTTTTCTCGTTGACAAATCAATAGCCAAGATTAAATCTTTAATCAATGGCTAAGATTAAAAGAAAGCTTGATCCATGTGACTTAAGATAATTTCATCGCATGTTTAATTAAATTTACTTTAATTATTTTATTTTCCTAAGTTTTAACTTAGGAAATACATTAAAATAATTAATTAATTTAATATCTCCTAAACCAGATGAAGTTTCCCAAATCCATTTCTGGGTCTTGTAAATCTAGTGTACTCTAGTCCCTCCACAAAGTTTGGGAGCTAGAGCACAACTGATGCTACCCCAAATACACAAAATCTCAACAAGTACCACAACAAACTACTTTGCATAGCAAAATAATAAATAGCAGTATATCAACACGTTCACAAATATGGACACTTTTTACAAAAACCAACTTCGTTATATGAACAAACTAACAATACAATTGTCTAGGACTCCCGTACCAGGGATAATGGCCCTCATGCATCCACTGCTACAAGAATATAATAACAAGATACACTGATCATCTAGTTGACTTTGCGCACTATCACAACTCCTTGATCGTACCCTGAACACAACTGCTGGTCCTTGTGCTCCTAATCTGCAGCTCCTGCCTTTATCAATGGTCTTGCTCCTTTAGGTCACTAAACTCGGCTTCGTCAACTGCTTTCTAGCTGATCCTTAGTCCTACAACGCATCTACACAAAGGCTCTTGTTGAGTTGTACACAACTCCATTTGTGAACAACTCTCAACTGCCGACTGCTGCTCCTCAGTGCCTTTGGGACTTCTTCCCTCTAATGCCTTCTTGTGCTGCTCCAATGAAGACAAACTTCGGGTTGAAGGGTTGCCGCCTATCACTGCAAGATGTCCTTCTCCAACAATGAACTTGGGATGACTCACATAGCTGTCCTTTTTCCTTCAAGGTGCTAACATTAGAGCTTCCAATCTTCTAGCAGTTCAAGTGTCCTTCCCTGCACTGCACTTAGGGCTCCAATATTCACCCACCTTACAACCGTCAACGTCCTTGGCAAGCTGATCTAGGGCTACTTTGAGGACCTACTTGTTGCCCTCCAACAACCACAAGATGCCCAATACCAATTTGTCCAAACTGGACCTATCCTTTGGCAACAAATCAACCTAAAACACATCATCAACATACCTTAGGTCTAGTGTTTCTTTGTTGTAGGTCTGCGGTTTGGTTAGGGCACAATTTCAGTCGACGTCAACCCTTCCAATCTGCCACAAAAGCCTCTCTACAATTGCGACCTACCTCTTCTTCTAATCTACTCGTACTCGCCGCCACTTATTTCGGCCCCTTCTAAATAGGCACCACAAACTTTGGGCCTCATTACAAATATCACAGGGAATGCAACCTACAAACAGAGGTTTGTCTACACTCCAAACATCACACAAACAACCCAAAACTCAACCAAGTCAACTCGGCCCTTGCTCCTGATCTCTGCGACACTCAGACAATCATAAAAGATGCCAAAATAAGCCTCCTTTTCCTTTGTTGATGTCTTCCCTGATCTGTGACCTAAACATTAGTGTTTGTCTTGTGTTTTGTTGCTTCTTGGATGTGTCTACTAGCCTCCACGTCCACTTGTATTTATATGCCTCTTATGGGCTCCAATGACTTGTCTTTTAGGGCTAAATCTAACCCAACCGACTTGACTTTTGTTGTGTAAACCCAACCAGCATACAAATAAATTATTATCTCTCAAACTACTAACCCATTCTTGGTATTCTTTGCGTCCCCTAGCTCCATTTAGGGTCCTCTACAATCTCTAAGGGTTAGCTATCAAAATCTCTTTGTGGTTTCACACCCACAAGCTGAGGCGCAAAGCCCACACCTTGGGTTCGAAGCCCACAAAGCCATTTGCGGAGTTCGTTCCTCCAAAACCCTGAACCCTAGGGCTTGAAGTACCTCCCAAGCTACAAATCTCAACACTCCCAGAGTCTGCCCAGGCCTTATTGCCTAGAAATCGCTGCCTAGAAGTTCGTACCTACTGCCCAGAAATTTGGACTTGTTGCTAGAATCTGCCCATAAGTTCACACGTACAAAGCTGCAGGATGATAGAGAATCCCATGTGTGAAATCAAAGAGATACATAGATAGATGCTTGAGACAATTTCGTCCTTCTTCTCCTTTGCTTGGATGCCTAGAAAATATCTTCTTGTGTGTGAGATTGTATTGTGTCTTGTGGAGGAGGTTGGGTGCCTTTTATATGGTGTTTTGGCTGGCCTGAATGGGTGTCCCTTCAACTAGGGCTGACTTGACTTGAAGGAGGGCTGATTTGACAAATTTGGAGCCAAAAATTCAAAATTTTCTCTTTTGAAACTGACATGAAGAACATGTCTTATATTACCCATTTCAAGGGCTAAAATAAAATGACATGAAGGATATGTCTTGCATTTTTCATTATATATATATATTTCAAGGAATAAAATATTAATTATTAACACCGACCATAGCTACAAAATTCAACATCCTTCTATATGGATAGAAATATTTTGAACATCTACCTAGCTTCTGCATATCTTTCTCATCAAATCTGTTAGCTTTCTAATACCTAGTTGCTAATTTAATAAAAAATTCAAGATGAGGAAACCTGAACCCCAAACTCTTTTACTGAATATGTTGAGTATTCTAACAAATAATAGCAGTGGAAAATAAATTCATGAAGACACATGCACGCAATAAATAATGCACCAGAATTTACCCAGGAAACCCCAATTGGGGAAAACCTGACAACTTGTGTTTTTTATTATTATTCTGCTCAGCAAAAATCTTAGAAAATTGATTACAAATTTACAAATGCTGGGAAAAATTCCCCTTCAATTCACCGCCCCTCAACACACTGTTCTGTGTCTTTATATCCTATTCGGCCTCTGTATACACAGTTGTACGGACTCGTACAGGCTATTCGGCCCTCCTGTGCTGGCTGACTTGGCCTTGGTAAGTGAGCACGCTGCTAAAGAAACTGCTGAGGCTATTTGGACTCTTCCTCTTTTCCCTAACATGCTGAACTGGAATCTCTTCTTGCTGAGCTAAAACACACAAATCTCTAGTGTGTAATGATAATAGCCAAGTCTGTGCCCTTCCCTTTTTATAAAATCGAACTGGCCCGTGAACTCAAGTAAACTGCTGAAAACGATTTACTATTTTTGAATATAGGAAAATTATAATTTTCCTAAGTCGAAATTAAGTGAAGTATAACTGCACCTTAGCTTCACTTGTGGATTCCACTGCCAAATTTAGCACACTTTTAAATTTAGCAAAACACTTCCATCTCTAACTTCAATTAACAAAATGCGCTATGGTTCTATTGTTAGCAGTTACCATTCTTAAGATATTGTGGCCAGATTACATTTGCTTGTTTCAACTAATATTTCATAGATATATATAATCACTTATTTAAGATGTTGAATGTGAATGGTAGTTGGCTGCAGGAGTCTTTGTATGGTTTGATCTAGGAATGAACTGCAGATCATTTCCCATGGTTTGCTGTAGGAATGAACTTTTCCAGGGAAAACTGATTGTTTTGAACTGAGCACTTAAAATGATTTCTAAAATATTTTATATATTTTACATAGGCCTGCGAAATTGTTGTTGAAGAGAATGACATGCACTTCACTATATTGTTTATACGTGTTTAGTTCACCTGGGTTTAAACTTTGTGTATTGTTTAATTCTAGTAAAAGACTAATAACTTTGTCCTCAAAGACTTCTCTACAAAAATTGATAGTCTCCAATGTTTCTGAGTGCAGAAAACCCCATTTTCCCTATTATCTTACATGCAAAGTCTCCTTTTGAGTCAGAGTACATCAAATCACTTGAGCAGGAGAACAGTTTGAAGATTCCTGAGGGAGAGGTTGTTATAACAACAAGATCTGAGCAACAAATTGCAAGTGATGATGAATGCTTCAAGTTAGACTTGTACATGGATAATCTCTCAACAAACCAGTTTGGAAGGTTGCTTATTTGGTCCCCACGTTTGTCTTCAACTCACACCTTACTTTCAAAGTGAGTATCACCTTCAGATCCTTACCTATGTTTAGTGATTTTCGTATTGTGTAGCATTTTTCTTTCGGGCATTTGAAAATAAATTTTTATTGTATAGTCATACATTAGTTAGAGGTCCATTGAACTTGCTTGAAATTGTTTGCCATGTAGACATAATATAATAAAATGGTTGAAAATAAGAAGGAATAGATCGGTGAAAAAGTTGGATATATGCTACGCTAATGATATTGCATGGAGTATGCGTTGCTCCTATAAGGTCTGATTTTTAGTCCTTGGCAGAAACTTCTATGCGTTTCCTGTGGGCACAACCTGTGTGGCAGATATCCAATTACTAGGGAAAGGTATGGAATTCTGAACTCAAGGAAATTAGAGGATGCTAAAAAAGTCTTTTGTTTCTGTTCACTACCCAAATGTGAGTTCTGTTTAAACTTTAAAAACTTGAAAAGTTCAATCTGCAGGTCGTGCAAACAATAAATGGGAGTCTCCACAAGGCTGTCTTATGTTCTCTTTTACCTTACAGATGGATAATGGTCGCATTTTACCTCTTCTGCAATATGTTGTCTCTCTCGCAATAATTGAAGCAATTGAAGCAGTTTGTGAGGCCAAGGTGGTTTTGCTGCTTTGATTTCCCTTTTGCATATAGGATGTATTAATTTTTCAAGCCAAAGTCTTGCATTTTTTTTTCTTCTGCATTTTGTTATACTTTGTTTTTCTTCGAATTCTAAATTTAACAAAATTATTCTATAAATTTCCTTTCTTAACATTATAAGAAACTTAAAATCTCTGTGTAACTTTGAGACTCTGTTTGTTATGGGGTGGTGTCTATCCCGAAAAAGGGTGAGATCAAGATGGATTGCTGGTAAGTAAAAAGGGGCAGTAGAGGTTTTTGGAAAAGCTACCAGTTGTGTTTGATTGAAGGCAAACTTATGGCTTTCACTTTGTTTTGCATTTGGAATCACCATGGTATTGCCTGAATGGCTTAACAAATCTGTTTATCTATTTTGAAAAATATATATTATATTAACAAGAGAATATTTACAAGAAAGCTGAAAATAAAATTGGAAGGGTATAGAGTCTAGACAATCGACCCTTATGTCTTCTTGTATTTCTTTTCAATTGTTATTTTTACGAGTTAGATCACTTATAATTAGAACACAAAATGAACAAAATAAGAATAAATACTTTTATTAATCAGGAGTAACGAGGACTCCAATCCTCTTTTTTACAGTAAATTATTAAATCCAATACAATAATGTGTAGGGCAACAACCCTAGATGAAGACACCAATATTCAATCCTACCAGGCACCAACCTGTACTTTGCCAAGCACCAACTTGGACTTCACGAGGCTCCGACCCTATCTTCCCAAGGCACAAACCTTGTCACGTTGAGGCTCCAACCTCTAGGGCTCCAACCCTATCTCTGGTACAGGGACCAACCTAGTCTTCTTGAGTACACCTATCCTCTAGCTCTCCAACCCACAACTTTTATTTGTCAAGATAAGTTTAGTAGTTCTTCAAGGCTCCCAATATCTTCTACAACCAGCCTGGACAAAGTCTTCACGTTCGTCTTCAACAATGCCCTCTCTCAATCTCCAAATGATTTTATCAATGACAACTTTATCTTCTTAGAAACTGTCACCACTGCTCTTCATGTCACCCAAACACTTTCTCCAAGGTTACCTCATGATGGCTTCAATGCATCATGGTCTCCAATAATGTTTCCTCCTTTGATGAATTCTTCAATAGCCTGTTTCAAGATTTGTCTTCACAAAGTGTTTGCAAAAACCTTCTATAAGCCTTCAATTGTGACTCAACAAATCTTCGAAGAAAACTTCAAGATGCAAATGGTCTTCTTCAAAACAAGTCTTCAAGGTCCTTTTTAAATCTCCAGATACCTTTGAATGCTATTCCAAACAAGGTCCTCTGAAGAATGTTGTAAGCTCTTCTTCAAGGCTTCATTGTTTTAAGTAATGTTCTTGAATGCCTCCAAAATATCCTTTAGGAAGTCTCCACAGTCACCTCGTAAAAGCCTTGCTCCAAGGGACCTCAGTAGACTGTTCACAAATGTCTTCAAGAGTGATGCTTCAATGACTCCAACTATACATCAAAGATTGCTTAAATTATACTCCAAGCTATACACAGGAACGCCTCCAAGAAGTCTGCTCTAAAAACATTAAAAAATGACTGCCCTGGAAATCAGCTTCAAGGAGGTTACAAAAAATTGCTTTTAAAATGTCTTCAAGATGCTCCAAACAAAAAGTTGAAGACTGCTCCAAATATGATGATCACTACTCAAATATGATGCCCAAAACTGCTAAGATAATTCTGTCCTCCAAACCATAGTATTAAAACCGGAACCGGTGGACCTAATGAACCGGGTTTCTGACCGGAACGGATCTAACTGGTACTGGTCAGGTCTAAATGAACCGGTTTTTAAAAAAATACATTAAATAATTAATTTTTAATAAAAAAAACTATTTGTAAGATTTGTAACCATGAGTCCAAGCCAATATAGACAAAATATGCAAAGTTTGCTCATATATATACCATGTAAAGGTGAATATATCAAATGGCACCAAGTGCAATACATATCATCGAAAAAAAACATAAGCAATGAGGCTCCAAATGGCCTATAAAGTCCAAAAACAATGCTACAAGCTATGAGGCCATTGACCTACTACAAGACTACATATTAGTGATCAACAACATCATCACTCCTCGTCATGATCAAAATCATCACCACTATTAGACAAGGGATCATCAACATGAGCTACATAAATAATATGGCTCAGAGTTTGAGGACTCCTAAAACTCCTCTACAACTTTAGTAGTAGTAGTAGTAGTAGCAGCAAAAATAGACATCAAAACTACAAATCACTGGTCATGAAACTCATCATTGATTCATCGCTACTAGAAATGAGATCATCAACAAGAGATACCTAAACATCATCTAGCTCAAAGTCTTTAGACTTGGATTGCTCAACCTTATAACATGATAGAAATTAAAAAAGTTTAACATGCCTAACCAATGATTTTGGTTTGAGTGAAGGGTTCATCTCCTCAACCTTAAAATGCGGTAGAAAAAGATTAGCATGCCTAACCAATAGTTTTCCTTTGAGTGAAGGGTACATTCTTGTTAAGGCCATGGTAGGGGAGTTCAACAATCAATACCACCAACATCAAGCTCAACAATCAATGCCACCAACATCAAGGTTCTTAAAGGGCTTCATGCTCTTGATCAAATGCCAATCTCATATCCTTACGCATGATAGAATCAAATGGAAACATTGTAAACCCCCAAACCATGAAACCCTGAAAACCATTGAGTCTGCTGAATTTTGAGTGAAATCTAAAATTCTAGTTTCTCCATATGAAATCCAATGAGGTCGAAACCACTCTCAAACATTCTGAGTCATTTCATGGTAATGTTAAAAATTTAAGTAAAAGCATAAAGTGTAAAGATTCATAAATTTCCACAAAGGTAAGATATGTTGAGTTTAAAGGATAACCCAATCAAAAAATTCAACCCAAACTGTAATCCTTTTCTTCTCCTCAGCGTCTTGTAACTTTTGTGTTTTTTCACCGAAATTTTATGGCTAGAATGAGGTGTCTAACGTCATATTTATATTGGTTTTGATAGTTGACGAAGAGACACGTCTCTTGGACGACATGTCAAGCCTACACAAGTTGGCTTAGGTCGGCTGGGATAAAATATATTATTTTATCTTAAAAAATCATTTTCTCCCAATCTAAGAGGAGTTAGAGGGCGTGTGATAGCTTGTTGGAAAGAGGAAATTGTCCTCTACAAGATGGTGTCAATTTCATCTTTTAATGAGGTCATTTTCCCATCAAAAAAATTATTTTTGCGAACTGTCATCTTTAATTTTTTCATGGCAGCCTTTAGTATTATATTTTTGGACAATGTTTAGTGCTCCTTATTTATAGACTTAGGCTTTCAATCTCAATAGGATTAGGGCATCTGTAGCAAGGCATTTAAGCTTCATGAAATTATGTATTTATTGCATTTAACCATGTTAGGGCAAAAGAGTTTGTCATTATGTGCCTAGGAAGGTTTCATGGTAAGGGCTTCAACTTTAGGGCTCCAAGTGTGACCTTCAACAATTATTCAAGCTAACATTATCTTTATCAAGGACAAGGGCTAGGGTTCTATACATAGGCTTCCATTCATGAATTGGATTAAGGGCATCATAAGTATTAGGACTTGCATCAATATGTCAGGGCTAAGACATCTTCTAGAGCATCATGGGCATCTAGGGCTTCATCATGTAGATAGGGATATAAATGTAGCTAGGGATATGTCATTATGATTCAATCTTTTTGCTTAGGGAACCCTCTTAGGGTTTCTGTAATGAGGTTAGGGTTATTCATGTATCACAAGAATATTTTCCATCTCCAATAATGCCATATTGACATCAATGACAACTTTGACCATTAGAATGACACCAAGGCCAGAAGGATCATTGTTGAGGGGGTCAAAGACCATATTATCCCTCATCTCCATGGGAAGAAGAAAACATATGAGATGTGGAAAGTCATCTTGGATTTGTATCAAGGTTCCAGTGATGCTAGGAAGCTTGCATTGAAGGACAAGCTAATAAATATCCGGATGAGCAAAGGAGAGCACCTCATTCTGTACCTTTCCAAGGTCATTCAGATTTGAGACGAGCTAGGTGGAGTGGGTGAGACTGTAGCAGACAATGATCTTGTCAGTCTTGCGCTACTGGGACTTCACAAGTCTTGGGAGAATTTTGTAATATTCCGAATAGGAAATAAACAACAATATAAAAAAATAGCTACAACAAATAGAGAGACATCATGAAAAACACTGCAAACATGGAGAAACGCTGAGCCATTTTATTATAATCTGAAAGATAAAAATGTGTACAAAGGTGATCAGAATGATGGCACCTTGGCTTGCTCAAGGCAAACTGAAAATACTTTCAGAATCTCCCAGTGAATGGCTGCTATCTCTATGACTGTGTAACTCCTGAGGCTACTGCTTCTACAACTGAAACTGCTGCTTTGTTTGGAATGTCGCTGCTCTTTGGGGTTGTTCCCCTGCTCAAAAAAATATGAAACTCTGGATATGAGCTCTCCTCCAATAACTCGGAAAAACCCAGGAAGGAATCCCGGAATGACTGACCCTGAAATTTGATCTCCCTTAGAAAATCACGCACTCCAGGTGAGTACGCTGGCCCTGAACTGACAGACTGCAAATGGTGGCCTCCTCCTACTGCAAAATATGATTTGTGAAGGGCTAATCCCTTCACAATACTCCCGGGCTGAAATCCCTGATCTCCCTTCTCTCCCGGTGCTGCCTCCTCTCAAGATTGCTTAATCCCTGAGTGTGACTGCACTGCCTTAGTGACTGTGTGCTCTTGGTCGAAGAGTGCTGTGTGCTCTTGGTCGAAGAGTGCTGTGTGCTCTGCTCTGGGAAACAATGGTGGATCTCCTCACTTGAGCGGGCACTCGAAGTCCCTCGAGGCCGAGGTTGGGATCTCCACTCGGAGACACCCGCGTGCTGAACAACACTTGCAGACTTCGCTAAACAATGCAAGTGTGCTCAATGCCTAAAAGACAGAAAATCATAAGATGCATAATAGAATGAGTGAATGGTTAGCCTCCTCTTCCTTTTATGCTTGAGAGTAACTCTCCATTAGGCCCCACTCAACTGCGTTGTCCCTCCTTGGCCACGCTGTCCCTACTCAACTGCGCTGTCTTGGCCTATGCTGCCATTGCGCTCCCTGGCCCACACTGCCTCCATATTGCCCCTCTCCTTGCGCTGTCACTTGGCTCCCCTGGGCCCCACGCTGAAATTTGAATTTGTTTAAGTGACTTTAGGGAGTTATTTTATCCTAAGTGTGGGTTATGGGTCCCATCACCCCCCTTATTTCCTGACTAAACATTAGAAAGGTAAAATCCGAACAAAATTAACATTGCCAATTAGCTAATGCTAATTGGGAATATTACAATTCTCCCCGTCGAGATGTTTCTTGTCCTCAAACAACTGCAGAGATGGATGCCATAAAATCTTCTCACTCTCCCAAGTGGCATCCTCATCTGGCAAGTTCCTCTATCTCACCAAGTACTCCCTGATTGTCCTGCTCTGAAGCTGTCTCTCCTTGGTGTCTATGATGGCTTTTGGCTGTAACACCAAATGCCCCTCATCATTTGTAGGCGGAAGCTCCTCTGTTGTAGTCATCTGCTGCCCCAATGCCCTTTTCAGGCATGATACATGGAAGATGTTGTGTATCCTGCTACCTGTGGGCAGCTCCAACTCATAAGCAACCTCCCCTATCCTGCAGATCACCCTGTAAGGTCCATAGAAGCGGGGCTTGAGCTTCTTAGCCCCCCTCTGTTTCAGCGTGGACTGCCGGTACAGCTGAAGCCGTAGGTAGACCAAGTCCCCTACCTCAAACTACCTCTCTACCCGTCCTCTATTGGCATATAGCTTCTGCTAGTTCTGCGCTGTGGCTAAGTTATCCTTAAGAGCTCAGAGTATATGCTGACTCTCTTGGATCCAATCCTTGGCCCTAGGGGCCTTGCTAGCTCCAAACATAACATCAACAAAAGTCAGAGCATGATATCCATACAAAGCATAAAACAAAGACATACTGATAGACATGTGGTAAGTGGTGTTGTAACAGTATTCTCCCAAATGTAGCGAACACAGCCAGGCCTTCTGCTGCCTCGTGACATAGTTTCGCAAGTAGCCCTCTAGCCACTTGTTCACTATCTTTGTTTGCCCGTCCATCTGAGGGTGATAGCTGGTACTCGGACTCAACTCTATACCCACTAAACGAAAGAGCTCCTTGCAAAAACCGCCCATGAAACGACTGTCCTTGTCACTAACAATGGTCTTCAGAAGACCATGCAATCTGAAAATATCACAGAAGAACAACTCCGCCACCTGTGCAGCTGTGTACCGTGCTGATATGGCGAAGAAGTGAGCATACTTTGTCAGTCGATCAACGACCACAAAGATACAATCCTTCCCCTGTACCATGGACAACCCAATGATGAAGTCCATCGAAATTTTTTCCCACTTTCCTTCCGAAATGGGAAGCGGCTGTAGTAATCTAGCTGGGTGGCTCATTTCCCACTTGTTCTGTTGACATACCTCGCACTCCCGGATATGCCGGAGTACGTCCTCCTTGAGGCCTCTCCAAGAGAACCTCTCCCTGATAGCCTTGTACGTCTTCGTGAATCCCTGATGGCCCGACAATGGTGAGTCATGGGAGGCATGCAGTATCTTCTCCTTGAGCTAAGAACACCCAGTCAAGTGTAGAAATTTATAGTTTCCCACCCCGGTTTTCAGTTTTCACCTTATTACTCCAAAATAATTAAATGCCCTTTCCCATATCCATACATTTAATAAACTGGAAAATAAATTTGCTGAAAACACAAATTTTGGAAATTTTTTCAGAATGCTGAAAATAAGGATCTTGTACCTGAAGTAAATAACCTCGTCCATCACTCTGTACCTATCATCTGTGACCTTGCCATCCAACACCTCACATGCAAAACGATCCTTGGAGTACTCTACCAGTAGCTGAGCCCTCCAGTCTGTGTCTATTCTCATCAAGGACAACGCTGCCGGTTTGCGTGATAGAGCATCGGCCATCACGTTGTTCTTCCCTTTGACATACTCAATGTCAAAGTCATATGCTTGGATCTTACTGACCCACGTTTGCTGCCTCTCCTGCAACTGCTTCTGCTCTAGGAAAAACCGAAGGATGTTGTGGTCAGTGCTCAGTCGAAACCTGTTGCCCACCAGGTACTGCCAGAACATGGACAGTGCCTGCATATTGGCCAACATCTCCTTGTCGTATATAGGATACAACCTCTCATGCGGCAACAACTTTCTACTCTCGAAAGCTATGGGGTGGCCTCCCTGCATCAAAACTGTGCCCACTCCCTCTCCTGAAGCGTCACACTCCAAGATGAAGGGTTGCGTGAAATCTGACAATGCCAACACTGGGCAGCTACTCATCACCTCCTTGAGCCTGTCAAAGGCTCTCTACGCTGTGTCAGTCCAACTGAATGCCCCCTTTTTGGTGAGATCTGTGAGGGGTGAAACAAGCTAGGAAAATCCCTTGACAAACTTCCGGTAGTAGGTGCAGATGCCTACCAAGCCCTAGAGTTTTGTCACATTCTTTGGCTCCAACCATTCCCGGATGGCTCGGATCTTCTCCTCGTGGACTCTCACTCTGTCCACACCAATGATATGCCCCAAATGGAGCAACTCTGTCAACCCAAACTCGCACTTGGAGAGCTTAGCGTAGAAATGCTACTCCTCCAAGATACGCAGTACAACCTCAATGTGCTGTAAGTGATCCTCCCAAGTGTGGCTGTATGTAAGGATATCATCGAAGAAGACCCGCACGAACTTCCTCAATTGACCACGGAAGATGTGGTTCATACAAGACTAGAAAGTGGCCGGTGCGTTGGTTAGCCCGAAGGGCATCACCAAAAACTCAAAATGGCCGTAATGGCATCTGAAAGCAGTCTTGGGGACATCTTGGTCCGTCATTCGAATATGATGGTAGCCCAATCTCAGATCAATCTTGGAGAAGAATTTCGATCCCCTTAGCTCATCCATCAAATCGTCAATCCACGGAATGGGGTATCGGTTCTTCATCGTTTTCTTGTTGAGAGCCTGATAATCGATGCACATCCTCAGTGTGCCATCCTACTTCTTCACCAATACAACAAAAGAAGAAAATGGGCTAGTACTGGGCCGGATGTGTACCAGTGCTAAGAGCTCGTGAATGGCTCTCTCAATCTCATCCCTGTAGGCTTGGGGATGCTTATAGGGTGTGGTGATCACATCCTGAATAACCTGCTCACGCTCAATGGTATGCTCAAATCCTTGGTTCGGTGGCTGTCCTGGCGGTATATCCCCAAAAACCGTAGACTACCTGTCCAAAATCAACTGCACATCTGGGGGAACTGCCTACCTTGTGGCCCTTCTCTTTTGAAATACGCAGCTCCACTGCCCACTCTATGTCTCCCTTCTAGAAGTCTGCCTCCATCCGGTGTGCTGAAACTGTTTGCGGAGGATATGTGTGCATGCTTCTTGCTCTTCTTGTCTGTCCACTCCATCTCCAAAGTCTCCTAGTCTGTGGTGACCTTCTGCAGTGTGATCAACCACTGCACTCCCAGCACCACATTGGTGTCTGGAATGTCGACCACAAAAAAATGATTTGTCATTGTATAAGTCCCCATGGTCACTGCTAATGCCGGAACGTTTCTAGCACACTACATAGTTCTGGCACCTGGTACTAGTACTGAGAAGCCATCAAAGCTCTCTGTCTGTATGCCCCTCCTCTCTACCAGCTGGGCATCAATAAAGTTGTGAGTGGTCCCACTGTCGACTAGAACTGAAACACGCTGTCCCTGAACGGTGCCTCAGACACGCAGTGTCAAATACTTCGGAACCCCTCGCAAAGATGCAAGGACTTCGCTTGTGGGTGCAAACGTTGCTTCTCCTGCTCCTGGGGAAGGAGGTGGTGGATGATCCCCACTCTGCACTACAACGCTGGCCTCTGTCTCTATCCCCTCATAGGCATCTTCTTCTCCCTCACTATCGGAGAAGACCTCTATGTAATGTGCCTTCCCTACGACACTTCGATGACCTAGTGCCCATGGCTCCTGGCATGTGAAGCATAGCTTCCTCCGTCTCAAGTCTCTCCGGGTATCATCATCCAAAGGCCCCCGACCTTGGTTCCCCTTCGGCGGTGGGTCTCTCGTGTCCTTCCCATTTGGCTGAAATGTCGGTCTCTGGGGGAAAGGAGCTCTGGTCCTGGGTAAGGCATCTTGCAAATCTCTGGTTCTCCCGACTGCATCGTGAAGTGTAGTAGGCCTTGTGGATATGACTAGCCCACGCAAAGGTTTTGCCAACCCGTCAATGAACATGTAAACCCTCCTAGCCGAGGACAAGTCGGGTACCATCACTGAAAGTCTTAAGAATTCGGAAATGTAAGTTTCCGGGTTCCTGGTCTGCATGAGCTTGGTCAGCTCAACAAAATGCTCCTCCGGACCCCTCTGGTCAAACTGCTCCACCAATCTCCGTGTAAACTCCGCATATATGTTGTCATTGCTGAGTGACCCAGCGTGGCCATCCCGTGGAACCACCAGTCATGGGCCTCTCCCTCAAGGTGCAGCGCTACCACCTTGATGGCCTCTCCCTCTGCCATTTGATTAAGCTGAAAGTAAATGTCCAGCTTCTCCACCCAAGCCTTTACTGAACACTTAGAGGACTAGTCAAATGTTGGCAAGGAAAACCTGCCCACGGTACATTGCAGCTCACCTCCCTGCATGTACCCACCACCTCTGTTCTGGTTGCGGGATTTGTTGTCCTTCTTGAGCTGGCAAAAATCATGCAAAGTGAGAGCTTTACCAAAATCTCGCCCAGAGGACTGATACTCTGCAAAATAGTCCCCCAAATGAACCACCTCTAGTTCCTGGGGTCCTCCCGTCCCGATGCCCATAGTCAGGAATGTGGGCAGCGTGGAACGTGGGGGAGTGTGTGGTACCACCTGCTGCTCTGTGATCTGCTGTTGTATGTGATGGGAAGAGCCAGATCCCTCACCGATGTGAAAACCCCTTGGGGTTTCACGCTGTCTGTTATTTGCGACAAACTTCTGCCCCATCTCTTCTATCCTCCTTGAGAGCTCCCGCAGAGATTTCAGGAGGAGATTCTCGAACTCCTTCCCTTCATCTCTCTCTTTTGCCATAGGCTCTTCCTCCTCTGCGTCCACCATTGGAATGCAGTCCCCTTCTCCAAAAGTGGCCTCGAGTCTCTGCTCTCGGCTCCTGTACCTCCTTGCCCGGTAAGTGATGTATTCCTTTCCTCCCGGTGTCATAGACTGATTTGCTCCACAGGCTGAGCCAAGTCTATGAGCTCTGATACCACTGTAATATTCCGAATTGGAAATAAACATCAATATAAAGCAACATAAACAATAACTACAGCAAATAGAGAGACATCATGAAAAGCACTACAAACATGGAGAAACGCTGAGCCATTTTTTTATAATATGAAAGATAAAAATGTGTACAAAGGTGATCAGAATGATGGCACCTTGGCTTGCTCAAGGCAAGCTCAAAATACTCTTAGAATCTCCCCGTGAATGGCTGCTCTCTCTATGTTTGTGTAACTCCTGAGGCGACTGCTGCTACTGTCGGAACTGTTGCTATGTCTGGAATGGAGCTGCTCTTTGGGGCTATTCCCCTGCTCAGAAAAATATGAAACTTTGGATATGAGCTTTCCTCCAATAACCCAAAAAAACCCAGGAAGGAATCCCGGAATGACTGACCCCAGAATTTGACCTCCCTTGGAAAATCACACACTCCAAGTGAGTACACTAGCCCTGAACTGATAGACTGCAAATGGTGGCCTCCTCCTACTGCCAAAGATGATTTGTGAAGGGCTGATTCCTTCACAACACTCCCGGGTTGAAATCCCTGATCTCCCTTCTCTCGATGCTGCCTCCTCCCAAGACTGCGTAATCCCTGAGTGTGACTGCGTTGCCTTAGTGACTACGTGCTCCTGGCCGAAGAGTGCTGTGTGCTCTGCTCTGGGAAACAATGATGGATCTCCTCACCTGAGCGGACACTTGAAGTCCCCCGAGGTTGAGGTTGGGATCTCCGCTCGAAGACACCCGCGTGTTGAACAACACTTGCAGACTTCGCTAAACAACGTAAGCGTGCTTAATGTCTAAAAGACAGAAAATCAAAATTTGCATAATAGAATGAGTGAATGGTTAGCCTCCTCTTCCTTTTATTCTTGAGAGCCTAGCTCTCCCTTGGGCCCCACTCAACTGCGTTGCCCTCCTTGGCCACGCTGTCCCTACTCAACTGCGTTGTCCTGGCCCACGCTGCCACTACGCTGCTTGACCCACATTGCCTCCACGCTGCCCCTCTCCCTGTGTTGTCACTTGGCTCCCCTGGGCCCCACGCTGAAATCTAAATTTGTCTAAGTGACTTTAGGGAGTTATTTTATCCTAAGTGTGGGTTATGGGTCCCATCACCCCCTTTATTTCCCGACTAAACATTAGAAAGGAAAAATCTGAACAAAATTAATGTTGCCAATTAGTTGCTACTTATTGGGAATATTACAAATTTCTAGGATGCAGTCAGTGGCAGAGAGAATATTCCCAGCTAGGAAACGCTGTGGTCATACTGCGTCCAAGAAGAAATTCGGAGAGGATGAGGGCTAGAAGATCAACAAAGACAGAGGACGAGGAGAACTTTGCCTTGGCAGGAAAAGGTAGCAAAGCCAAGGGCAAGAAGGACCAAGGAAAGGTCGAGTCCAGTCAGAAGGGCGAGAAGAAGAAGAAATATCTGAGCAAGATCAAATGCTTCCATTATCACCAGTTTAAGCATTATGCCACTAAGTGTCCTAACTAGAAGAAGGAGTCTAGTAAAGACCATGTGGCCGCACCGAGGTAGATGCATTTTCTTCTTAGTTTGAGAAAGACTTCTCACTGATAGCTTGCATGGCAAGCTTAGTAGGCAGCAACATATTGTACATTGATTCTGGTGCATCCTTCCACATGACTGGGAACAAGGAATATTTCAACCAGCTGAAGGAGAAGGACATGTAGTTTCACATTGAGCTAGGAGATGATGCCAATTACATGACTAGGGGAGTAGGTACTGTCAGTTTTGAGGAGGAGTCTGGTAGCTCTCTCCATCTTATGGATGTCCTCTTTGTTCTAGGCCTTAAGAAAAACCTTGTTTCTGTTGCTATCCTAGAGGACAAGGGTTATGATGTCATCTTTAGTAGAGGTAAGGTTTACTTTAAGCACTTAGCTTCTAGATCCGTGAAGTAGATTGGTGGGAGGATGAAGAATCTTTAGAGGTTGCAGGTTGAGACATACGCAATCTTCAATCTTGGTGGCCTTCAGCTTAAAGATTTATAAATGAGCAGCTTTTTGTGGTTTTTTATATTTGATAGGTTTTTTTTTTGGTTCTTATGTAATAAATTTATCTTGTCAAGGTCGATTTATTAAGCTCATTACAGAGTTATTTGTTTTACAAATTTGATCTAATGGATCAGCAGGCTTTATGTTTTGTTTGCAGTTTCTGCCCCCTCCCAATGTGAGGATCAAATGGCCTAATGATATTTATGCAGAAGGCTTAAAGATTGGAGGTGTTCTTTGTACTTCCACCTACAGCTCAAAAAGATTTAATGTCACTGTTGGTAAGTAGTATTGTAAATTTCAGGTTTTGAAATTTAGAGATTAGTTATGGTGGATATAAAATACTCATGTTCTTTACCTTTGTTTGATGATATATCTTCTTAGGTAGAATTTAAATAATGCCTTTTCTCTACTTATGTAACTTTTATTACCTGTTCTTTCAATATCCAAATTTGGGTTGCAGTTATGATTTTTCATTAGTATAATAGAAGTCATTCTGTTGATGCAGGGATTGGATTAAACCTGGATAATGAGAAACCTACAACATGTTTGAATTCATTACTACAGAAATCAACAACTAATACACATATCTTACGGAAGGAAGAGCTTTTGGTGGCTTTTTTTGGAAAATTCGAAGTTCTTCTTGATGTTTTCTTGAAACAAGGTATAGCCTAACTACACTACATTTCCTGGGGCCCATGATTTATAACATATGTTGTATTCTATTTTTATCTTGTTTCATGTGTCTTGCTTTCAAGTTTGTTACTAGGATTTTAAAGATTGCTTTTTTGGGATAATATTTACATAAGGATTTGGTTTTGAATATTATTAAAGTCTTAAATTTTGTTGGAAATATTGTAGCCATGGTCGGTATTTTCATCACGAAGAAATAGAAAATTTGAATTCTCAATTGTCTCCTAAATTGTTCAACTCGGCCTCCTACTCTTTTAAGTCGGCTGGGCCCCTTGAAGGCACCCATTTGACCCCCTTTGACCACTATATAAAGGAGACCACCTTTCCTCATTTGGTAGATTGATCTATCTTGCTATGAGCTCTGTTCTAGTCAAAGTCTCAAGAGGAGGGCTTGGCACTTCATCTAATTCTTGGTTACTGGTTTGGCTCTAACTTTGACATGGTTGTTTCTGATGTATTGATGAATTGAATTCTCTGTCTCTCTCATAAGAAAATACTTTTCTGGGTTTTCTCCTTGTGGGGTTTTCCCTGGCCTTGGGCCTAATTATGTGTCTCTTGTCTCATTGTCTCATGGTTATTTACCGCTCTTTCATGTTTATTGGTAGAGTTTTCCTTTTGTATAACTGCTTAATGATATGGGAAATGTACTTGATGCTAACTGATCATTAAATTGGTTCTAGTTTGTTTGCCCTAAATTTCTCAGCATGGTATCGGATCTGGTTCATTGAGTAGTTAAGACAAAGCCATCCGAGTCTCCTTCTTTGTGTCCAATATGAGGCATCTGTGGATCTACAAGAAGGCCAAGTTTCTTTTGGTTAGTAGGCCAAATTTCTATTCTCTCTCTGTGGCCTGTTCGAGCTCCTTTGGAAGGCTTAATATATATCTTGTTCTGCCCTCGCTTAAGCTAATATGGAAGGCAAAGTTATTTATTTCATTATGGCGAAGTTACGTAGCATCAAGCGAGCCTCTGCGGCATCGTATGCGAGCTTCCCTGAGGCACATTATCTCTGTGTCAACCGAATTTCCTGAGGCACCATTTCCCTGTGGATATGCGAGCTATTAAGGCACCTATTTGGATCACTTGAATACTTCTTCTTGTCCTCCTTGGCATAAAATTCAGTCTCACAGTCCGAGGTTTGCTGCTCCCGTGGGATAGATTCGAAGTCCAAGCCTCAGATGATTAATGTTAACTCTCTATGGTATTCTATCTCTGTGCAATAAGAATTTAAACACAAAACACTGTCTGCTAAAATTGTCAATGGACAAATCAAGGCATACAAGATAAGTGATATTTGGAAGTATGGTAAACAAAGAAAATAATTCTAATGTCTAGGCCAATCAAAATTATGATGTGATCTGAGTTTCTCCATAATGTCAAACAAGCCCTTGTGATTTTGTCCCAAGTTTTGAGTTGATTCAGGTATGTCAACCGAGTTTTATCTTTGAGCCTACATATCTCTGTGGAACCGTAATGAGACCAAGCCTGTGGAAGTGATCCGAGCTCTCTTTCTGTGGCATACATATTATTGTGAGCTCTTTAATACAATATTGTGGTATGATTCAAGTTCGAAGTTCTGAAGGGTTCGAAAGCTATGGAGAAATAATCTGTAATATTCCAAATTAGCAGCAGCTAATTGGAAATATTAATTTTGATTAATTTTGCCTTATATAGTTAAAATATAAATAAAGTGGGTAAAAGGAGAATGTGACTCACTTAGAATAAAACACACTCCCTAAAGTCACCTAGGAGACATAACGTTGTGGTCAAGGTGGGCCAAGGGGGCCAAGTGACAACATAGGGGGTGACACACTTAGAGAGCGTGGGCCAGCCAGCGCAGATGAGTTGGCAGCGTGGGCCAAAGAGAGACAGCGTGAACGTGGTGGGGCCAAGGAGAGAGGGAGGCTCACCAAAGATAAATAGAGGGGAGGCTACCTCATTTCTCTCATTGTTGATTATGCATTTTGGACATTGTCTCTAGACATTGAGCACGCTTGCTGTTTAGCTAGTCTGCACGTACTGTTCAGTACATCGGGTGTCTCCGTGTGGAGATCCCAACCTCAGCCCCAGGAGACTTCGAGTGCTTGCTCAGGTGAGGAGTCCTACCGTATTTTGCAGGGGGAGATCAGAGCTTCAGTCATTGAGGAGCATTCCTTGAGAGGGACAACGGAGTCTTGCAGAGGGAGGACGTAGTTCTATTGGGGAGAGTTCCGGATTGAGGTGATTTGGGTGGATTCAGACCGGAGGATTAGGGAAGGGATCAACCCTTACCTATTGGAGACATTTTGCAGTGTTGCCTTCAGGGTCAGCGTTTTCCCTTGAAGGATAGTGTAGTACCTCAAAGGAGGTGTTTTCCGGGGTCAGCCATTCTCGAAAAGCTCTCTGTGCTTTTCTGGGTTTTGGGAGAGGAGGCCATTCCCAGAGTTTCAACATTTTCCGAGTTGGGGAACAGCCCCAAAGACTCATTCCATTCCAGCAGTTGCAGCAGCACGACAACATTTTCCAGCAGCTTGGAGATTACGCAGTTGATAGAGGGAGCAGCGATTCTATACATTGTTCTGAGAGTATTTCTACACTTGCCCTGAGTAAGTTGAGGTGCTATCATTTTGATCGCCTTGTACTTTCCTTATTTCTCAGTATTAATAAAATGGCTCAGCGTTCTCCATATTGTGTATTTTGTCTGGTGATTTATCTTTAGTTGCTGTGTACCTTGTTTGTGTGCTTTATTTTACTGTTTATTTCCCTTCGGGATATTACAGTGGTATCAGAGCTTCATTCTTGGCTCAGCCGTGGGAATATTTTTCTATGAGTGGGCAAAATCTTACCCACCAAAGGCAGTAGAGGTGGCAAATATGGGGGAGTCAAAGAGAAAAGGGAAAGCAACCTTTGGTAACATTTTTAAGGCCCTAAATGATTTAGCCAAAGGACAAAAGGGAATGTTGGAAAGACTCAAACAACAGAATAAGAATGAGAGTATCCATCAGGAATCCCTAGTTGGGGAGACTTTGGGGGTTTCACAACAGTGTGACCACCCTTTACCAGCCACTCACCCACCAGCCTTCAGTAGGCCAACCAGGATCACGATGCCTGCATTCTTACCTCCAGTACCGAGTGAGAAAGGTAGGCGGCATGATCATATACCTTTTGGAGATTATTTCCGCGAATGGCAGTCCATGGGGGAAAACTTCAGAGCGGCTTTGCCCTTCAGAGATTACTGTCAGCTCAGGTAGGATCAAGGAGGAAGGAACGGTGGGGGGTCTAGCACGCAGAGTTCAGAGTTGCAGCGTACCACTGGGAGGGCACCTTTTCCCATGTATGATGGATCCACTGTTTGCACAGTTCGGGATCGAGTGGAAAAGCTGGATACCTCTTTTCAGCTTGACCGAATAACGGAGGGGGAAGCCATCAAGATGGCTACCTCGCACTTGGAGGATGAGGGCGCACAGGATCATGGGGAGCATGTGGATACACCCAGTATGAAGCAGGGGTCACCTGTGTTGGAGACTTCTTTGACCATGTCGGTTGACATCTTAGTAGAGAGAGTAGAGCTTACCCCAGTAGTGCCATCCATTGAGGTGATGACAGGGGTAGTGTCCGAGTCTTCGGTGTTTGCAGCGCACGACAGATGGGTGAGGTGCCAGGAGATGTATCCACCTTTGATGAGGCACTAGGAGATACAGAGGTATTGGATGATGGTTGCACACAGCGGTGTCATCAACTTCGAGCCAACCTTCTAGTTTTGAAAGGGAAGGCCACATCAGTACGAGAGGCTATTTTGTTACAGAACAAGGCGCTAGAGGGCATGAGAGTGGTTTGTGCCGAGTTAGCAGCCATGTTGGCCCACATTGGGGAACGACTGGATTCCCTAATGGTATAGCTAGAGGGCACATTGGAGTGTTAGAGCAGCCCCCTTCAGGCCTGCATAGACGGGGCTAGCAGCATTGTTGGGTCACCTCTTTCCATTGGAGAGAGAGAGGTAGAGCCACCTAGTCAGACCTCATATGTTGACTGGGATAGAGGGATGAGACGATCAGAGTTGCATAGGGTGCAGCATCCACATGTTGAGGTTGGATGGCGAGAGATTTTGAGTTGGTACCTGGTGGAGTGGGTTATGGAGATAGTGGTGGACCCAGGTGTAGTTCAGCAGGAGTTTTGAGGTGCTGGGAATACAGGAACCCCAGACTGGCATTGGGATCTAGGCGGGACTACTTGTCGTTTCCCAAGCAGGTCGGTTGACTATGTCTTGGAGGGTACAGTTGGCCTAGCAGTTGAGCATGCGCATTTGCCAGGGGAGTTTTGGTCAACTCCAGTGGCCAACCAGTTTATGGGCAGACTCCCTAGGTTGTCTTGGTATGACACTTGTACACGGGGTCACAGGGTGATCAACATACCTTGGCAGGAGCTAGTCGGAGGAGGTGGCATTGGCAGGCCACCAGATGGTGCCTTGTATGGAGCCAAGGATTCTTCACCTTTGTGTGGGGCACAGAGGTCACAGCGGTGCTGAGCAGTGGTGGTATCACTACTGACAAATAGGGAGATTCACTTCTTAGACCCCTCGGGGAGGTTTGGAGTGATGATCCATTCGTCGGCGGGTATAGCGATGCGACAGTGGAGGTGATGATACCGATTGGGGGTGGTCCGACATGTAGAGACACAACTCTAGGCCATCACATCCAAGGATGTGTGGGAGCATCTAGCGTTGAGCAAGGGACTACCGGTGGACATGGATTTGCATGGTGGTGTACCTTAGTGTGTGGGACTGCATTGTGGAGGAGTGCCCTACATCACATTGAGAACACGCGAGGAGTGACCGATGCCTTGACACAGACAAGGCACGAGACGGTACAGGGTGGTACAGCAGTAGTAGGGGGTATCCAGCAGTGTACAGGGGTATGCCTCAGTGTGCAGCGGCATGTCGAGGAGTACATGGATGATCGGTGGTATGCGAGGGCATACGGTGTTGCACAGCAGGGTCTTAAGAGTATTGCCTCCAGGGAGACTCACGGACAGGGACACCGGGCTTACCTTTGGGGGTAGTTCACCCAGGATCGATGGGGAGACAAATGAGCGATGCTTGACGGTATCTGTGGGGACTCACGCACATGACCCTCTTCTACATCACTCACGGGGACAGTCGATTTTGTTGTTGTCCTTTGGCACTTTGGGCATGAGCAGCGGGGTACGTGAGGCTCACCCAAGATATTTGGATGACACTCAGCACACTAGGGGAGAGACTTCTCAACAGTGGCATTGGGTTGGTGTGCTAGTTGACAGCCACAGGTTAGGGGATGAGATGATCCTCTGCAGGGGTGGCACATCAGTCATCGCTGAGCCTATGCTTGGGGAGCGGGTCATGAGAGAGACATGCGTCACTCTTTTCTCAGGGCATGTCGAGACCATGCATGAGCAGAGAATACTGGGTACAGCAATGGTAGCATCCCAGTATGTGTCTGGGCTCCAGACAATGTATCGACACATTATCGAGAGGGTGGATGGCAGATCCAGTGGAGATGGTTGGCAGGGACAGGAGGGATACACATACCTGGAGGCAATTGCGAGTATCAGATATCTATCTATTGATTGCATTTAGGGGGTGGCTATTTGTCACATATGTCTTCCAGCGGTCATCGGTACTACACAATGGCCGACACAGGGCAGGTTAGCATGCATCATATTTTCCCATGATATATGGACCCTCTATATTGGTCACAAGCAGGGACTAGAGATGAGGCACCGAGGGATTCCCGCAATTGTCAGAGCTATGGTGCAGCAGGTTCGACTATGGGATGCAGAGATTCAGTGGATTGATAGCCCATTCTGTCTCATGATGGTCAGAGTCAGGACAGAGAGTGATCTAGTTCACTGTTGGGTTGGCACATGGGGGTACACAGAGGCCTTCATCGGATGGCAAGGCAGACTTTCTCTGTTGCTGCATAGATTCAGAGTTGCATTCGGAGGGGTAGGTATTGGCATCATGGCGATTCCTGGTCTGGATGAGCTTGTCTCTCATAGATCTCCTGCCACTAGGTCTCAAGAGAGGAGGATACAGTCTGCACATGACAGGGAGTATCTCATGATCAGAGTAGCACAACATCAGCATGGTGGTACCTCTGAGAGATTAGCAGGATACTTGAGCATTACAGCTCTACACAGCTCGATAAACTCTCAGGGTGAGTTGTATACTACATGGGGAGATCATGTATATCTTCCATCGAGCTTTAGCGAGTCATTGATGAAGTGGTGGACTTCATTAGCATGGCAGGATGGTGAGTGGAGCAGGTGGAGCTTCATGTTGGACAGGATGGCTTGGGATCTCGGCATTGAGAGATCCCTCCATATCAGGGTGATATAGAGGACAGGGAAGATTTAGTGGCGCATCTGGGACCCAGGCACATTTTACAGTGATGGTGGGGAGCATTAGCTAGAGAGGAGGCTTGTTCAGGCATTGCTTGAGGACAAGCAATTTTTTGGCAGGGAGGACTGTAATATTCCCAATTAGCTGCCAGCAGCTAATTGGAAATATTAATTTTGATTAATTTTTCCTTGTATAGTTAAAATATAAATAAAGTGGGTAAAAGGAGAATGTGACTCACTTAGAATAAAACACACTCTCTAAAAACACCTAGGAGACATAACGTTGTGGTCAAGGTGGGCCAAGGTGGCCAAGTGACAACATAGGGGGTGACACACTTAAACAGCGTGGGCCAGCCAGCGCAGATGAGTTGGCAATGTGGGCCAAAGAGAGACAGCATGAACGTGGTGGGGCCAAGGAGAGAGGGAGGCTCACCAAAGATAAATAGAGGGGAGGCTACCTCATTTCTCTCATTGTTGATTATGCATTTTGGAGATTGTCTCTAGACATTGAGCACGTTTGCTGTTTAGCTAGTCTGCACGTACTGTTCAGTACACCGGGTGTCTCCGTGCGGAGATCCCAACCTCAGCCTCGGGAGACTTTGAGTGCTTGCTCGGGTGAGGAGTCCTACCGTATTTTGCAGGGGGAGATCAGAGCTTCAGTCATTGAGGAGCATTCCTTGAGAGGGACAGCAGAGTCTTGCAGAGTGAGGACGCAGTTCTAGTTGGGGAGAGTTCCGGATTGAGGTGATTTGGGTGGATTCAGATCGGAGGATTAGGGAAGGGATCAGCCCTTACCTATTGGAGACATTTTGCAGAGGGAGAGGCCATATTTTGCAGTGTTGCCTTCAGGGTCAGCGTTTTCCCTTGAGGGATAACGTAGTGCCTCAAAGGAGGTGTTTTCTAGGGTCATCCATTCTTGAAAAGCTCTCTGGGCTTTTCTGGGTTTTGGGAGAGGAGGCCATTCCCAGAGTTTCAACATTTTCCGAGTTGGGGAACAGCCCCAAAGACTCATTCCATTCCTGCAGTTGCAGCAACACGACAACATTTTCCAGTAGCTTGGAGATTACGCAGTTGATAGAGGGAGCAGACATTCCATACATTGTTCTGAGAGTATTTCTACACTTGCCCTGAGCAAGTCGAGGTGCTATCATTCTGATCGCCTTGTACTTTCCTTATTTCTCAGTATTAATAAAATGGCTCAGGCTTCAGCGTTCTCCATATTGTGTATTTTGTCTGGTGATTTATCTTTAGTTGCTGTGTACCTTGTTTGTGTGCTTTATATTACTGTTTATTTCCCTTCGGGATATTATAGTGGTATCAGCGAAGGCCCAACCACTACACCAAAAGCCCGAACTGTTAGTGAGGGCGGCAGCCCAGGGTGTTAAGGGTGGGGTCTTAAGGCCCACCGGAGCATCTGAGGGTGGCGACTAAACAACCCCTCATTACGCAGACCCTGGACACGTGGCAGGGCCCACCCTAAACAGGGCTGCCCTAAACAAGGATATTACAGCCCACCACGCTCCGCGAGTCTCGACCTCGAGATCTCTGCTCTGATACCACGAAGGCCCAACCACTACACCAAAAGCCCGAACTGTTAGTGAGGGCGGCATCCCAGGGTGTTAAGGGTGGGGTCTTAAGGCCCACCAGAGCATCTGAGGGTGGCGGCTAAACAACCCCTCATTACGCAGACCCCGGACACGTGGCAGGGCCCACCCTAAACAGGGCTGCCCTAAACAGGGATATTACATAATCCAAGCCTCTATGGTGACAAAGCTGAATACATTTTTTTTTATCCAAGTCTTGTGCATGTATCGGAGCTCAAAAGAGTGTGAAATTTATACTAATCGGAGAATCTATAAGGATTTGAACTTGGGATCTCTGGTATGCGAGCTCCTATGGCTGTGGAAACTAGCGGTCCTGAGGCTATGTATCTATGGTTTCATGCAAAGGTTTTGAAGCGCATTCACTAAGACTGTCTATCTCTATCACGAGTTCTATGGCATCACATATGAAATTTTGTGATAAGTCCAATTTCCCTCATGAAATGCAAAGTTGCCATACTTGTTTGTGGAATCCGAATCACATAGCATCCAAGGCATCCGAGTTGTGTAAGAAATTTGAGTTGTTTGTTTGTGTTTTGTTTCTATTATCTGGTACAAGTCAGTATTATGGAGGGTTGAATTGTCGACTTGCATAAAGAAGTCAAAAACAAAATATGAGGCAAGAAACTTGATGATGACATCAGGTCCTAGCTTATTGCGTCATCTGTAAAACAAGGACCAAGTCAAAATCTTTGAGAAAATAAGATCGAAAGCATATCTCTGACATATCGAAGAAGTTCAATTATGATTTGAGAGGTTTGATTTGAATCTGAGCCTTGTTTAATGTGTCTTATATATATATATATATATATATATATATATAAAGTGTAAGTGCAGTTGAAGCAAGCCGACATGAATGATATCACTTGATGGGTGGCTCAGTATTTCAATAAGGCTATCAGTCTCCAAATAAAAGGAATTAAGTAACCCTGTACATAAAGTCAAGTGGTGCTTTCTATAGGAGCATCAAGTGCAAGTCATGGAGTAGCATTCTCTGTAGCAAATTTGACAATCCTGTGCTGACATAGAATTTTTTTTAAACAGATGTTTAAAGCAAGAACAACTCTTTGTATCCCTTATGGAAGTTAATGTTGAATCCTGTTGAGGCATCCTTATAGATGTTGCTAAGGTCTATTATAATTTATAACAGACTTAAGAAAGAGTTGGAACAGGCCTTGTAAAAGGAGTTCTCTTGAGAGCATTCCTGACCACTTGTTGAAAGACTTGAATTAGATTATGAAGGTTGAGTTAAAGTTTTCCAAAGACATTCTAATATGAAGAACTTGCTTATATGGTCAAGATCAGATTAGTAAAGTCTATTGCATTGTGAAAAGGAGATACTACTACTATGAATAATGGTTTTATTGATTTAAAGAGATCAAGGATGAATGGTGTTCGATTGATGATGAGTCTGAATATTTGACCAGATTCATGGAATGTCTTGGATTTTCAAAACCCAAGTAAGGATTTGAATTTTGAACAAGAAAGTCCTAGGGTTTGTGAAACTCTAGGATTGCTGATGTTGAAATTGATGAAGTTGAAAAAGAATGCTAGGATGTATGCTACTCATTTCCCAAGGACTGATTGATGAATATAAGCGTTAGGGTTTGTAAACTCTAAAGATCATTAGGGTTTGGAATCAAAACTCTAGCCAAACAATTGTTAACCCTATTTGGACAAAAAAAAGGGTTGGAAAAGAATGCCATTAGGCTTATGAATTGATCGCTTCTGTTTAAGAGAAGAATAAACCCTAGCTTTTAGAAGATTTGACATCTTGATGATGAGGTTGATTTGCAGGTTGGATACATGAAGGCTAAAGATTAAGAGGGAGCTGACATGTTCTCAAAAGATAATCGAGGTCAACTTCTTAATGATGATATGGACTCCTTGATGATGTGGACTACCTGATCATGATATGAATTCCTTGATGATGATGTGGACAAGGTCAACTCCTTGATGACGAGAACAAGGTTAACTCCTTGAGAATGTGGATAAGGTTGATTGGATCTGAGAAAGTTAAGATCAAGAGGGAGCTGTCACACTCTCTAGAGATAAGTATTTTCTTGATTATTTATATTGTTGTTTCATTATAAGTCTCTTGTCTTTTTATATCTTGCTCGTTTGTATTTGTTCTTCAATGGCCTCCTAGCGAGGATTGCAGGCACACAATGAAGACTGCTAGGCTGTGGAAACCATTGAAAAGATGGAAGAACAAAGTGACAAAAGACTCGTGATTGGATGGGCTTTTGGACTCAGAGGGAGCATACAAGATCAATCTAAATTGAAACATGTTTTGATCTTACGATGAAAAGAAGTCAGTTGTGACTTCCAAGATAAAGTTGTCTTGAAGTCTTGAAGGTTAACGCTGATACAAACTTGTTGAAGAAGAGCTCGTGATTTTTTTCCTTTTTGTCCAGTGTAGGAGGGAGTTGATTGAAGAATTGTAAGATTGAAAGTATGGTGCAATCCTAGTGAAATCCCTGCAGAGATTGTGGCATAATGGACTGAGTCGATGGACACTTGCTTGAGGAAAATATTGAAGAAGTTGCGAGACTCGACTGTTAATTTGATGAATTCCTCTGATTGACTCATTGAAACACCTAATGCATGAAATTGCAGACTCTATTTGGACTGGACATATTAAATAAATGAAAAGCACTTCTAGGTGTTGTATTAGTCTAAATGACATGGATGTTCCTAGTGTAATTGAAGCTGGAAATGTAGTTGAATTGTGAAGCAATTTGGCTTTAGAAGCTTTTTGCTGGTCTATTTGATCTTGTGAGGAATTCGACCATGGCACACTTTTTTGCTGATGAACAAGTTGCTGATGTTTGCTTCTGTAAGAAGCCACTTGTTAAATGATGGATTTGATCATGGTATACATGTTTGCTTATGTGCAGGTTGTTGATGTTTGCTTTTGTGAGAAGCCCCGACTAAAGTTGAATGAATAACTGGATATTGTTGTCTGCTGGAATGTTTGATCAAGTGCTGAAATCCAAAATGGCTACTTTTCCGCTATTGAGTAGGTTGCTAATGTTTTCTTCTCTGAGAAGCTTGGAACGGCTAAGAATTCCTCTTGGAGAGGGAGCATTGGTTATATAGCATCATGAATCTTCCTTAGGCTGTGGGCTGAGAGACCTATGGATTGGTCAGGAAGATTGTCACTCCCTTAGGTTGTGGGTCAAGAGACTAGTGAGTCTGGTTGGGGAGCTTGGTTCTGAGGCACCGAGGTTGTGATATGTCCTTAGGCTATGTGCTGAGAGAGACCTATGGATTGGTCGAGGATATTGAGTTCTCTCCCTTAGGATGTGCGCCAAGAGACCTTGTTTGTGGTTGGGGATTGAGATAGGGATTCCTCCCTTAGGCTGTGGACCGAGAGACCTTGTTCATGGCCAGGGAGATGTACCTTGTGCATATGATTGGTTTGGCCTCATTGATTGATCCCACTTGTTGTGGTGGATGCTATGTATCTTTCCTTATGATGAGATTGATGATATCTTCCTTAGGCTGTGTGCCGAGAGACTTATGGATTGGTTGGGGAGATTGATCTTGAGAGACAGACTTGTACTTGTAATCTCTCCCTAGGCTGTGGGTCAGGAGACCTATGGATTGGTTGGGGAGATTGATTTTGAGAGAGAATGAAAGTGACTCCTTGGCTAAGAGGGAGTGTTGGAAATATGGTAGCCATGGTCTGTATTTTCATCATGAAGAAATAGAAAATTTGGATTTTAAATTTTGCCTCCTAAATTGTTCAGGTCGACCTCTTGTTATTTTAAGTCAGTTGGGCCCCATGGAGTCATTCATTCGACCCCCTGTGATCACTATATTAAGGAGACCACCTCTCCTCATTTGGTACATCGATCTATCTTGCTATGAGCTTTGTTCCAATGAAGAAAGGAAGGAAGGAGGGGGCCAAAAATCTCAGCAGGGCTTGGCACTTCATCTAATTCTTGGTTACTGGTTTGGCTATTATTTTGACATGATTGTTCTAATGTATTGATGAATTGAACTCTCTCTCTCTCATAAGGAAATACTTTTATGGGTTTTCCCCTTGTGGGTTTTGCGCTAGCCTCAGACCTAATTTCCGTGTCTCTTGTCTCATTGTCTCATGGTTATATTATTTCTCTTTCATGTTTATTGGTTGAGTTTTTCTTTTGTATAACTACTTAATGATATTGGAAATGTAATCAATGCTAATTGATCATTAGAAGTATTTATCACGATGAAGAAAATTGGTTATAGTTTGTTTGCCCTAGATTTCTCAACAAATTTCTCCCTAAATGCATTCATGAAGAGGTTTGCAATTTGACATCTAGTCCTACAATACAACTACATGCTCTTTGATTTGGAGTTTCTTTTTGATGAATTGATGGTGTATCTCAATGTGCTTGGTACTTTCATGACACAATAGGTTCTTTGTGAAATGAATCACAATCTGGTTGTTCCAATTTAGGGGTGTCGCTTGAGTGTGTTGAAGATTCATATCTGCCTTAACCATTTTGAGTTGGATAGATACAATGGGAGGTGTTACCGCTCAAGTATTCACTAGGTATAAAAGTCCCAAGCACAATTGGTGAGAACCCAAAGGCAACTGCTAGGCTAACCACCTACTATCACCTTAGTGGCCTCACCCTTCACTTCAGATTTTTGCCTAAGGGGGCATATCGAAATGTCATCTAAACCAAGACTTTGTACTGTGGGAGAGTAAGCTTAGTTTAGTCAATTGATTGATTGTGTGATTAATCCAAGCTTGTCAATTTACCTTAAATCATGTGAGAAGAATATGATGAAGCATGCAAATTGATTTATTAAATCAATGCTCAAAATTGGAACTATAAATGTAAGCCAAATGTATCAAAGTGTCACAATGAGCAATAGATCCAAATGTTATTACCAACAATAAACAATGCTCAAATATTGAAAGGAAAGTGTGGATTGGAAGATATGATATCACAATGTAAATTGCTCCAAAACTATCCAAGTTATATTCAATGAGTGCTAGGAATGTAGAGTGACATGAGATAGCTTTAATGTGAATGTTATGCTACCCTAATGTTGCAAGAAGCAAGGACATTTTTTGGAAGCGAAGTGTCAGAAGCGTGATTTTCCAAAAATCTTCAGAAGCGAAGCTTCTTGGAAGAGTTTAATATATATATATATATATATATATATATATATATATATATATATATATATATTGCATTTATATTTAAAAAAAAACATCCAAAATACCAAATTAGTTACAAAAAATATGAAAACATGCATATTTGTACATAAATCAAGATAGATATGGCATCTATCGTACATCAATGATTAATTATTCAAGCATCAACTATCTAGATTCTAGCAATTACAAACATACATCACATTTTTAAGCATATCACAGATAATAGAAGGTAGAAAGTATCAAAATTTTAAGCATATAATAGAAAATAGACATTTAGAAGATGAAATATTCAAATAACTTTTCTAGCAAGTGAGCAAATGTCAACATGAGTCATGTCCAAATAATAATGTTTACAAAATAGTCCACTTGGCCCTCACCAACTACACACTGAACTAGGAAGACTGAAAAGTTCAAATTCACAACACTAAAGTCTAACACTCTACTCTATCATCTATAGAGTTTAGACTATGACAAAAGTAGTGAACTGTGAATCTATCTACTAATCTCTTCTCCTTATGCCACGACCACTAGGTTTTGAAATTTTCAATATGAAATACTACTGCAGTGATTGATTTATTTCGCCTACTTATTTATGATAAGTTATTTACACATGCTTCAGTAAATTCTGAAATAAACACAACTGCAACATTCACTTAATCAAAAGCAGAAGAAAAAATAGAACACATATAACAGAATAGAAACAATCACATGAACACAATTATTTTTGGACAATTGTCCCCGGAAAAAGCCAATGGAGGTAAACCGGTGTAGCAGATGAGGGTTTATATTATTCTTCAGCAGTGGCAAAATCTTTTACAGAAAATATGACAAGCAGATGTATGGCATACACCTGAGATAATTTTTCTGAACACTTCAGAAGAATTTTTGACACGCTGGAGGCACCCTTCCTCCCTCTGCGTCACTCTGTGTGGCCTGTTGTGTAGTCACTGCGTTGGACTGCGTCACTCGGCGTGGAGGGCCAGTGACGCTGCTCAACGCTTCTCCCTCTGCGTCCTCCTTCTGCCTTCTTCTCGCTCTGCTGACTTCCCCTTCCTCCTTCTGCGTCTGTAACCCTGCCTCTACAACTTCACCCTCTGAAATTGAATTCTCTTACTTCAGAATCGATTTCCTTTGGGTACTGAGAGTGTGCCCGACTGCCTTTCCAAATGACCCTCAATCCTTCTCTTATAGTCTTCTCGCCAATGTTGCTGGGAAGCATCCCCCCCCGATCCCGCTCCCAAAACGCGCTCCGTTCGAGAGTGCGCTTCCGAGCCTGAAAAAACGCTCCTTGTTTTTTAGGGAGCGTTTCAGGGAGCGCTCGGGAGCGAACGCTCCCCAAGCGCTCCCGCCATTAAAACAACGAATCATGAGTGTTTTTTAAATGGCGGGAGCGCCTGGGGAGTGTTCGCTCCCGGATGCTCCCTGACAAAAAAACGCTCCCCGGCGTAGAAAAAAAAATCGGCAGCAATTTTTTTTGGGAGGGAGGGGGGGTGCGTAATAAAAAGCCCTCGCCTCATTGTTGTTAATGTTGTTTGTGAATGAGCTTGAGAGCAAGGAGAGAAGGAGAGAGCAAGGAGCAAGCTGCAAGAGAGCAAGAGGATAGAGCAAGGAGCTTGAAGAGAGCAACAAGGAGGATTGAAGGAGTCAGGACTGAGGACAAAGAGATAGGACTCTCTAATCTAGTTTTTTTTTTCTATGTTGCATTTTTAAGTTGTTCAAAAATGAAAACTTAAATTTTTTTCTCAATGTTGCATTTTAATGGGTTGAAAAGTGAAAAATTGAATTGTTTTTTCCTATGTTGCATTTTTTCCTATTCCCATATGGCATTCCTCCATTTTTTTGCAGGCTAGAAACTTGAAACATCATGGCTATATGGCTTGGGGTTTTCTTCATGTTGGTTCCTTTCTTTGTAATAATGGTGTTGGAGAGTAAAAGAAAGAGGCCCATTAGAGAAGAGGAGGATGAAGAAGTGGGTTATCGTGGATTTGATGAAAATCCTGAAGAGGAGTATGTTGAGGAGGAAGGGGAGAGTGGAGAACATGAGGCCACAGAGACCCCAACTAAACAAGACCAAAGTCAAACACCATTGTGGAAATATGTTCAAAGGCAGGAAGGAGGGAAAGGTGGTGGAACCACTAAATTTCTTTGCCCCCATTGCAATAAAGAATACACAGGTTCATACACCCGTGCCAGAAGACACCTTTATGGGAAAATGCCAGGGGATGGAGATAAAAATCTAGGAATCAAAATTTGTGTAAGTGTGCCAGCAACAGAGAGAGAGAAATATAGAAAGGAAGAGGAGACTGCCCAACGGAGATCTAAAAGATCTAGGGGTTTCATTGATTCTTATGCACCATCAGGTCCATCAGATCATGGACAAAGAAGTCCATCAACTTCCACCCGTGGCAGTGGATATGGAGGCATACCTGGACCAAACATCTCCTTAAGGTGTAGAACCATATCCAATTTCCTTGACGAAGGGTCTAGGAGTGATGTGGATTCAAAAAGTTTCCGGTTTCTCTGCATGTGGGGTACCATTTAATGTTCTTCGCTCACCTTATTGGCATGAAATAGTTTTTGCCATTAATGATGCCCCCAAAGGAAACAGGAGCCCAGGGTATGATAAGGAAAGAACCATGGGACTTGATTATGAAAAAGCTAAAATAAGTCATTCTTTTCAAAGAATGACAAGTTTTTGGAATGAGCATGGGGTGTCCATTGTATTTGATGGATGGACCAATGTAAAAGGAAAGCCATTGATAAGTGTTATGGCTATGTCTGTTAGTGGTACAATATTCCTTTCAGCATATGATTATTCAGAGAAATTCAAGACCGACATTAACATTGCAGAACCATTACTTGAAACAATTAAAAGTATTGGGCCATACAATGTCGTCCAAGTCATCACTGATAATGCTGTTAATTGTAAGGCAAGGGGAGCAATTATTGAGGATAAATACCCCAACATATTTTGGTCTGGGTGTTTGGTTCACACAATGAACCTTTTGATGCATGATATAATTAAAAACAAATAAACTCAATACAAATGGCTTGGTGATTTGTACAAGAGAGGTAAAAAAACAATAAAATTTATTACAAATCATAGCAATACCCATGGGCTTTTCCGTACTCACTCAAAATTGGAGTTGTTGAAGATAGGAAATACTAGATTTGCTAGCTATTACCTCACTTTCAGGTGCCTTTTGAAGGTAAGAGAGTCATTGGCAGCCATGGTATGAAATCCACACTGGCAAGTATTAAAGTACAGGGCAACAACAATAGTTGACAGGCAACGTTTTTGTAATATTCTCAATTAGCAACAGCTAATTGGAAATATTAATTTTTGACTACTTTACTTTAATAAAGTTAAGTTAGAAATAAAGTGGGTGAAAGGGACACTTAACTCACACTTAGGGTAAAAAGCATTTCCTAAAGTCACTTGGAGACATGATTATTTGGTAGCGTGGGTCCTAGAGGACGAAGTGGTAGCATGGAGGAGATGTCAGCGTGGGCAACGTGGGCCCAAGACAACGCAAAACTAGAGTGTAATATCCCCAACGGGAAATAAACCGTAATACACAGCAAACAACAAGCAGCTATATAGAACAAAATGCCAGAACTAGAATATGGAGCAAGTACACATAAAATACCAGAATGCTAAGCCATTTTATTAATTCTGAGAATACATGTATGGGTACAATAGATAATCAGAATAAGTGCACCTATCCTTGCACGAGGCAAGTGAAGAACCCTCTCAGAATAGGAAATGGCTACAATAGAGGCTGCGTCCTAGCTGCTGGAGAAATCTGCCGTAGAATGCTGCTGCTGGAATGAACTGAAGCTAGGGGCTGATCCCCTTGCCGGAATGAGCTGAAAATCGGCAGACCACCTGAACTCACCACCCCGGACAAAACCCAAAAACCATATACAAAACGGACCACCTCCGAAAATCACCCCCAGAAACCCTCCTCCTAGAAAAACGCTGTCTCTCCCAGCACAGCGCAGAGGCTCAAGAAGAACGCTGGAAAAGAGCCACAAATCCCTCTGCAAAACTCTCCAACTGAATGGTCAATCCCTCCAAGCTAAAAGTTCGCTGAGGGCTCCACGAAAATCCCCACAACCGAGCTGTACCAACACCAACTACGCCCTCCCTCCTGGACTGCGCAGTCACCCTATGAGACCCAGCTCCTCTGCAAAACGTCCACCAAAATCTCCTGCAAATCAACCGCTGAAACTGAAGGAATACCTTGCTCGAGCAGGCACTCGAAGTCCCCCGGAGCCAAGGGCGAGATCTCCGACCGGAGACACTCAGTTCGCACTAAACAGTGCTGCAGACCGACTAAACAACCGGCGTGCTGAAGTAGACAGAAGTCTAGCTCTCAATATCAATAACATATCAATAATGCCAAATGGAGTGAAACCCCCACCTTTTATAGTGCTAGCTCCCTCAAAACCCTAACTGCATCCTTGAGTTTTTCTTTGACCTGCGCAGTTACCTTAGGAGCCTACGTGAGGCCTCTCTCATGTGTGGGTGGACCCCCAAGGCTTTCCCCTTTAAGTTACAACGTTCATCTACTAGGAAGCACTTTATTTTATTAATTTAACTATAGTCGGCAAAACTATACAAAAATCAAATATTCCAATTAGCGGTGCTAATAAGGAATATTACATAGAGGGACAGCGTGGCTCAAGGGGACAACACTGTTTTGGTTGGGCCTAGGTGAGAGCAAGGCTCTCCAAGCATAAAAAGGGAGAGAGGCTCCTCATTTTCTCATTCTATTATGCATCTATGATATTTGTCTTTTGACATTGAACACGCTTTTGCTGTTGAGCAAAGTCTGCAAGTGCTGTTCAGCACATCGGGTGTCTTCGTGCGGCGATCCCAACCTCAACCTCAGGGGATTTCGAGTGCCTGCTTGGGTGAGGAGTTCTATCCTTGATTTTCCGGTGAGAGTTGTAGCAGCCACAGTTTGGATCATTCACTTGCATAGACAACGCAGTAAGTGAGAGGGAGCACACAGTCTTTGGAGGAGGAGATTCTGAATTGAGGGTTTATCAGGGGATTCAGCCCGAGAGAGTTGGAAAGGGGTTAGCACTTCCCTATTCCATCATTTTGGTAGAGTTGGAGGCCATCGTTTGCAACAGATCATTCAGGGCCTATGTTCATCACTGGGACAATGTTATACCTCAAGGGAGGTCATTTTTCGAGGTCATCCATTTCCGAAAAGCTCTCTGGGCTTTTATGGGTATTTGGTGGAGAGCCCATTCCCAAAGTTTCACAATTTTCTGAGGTGGGGAGCAGCCCCAAAGAGTTGATCTATTCCAACAGCAGCAACAACACCAACAACTTTGGAGATAATGCAGTCATTGAAATCAATGAATCAATGATGATAAATGTTATATATTGAATTTTGAAAGCTTGAAACTTTAAGATTGATGATTCATGAGACTCAAGAGTCAATATGTTGTATGTTTCCAACTTGTGGGCGTGGTTGATGAAGATTATGACTTCTAGATGATTGATGTTATATGGTTCAATCTATGTTTTTATGTTTTTTTTTAATGTCTAATTCATCATTTTACAGGCTTTTGTTGACATATATGCATCAAAATATAAAAATATATATATATTTAAAAAAAATGTTCCCCGAAACGCTCTGGACCGGGAGCTTTTGAAAATGGTGCTCCCGCTCCTACTCCTGCTCTCACTCCAGCTCCTGCTCCCGCTCCCGCTCCCGCTCCAGCTTTCGCTCCTCGCTTTTGCTCCCGCTCCCAAGTAACCATGCTTCTCGCTGATGATTCAAAGGCACAGATTATATCTCTAATCAATGGCTTAGATTAAAAGATGACTTGATCTTCATTTTCTAGAAGATTCACATTCTGCTTTATTAATACCCTTTAATCATATAATTTCCCTAAGTTTAGACTTAGGGATCACTTTAAAATAATTAATTATTTTAATAAAGCATGATTCGAGTGGAATTTCCACAAACGATTTCTGGGTTCTTTGGAATACTGATGTCCAAGCCTCTTCCTAAAATATGAGACTTGGAACACTTTCCAATGCTACAAAATCAACACTCCCTCTTAGCGAGGAAAGTGTTCAAGCAAGGTACCAATTGTATCTGCTTTGACCTGAAGCATCTGCTGTGTTGCTGATGTCTTGGCTGCTGCCCCTCATCTCTGCATTGCTGCCCTCTGTACTGCTGCCTGTGACACCATCTCTGCCACTGCCTCATCCGTACTGCAGCTCCCTTTTGAGTCTAAAGTCCACCCATTCCTATACCGGAATGGGTTCTCGACCATCCCCAACTTTTCCCTAAAGTAAGTAAACTTAATCTTACCTAGAGCCTTTGTGAGGATATCTGCCACCTGTTCGCCAGTAGGAACGTAATTCAACTGTACAACTCCTTGTTGGACATAGTCTCTGATGAAGTGGCACCTAATGTCAATGTGCTTCGACCGGTTATGAAACACACGATTCTTAGAGAGCTTGATACATCTCTGATTATCACACAAAATTCTGGTTGGTTCCATCCTCTTCTTGAGCAAGTTCATGAGCAACTTACGAAGCCATATGGCCTCACATGAAGCTGTGCTAGCTGCCATATATTCAGCCTCAGCTGAGCTTAGTGCCACGGATTTCTGTTTCCTACTACACCAGGACGTCATTCCTGATCCGAGACTGAAAGAATACCCACTGGTACTTTTCCGATCCACTGGGCTTCCAGCCTAATCTGTGTCAGTAAATCCACTCAACTGTATTTCATTGCCCTTGGTGTACTGCAACTCATACTCGACTGTCCCCTTCAAGTATCTGAGAACATGTTTGGCTGCTGCCCAGTGAGCCCTCCTTGGTTCTCCCATGAACTGACTGAGGGTATTCACTGCATAACAGATGTCTGGTCTAGTGTTGACCAGATACATCAATGATCCTATGAGCTGCCTATACAAGGTAGGGTTAGCCACATCATCCTCGAATGTGTCGATCTTCTTCCAGTTTGTAATCATTGGCATAACCATGGGTATACAGTCCTCCATCTGAAACCTCTTTAGGATATTTGTAGTATATCTTCCATGCCCTAGGAAGATTTCTCCCTTATGCTGCTAGACCTCCAAACCAAGAAAATAGTGCATCTGCCCCAGATCCTGTTCATTTTTTTGTAGCATCGGAAAGTGTTCTAAGTCTCAAACTGGGTGAGGAGACTTGGACATTAGTATTCCAAAGAACCCAGAAATCGTTTGTGGAAATTCCACTCGGTTCATGTCTTATTAAAATAATTAATTATTTTAATGGAGACCTTAAGTTTAAACTTGGGGAAATTAAATAATTAAAGGGTATTAATAAGACAAAGTGTGAATCTTCTGGAAAATGAAGGTCAAGTCAAGTTTTAATCTTAGCCATTGATTAGACTTCTAATCAGGGCCGTTGATTCACCAACGAGAAAGATTATAAAAGAAGGCTTGAGGGTCATTTGGAAAGCAAGTTGGGCATACACTTAGTACCCGAAGGAGATCATTTCTGAAGGAATAGAATTCGATCTCAGTGGGAGAGTAGCAGAAGGAGAAGGAGGGAGTCAGTAGTGACTGATCTCAAGGACAGAGGGACGAAGAGGGTCACAGGAGGCAGTGTAGAGCTGCAGCGCAATGAACCCACGCAGAGCCTACGTAGAGTTACGTAGTCCAACGTAGGGACTGCGCAAAAACCCAAGTAGACAGGCCCAAAGGGAAGCAAAGGCTGTTCCGGGTGTCAGGAAATTTTTGGGAGGAGCCGAGAATTTTGTCTCAGGGGTTTTTCCATTACATCTGCTAGTGTATTCCTTGTAAAGATTCATTTGCTGAAGATTAATAATAAAACCCTCATCTGCTTCATCTATTTTCCCGCATTGGGTTTTTCCGGGGACAATTGTCCAAAAATAACTGTGTACATGTGATTGGTTCTTATGTTTGGTGTTCTTTACTGTTCACTTCTCTGCATATATAATTGTGAATGTTGCAGTAGTATTTATTTCGAAGTTTAGTAATAGATTTCTGTAAATAAATTATTGAACTAATAAGTAGGAGAAATAAATCTATCACTGCAACTGTAGATCTTTCAGATTGAAAATTTCACATGGTATCAGAGCTAGAGATGAGTAATAGGGACGGAGAATCGACACGTGAACAAAAATCTGACATTGCGGCAACAACTCAGAGGGGTTCACGCAGTTCTCCGGAAAGGGAAAGAAGCATGATAGAACAGATGTATCACGATGTTTCTGTTTTGGCATCTAGACTTGAAGAAGAATTTTCTTGTGTGTCAAGCACTGCTTCTCCTGAGGTCTGATACATTGATAGTGGAGCTTCTGCTCATATTATAAGATTGCAGGAATGTTTTTCTGACTACCAAGAGGAGCAGATGAATTTTAAAAAACCCATGGGTAATAAGCAAAATGTACCCCTATTGGAAGAGGTACCATAGTATTTTAGACCGAGGCTGGTAATAAGATTTGGGCCACTAATGTACTGCATGTGCCCGGGCTGGGAATGAACTTGCTCTCAGTGTCTCAACTTCAAAATTGAGGTTATGACATTTACTTTATTGGTAACAGGATTTACGTCAAACACCTCAATTGGAAGAAGAAAACATAGATCAGAGTAAGGAGCAAAATACTTTACAAGTTGCAGCTCGAATCCCCAATGGCACTAATAGGCAGTGCTGATGAAATCGACCTGAATGAACTATGGCACAGAAGAATGGGACATTTGCATCATGGGGTGTTAAAAATTCTCAAGAAAATTGTCACGGGAGTTCCAAAGCTGTGCATCGAGCGCGACGATGTTTGTCGAGGGTGCGTGTTGGGTAAATATGCCAAGGCAGCATATCAGAGAAGCAACAATAGGGCCAAGAGTGTATTGAGCTTGATACACTCAGATATTTGTGGACCAATGTCCACTAGAGCTCTTAGTAGTGCTGAGTATTTCGTCACCTTTATTAATGACTATTCCAGGAAAACCTGGATCTACTTTTTGAAGACCGAGGACGAAGTCTTCAGTCGATTAAAAGAGTTTATAGCTCTGGTAGAAAATCTGACAGGAAAGCAGGTCAAGGTGCTGCGTTCAGACAATGGTGGTGAATACATAGACAAGGAATTCACCGAGTTCTGTGCAAGGGAAGGTATCAGAAGAGAGTGGACTGCTCCATATAATCCGAAGCAAAATGGTGTGGCAGAAAGGAAAAACATGACTATTGTTGACGCTACAAGGGTGACGCTGTATGATCAAGACATGCCCAAATTTCTGTGGGCTGGAGCTTTTAATACAACTGTCGATGTTCAGAACAGGATCCCTCACGTTGCATTGGGAAAAATTACTCTAGAGAGTGTCTTCACTGGCAGCAAGCCTGAGGTGAGTCACTTAAGGATTTTTGGCAGTACAACTTACTGTCATGTGCCCAGTGAGAAGAGGAAGAAGTTGGACATGACTGCGGAAAATGGGTATTTGGTAGGATACAGTGAGAATGCAAAGGCATATCGCATCTATATTCGTGAGAGTAGGAAAGTTGTAGTGCAGAGGGATGTGAAATTCATGGAGGAGAGGGCCTTCAGAAGATCCCGCGAGTTGCCTTCTGCTACGCAGTCTGAGGAGGATCCGCTGGTTCAACCTCAACAACCAGCGGTAGATATTTCAGCTTCCTCTCCAAGGCATGGGGATCCAAGGGACGTTTCTCCCAAGGACTTGCAGGAGGGAGAGCAGGTAAATCAGCCCACTACCAGTGGGAGAACGAGCAGGGAACTACGACAAATTCTGAGGGATGCAGAAGACTTTGTCGGAGTTCCCCGAAATGTGAAGAGATAGCGTAAGCAGCCTGAGAGGTATCAAGCCTTGGTTGCACAGGTTGGGGAAACTTTTAGCTTTCGAGAAGCAGCTCAGCACCAGGTATGGGTAGAGATGTAATGGTGGAAGAGTACCCATCATGATGAATGATGTCTGGGAGGTGGTCCCCAGATCTCAGGAGAGATCGGTTGTAGGATCAAGATGGATCTACAAGGTCAAGTATGTTGCAGATGCCAACATTGAGAAATTTAAAGCTAGGTTTGTGGCTAAGGGGTATGCTCAAAAGGAAGGGATAGATTATGAAGAAACCTTCACCCCAGTAGCCAGATATACCTCTATTAGATTCGTGATATCCCTTGCTGCGCAGATGGGTTGGGAGATTCACCAGATGGACGTCAAGATTGCGTTCCTTAATGAGGTGATAGAATAGGTGTACATTGAATAACCAAAAGGCTTCGAGATGCATGATCATAAGACTCATGTGTGCAGGCTTAAGAAAGCCTTGTATGGACTAAAGCAAGCTCCTATAGCCTGGTATGGTCAGATTGATAGCTACTTGCAGAAGATGGGATTCGTTAAGAGTGCGCATATCCTAATCTCTACTATCTAAGGGTAGGGAGTGAGCCCTTGATACTGGTTTTATATGTATATGATCTATTCTTGACAAGATCATCGAGGCTCATCAAAGACTGCAAGGAGAATTTGGCTACGGAATTCGACATGAAGGATCTAGGGTTGATGCACTATTTTATGGGGTTGGAAGTTTGGCAGTAGAAGGGGGAGATCTTTCTTGGTCAAGGAAGTTATACTACAGAGATTCTAAAGAGGTTTCAGATGGAGGATTGTAGGCCCATTATGACTCCAATGATCACCAAATGGAAGAAAATTGACACGTCCGAAGATGATAAGGTTGATCCTACCCTGTATAGGCAACTCGTAGGATCCTTGATGTATCTGGTAAACACAATGCCATACATCTGTTATGCTGTAAATACCCTCAGTCAGTTCATGGTGGAACCTAAGAGGGCTCATTGGGCAACAACCAAGCATGTTCTCAGGTACCTTCAAGGAACACTCGAGCTTGGATTGAAGTACACCCGTAGCAGTGATGTAGGTTGAGTGGGTTCACTGACACAGATTGGGTTGCGAGTCCAGTTGATCACAAGAGCACCAGTGGGTACTGTTTCAGTCTAGGATCTGTGATGACTTCCTGATGCAGCAGGAAACAAAAATCCGTGGCATTGAGCTCAGCGGAGGCTGAATATATGGCAACTAGCACAACTTCGTGTGAGGCCATATGGCTTTGGAAACTGTTTGTGAACCTACTAAAGAAAAAAATGGAAGCGACTAGTATTTTATGTGATAATCAGAGTTGCATCAAGCTCTCTGAAAATCCTGTGTTTCATGATCAGTTGAAGCACATTGGCATTAGGTGTCACTTTATCAAGGACTGTGTCTAACGTGGAGATGTACAGTTGCAGTACACTCCAGCAGGAGAACAAGTGGCAGACATTCTCACGAAGGCTTTGGGAAAGACGAAGTTTGTCTACTTCAGAGAGAAGATGGGGTTGATCAAGAATCCGTTCCAGTAGCAGGAATGGATAAGATTAGGATTTAGAAGGAGCTGCAGTACAGATGCAACAATGACAATGACAGTGTCATGGGCAGTAGTACAGAAGGCAACAACGCAACAGATGAGGGGCAGCGTCTAGAGATCAACAACGCAAAAGATGCTTCAAAAGCAGAGCAGCATGTAGCAAGTATATTGCTGGAACACTTTCCTCGCTAAGGAGTGTTGATTCTTTTGTAGCATCGGAAAGTGTTCTAAGTCTCAAACTTGGTGAGGAGACTTGGACATCAGTATTCCAAAGAACCCATAAACTGTTTGTGGAAATTCCACTCAGTTCATGTCTTATTAAAATAATTAGTTATTTTAATGGAGAACGTAAGTCTAAACTTAGGGAAATTAAAAAATTAAAGGGTATTAATAAGACAGAGTTTGAATCTTTTAGAAAACGAAGATCAAGTCAAGTTTAAATCTTAGCCATTGATTAGACTTCTAATCTGGGCCATTGATTCACCAACGAGAAAGATTATTAAAGAAGGCTTGAGGGTCATTTGGAAAGCAAGCTGGGCATACACTCAGTATCCGAAGGAGATCAATTCTGAAGGAATAGAATTTGATCTCAGTGGGAGAGTTACAAGGGGGAGAGTTGCAGAAGGAGGAGGAGGAGGGAGTCAGTATTGACTGAGCTTGAGGACAAAGGGACACAAAGTGTCATAGGAGGCAGTGCAGTGAACCCACACAGAGCATATGCAGAGTTATGCAGTTTAGCGCAGGAACTACGCAGAAACCTGCGCAAAAACCCACGCAGACAGGCCCAGAGGGAAGCAAAGGATGTTCCGGGGGTCAGGAAGTTTTCGGGAGGAGCAAAGAATTTTGTCTCAGGTGTTTTCTAATTATATCTGCTAGTGTATTCCTTGTAAAGATTCATTTGCTAAAGATTAATAATAAAACCCTCATTTGCTGCACTGGTTTTCTCGAATTGGGTTTTTCTGGGTACAATTGTCCAAAAATAACTGTGAATGTGTGATTGGTTCTTATGCTTGTTCTTTACTGTTCACTTCTCTACATATATAATTGTGAATATTGCAGTAGTATTTATTTTGAAGTTTACTGATAGATTTCTGTAAATAACTTATTGAAGTAATAAGTAGGAGAAATAAATCTATCACTACAACTGTAGATTTTTCAGATTGAAAATTTCACAGATCCTTCATGTTGAATTCGGAAGCCAGATTCTCCTTGCAGTCTTTGATGAGCTTAGATGATCTAGTCAAGAACAAATCATCTACATATAATACCAGAATTAGCGGCTCATCCCCTACTCTTAGATAGTGGAGGTTAGGATCTGCATCACTCTTGACAAATCCCATCTTCTGTAGGTAGCTATCGATTCGCCCATACCATGATCTAGGGGCTTGCTTCAGTCCGTACAAGGCTTTCTTAAGCCTGCATACATGAGTTTTCTGCTCATGCGTCTCAAAGCCCTCTGGCGTTCTATGTACACTTCCTCTTCTATCACCCCATTCAAGAATGTTGTCTTGACATCCATCTGGTGAATCTCCCATCCGATCTGCGCTCAAGAGGGATGAAAGATCTGATTAAGTGTACTGAGCTACAAGGGCGAAGGTTTCTTCATAATCGATCCCTTCCTTTTGCGCATACCCCTTAGCAACAAACCTAGCTTTGAAATTTTCTATGTTGCCATCTGCAACATACTTGATCTTGTAGATCCACCTTGATCCTACAACTGATCTGGCCTGAGGTCTAGGGACTACCCACACATCGTTTGTCATGATGGAGTTGTACTCTTCCACCATAGCATCTACCCACACTTGATGTTGAGCTGCCTCTCGAAAACTAGAGGGTCCTCTGACCTGTGCTACCAATGCTTGGTACCTGTCAGGTTGCCTGCGTACCGTCTTCTCATATCTAGGGGCTCCAATAAATTCCTCTGCACCCCTCAGAGTCTATTGGAGTTCTTTGCTCGTTCTTCCACTGTTGGTGGGAGGATTTACCTACTCTCCTGCTTGCTCTTCTTCGAAACAACTTTCCTAAGAATCCTTGTGCTGCGGAGAGGCACTAGAGCCATCCTCTGTAGGCCGCTGTGGCTGTACCAATAGATCCTCCTCAGACTGCGTATCTGTAGCCATTTCTCGAGATCTCCTGAATGCTCTCTCCTCCATGAATTTCACGTCCCGCCTTACTACGATCTTCCTGTTCTTAGGAATATAGATGCGGTATGCCTTCACATTTTTGCTATATCCCACAAGGTAACCCTTCTCCGCAGTCTGATCTAATTTCTTTCTCTTCTCATCGGGTATGTGGCAATACACTATACTGCCAAATATCCTGAAGTGACTCACCTTAGGCTTGCTGCTAGTGAACACACTCTCAGGAGTCACTTTTCCCAATGCATGCTCTATGAGGCAACCGTTCTGCACATACATTGTTGTATTGGAAGCTTCTGCCCACAGAAATTTGGGCATGTCTTGATCATACAACATTGCCCTCGCAGTTTCCACAATGGTCCTATTCTTCCTTTTTGCAACTTCATTTTGCTCTGGATTGTATGGAGTTGTCCATTCTCTCTTGATTCCTTCCTTTGCACAAAATCTTGTGAAGTCTTTATCAATATATTCTCCACCATTATCTGATCGCAATTTCTTGATCCGCTTTTCCGGTTAAATTTTCTACCAAAGCCTTGAATTCTTTGAATCGCTCAAAGACTTCATCTTTGGTCTTGAGAAAGTAGATCCGTGACAAAATACTTTGCATCACTGAGAGCATTCGTGGACATTGGTCTGCAAATATTTGAGTGTATCAAATCCAACACATTCTTGGCCCTACTACCGCTTCTTGGAAACGCTGCCTTGGCATACTTCCCTAGTACGCACCCCTTGTAGACATGGTGTTTTCTTGTGCTAAGTTCTGGAGCTCCCATGACAGACTTTTTGAGGATCTTCAAGGCTCCATGATGTAGATGCCCCATTCTTCTGTGCCATAACTCATTCAAGTCCCTTTCATTCGTATTGCCTATCAGTGCCATTAGAGAATCGAGTTGTAAGTTATACAGTTTATGGCTCCTTGCTCCAATTTGTGCCTTCCTTTTCCAACTAGGTGTTTGACATAAACCTTATTTCCAATAAAGTATACATCGTAACCCTTGTTCTAAAGTTGAGGCACCGAGAGCAAGTTCATCCCCAATCCCAACACATGCAGTACATTGGTGGCTCGAAGCTTGTTACCAGCTTCTATTTGAAATATTATGGTTCCTCTTCCAACGGGGGTACACTTGGCCTTGTTTCCCATCGTGATCTGAAAATTCATCTGCTCTTCCTGGTAGCTCGAGAAGCATTTTCGAACTCCCGTCATGTGAGCAGATGCTCCACTCTCAATATACCATTCACCTGGAGAGGTCGTGCTTGACACACAAGCGAAATCCTCTTCTAGTCTGGATGCCAGAACTGAAATGTCATGATCCCTCTGTTTCTCCATGCATTCTGGAGGACTGCATGAACCCTTTTGAGCTGTTGTTGCATCGATGTCGGATCTTAGTTCCATTGCAGAACCTCCTCTTCTGTCTTTTGCCTTTTGCTCTAATACCATGTGAAATTTTCAATCTAAAATACTACTGCAGTGATTGATTTATTTCGCCTACTTATTTATGATAAGTTATTTACAGATGCTTCAGTAAATTCTAAAATAAACACAACAACATTCACTTAATCAAAATCAAAAGAACAAATAGAACACATATAACACAATAGAAACAATCACATGAACACAGTTATTTTTTGACAATTGTCCTCAGAAAAAACCCAATGTGGAAAAACCGGTGCAGCAGATGAGGGTTTATATTATTCTTCTGCAGTGGAAAAATCTTTTATAGAAAATATGAGAAGCAGATGTCTGGCATACACCTAAGATAATTTTTCTGAACACTTCAGAAGAATTGCTGACACGTTGGAGGCACCCTTCCTCCCTTTGCATCACTTTGCGTGGCCTTCTGCACAGTCACTGCACTGGACTGCGTCACTCTTTGTGGAGGGCCAGTGTTGCTGCTCGACACTGCTCCCTCTGCATCCTCCTTCTGCCTTGTTCTCGCTCTGCTGACTTCCCCTTCCTCCTTCTGCATCTGTAACCCCGCCTCTACAACCTCACCCTCTGAAATCAAATTCTCTTACTTTAGAATCGATTTCCTTTGGGTACTGAGAGTATGCCCGACTTCCTTTCCAAATGACCCTCAAGCTTTCTCTTATAGTCTTCTCGTTGATGAATCAATGGCCCAGATTATATCTCTAATCAATGGCTTAGATTAAAACATGACTTGATCTTCATTTTCTAGAAGTTTCACACTCTACTTTATTAATACCCTTTAATTATTTAATTTCCCGAAGTTTAGACTTAGGGATCACTTTAAAATAATTAATTATTTTAATAAAGCATGATTCGAGTGAAATTTCCACAAACGATTTCTAGGTTCTCTGGAATACTAATGTCCAAGCCTCTTCCCAAAATATGAGACTTGGAACGCTTTCCTATGCTAGAAAATCAACATACATGAGCCTCCACGTGGTGGCAGTGAAGAAGATGGTGGCCGTGTAAGTTGTGGAATTGAAGGTGAAGCCCTTGCTGCTGATGTTGAAGACTGGAACATGGGTTCCATCACACCAAATGGGATGTCGTCTCATATCAGTTATCATCATCTTGGAAAAGAGCATCCTCCAATTGCTCTAAATGCAACACTCCATCCTCCAAATTGGTCTCCTTTGGATTTTGTGCCAAAGCTTAAGGTCTTTATTATTCTTTTCCACCCCAGAATAATGGGACAACAATTGCAAGTTGTAATGAACATAAACCAAGCTCTCTGCCTGACTTACATTTAACTTGTTTCTTTTAACACTGTGGATGAAACTATAGATGCTCCAACACCTCTGTGCAGAAGAAGTGTTTATCACCTGTGATAGCACTCGTATTGCCAAAGATTGTAGATGTGGAGTAGCACCTCAATGCATGTTCCACCACTCAAGAGAAGACAAATTCCCCTAATCTCTAATTGCATATGTGGATGATAGTATTTAGGTGTAATAACATATGTTAAGGCATGCACGGGAATGTTTAACATTTCCCATCGTTTTCCACCTCTGCACGAATATAATTGTACAAGGTGATATATTTAGGCTCAACAATGTCTTTAATATACCCCAACATGCCATCCATCTGCTCATACACCTTCCTAATCATTGCCCAATTTGAATATGCACACTTGATCATGTAATAAATTGGCTTGGTGAATTGCAAAACATATTTAATCTGTTACCAAAAGTAGTTGTCAAGAACAATGTCCTTCACTATATTAGCACCATCTCTATTAGTGCTCATCTCATCCAATGAATTACATGTCACCATAGCCGTTAAAGCTCATCTCGCCTTCACAAGGCACCTAAAGGTGAGGTAATATCTTGCAAATCTAGTTTTTGAAGGCTTAAGCAACTGCAACTTGGAGTAAGTGTCATAAAAGTAGTTGACCCTTGTATGCTCTGTGCCATATTTAATGAGTTGCTTCCCTCTCTTGTATAGCTAATTAATCCATCCACATTCTTTATGCTTCACAATATCATGCATCAAAAGGTTCAATGTGTGCACCAAGCACTTAGACCAAAAGATGTGTGGATGAGTCCACTCAATGATTTTTCTAACTCCCATACAATTTGCCGCATTATCAATGATCACTTGAACAACATTATTAAGATCAACATCATTAATTGTTTCCAATAGGAGATCTATGTTAGTTTTTGTAGCATCGGATGTGTTCTAGCCACAAGATTTGGCAGAGGCTAGAATACATGTATTCTCCAATACCCAGAAATTGTTTATGGAAATTTCACCTAGAGATGACTTAATTAAATTAATTTGTCAGTTTTTAATACTTCCTAAGTCTAAACTTAGGAAATATGATTAATTAAGTCATGGTGGGAATGTTCTAGAAAAATGCATGGATCGATTTCTAGTTAATCCTAGCCATTGATTAAGATTTAATCATGGTCGTTGAAGCTTCGATGGAGGATTATTAGAAGCCGATGGGGCTTGGAGAAGACACACGAAATTAGTTGACCATTCGATTTTGCTGGGAAATTGATTTCCAGAGTAGCAGCAGTGTGTTGCCAGAAGTGATTCAGTGAGATCAAAGCAATGAGAGAGGGGCAGAGATAGTTAAGCTGAAGGAATATTTCCATATCCGGTGAGTACATTTGCAAAGAGGCAGAGAGTGCCACAGTGAGGCAGCGTAGTTCCTTGTAGAGGCAAATTCCGTTTTGCTGGGGAGAAGGCAAGATTCAACGCCAGAAGCTGGGCAAAGGTTCCATAGCCCGGGAGAATTAGTTTCCTAGACAACAATTGACGAGACAGTGAGAGGTGATGCAGTTACGAGCTAGAGGGACGCAATGACTGCGTAGAGTGATGCAAACACTGCACAAAGGAAGTTGGGGACGACTCAATTTTGAGCTGAGGTCAGTGTCGGATTCGTTTGTGGAGTGAGGAATTCCTCACTAGTTATTTTTTCCAGTTTTTCTCTGTTTGGATTGCCAGTTTGGGCATCCATAGTTTGTACTCAGATTTCACTACTAAATAGTAATAAAACCCTCAGCTACTGCACCGATTTTATCGAGTTGAGTTTTTTTGGGGACATTGGTCCAAAAATAATGGGTGTAATTTTGTGTTTTTGCGCATATATTTTCTTCCAGTGTTTTATTTCTTCTGCGGTTTATTCGTGAAGGTTGCAATGTATTTAATGCGATATTTGTCGTAGGAAACAATAGATAATTTGTTGAGTAAATTAACAATTAGAAGAATTAACATTAGTTGCTGCAATAGAATTCGGGTAAGTCAATTTTTCACATGGTATCAGAGCGCAGTTAATTAGTTGGAGAGCTCAGTAGAAGAAGGAAAGAGGAGGTTCACTGCTCAGCGTGAGCAATAGTTCGAAACCCCCAGAGACAACACAGTTCTGTGGCCAAGAGTGTCAATTTCTCAAGGAAAATTGATTTCTATGAGAGCAACAAAGAAATTTGATTTCTCCCGATCGAGGATTACCAAAGGCAGAGGAAGCAACCGTATTTTTCTTGCAGAGTAGATCTCTAGCCGTACAAAGTTATTTTGCAGCAATTTGCTAGAGAAAAATAGCGTCGGGTGGAAGAAGAGCACACAACAGAGGGAACATTCTCTGCAGATCTTCTCACTCCAGAAGGGAGTGCAAGTAGTAGATCCAACAACCAAGCAGTGGGAAAGAGGGAGATTTTCGGGTTTATTTTCTCTAGTTTTGAGTTTCATAGATTTTGCAGCTTTGCAAGGATGACCGTACGAGATTGCCAGAGGAGATTGTGCGAGTTAGCCAAAATGAAAATCTGGACAACAATTCGACTTCTAGTTGCCGAAAATAAGTGTTAGAGGAAGTGCGAGTTGCAAAGAAAGGAAGGGTCTCAGTCAAGGACTAGGCTTGAAAGGAGACAGTGGGGCACCAGATCCAGGAGGAGTATAATACTTTTGTGTGCCAGATGGGCAGGGTCTAGTGCAGTTGCAACAAGGAGATCAGTCAGATCTGTTCATATTGTTGCAGCAGGACCATCACCTTTGCTACAGGGACCCACAATATCATTGTAGCATGTTCAGTGTCAGCAGATGGAATCTGTAATTAGACACTTGCAAAGCTAGTTGCAGTCAGTTACTAAGAGACAGTTACAGAACTAGTTGCAGTGACACAGGTAGTGCGAATTGCTCAGTTGCAATTCCAGTCAGGAGATTCCCAGTGTAGAGCTACGCAGTCCAGTTTCCAGTACAGGATGACAGTGCAAGTTGCTAAGAGGGAGCAAAGAGATTTCCCATAGGGAGATCGAGACTCAGAGGGAGTCTAGTTTCAGAGGGAGTAGCCCTATGGAAGCTAGTTCAGGATTTGAGGGGATCAAACTCATTATTACAGTAGTTGCAACAACAGTGCAGAAGCATCAACAGAGCAGTAACAACAACAATATGAGTAGATTAGATTTCACAATGTTTGCTGACATCCCTCCAGGAGTGAGGTGGGGTGACTTGGTTTTGTAGCCCCAAAGTGCTATAGGTTGGGCAGGATTCCTGAGGAGGTCCACCTCTTGAATCAGTACCTTGCTACAGGAGCCCACAATACACAGTAGCAGGATGGATTAGTGGCAGTTGGTGCAGTCAGATGCCAGAGTGACAGATGCAGTGGCTAGTAGCGGTCAGATACTGGGTAGTGCAGTGCAGTGCAGAGTTGGCAACAATGCAGTTGGTGCAGATGCCAAAGTGACAAATGCAGTGGCTAGTAGCGGTCAGATACTGGGTAGTACAGTGCAGAGTTGGCAGCAATGTAGTTGGCACATTTGCAGAGTCAACAGCAGCACAGAGGCTTCAGTGACAACACAAAGACTAGTAACAATCAGGACTCAAGTGATAAGTGCATCTTATTAAACACAAATGGTTCAGTATTTTGTATAGTTCTCAGTTGCAGATGCTGCAGTTGCAACAACAACATATGAGAGGGAGTTGCAGATGTTGCAGTAGCAGCAACAACAAAGTTGCAGTGCAGATGCAGTGTTGGCAACAGTTCAACAGGGTCAGCAACAACACAGATGCAGTGCATATAAGAGTTGCGCAGTAGTTGGTAGGGCAGTAGTAGCTAGACATTAGCAACGTGACAGGAGATGGTGCAAAGACAGTGTATTGTTGCAGCCATTGCAGTACTAGAACACATTCCTTGCTAAGAGGGAGTGTTATTTTTTGTAGCATTGGATGTGTTGTAGCCATGAGATTTGGCAGAGAAGGTAGAATCCATGTATTCTCCAAGACCCAGAAATTGTTTTTGGAAATTCCACCTAGAGATGACTTAATTAAATTAATTAGTCAGTTTTTAATATTCCTAAGTATAAACTTAGGAAATATGATTAATTAAAAGGAATTATTTAAGTCTTGGTGAGAATGCTCTAGAAAAGTGCATGGATCGATTTCTAGTTAATACTTGCCATCGATTAAGATTTAATCGTGGCAGTTGGCGCCTTGACGAAGGATTATAAGAAGAAGTCGATGGGGCTTGGAGAAGACACACCAAATCAGTTGTGCATTCGATTTTGCTGGGAAATCAATTTCCAGAGTAGCAGTTGTGTGTTGCCGGAAGTGATTCAATGAGATCGAAGCAGTGAGAGAGTGGCAAAGATAGTGAAGACGGAGGAAGATTTCCAGATCTGGCAAATACATTTGTAGAGAGGTAGAGAGTGCCACAGTGAGGCAACACAGAGGCAGTGCAGTGCCCTCTAGAGGCAAATTCTGTTTTGCTGGGGAGAAAGCAAGATTTAGTGCCAGAAGCTGGGCAAAGGTTCTAGATGTCGAGAGAATCAGTTTCCCAGACAACAACTAACGAGACAGTGAGAGGTGATGCAACTTCGATTTGAAGGGATGCAATGAATGCTTAGAGTGACGCAAAGACTACGCAAAGGGAGTTGGGGATGGCTCAATTTCGAGCTGAGGTCAATGTCAAATTCGTTTGTGAAGTGAGGAATTTCCTCACTAGTTATTTTTGCTTGGTTTTCTCTGTTTGGATTGCTGGTTTGGGCATCCACAGTTTGTACTCAGATTTCACTACTGCATAATAATAAAACTCTCAGTTGTTGCACCAGTTTTCTTGAGTTGGGTTTTTCTGGGGACATTGGCCCAACACTAACGATGTAATTTTGTGTGTGTGTGCATATATTTTCTTCCAACGTTTTATTTCTTCTGCAGTTTATTTGTGAAGGTTGCAGTGTATTTAATTCAATATTTGCTCTAGGATTTGCAAGTGTTTGTAGTTTAGGCAGGTACTTCTCCATAGGCCTGTGTCTAGGCATGCAGAAGTCGCCCAAAATTTCCTTAGACACTTGCTCTAGTGTGAGCAAGTTGCATTTCTAACTTAGCCTAAATTCAACTTAGGAAAAACACATAGTTATCATGTTTTCTTATTGAGCTAAAGTAAACATAAGAAAAGTAAATTACTTACTTGAGTGATTAAGTTTTAATCTCAACACTTGTTCTCAAGTGAGGAAAGATTTAATTTCAACATTCAATCACATTGGAGGTTAGGGATTTAGCTCAACGAAAATTTATAAAAGAAAGACTAAGGAAAAGGAGAAAGATACACCATACAACAACGTAAGATTGAGAGGGGCATCTTAGTGAATGTGTTGGTTTCGAGGAAGGGGGCAACAAGGAGATCCATATCATAGCCAAGGAGGGCTTGATCAACTGGATCAACTCCAGTTGTCGTATGTATTTCCTCAGTTGAGCCATTTTCCCAAGAAGGGAGCCCAAGTAAGTTCTGAAAGTTAATGAAGAATTGTGATTGGGTAGAACCTATTGTGTCATTTATTTCGCGATTGAGAGGTTTATTTCTCTTCCACTGAATTTTATTGTGTTAATGAACATAACTATGCAATTAATTCGAATATCTGTAATTTGCTAGCAATTAAGTGTCAGGTGTTAGGTTTGCAGGTAAACTAACATAGTATTAGAGTGTAAATTCTTAAGAAGATTGATCTTTGAATCCAAGGTGCTAGGTTCGTATAGGATTGCAGAGCGAGGTTTGGCTGGCATCATGAGTGACAAATTTTAAAAGGAAGCGGAAAGAAGGGAGCCCAAGTAAGTTCTGAAAGTTAATGAAGAATTGTGATTGGGTAGAACCTATTGTGTCATTTATTTCGCGATTGAGAGGTTTATTTCTCTTCCACTGAATTTTATTGTGTTAATGAACATAACTATGCAATTAATTCGAATATCTATAATTTGCTAGCAATTAAGTGTCAGGTGTTAGGTTTGCAGGTAAACTAACATAGTATTAGAGTGTAAATTCTTAAGAAGATTGATCTTTGAATCCAAGGTGCTAGGTTCGTATAGGATTGCAGAGCGAGGTTTGGCTGGCATCATGAGTGACAAATTTTAAAAGGAAGCGGAAAGAAATCAGTTGTATCGCATGATAGAAAAAAAATAATTGTAGAGCACTAGGTGTATGATGACTAATTTTAAAGGATAAAAAAATTAAAACAAATAAAAAAAATGGGTTGCAGAACAAATGATGGCTTAACTGTAGTGGTTGACAAGCATAACTCAACTGCCACAGAGTAGGGTTGTGGTGGTCGACAACAGGCCGTAGCTGAGGTCGAATGGGGGTAGAGATATCGGTTGCAAGGAAAGAGTTGTCAGGTTGTGGAGAAAATATAGGAGTAGCCAACAACGACAAAAGCTGCAACAAGAAGAAGTTGCGACTCAGGGGTCGCGACAAGGAAGAACCACCGACTAAGCGCAGAGGGTAGAGGCAGCTTTGGTGTGATCGCCAAAGGAAGAAGGTAGGGCTCAAGGATGAGGTCGCGTTTGTAGGGCATTGAGGTAGCTGACTAGCAAGCCACTATCTCTCAGTCAAGCTGAGAGATCCATAGTCAGCCAAGCTGTGTCGTGGATTAGGTCGATAGTTGGGAATAATGGGTCGGTAAGGTAGAGCTACAAGTGAGTGAACGACTAGACAGGTTGTGTGTGAGGTGACGTAGGGTTGCACCCACTTGGCCAACAATAGTCATGAATGTCAGAACGGGTAGAGATTAATGCCAACTGAAGCAACAAAGTGCCAGGGTTGCGGGTTCAAAATGAGGCCATAGATCAGTCACCACAGGTGCAAGGGTTGGTGCAAGATGTGGGTTTGCAGACAATGGCAACGTTTGGGGTGGAGTTGTAGCCGACAACTTGCCAACCATCGATGGATAGCGCGAGAGACACCATAGTTTTGACGTTGCGAGTGAAGTAACCATGTGTAGGGTGGAGTGACAAAATAGGAATCGTTGCAGGACACGTGGACTGTGCAGATTACGCTGGGAGCAATGTGGTTAACAAAGGTCATCTCTCAAAGGGAGAGAGGGAGACCATGCCAATTAGGGCGTGATAATCCTAAGTTTTTAGTTGATTTTCCAATTTCAAGATAGCATCAACTAGTCAGAGGTTTGAGGATAGGTTGGATGGTGCTTGCAACTTTAGCCCATGGCAGGAGAGGATAGCGTTGGTTCTCAAGGAGAATAGTATATGGGAGTTTGCAAACACCTAGGTTTCAACTCCTTTAGATGCTAGAACTATGGTAGCCCATGAATTGGAAGTTATGAAAGCCAGATGTATCATCATGGATGGGGTGAAGGATCATGTGATCCCTCACATATCAGGGAAGAATAGTGCCCATGAGATGCAGATCACTCTGATGAACCTATATCAGTATGATAATTAGAATTGGAAAATGGTGTTCAGGGAGAAGCTCATAAACACCAACATGATTGAATCAAACACAGTGGCATCGTACCTCACAAGGATTCAACAAGTTCGAGATGAGCTTGGAACAATTGGGGTAGCCTTGCCAGATGATGAGCTTGTAAAGACAACCTTGAGCGAGTTCTCAAGACTTGGGATACCTTTGTGAGATGTACTTTGGCATGAGAAAAACTACCATATTTGCACAAACTGTGGGATGAATTCACCTAGAAGGAAATTTGGGAGAAGGCATAGTTTGAAGGAAAACAAAAGACAATGGTTGATGAGAGTCTTACTCTTGCCAGTCGGGCAACTAGGAGTAAAGGTTCAAGTAGTAAGGGCAAGGAGTCAACCTCATAGCCCAAAAAGAAAAAGGACTTGATTAAGGACAGGTGTTTTTCCTGTCATAAGACATGACACTATGCTTCATAGTGTCTTGAGAGTAAGAAATGGGGAAAGGGTACGTAGCCAACTGCAGTTGTGTCGGGAGAAGCTTAGGAGGAGTTTGCTAGGAAGTTTGAAACTGAATCTGTACTTGTTTCCTACCGTACCCCGGGCACATTATGAGTGGATGTGTGATTTCAATTTTCTATACAATGGAGCCATAAGGCATATGATAGGAGCAAAGGAATATCTTAACAACCTGATTGAGTGGGACTTGGAATTGCATGTGAAGTTTGGTGTTGTTACAAAGCATGCAGTGAATGCAGTTAGAACAGTGATATTTTAACCTGATTCTGGAGGCAGGATGGAACTGAAGGAGGTGTTGTGGGTGCTAGAATTTAGGTGGAGTCTGCTCTCAATCTCTATGATGGAGAAGGGGTTCTATATAGCATTCCAGTATGGGAAGCTACTGATCAGACCCAAGGGATCTAGCTCCAATGAAGGACATGTCATTGGAGTTGGAGAGAGCAATCTGTATAGGCTAAGGGGCCAACCTATTTGAGCGATGGCATGAAGCAGAGCAGTGACTGAGAACAAGGAGCAAGTAGCTTCAAACGTTGAGTAACTTAGAGGGAGTCAACCTTCAGGTTCAGTAGGGGAGGAGTAGTTGACAGATTCCTCCAAAGCTATCAAGAAGGTCTCTTCATACGAAATGACCTTACTGGATGTTTAGGAGTAGGAGGCTTCTAAGAACCAGGCCAAGGAGAGTGGGATTTCGAGGATGTTTCCAAAGTAGATGGAGGGGAAGGTTTCTAGTTCAAAGGGAGAAACCATGGTAGTGGATGGAGTTCTAGGATAGAAGTAAATTCTAGGTGGCAGAAGTATCTACCCCACTAAGAGGGAGTGTTGATGTTTGTAGCTTGGACAGGTAGTTCTGCATAAGCCTAAGTGTTTAGGCTTGTAGAAGTTTCCCAAAATCTCCTTAGACACTTGCTCTAGTGTGAGCAAGTTGCATTTGTAACTTAGCCGAAGTTCAACTTTGGAAAAGCACATCATTATTATGTTGGTTTATTTAGTTAAAGTAAACTTAAGAAATTTAAAATAATTACTTTAGTGATTAAGTTTTAATCTCAACCCCTTGATCTCAAGTGAGGCGATATCTAATCTCGATTGTCAATCACTTTAGAGATTAGGGTTAGGGATTTAGCTCAATGAAAAGTTATAAAAGCAAGGGTGAGGAGAAGGAGAAAGACACGCAATACAACAACACAAGATTGAGAGAGGCATCTCAGTGAGTGTGTTGTGTTGGAGATGTTGAGTATCTTGTCATTGATGTCAAAGCAGGTGCAAGATGTCAAGGCGATAGCAGTCGGATGTCCTTGTTATGATGATATGATGAGGTCATTGTTTTCTTTGATATCTACAACATGATATAGGTGATGAAGTTCACAGGATGATGCTTGATGAAACTCTAGCTCTAGGGGTTGCTCTCGGTTTTGGATCCCTTGGTAGATGTTCATACCTCGCATTTATTGGAGTTTATGAAACAGAATATCAATAAGTTTTCCTTGGATACCCTTGCCATTGGTTTCTCCTCATTATGCTGATATGTGGAGCGTATCGTGGACCCTCATAGTTTGGGAAATATGCTTAGTCAAAGTTGGTGCACCCTAATCATGGTCAAAAATCCCAAGGCATAAATGATGTGGCAGTTTCAACAATGATGGTGTGGCAACGTATAATTTACCGAGACTTATGGAAGGATCTTCATCTAATTGGGCTCTTCATTAAAAAGAGATTCCTCATTTATAAAAGGGATTTTCAAATATTGGCTTCAATTAAGGTTGGCTTAATTAATTTAAATTAATGAAGTGAATTTAAATTTGCTTGTGGTCCAAAAACTTGGTGGGAGATATATTTGAAATTTAAATTTGGTCCTCCCTCTGAATTCTCTAAGTCGGCTACCTTAAATTAAAGTCTTCTAAAACTATATAAAGTACCTTTTTTTTCCTTCAAATAGGATGAATTTAAGTGCGAATCTTGTGATGCCTCTGTGGCCTAGTAGAGTTCTGGAAATACTCTTGAAGAAGACAAGGTTTGGCTTGGGGTGTTTCTCTTTTGTTTTAATTTTATAAAGGGTTTTGTTTGGGGTTCTGGCCTGTATCTCTGAGCTAGGGATTTGCTGGTCTTGAATATCTTTGCAGGTAGCTCATACAACCTTGGAGAAAGACATCCATAACCATCCAACCCTCTAGGGAAAACTTCTGTGCAAGTTTTAGGTAACTCGGATTTCCTATCTTGCATCCACAGAATCATTGGTGTCTTGAAACATTTGTAGAGGTAGCATTTGAGGAGTATTGCAGCCAAGACCAGAACTCTTGAAGTTTGATACTAGGGAACAGTGGATTCTGTGACTTCTTGAATCTTGCCAGATAATCTCTGAATATTTCAAACTTCTTTTGAAACTGTTTGAAGCACGTCTTTTCTTGTCTGAATTTGAGCATCCAGCCCATTGATAAGGGCAGTTCTGAATAAGAAAGTGAGAGCTTTCTGTAACCAAGGACTGAGGCATTTACCATGGCATGAATGTGCTTGGTTTTGGGTACAGCATGATATGATCCGGTCTGTTAAAAAAAATATCATCGTACAAAATGGGCAAGTTCAGTTTGTATTCAAGGCAAGTTTGTTAAATCACAAGAAGCACGAGAGTTCCTCTGTTAGGGACACTTTTGGTCTGGTATAAGACCTAAGGAAATTAGAGTAGTAGGTTACATATAAGTTGCCTGTCAAATATACACCTGAAGTTAAGACATTCGGCTTAGAGGAACTATTGAGATTTCATATTGATCTCGCGGTTCTGAAGCCTTGACCGTTACATACATATTGTGACTTTTGACTATAGTTTATTGCTTCAACCTACAGCCTGTACTCTTGAAGATAAAGACATGCATAAACCCTTGTAGAAGAATTTGATCACTTCCAGTGCTACATTGAAATGAAGCACAGATTCTATTGTCAAAGGTTTTGCAGACCCTGTATTTGAAGCAACCATTCCTAGTTCACTAAGCTCAAAAAGGGTGTATCAATCTAGTGATTACTATTTAAGATGTCTTGATAGAATTTGTAGATGACAGAATGACTATGATATATGCAAAACCCTATGACTGTTACATTGTATGACATCCCACTATGACAGATGTGACAGACTTGATCTTGTTGACAATAGTAACCTATTCTTGATGATTGTAAACCTTGATGTGTGGCATGATTGACAAAGATATCCAACAATGTTGTACCCTTGTATGGTTGTTGCAGTGAAGAGTAATTGGATATGTTAAACTGTACACTACATTTGTGACCTGGAGTCTCATTTCTAGAACGCGGTCTATTCTCCATAGATTCTGATGTATCTTTTGTATCCAAGCTACTGAAGAGCCTGAGACATTGCTGAGGTGTTGAAGAGGGCATGAGGAAATCATCGTGATTGATGGATCTCTAAAGGAGTTCAAGGAATCTTCGATCATTATTCTTTACAATGGGTGGAAGAGAGCCTCACCTTAAGGAGTAAGAGATTGTGGCTGAGCTAATCGGAGAAACTACATGGCAACATAGATCTACATGACAGTGACTAAGACATATGGCAGTGTGAAAGTAACCTCATAAGGCAGGTGTTGGTGACTTGAAGGCATGACTGTGTTCATGGCAAGAGTTCTTGATGAAGGATAATGACAGTGGCCTGTGAACTCGTACCAACCTTGTATAACAAGATCTTGATACAGTGAAACCTTGATGACAGTAATAACATTATCTTAATGGTAGCATGACAACAGTGATCTTGACATAGTGACCTGATGACTGTGATGACATTTGCTGTGACATGACAGTGACATTGTTGCATAACATATAAACAGTGATCCTGCTAACATTAACCTTGACATGTCTGGATAGTATAGCAGAGATACATGTGTCATGAATGCAAAGGAGCCTTTTACATGTGTAGAGGTATGGCTAAGGTGAGCAAGAAGTAAAGTTCAAGAGCAGAGGATGTTCCATGATTTATTGCACAACTGTGACCTTGAGGACGACAGTTAATGGTTATAGCCCCTGATCGCCATTATGATGCATGAAAAAAACCCTATGATAGTGAGATGTATGGTAGTACTGACAGTGGTAGTGGAAGCATGATTGACAGTGTGTGGCAACATTCTGGATACTGGTAGTAGTGATGGTAGCGGCAACAGTGGTGGATGGTAGTAGTGATGGTAGCATCAACAGTGGTGGATGGCATCGGTGATGGTAGCAACAACAGTGGTGGATGGCAGCAATGATGGTAGCAACAATAGTGGTGGATGGTAGCTGTGGTGGTAGCAGCAGTAGCGGTGGACAACAACAACAACAACAACAACAAACAAAAATGGTGTTGAGATTTTGTGTAGTTGGGGTAGCATCGGGTGTGCTCTAAACTGAAATTTTGTGGAGGGGCTAAGACACACTTGAACTCCAAAACTCAGAAAGTGTTTGGAGAAATTTCAGCTAGTGTTTAAGTTATTCAAATATTTAATTATTTTAATGGATTTTTAAAGTCTAAACTTAGGAAAATTAAATAATTAAAGTGAATTAATTAACACGTGCTGAAATGTTCTAAATGACATGGATCAAGCATTATTTTAATCTCAGCCATTGATGAGTGTTTTAATCTCGGCCATTGATGAGATCATCAAAAAAGTATAAGAGAAAGGCTTGAGGGTCAGTTGGGGACACACATAGACGCAGAGCTGAGAAACTGAGCTGGAATTCTAGGGCAGGGTTTGCTAAGAATTTCCGGAGGAGTTTTCTACAACGAGGGGTAGTATTGGCTGAGGGGATGATCTGATCCCGGAGCCAAGAGTCAGCAAGAGGCAGAGGAGCAGCTTTCAAGGACAATGCAGAGGAGCAAGGGACGCAGCAGCAGCTACGCAGCGCAGAGGCTTCAATCGCTACGCAGATGCTACGTAGGCCCAGGAAGGGGTAGCACTGCAGCTTTAGAGAGCTTCAGAGTTATGCAGAGGCCTCTAGAGGCAGCGTAAGGACTGCGTCACCCACTCTAGGGTTACGGAGTCCCTCTCTAAGCAGCGCAGAGGCACACAGAGCCTAGCAGGACTGATGCTGGGGCTTTAGGGGCAGCGCTGGGGTTTCTAGGGCCAGGTTCGAGCCGAGTCTTGTAAATCGCGTTTGAGGGTGTGGATCAGTCAGAATTTTGGTCTCAGAATAGTAGGTTCGCTGCAGATCTACTTTTATTCTCTGTCGGGTGAACCAGATTTGATGCCCAGATTTGTTGTACTCAGAATCTACTTAATAATAGTAAAACCTCATATCTGCTGCACCAGTTTTCCCGCTTTAGGTTTTTCCGGGAACTTATGTCCAAAAATCAGTGTGTCACTTTGTTTGAATGAACGTAATATTCAATAAATGATTTGCATGTGTAGGTTGTTAGTTGTGTTTACTTTGGTATTTTCTGAATCTTATTTCTGAAGATAATTTGTATAATTTAATCAAGTAGGAGAATTAAACAATGATACTATAGTAGAATTTTCGCATGGTATCAGAGCGATAACAGATCAAGCTGAATCTCCAGCAAATCGGCTGAGGAATATTTTTCTGCAGGACAATAGCAGAAGCAATAGAGATTCGGAAGGGGCAGCTTGGCAATAGGAGGACCTAGACCCAGGAAGGGGCATCGTTGCAGATTCATAAGGCCATTAGGCTTACGCAGAGCCTTCCCAGGCCAGCGTAAGGACTGCGTCACCCAGTCTAGGGTTACGCAGTCCACTTCTGAGCAGCACTGAGGCTACGCTGTGCCAGTTAGTGAGACGCAGTCCAATCATTCTTCCTGTTGCAGAGAAGTCTTGCCAAGATCCGGAAGCAGTGCTAGTGGTGGAGATTCTCTTGGTGCAGAATTGTGCCTAACTAAGTCAACAAAGGCGGGAGGAAGACAGCTACTCAGCAGATCTGAGCCAAATAGATCTGAGATTTGATCAGGAGGGTGATCAGAGAGTATTGTCCGATTGTGTTTGGGTGAAAGATTTCCAGGAGGGAAATCATTGGTCAAAGGGAGCAACTACTATAGAGGGTTTCTAATCACCAAGAAACTCAGATCCAACATTTTCTGTTGAGTATTGCAACAGAAAGAGGGAGAGGAGTATGTGTTCTTACAGATCTGAGCAGATGGCGTGATATGGACTGAGAGATCAGGATAGGTTGGATGACATGTCCAACTTTGTTATCTGGAGGGCCAGAATCTTGTCAGTTCTGGATGAGTATGGTCTCAAAGATCATGCAGAGAAAGTTCTAGCTGTACCAATCGATGCAGATCCTCTAAAGAAGTACGAAGAAAATCAAGCGCGAACTAAGCGTTTGATCATGCATGGAATCAACGACCACATCATACCTCATATTGCCAGAAAGAATACGACAAATGAGATTTGGGTAGCCTTGGACACGATGTATCAAGGAGGCTCTGTCCAACAAAGGATGCTTCTGGAGAATTAGATGCGGTTGTTCCAGATGATGAAGGGTGAGGAGATAGATCCATTCCTCTTCAGACTATCCGAGACCAGCTGATTGCCATGGGTGCAAATCCGGATGAGGGGCTCCTAGTAAGGACTGCCCTAAATGCAGTCTCGGAAGAATGGGAAACGTGTGTCCAAAGCATTCAGGGCAAGGTAGTGTTACCATCATGGGCAGACATGTGGGCAATCCTCCGTCAGGAGGAAATCAGGAGAATCACGAAGAGGCAAAGCAACGGAAGCGGATTAGCCAGAGTGAAGAAAGAAGAGGAGGATGATGCAACCCTTGCATCAAAGGAAAGGAAGCAGCAAGGGAAGAAGAAGAGGGACCTTTCTAAGGTCTGGTGCTTTAACTGTGGCGAACTTGGACACTTTGCTAGCATTTTTCCTAAGAGAAGCCTGTGGCGAACTTGGACACTTCGCTAGCATTTTTCCTAAGGGAAGGACAAAGGATCTTCTGATTCCAAGGCTGCAGCAGCAAAGGATGATGGCTCTGATGATGATGCAGCCATGAGTGCTCATGTACCTCGAGAGAAGAGGTGGGGTGATATGGATCTGTAGAGCAGCTACAAATAGGAGTGGTGAGATCCTTGAGTCAGCCCTACTCCTGGATCACATACGAGCTACAAGAGCCTTAAGATGGTAGCGGGATGAGTCAGGAGATGGTTGCAAAAGGTCACAATGAAGCAGAGAGGAGTGCTAAAGAGCTGGAGAGGAAGCAGCGTAATGCAGAGGCAACAACAACGTGGAGACAACAATGCAGAGGCTGATGGGACTTCAAAAACACAAAGAGGCAGTGCTCACGCAGTGCAGAGTGCAGTCTCTCCCAGAGGACAACGTAAATCAGCAGCCAAGGGAGCTTCAGTGATGGGAGGCATCCTGACTTGTTTGTCAATGATTGGGCAGGAGTCCTTCAGTTGTTTACCTCTCGGCAACTGAGTTGCAGTGCAAAAATTAGCAGTGGCAGTGCTATGGGCAGCATGATGCAGCAAGTTGAGAGGGAGATGCAGTACAGATGTGGCAGTGTCAGTGGCAGTGACATGGGTGGCAGTACAGAGAGCAGTAATGCAGTGGATGGAGGGCAACAGGCCAAGCATCAACAACACAAAACCAACATCAAGATCTTGCAGTACATGGTGTGGATGTATTGCTAGAGCACACTCGGTGCTAAGAGGGAATGTTGAGATTTTGTGTAGTTGGGGTAGCATCGGGTGTGCTCTAGCCCTGAAATTTCGTGGAGTGGCTAAGACACACTTGAACTCCAAAACTCAGAAAGTGTTTGGAGAAATTTTAGCTAGTGTTCAAGTTATTCAAATAATTAATTATTTTAATGGATTTCCTAAGTCTTAACATAGGAAAATTAAATAATTAAAGTGAATTAATTAACACATATGCTGAAATGTTCTAAATGACACGGATCAAATAGTGTTTTAAACTTAGCCGTTGATGAGTGTTTTAATCTCGGTCGTTGATGAGATCATCGAAAAAGTATAAGAGAAAGGCTTGAGGGTTAGTGGGGGACACACATAGATGCAGAGCTGAGAAACTGAGCCGAAATTCTAGGGTAGGGTTTGCTAAGAATTTCCGGAGGAGTTTGCGAAGGGTTGTATTCGCTGAGGGGATGATCTGATCCCGGAGCCAAGAGTCAGCAAGAGGAAGAGGAGAAGCTTTCAAGGACAACACAGAGGAACAAGGGCAGTAGTAGCAACTACAAAGCAGTTGCACAACGCAGAGGCTTCAACCGCTATGCAGGTGCTACGCAAGCCTAGGAAGGCGCAGCGCTACAGCTTCAAAGAGCTTCAGAGTTACATAGAGCCCTCCAGAGGCAACGTAAGGGCTGCGTCACCCACTCTGGGGTTACGCAGTCCCTCTCTGAGCAACGGAGAGGCACGCGAAGCCTAGCAGGGCTAACGCTGGGGCTTTAGGGGCAACGCTAGGGTTTCTAGGGCCAGATCTGGGCTAAGTCTTGTAAATCTTGTTTGAGGGTGTGGATCAGTCAGAATTTTGGTCTCAGAACATCAGGTTAGCTGCAAATCTACTTTTATTCTCTGTCGGGTGAACCAGATTTGTTGTATTCCGAATCTACTTAATAATAATAAACCCTCATATCTGTCGCACTGGTTTTCCCGCTTTGGGTTTTTCCAGGGACTTATGTCCAAAAATCAGTGTGTCACTTTGTTTGAATGAGCGTAATATTCCGTAAATGATCTGCATGTGTAGGTTGTTAGTTGTGTTTACTTTGGTATTTTCTAAATCTTATTTCCGAAGATAACTTGTATAATTTAATCAAGTAGGAGAAGTAAACCATGATACTACAACGGATTTTTCACAAATGGCAGTGAGGTGCAGTAGTAATGGTTGCAGCTTGATGAGGAGCAACTTGTTGTAGTTGGGCCATTATTCCTGGTATGGGAGCCCAAACCATTCAGGGATCATTTGCTTCCTTCTAGCCTATTGGTAAAACCCTTGGGGAGTCTTGTGCTTCCTTCCAGATATATCTAGTAAATTTGTATGTACATCATTCATAACACAACATTTGGTTGAGACAAAATTTATGTGTATTGGTCAATGATGTGATGATGATTCTTATGTTTATTAAATATTTTAATGCTTTGGATGTTTAAGAAAACTAATCAATTGTGAAAAATTAAGGAAATACTGATTCACCCCCCTCTAAGTATTTCCAACAGGAGAAAGGGGGAAACAAAGAGATCCAGATTAGTATCAACTACGATGGGCTTGATCAGCTGGATCAAATCCAATTTTCGTATGTATTTCATCAATTGGACCATTTTCCTAGAAAAGGAGCCCAAGTAAGTTCTGAATGTTAATGAATAAATGTGATTGGGCAGTGTTGATTTTTGTAGCATTGGAAAGTGTTCCAAGTCTCAAATTTTGTGAGGAGGCTTGGACATCAATATTCCAAAGAACTCAAAAATCGTTCATGGAAATTCCACTCGGTTCATGTTTTATTAAAATAATTAATTATTTTAATGAGAACCCTAAGTCTATACTTAGGGAAATTAAATAATGAAAGGGTATTAATAAAACAGAGTGAGAATATTCTAGAGAACGAAGATCAAGTCATGTTTTAATCTCAGCCATTGATTAGATATATAATCTGGGTCGCTGATTCATCAACGAGAAGGATTATAAGAGAAGGCTTGAGGGTAATTTGGAAATCAAGCCGAACACACACTCAATACTCGAAGGAAATCGGTTATGAAGGATTAGAATTTGATTTCAGAGGGAGAGTTGCAAGGCAAAGTTGCGGAGGCAGAAGAAGGAAGGGGAAGTCAGCAGTGACAAAGAAAGTCAAGAGGAGGACGCAGAGGGCCACAGAGGACAGCATTGAGCAGCAACACTGAGTGCCCACACAGAGTGAAGCAGTCCAGCATAGGGACTACGCAGAAGATCACACAGAGTGACGCAGAGGGAGCTAGGGTGTCTCCCAGGTGTCAGAAATTCTCCAAGAAGATTCGGGGAATTTATCTCAGCTGTATTCTTAAGAGATCTGCTCGTCTATTTCTTGTCAAGATTTTCATTGTTGAAGAATAATACAAACCCTCATCTGCTGCACCAGTTTTCCCGCATTGGGTTTTTTCGGGGACAATTATCCAAAAATAAATGTGTACATGTGATTGTTTCTGTTGCGTTATATGTGTTTTTTTCTATTCTCTGCTCATGGTTGTAATATTCCTAATTAGCACCGCTAATTGGAATATTTGATTTTTGTATAGTTTTGCCGACTATAGTTAATTAATAAATAAAAGTGAGAAAAGGGGTCTAACTCACTTAAATAAAATAAAGCGTTTCCCTAGTAGAGGCAACGTTGTAACTTAAGGGGGAGCCTTGGGGGTCCACACCACACATGAGAGGAGGCTCACGTAGCCTCTAGAAGCAACTGCGCAGGCATAGGAGGAGCTTATGGAGAGAGGGGACGCATTTAGGGTTTTGAGGGGAGCTAGCACTATAAAAGGTGGGAGTTTCACCTCATTTGGCATTATTGATATTGTTGATGATATTGAGCTAGACTTCTGTCTACTTGAGCACGCTGGCTGTTTAGTCGGTCTGCAGCACTGTTTAGTGCGACTGAGTGTCTCCGGTCGGAGATCTCACCCTTGGCCCCGGGGGATTTCGAGTGCCTGCTCGGGCAAGGTTTTTCTTCAGTCTTTAGCAGGAGATTTGCAGGTGTTTTGTTTGGGAGTTTTGCTGAGGAGCTGAGCTTCATTGGGTGACTACGCAGTCCTTGGAGGGAGGACGTAGTTTGAGTTGGAGCTGTTCAGTGGTAGAGATTTCTGCAGGAGATTCAGGCCTATTCCGGTGTGGAGGTTCAGCGTTTATCATTTGGTGAGTTTCCTGAGGAGTTGTGGCCCCATTTCAGTCTATTTCAGTTGGTGTCTGCGCTGGTCCTGGAGGGACAGCGTTTTTCTAGGAGGAGGGTTTCTGGGGTGATTTTCGGACGTGGTCCGTTTTGTATATGGTTTCTGGGTTTTGTCCGGGGTGGTGAGTTCAGGTGGTCTGCCGATTTTCAGCTCATTCTGGCAAAGGGATCAGCCCCTAGCTTCAGTTCATTCCAGCAGCAGCAGTTTACGGCAATTTCTTCCAGCAGCTGGGATGCAGTTTCTTGTAGCAGCCATTTCCTGTTTTTCTGAGAGGGTTCTTCACTTGCCTTGAGCAAGGATAGGTGCATTTATTCTGATTATCCATTGTATCTCATTATATTCTCATATTAATAAAATGGCTTAGCATTTCCGGCATTTTTATGGGTATTTGCTTTATGTTCTATTTTCGGCATTTCCTATATTGTCGTATGCTTGTATTGCTGTCTATTTCCCATTGGGGATATTACAGTGGTATCAGAGCATAATTCTGGCTCAGCCTGTGGTCTATGACATTGGGAAAGAGATCATACATAGGTTTGCTGGAATTTTGGAGAGCAATAGCAGTTGCAGTACCAAAAACGAAATTGGAAAAAGGGCCAAAATATAAATGGTCAAATTTTGAAGGTTGGAATTAGAAGAAACGTTTTCTGGGTTTTTCTGGGTTTTGGGCAAAGATCACCTTCCCAAATTCCTAGAATTTTCTGAGCAGTTTCCAGTGGGTAAATCGGAGGTCGAAGTTAAGCAGTAGTATGGTTTTGGAGCAGCAGTGCCATTTCATGGGGAGCCTGTAGACACATAGCAGAAAGAGCCGATGGCAGGTGATGATGATGAGAGGAGATTTATAGAGGCGCTCCTCCAACACATGCAAGATGTGTCACAGAGACTCACTGCGCTGGAGGATAGGCAGCGGGAAACCCCAAGGGGATTTCGGATTGGTGAGGGATCAGGCACATCCCACCATTTGCCAGAGCATGATGCCACTCAGCATATGGCATCACATACACCCACACGTCCTACCATGCCCACTTTTCTGGATGAAGACATAGGGGCAGGAGCACAGCGAGAGCCGGAGCCGGGCCACATGGGTGACTATTTTGCAGAGTACCAGGCATACGGGCAGGAGTTCATGGAGGCTCTCTCGTTCAGAGACTTTGTTCAGCTCCGGCGTGATAGTAGACCTCACAACTTTCGCAGAGGGAACAGGGGCTCACATGATGGGGGCTTACAGCGCACAGTGGACAGATTCCATCTACTGACATTTGACGGGTCATCCAAGCGCTCAGAAAAAGCTTGGGTGGACAAGTTGGATACCTCTTTCCAGCTTGACCGAGTATCGGAGAGGGAAACCATTAAAATGGTTACCTCGCACTTGGAGGATGAGGGAACACAGGGTTGCAGGGAGTTCGAGGTTACACCTAGCGTGACATAGGATTCATCCTCATTGGAGACCTCCTCGGCCGTGTCGGTTGATGTGGTAGTGGAGAAGGTAGAGCCTACCCCAGTAGAGCCATCCATTGAGGTGATGACCGGAGTCGCGTCCGAGTCTTCGGGTGGTAGCAGCACACAGATGGGTGTAGTGTCAGGAGATGTATCTACCTTCGATGAGGCACTAGCAGGTACAGAGGTATTGGATGATGGTCGCAGACAGCTGTATCATCGGCTTCGGACGAACCTTCGAGTTTTGAGAGAGAAGGCCACGTTAGTACGGGAGGCCATTTTGTTGCAGGACCAGGAGCTAGAGGGTATGAGAGTGACTTGTGCCAAGTCGGCGGCCAAGTTGGTCCGCATTGGGGAACGACTGGATTCCCTGATGGTACAATTAGAGGGCACGTTGGAGCGTCAGATCATTCCCCTTCAGGCATGCATGGATGGAACTAGCAGTGTTGTTGGGTCGTCTCTTTCCGTTGGAGAGAGAGAGGTAGAGCCACCTAGTCAGATCTCATATGTTGACTGGGCTAGCGGTATGAGCCGATCAGAGTTGCACAGGGTACAGCATCCACATGTTGAGGTTGGATGGAGAGAAATTTTGAGTTGGTACTCGGTGGAGCGGGCTATGGAGATGGTGATGGATCCGAGTGTAGCTCAACAGGAGTTTCTATGCATGGAGATTACAGGAACCCCAGATTGGCATTGGGATCCAGGTGGGATCACCTATCGTCTCCCAGGCAGGTCGACTGACTATGTCCTGGAGAGTACAGATGGCCTAGCAGTAGAGCATGTGCAGTTTCGGTCAGGGGCCAACCAGTTTATGGGCAGATTCCCTAGGTTGTTTGGGGATGACACTCGTACACGGGATCACGGGGTGGTCAACATACCTTGGCAGGAGTTTGTACGAGGAAGTGGCATTGGCAGGTCACCAAATGGCGCCTTGTATGGGGCCAAGGATTCTTCACCTTTGTGTGGGGCACAGAGGACGCAGCGGAGCCGAGCAGTGGTGGTAACACTACTGACCCATAACTTCTCGGACCCCTCGAGGAGGATTTGCAGTGATGATCCATTTGTCGGCGGGTATAGTGATGTGATGGTGGACATGACGATACCGATTGGTGGTAGTCCGATATGTAGAGGCACAGCTCTAGGACATCACATCCATGGATGTGTGGGAGCCTCTAGCAGTGATCAGTGGACTACTAGTGGACATGGAGCTACATGGTGGTGTACCGTAGTGTGTGGGACTGCATTGTGGAGTAGGAGTGCCCTACATCACATTGAGAGCACGCGGGGAGTGACAGATTCCTGGACACAGTCAGGGCACGAGACGGTACAGGGTGGTACAGCAGCAGCATGGGGTATCCAGCAGTATTCAGGGGTATGCCTTAGTGTGCAGTGGCATGTTGAGGAGTACATGGATGACCGGTGGCTTGCGAGGGCGTACGGCGCGGCACAGCAGGGTCTTAGAGTATCGCATCCAGGGAGACTCACAGACAGGGACACTGGGCTTACCTTTGGGGGTATTTCACCCAGGATCGATGAGGAGACAGAGGAGCGATACTTGATGGTATCTGTGGGGACTCACACATCCGACACTCTTTTACATCACTCATGGGCACGACTAATTTTGTTGTTGTCCTTTGGCACTTTGGGCATGAGCAGCAGGGTCCGTGAGGCACACCCAAGATATTTGGATGGCCCTCAGCACACTAGGCGAGAGACTTCTCAGTAGTGGCACTGGGTCAGTACGCTAGTTGACAGCCACAGTTTAGGGGATGAGATGATCCTCTGCAGTGGTGGCACATTAGTCATTGCTGAGCCTACGCTTGGGGAGCAGGTCATGAGGGAGACATGCATCGTTTTTCCCTCAGGGCATGTTGAGATCATGCATGAGCAGAGGATATTGGGTTCAGCAGAGGTAGCATCCCAGCATGCGTCGGGACTCCAGACATTGTATCGACACTTCATCGAGAGGGTGGATGGCATATTCAATGCAGATGAGGTGGCGGAGGTAGAACAGGAGGGCATTCCTTCTGTATGCCAGGGTAAGGACTCTCTTTCATATGAGTCCATAGGATCAGTTGAGGTTGCTTCTGTGGAGCAAGAGCAGTCATGCAGGTATGATGACAGTAGATTGCAGCCGTATTACAGTGTGCAGGGTGAGCAGTCAGGGGACTGTATAGGAGATACTCTGGGTGATGAGTCACTTGTGACGCTTCGGCTAGAGCAGCACATGATGGAGCCTGAGTCAGCAGAGGAGGATACTATGGACATCAGGCATGACATTTCCTTGGGTGAGGTCCAGATGGGTGCCCACATTGAGCTTATGATGGATATGTGGCTAGCATTGGGGTCATCCTTTGAGGTGGAGCAGTCAGATGCACAGACACCGAGTACCGTGACAGCAGCTACAGATCCATATCCTCTGGAGATGTTGGAGGTAGATGTGATAGTTTGGCAGTGGGAGATGATTATGGGTTGGTGGCAACCTTCCAGGCAGGTTCCACATGCAGTTGTTGTTGCTACATCAGATGCTTCCTCCAAGATGGACTGGCGGGAGATCATGAGTTGGTACCCTCTTGATGGTACGGTATTCTTCGTAGGGAGCACAGTGGAGCAGGGGCCCTTGGACATAGTAGATGTTACAGATCCCAGTCGGCAGGAGGGCACCAGTTATCGTTACTTCAGGACTCCTCAATTTCAAGAGAATAGGATCAGCATGGGATTGAGTCATGACTTGGATTGGAGAGAGGTGATGAGTTGGTATGCGGTTGGAGGGGTAGCATATGTAGCTACAGGTACAACGCAACAGGAGCCCAGGAGCATTGATGCTTATTGGTGGTCTTCACCTCTTAGAGCATTAGTCATAGCCAGAGGCAGTGCACAGTCCGAGCCGTGGGACTTGGGCGATTATTGGCCATGGTGGCGATGGGATCCGGGGGGATTATTGGTTGACTGGTACTGTGAGAGGTCACTTTGGGATCCTGGCGTTGAGATATCCCTTCGTATCAGGGTGATGCAGGAGACAGAGAGGTTTCAGTGGGACCCAGGCACATTTTGCAGTATCGGTGGGGAGCATCAGCTAGAGAGTAGGCTTGTTCAAGCATTGCTTGAGGACAAGCAATTTTTGCCAGATGAGGATGCCACTTGGGAGACCGAACAGATTTTACAGCATCCATCACTTCAGTTGCTTGAGGACAAGCAACGTTTTGCCGGGGGAGACTGTAATATTCCTAATTAGCACCGCTAATTGGAATATTTGATTTTTTTGTATAGTTTTGCCGACTATAGTTAATTAATAAATAAAAGTGAGAAAATGGGTCTAACTCACTTAAATAAAATAAAGTGTTTCCCTAGTAGAGGCAACGTTGTAACTTAAGGGGGAGCCTTGGGGGTCCACACCACACATGAGAGGAGGCTCACGTAGCCTCTAGAAGCAACTGCGCAGGCATAGGAGGAGCTTATGGAGAGAGGGGACGCAGTTAGGGTTTTGAGGGGAGCTAGCACTATAAAAGGTGGGAGTTTCACCTCATTCGGCATTATTGATATTGTTGATGATATTGAGCTAGACTTCTGTCTACTTGAGCACGCTGGCTGTTTAGTCGGTCTGCAGCACTGTTTAGTGCGACTGAGTGTCTCCGGTCGGAGATCTCACCCTTGGCCCCGGGGGACTTCGAGTGCCTGCTCGGGCAAGGTTTTTTTTCAGTCTTTAGCAGGAGATTTGCGGGTGTTTTGTTGGGAGTTTTGCTGAGGAGCTGAGCTTCATTGGGTGACTGCGCAGTCCTTGGAGGGAGGACGCAGTTTGAGTTGGAGCTGTTCAGTGGTAGAGATTTCTGCAGGAGATTCAGGCCTATTCCGGTGTGGAGGTTCAGCGTTTATCAGTGGGAGATTTTCCTGAGGAGTTGTGGCCGCATTTCAATCTATTTCAGTTGGTGTCTGCGCAGTTCTTGGAGGGACAACGTTTTTCTAGGAGGAGGGTTTCTGGGGGTGATTTTCGGAGGTGGTCCGTTTTGTATATGGTTTCTGGGTTTTGTCCGGGGTGGTGAGTTCAGGTGGTGTGCCGATTTTCAGCTCATTCCGGCAAGGGGATCAGACCCTAGCTTCAGTTCATTCCAGCAACAGCAGTTTACGGCAGTTTCTTCCAGCAGCTGGGATGCAGTTTCTTGTAGCAGCCATTTCCTGTTTTTCTGAGAGGGTTCTTCACTTGCCTTGAGCAAGGATAGGTGCATTTATTCTGATTATCCATTGTATCTCATTATATTCTTAGATTAATAATATGGCTTAGCATTTCCGGCATTTTTATGGGTATTTGCTTTATGTTCTATTTTCGGCATTTCCTATATTGTCGTATGCTTGTATTGCTGTCTATTTCCTATTGGGGATATTACAATGGTTAAGTGATTACTGCAGTTGTATTTATTTCAGAATTTACTGAAAGAAATTCGTAAATAACTTATCATAAATAAGCAGGCGAAATAAATCTATCACTACTCTAGTATTTCAGATTTGAAATTTTCACAGGTAGAATATGTTGTCATTTATTTCGTGATTCATATTGGTATTCTTTGCTTTTGTTGAATTTTGTTGTGTTAATGAACCTAGTTGTGCACTTAATTATTAGATCTAAAATCTGCTAGGAATTGAGTGTTGTATGCTAGGTTTGTAGGAAAACTAACATGATATCAGAGCGTATACTCTAAAGAAGATCGATCTTTGAATCACAATTGCCAGGTTCGTACAGGATGGATCGGGTTAGGTTCGACCACAATCTTACGAGCAATTTTTTTTGAAAGGAATCCAAAAGAAATTGGCTATACTACAGGACAACAATTTTTTTTTACCAAGGACCACGGCTTGGGTGTTGTCGCCAATGGAAGAAGGAAGGGATCGAGGATGAGGTCCCTACTACAAGGCACTGAGGTAGCCAACTAGTAAGCTGCAAGCTTGGATCTCTCAGTCAAGCCGATTCTCAAACGGGGTTGGTTTCAGAGAACATCAGGTCGATGAGGTAGACCTACGAGTGGGTGAATGGCTAGACAGGTTGCGTGTGTGGTGTTGCACTCTCTTTGTCAAATTTCCATGGAAGCAGATATGCCAATTTTTTTCAAAGGATCGAAATCATCAGCCTTCAGTTATTGAGTCATTGTAAACCCATTTTGCAAAATTTGTAATGTAAATGATGCTCTTTGTCAAATTTCCATGGAAGCAGATATGCCAATTTTTTTCAAAGGATCGAAATCATCAGCCTTCAGTTATTGAGTCATTGTAAACCGATTCTGCAAAATTTGTAATGTAAATGATGCTAGTAAGACTGTGTATGTATGTGACAACGTAGGCAAGCCTATTAGAATTTCAGCCTAGGAGTTTTTTTGTCTCATTGATTCACCTGTGTTTCTAAACATGGATGGTCGACAAAGTGTTTCCCTCCAGCCTCACCCAAAGCTAGGGTTGAATTTTTCATCAAAGTCTTAGCTGCGTCCTAGTGTTTTAGTCAAGCCTTATGTAAAAGTGATTTGGGAATAATTTAAGCTAATTGGCTAAATTATTTTATTACAAATTGCTTGGTCTACTAGATCATATTGTGTCGCAGAATTGGGTGTGTAATTTGACGGTTTATACCGAACGAGTGTTCCCCCTTTGAGGCTTGAAATGTAATTATTTTATGTGAAAAATATTTTAGTGCATGTTCCTTCATACTTAGACTCGATGGCTAAAATATTAGATGGTGGAAAAATATTTAATCCCGTGAAGTGTCAATTAATTAATTTTTCTGGAAAAAATTAAATTAATCTTAAGCCAGAAAATTAATAATTAGAGTCAAAATTAAAGTCTTGGAGAAATTAAATTCTCCAAGTGGAAAAATTTGTGGGTATCAAAGAAATCAATTTTTGGAGGTTCCCCACCAAGGGAATATTGGAAATTTCAAGAAAACTTGGACCCTTGGGCCTTGGCGGTTAAGTCAAAGTCAATTTTTTGAAGAAATTAGCTCAAAATAATTATTTTTGAGCTAATAAAAAATGGGTTAAATGAGAAATTCGAAAATTCCTCAAAAATAAATATTTTTGACGCTGGAGATTAAAAGATGATCAAATATTTTTCAACAGCCGAGATTATTTTGACGAGGATCAAGCCAACTAGCCTTGGAGGATCTATATATAAATTAGAGGTCATTTGTTTCTCTAGTCATGATGATGAAAGCTCTGGCTTTGGTCTATGTAATTTTGTAACGCTAGTGTTGTTCCACTGATATGCTGGGAAAGTTCGAAATATCATAATAAAAGACTTTGGGGTTCAGTTCATGGTGTTTTTTATGATGATTTGTGGTGTGTGCTAGTTACAGGCTTTCCTATATTGTGTTTAAATTTTTATAAACTTGTTTATTTATTAGATGGGGATAAGAACTTTCTATTTGTAGATTTTGGGTCTATCTTAGGTGATCTGATTCGCCATATGTCTAACAAGTTTGCTTGAAGAAAAATATAGAGTTTGCATGTACACTAGCCCTTGGGCTCCAATTTCACAAACTTCGAAGGAGAGGCGACCTTGTTTGGGCTCCGAGAATTTTTTTTGGTTTTCTTACTTCGCTAAGGCTTTCAGAAACACCATAACTTTTGAAACACATAAGATCTATTGTCATTTTTTCATCATTTAAAGAATTACCTCTGAAAATTATTTTATTTTCAAGCATTATACATTTGTAAATATTTTTTGTAAAATATTTTTTCTAACCTTTGCTTTGTAGCTAATTGGGGTTTGGGGTTTTATTTTGAATTTTTGTATATATTGGGATTTTGGTATTTTTATTTTTCATTTGTGCAGGTAAGATCAAAGGCAAATAGCTGGAATAGAACTAGATCTAGGCCTTAAGGGTAAGATCTAGCCTTTATTTTTTTTTTTGTAGGGCTAACTACTGAAGAAATTGCGGAAAAATTGAAGATCTGAAGCAAATTGATTTTCTAGCGAGGGTTTTGAAATTTTTTAGGACCTAGAGGCCCAGTGTCCTCCTCCAAGCCCAACGTTAGCCTTCCTTGGCCTTGCGTCACCCCTTTAGGGCCCTGCGTCATCTTTTTAGGCCTCCCCGAGGCTTGCTGTGAGGCCTAAGGCGCCTCGGCCTCCTTTTCAACTCTTGTCGTAGGCATTTCATGGCCTTGTAGGCATAGCCGTGAGGCCTAGCCCTCTTGACCTCCTCTCCCTTGCTTTGTCATGACCTTGAAAGGCCTTTTCCCCTCCTCTTTTCCCTCCGTCTCACCTTGCTCTACCTCCTTATCCCTCCGCGAGCCCTCTGTCCTCCTCCACTTTCTTCCTCTCTCCTTCTTCCCCTCTTCTACCTCCTCCTCTCCTAGTTGCAACCCTCTAAGGGTTTGCGACAGGCCTTTGTGGCCTTAAAACCCTAAGCCGTAGGCCTTGGGGCCATTCCTAGGCCTCTAGGGCTTTCTTATCCCCAATGCTAGCCCTACTAGGTCTAGCGTTGGCCTCTCTAGCCTTCCTCCATCTCTCCATCTCTGGAAATTTTAGATTGAATATTGGTGGCTTTTGCAGGAAGAATTTGGCTCAAATTTGGTGTTTTTAGGTGTCAAGTTTGTTGAAGAATGTAACTAGGTTTGGTCTTCATAATTGTATTTGAGTCATAATGAAATGTATTTATCAAAAGAAATAAAGATAAATTTTATTATTATTAAAATGACTTATTAAAGCATGGGTTTCATGCTTGGGTCATCGTTTTCTAAGTCAACGTCCCCATTGAGGACTTCTAGGTTTTATCTGGAGTCATTAGACTTATTTCCATTTTATTAGACACTTCTTGTGGTTTTGTATCATTTAAAAAGAATTATTATTGAGTCAAGTAAGTCACGTGTCACCTCCACACCAAGTCGACCCTTGCCTGATGAAGTCGGCCTACATTAGGGCAATTTGACCCACATAAGAGGCTATATGTAGAAGTGCAGTTCGATTCATTTGGAGCATCACTAACACAAGTTCGATACACAAGAAGAAGAAGCAGAAAAGAACAAAGTTGCAGGAGAAGGAGAAGGATTGCAAAGAAGAACAAGATTGAAGTTTTTGTGCCATCTATCTCTCACTCGTGCGAAGTTACTGGGCAATTGTAGGAGGTTGAAATTCTGAAATTTACTGCAAGTCGAAGTTTTGTTGTAGGAGGTCGAAATTCTACTGCTATAGGATCAAAGTTCTAGGTCAAAGTTGTCGCTAGAAGGTTATCATTTGAAGAGGAAAGGAAGGGTTGACTTGGTGGTTGGAGGAAGTCCGTGTCTAGGTCAAAAAGTCTTGGTTTATCTTGTCTTGTCTTGTGAAACTACCAAAGGAAGAGGTTTGATTGGGTTTTCCCCTCATTGGGGTTTTTGCCCTGGCTGTGCGCCTATATCTTGTGTCGCTTGTTCTTGTGATCTTCATACACATATACTTTGGTAATTGCTTGATGAAATATAATCTAATAAAGAAGTAAAAGTGGCCAACATAATTCACTAGTAATTATCAAGAAAGAGGAATCGAACCCTAATTCTACTAGCATTGATTTCTCAATAGAGTTCATTGGAAAAACTTTGGCAACTTGGGCAAGTGATCTTCAAGGCGTTGGGCCCAGGGTTTGATCTCTAAACCCTTGTTTTCTCACTGTTTTTCTACAACTGTGATAAATCTTTCATAACGGTGATAAAATCCAAGATTGAATGCTCTAAAATTCACTCATTAATTGCCTAAACACATCGAAATTTTCATGATAAAAATTTACCAGTTTTTTGGTGAGTTGGGCATTGATTATTGAGCATAGAGCTAGCTTGTTTAGTGGCTGAAATATCTCTGCATAAGAACCTGATCAGATCTGATATAAGTCTGAAATAACCCTACTAGGCCTAACGTTGTCCTCTCTAGCCTTCCTTCCAACCATAGTTTTCTCTCTATCCATCTCTAGAAATTTTAGATTGAATATTGGTGGCTTTTGTAGGAATATTTTGGCTCAAATTTGGTGTTTTCAGGTGTCAAGTTTGTTGTAGAATGTAACTAGGTTTGGTCTTCATAATTGTATTTGAGTCATAATGAAATGTATTTATCAAAAGAAAGAAAAATAAATTTTATTATAATTAAAATGACTTATTAAAGCATGGGTTACATGCTTGGGTCATCATTTTCTAGGTCAAAGTCTCCATTGAGGACTTCTAGGTTTTATCTGGAGTCACTAGAGTCATTTCCATTTTATTAGACACTTCTTGGGGTTTTGTATCATGTAAAAAGAATTATTATTGAGTCAAATAAGTCATGTGTCACCTCCACACCAAGTCAGCCCTTGCCTGATGAAGTCAACCTACATTAGGGTAATTTGACCCACAGAAGAGGCTATATATAGAAGTCCATTTTGATTCATTCGGAGCATCACTAACACAAGTTCGATACACAAGAAGAAGAAGCAGAAAACAACGAAGTTGCAGGAAAATGAGAAGGATTGCAAAGAAGAACAAGATTGAAGTTTTTGTGCCATCTATCTCTCACTCGTGCGAAGTTACTGGGCAATTGCAGGAGGTCGAAATTATGAAATTTACTGCAAGTCGAAGTTCTGTTGCAGGAGGTCAAAATTCTGCTGCAAGATCGAAGTTCTAGGTTGAAGTTGTTGTTGGAAGGTTATCATATGAAGAGGAAAGGAAGGGCTGACTTGGTTGGTTGGAGGAATTCTATGTCTAGGTCAAAGAGTCTTGGTTTATCTCGTCTTGTCTTGTGAAACTACTGGAGGAAGAGGTTTGATTGGGTTTTCCCCTCATTGGGGTTTTTTCCCTAGTTGTGCGCTTATATCTTGTGTCGCTTGTTCTTGTGATCCTCATACACATATAATTTGGTAATTGCTTCATGAAAGATAATCTAATAAAGAAGTAAAAGTGGCCAACATAATTCACTAGTAATTATCAAGAAAGAGGAATCAAACCCTAATTCTACTAGCATTGGTTTCTCAACAAAGTTCATTGGAAAAACTTTGGCAACTTGGGCAAGTGATCTTCAAGGCTTTTGGCCCAGGGTTTGATCTCTAAACCCTTGTTTTCTCACTGTTTTTCTACAACTGTGATAAATATTTCATAATGGTGATAAAATCCAAGATTGAATGCTCTACAAGTCACTCACTAATTGCCTAAACACATTGAAATTTTCATGATAAAAATTTATTAGTTTTTTGGTGAGTTAGACATTGATCATTGAGCATAGAGCTAGCTTGTTTAGTGGCTGAAATATCTCTGCATAAGATATTAAGAACCTAATCAGATCTAATATAAGTCTGAAATAACATCTTAAGAGAGCTAAAATTTTCAAATTTTTATATTGGCTGGAACGAACAAAGTTCGTTCTTCAAGTTAAATACTCCAGAAGACTTGGAATATAAAAATATCCATTGAGGATACAAATATTATTATATATAAAATGTATGAAGAATGATGCTACAATTGAGAGTGAGGGGCCTGCTTATATACTAGGCAGGTGGCTCTTCATGGATAGTCATGTCCCATTTACACATGCCTCTTCAACCTAATTACTAATTAACTAATCATTATTTAGTGTTTACATTATTTATATTATTTTATTCATAACATTGGAAAACTTGTCTTTGGCATTCAAAAAATTTTGGCAACTTTTGGGCACACACTGTCACATTGATAGCTCACTGTTTTCATGATTTTATTACTGTTGTCATAAATCTATCTATTGCTCAAGTGTGGATATCATAAATAGCATAAAAGCTAGTCTTACGCTGCCCATTATTTTATGAACTTGGAAATCTAACACTTCTTGTTTGATAAAGTTTCCATAAGTTTTAAATTTGCACATAATAACCACTCTCTCTCATAATTGTGTTGAGAAAATTAAGTCTCTTTGGGCATATTGATATCTTGTGATCTAAGTCATATTGTTTCTCTCTTGATATCTATCTATATTGGCATTCAAAAATTGGCAATTAAATCTACATTGTTATTTGAGACTCTCTTGATAATTGGCATTAAAGTACATTGTCTAAAGAGCATAATCTTATAATTGTTATAGGCATCTTGTATTGGAAACCATTGGTTAATATTTAAGGTGGATAAGTACTATAGGTTTCCTTAATTAGTATCTCCTATTGGTCAATATCTTTGTGGAATCATTGTGAGAAGATCTTTTGTCTATTGTTGGCACTTGTATCATTAAGCACTTTGTCTTGTTTAAGGTTGTCCTCCAATACATTGTTAAGTACTCTTGTAATAAGTTAATCAACATCAAGTACTTAATTCACATAAACAATCTTAATTCAAGATTCACTCATAATCCTTGCACCAGTATTCTAAGTCTAGTTGCATTAATAATTGACCTCCAAGAATAAGCTTGGTTGATAGACTTCTAGGACCACCCTTTCTCACCTAGCTTGAGGAATTCAACAACTCCTTAGTGGTTAACACAGTGACCTTGCAGTCGTTAGAGTCACAGTCTCTGCAGCGTCGGAGGCATGGTTACTTGGGAGTGGGAGCGAAAGCGGGGTGCGGCAGCAGGAACACCATTTTCAAAAGCTCCCGGTCTAAAGCGTTTCAGGGAGTGTTTTTTTTTAAATATATATATTTTTTATATTTTGATGCATATATATGTCAACAAAAGCATGTAGAATTAGACATAAAAAACATAAAACATAGATTGAACCATATAACATCAATCATCTAGAAGTTATAATCTTCATCAACCACGCCCACAAGTTGGAAACATACAACATATTGACTCTTGAGTCTCATGAATCATCAATCTTAAAGTTTCAAGCTTTCAAAATTCAATATATAACATTTATCATCATTGATTCATTGATTTCAAATTTCAACATATAACATTTATCATCCTTGATTCATTGATCACCATAGTTGTACTTGTAAGCTAAGTGTAACCAATAACCATTACAACAAAGAATATTTAACATGAAATGAAATGTTATAAAATGAAACGAAATGAAACAACTTTCAACTTTCATGAAGCATCATATTCATAATTCATAATGACTTATAAACTTATAAATGCTAACTTCAAAGTTTCACATTTCAAATTCAAACTTCAAACTTAAATTGTCATATATTGTTTACAAAAATTATCATAATAAATATGAAAGGGTCAAGTTTCAACCATTCAACAGTTATAAAAGTTAAAAACTACTAGAAAATAAAAAAGACTAGTAAACTGTAAACAGTAAACTATTTTATCTATTGGCCGGCTCCTTGCCACGCCCACAAGAAATTTCTAATTTGTGAGAACCACGAGGCAATGGTGGTCTTCTAGTACTCTCAGGAACCACGACCATAACTGGAAGGCGGAGGGCCACGTGAGGATGTAGGTGGAGGCTGAATCTGCAAAGGAATAATAGCTGGAAATCGAACACTGGCACTGGCACCCGCACTACTACTGGATGGTGGGACTGGCCTTGGGTGTGGCGGCTGTTGCTTCATCATCTTTCCTCAAAAGTTCTGCTTCCAATTCTTCCACATGTACAGTGCCGTCCTCCAAATTATCGTCCTCTGGGTTGTTGTCCCAAACTTTATATGATTGATCCTCATATGCCCGATCATAATAATGACTCAACAACCTCAAGTTGTAATGCACATAAACCAAAATTTTGCTCGGTTTTCATTAAGCCTGTTTCTTCTCACATTATGTATGAAGCTGTAGGTGCTCAAACACCTCTCTGCAGAAGAAGTATTTACAACTTGTGAGAGAACTTTTTTTGCCAACTTTGGCAAAAGTCCCATGCCACCATATGCTTCCCACCATGTGAGAGCATCAAATCTGTCTTTGTCTTCCATTGCATGGAAAGAACCAAAGTTACCAGTGCAACTGAAGTATCTGACTAATTCAAAGCGCAATCTAGCACACTCCTCCCTGTCGGGGACCAACTTGTCTAATGCTTTCATGTATCCCTCTTCTACCTCTGGATCTATGTGAGGTTTGATCCTAACCCCACCTCCTGGTGCAGGTTGGCCCAACCAAGATGGAGAGTAGTATTTTGGCATAAGGATATATGCCAAGGCATGTAGTGGAACATTAAGGTTATTCCACCGTGCACACACAAAGTCGTGAATCATTGCATACAAGTTGGGATCATTTTCCTTAACGACATCTTTTATTTGCCCCAACATGCTATCCATTTGCTCATACACCTCCCCAATCACTGGTTTATCTGTATCTGAAAAACGAATCATGTGATAAGTGGGCTTGGTGAAATTCAAAATTTCCGTCACACGTGCCCAAAACAAAGGATCAAGAGCGGTCTCCTCAACCTATTAAAAACCTTGCCTGTCAACTATTGTTGTTGCCCTATCCTTTAATACCTGCTAGTGTGGACTTGATACCATGGCTGCCAATAACTCTCTTACCTTCAAAAGGTGCCTGAAGGTGAGGTAATAGCTAGCAAATCTAGTCTTTCCTATCTTCAACAACTCCAATTTTGAGTGAGTACGAAAAAGCCCATGGGTATTGCTGTGATTTGTAATAAATTTTATCATTTTTTTTACCTCTCTTGTACAAATCACCAAGCCATTTGTATTGAGGTTGTTTGTTTTTAATTATCATCAAAAGGTTCATTGTGTGAACCAAACACCCAAACCAAAATATGTTGGGGTATTTATCCTCAATAATTGCTCCCACTGCCTTACAATTAGTAGCATTATCAGTGATGACTTGGACGACATTGTATGACCCAATACTTTCAATTGTTTCAAGTAATGGTTCTGCAATGTTAATGCTGGTCTTGAATTTGTCTGAATAATCATATGCTGAAAGGAATATTGCACCACTAACAGACATAGCCAGAACACTTATCAATGGCTTTCCTTTTACATTGGTCCATCCATCCATCAGATACAATGGACACCCCATGCTCATTCCAAGAACTTGTCATTCTATTCAAAGAATGACTTATTTTAGCTTTTTCATGATCAAGTCCCACGGTTCTGGCCTTGTCATACACTGGGCTCCTGTATCCTTTGGGGGCATCATTAATGGCATAAACCATTTCATGCCAATAAGGTGAGCGAAGAACATTGAATGGTACCCCACATGCATAGAGAAACCGGAAATTTTTTGAATCCACATCACTCCTAGACCCTTCGTCAAGGAAATCAGATATGGTTCTACGCCTTAAGGAGATGTTTGGTCCAGGTGTGCCTCCATATCCACTGCCATGAGTGGAAGTTGATGGACTTCTTTGTCCATGATGTGATGGACCTGATGGTGCATAAGATTCAATGAAACCCCTAGATATTTTACATCTCTGTTGGGCAACCTCCTCTTCCTTTCTGTATTTCTCTCTCTATTGGTGGCACACTTACACAAATTTTGATTCCTAGATATTTATCTCCATCCCCTGGCATTTTCCCACAAAGGTGCCTTCTGGCACGGGTGTATGAGCCTGTGTATTATTTATTGCAATGGGGGCAAAGAAATTTAGTGGTTCCACCACCTTTCCCTCCTTACTGCCTTTGAACATATTTCCACTACGGTGTTTGACTTTGGTCTTGTTTAGTTGGGGTCTCTGTGGCCTCATGTTCTCCACTTTCCCCTTCCTCCTTAGCATACTCCTCTTCAGGATTTTCATCAAATCCACTATAACCTACTTCTTCATCCTCCTCTTTCTTCTACTCTCCAACACCATTATTACAAAGAAAGGAACCAACATGAAGAAAACCCCAAGCCATATAGCCATGATGTTTCAAGTTTCAAGTTTCTAGCCTGCAAAAAAATGGAGGAATTCCATATGGGAATAGGAAAAAATGCAACATAGAAAAAAAACAATTCAATTTCTCACTTTTCAACCCGTTAAAATGCAACATTGAGAAAAAAATTCAAGTTTTCATTTTTGAACAACTTAAAAATGCAAGATAGAAAAAAAAACTAGATTAGAGAGTCCTACCTCTTTGTCCTGAGTCCTGAGTCCTTCAATCCTCCTTGTTGCTCTCTTCAAGCTCCTTGCCCTCTCCTCTTCCTCTCTTGCAACTTGCTCCTTGCTCTCTCCTTCTCTCCTTGCTCTGTCCTTGCTCTCAAGCTCTCTCCTTGCTCTCGAGCTCATTCACAAACAACAATAACAACCCGGAGACCTGCCCACCAGGGACAAGCTTCAGTGCTTTAGGGGTTACCTTTAACCAATCAGAGGACTAGTTCTTTTTGTTTAGCATAAGTAAGATCTCTCTAAACGGGAAAGCAATTAAGATTGTTTGGTTTATAAACTACTACTTCTCAAAAGATGATGTCCTTAAACAATCACGGGGTTAAAGCAAATTACTCAATCACTTTTTTATGTTTATCTCGTTCAAATTGAGTGCCTTCAGTGCGTAGGGTTATTTGGAGGGTCTAGGTAGAGTTCTAAGTTTTGCTGGCAGTAGTTCCTCCTCAATAGGGCAGTTAGTTGTTAGCCAGCCAGCCACGCTAAGTAGCACAAGCATGAATCCAGTAGGCTGAAGTAATAGTCCTGGTCTAAGTGCTCTCCCACTTCCTTCGCCAGCTCCCCTTGGTCTGGTATTGGTATGGCTCCAGCTCCTTCTGGGTCAGGTTCAAGTTCTGGCGCTTTCTCCTACTCCTGCGCATTCCCTCTCCAGTTGTGGTTTGCTGGTGGGACTTTTGGATCCAGTAAGTTACTATAGTATAGGTAGGGTATAGAGACGAAAGCTTGGTTGCTTTACCCCAAAATTTGCCATTGATTTGATTTTTTTTTTGGTTGTTTCTTTTAAATCGTTTTCTCCGCGTCAGGGAGCTTTTTTTGCCGGGGAGTGTTCGGGAGCGCTCGGGGAGTGTTCGCTCCCTGAAACGCTCCCTAGAAATCAGGGAGCATTTTTTCAGGTTCGGAAGCACGCTCTCGAGCGCTTCCAAAATGCTCTCGAACGGAGCACGTGTTGGGAGCGGGATCGGGGGGGGGACGCTTCCCAGCAACCTTGGCCGGAGGCACCAGGTGGTTGGAACATAGGGGGAGGTATTATTAATCAAGCCTCTACTTGCTTCCCGTTGGCTTCCATCCCACAACCTACTCTGAAGACTGGTCCCAAAACAGTTAAGAGGAAGGTTTCACTTAGAATAGGCATATAACTTAAAATTAACCAAGATCCTTGCATTACACCTAGGTCTTAGGATTTGCATAGCATATAGGTTAGTTGATCATTCAAGCAACAGTTTTCCATTCGGTTACTTGGATCTTTGTTAGTAATAAGCAAGAAATTGACTCCACAAGGCACTGGTCTCAAATATAGATTTAATCTAATCCTTAAAATCTTGCTTGAATTAACCAAGTAGCTAGGCCACTTAGTCGTGTCTCCCAGACTCGTTGTTTTCCAACTTGTCCTTCATCCTATCATTTCCATAGGGACTACCCCCCATAGCCTATTGTTGGGAGACAACTAGAATAGAGTGGGCGAGGATTAGAGTGACAACCCCCGCCTTAGGTCGTTGTCGCAGTGCCTGTACAATCTGAGTGACAACATGAGGCAGCACAGGGTTACATGCACTTGGTCAACAATAGTCATGAGTGTCGAATTAGGTAGAGATGAATGCCGACTGAGACAGGGAAGTGCCAAGGCTGCGGGTTCAGAATGGGGCCATAAAGTAACTAGCACAGGAGAAAGGGTTGGCTCAAGCAATTGGTTTGGCAGACAACGACTTCGTGTGGGACGAGGTTGTAGTAGGTAACTTGCTAGCTGACTGATAGCACGAGAGATACCACCGTTTTGATGTCCTAAGCAAAGAAATCATGTGCAGGGTGGAGTGACAAAACAGGATTAGTCGAAGGGCATGTGGACTATGTGGATTGCACAAGGAGTAGTGTGAATGTTGGAGGTCAACCCTCAGAGGGAGAGAGGGAGACTGTACCAATCAAGGTGTGATAGTCAGAAGTTTTCAGTTGATTTTCCGATTTCAAGATGGCATCAACTGGTCTAAGTTTCGAGGATAGGTTGGATGGCGCTTACAACTTCAATCCATGGAAGGAGAGGAGCACGTTGGTTCTCAAGGAGAACAACCTATGGGAGTTTGCAAACACCCAAGTTTCAACTCCTTTAGACACTACAACATTGGCGGCCCATGAATTGAAGGATGTGAAGGCTGGATGTAATATCATGGATGGGGTGAAGTATCAGGTGATCCCTTACATATCAAGGAAGAATAGTCCCCATGAGATGTAGATTGCTTTGATGAACCTATATTAGAGTGACAATTAGAATAAGAAAATGGTGTTGAGGGAGAAGCTTAGAAATACCAATATGGTTGAATTAGACACATTGGCATCATACCTGACAAGGATTCAACAAGTTCGATATGAGCTTGGAGCTTTTGGGGTAGCCTTGCTAGATGGTAAGGTTGTAAGGACAACCTTGAGTGGGTTCTCAAAACCTTGGGCTACCTTTGTGATAAGTGTTTTGGCACAAGAAAAGCTACCATATTGGAATAGATTGCGGGATAACTTCACTTGGAAGGAGATTTGGGAGAAATCATTGTCTGGAGGATAGCAAAAGAGTGGGGATGATGAGAGTTGTGATCTTGCCTGTCAAGCAACGAGGAGCTAAGGTTCGAGTAGTACATGTGAGGAGTCAACCTCACAACCCAAGAAGAAGAAAGACTTAACTAAGATCAAGTGTTTTTGTTGTCATAAGACATGACACTATTCTTCACAATCTCTAGAGAGAAAGAATGGGGGAAAGGGTATGCAACCAACTGTAGTTGCGTCAACAGAAGCTAAGCAGGAGTTTTCTAGGAAGTTTGAAACTGAATTCGTACTTGTTTCCTACCGTACCTCAAGCACATTACCAGTGGGTGCCTAGCTGCTAAACAGTGGACCCACAAGGCATATGACATGAGCATGAGAACAATTTGATAGCTTGACCAACTGTGAGTCAAAATTGCATGTGGAGTTTGGTGTTGATACCAAACATGTAGTGAATGAAGTTGGAACAATGATATTCCAACTTGAATCAGGAAGCAGGATGGAAGTGAAGAATGTGATGTGAGTGCCAAAACTTAGGTGGAGTTTACCCTTAGTCTCTATGGCGGAGAAGAAGGGGTTCCGTGTCAGCATTCCAGGATGGAAACGTACTAATCAGACTTAGGGGATGTAGCTTTGATGAGGGCATGTCATCGGAGTTAGAGAGAGCAGTCTTTGTAGGCTAAAGGACCAGTGTATTCTAGCAATGACATGAAGTAGAGTAGTGACAAAGAACACAGAGCAAGTAGCTTCAAAGGTTGAGTAGCTGATAGGGAGTCAATCTTCAAGTTCAAGAGGGGAGGAGCAGTTGACAGATTCCTCCAAATTTGTGAAGAAGGTCTATTGGTATGAGATGATTTTACAGGATATTTAAGAGGAGGAGGCTTCTAGGAACTAGGCCAAGGAGAGCAAGGTTTCGAGGGTGTTTCCATACCAGATGTTAGGGAGAGCTTCTATTTCAGAGGGAGCAACCATTGCAATAAATGCAGTTCCAAGAAGATTAAAGTCAGTTATAGGTGGTAGAAGTACCTCCCTTGCTAAGAGGGAGTGTTAATGTTTGTTAATGTTTGTAGCTCGTGTAGGTACTACTGCACATGCCCAAGTGTCTAGGCGTGCAAAAGTCACCCGAGTTATTTGTAACTTATCCTAAGTTCAACTTAGGAAAAGCACATAATTATTATGTTGGCTTATTGTTCTAAAGTAAACTTAGGAAAAGTAAATTAATTACTTTAGTGATTATGCTTTAATCTTACCTTTTCTTAATTGAGGTGATATCTAATCTCGATTGTTTATCACTTTGGAGATTAGGGTTAGGGATTTAGCTCAACAAAAAGTTATAAAATTAAGGCTAAAGAGAAGGAGAAAGACATACCATACAACAACAAAAGATTGAGAGAGGCATCTCAGTGAGTGTGTTGGGTTCGAGGAAGGGGGTAGGACGGAGATCCATAACAACCGAGGGCATGATTAGATGGGTCATATCCAAGAAGGGAGCCCAGTAAGTTCTGAAAATTAATGAATAATTGCTATTGGGTAAAATATGTTGTCATTTATTTTGTGATTGAGATTGTCATATTTTGCTTTATTTTGCTTTTCCCAAGAAGGGAGCCCAGTAAGTTCTGAAAATTAATGAAGAATTGTTATTGGGTAAAATATGTTGCTATTTATTTTCTGATTGAGATTGGCATATTTTGCTTTATTGCGTTAATGAACCTAGCTGTGCAATAAATCAGTGGATCTATAATTTTCTAGGAATTAAGTGTGAGGTGCTAGGTTTGTAGGAAAACTAACATAGTATGATTGTTACATAAGTGTTTATGGACCAGATTTGTCAAGTTAATCTTTAATATGATATTCAAGAGTTAGTGAAGTACCCATGTGCTCATTTAGTATTCCAAACGTTAAACCAAAAGAAACAACGAGTATGTGGGAATGTAACTCAATATAACAGAAATCAATTAGCATGAACACCTTTGAAGCATTACCCATCATTCCATTTTATTCATTAATGAAAAGTGCAATAGCATAAACCAAGAAGTGATTGGCTGACAAATGAAATGGTGCTTATCACATGTAGCTTCACGTTTAGAAAAATGTAATGGATTAAGTGGTTAAGACAATGACGTAAATTTCAGCCCTTAAATCACATAACTAATCCAGAAATGAGGTGAATGAGAGAGCAAGGAATAGTAAAAATGTGAGTCAAAGAAACATCACTTGCTTTTAATTGTGTTTGAGCTTATTAGATCTGTGTTTTAAGAAAATTTAAGTGATTAATATCAGATCTAAGCTTGAAACCTCTAAATCAGAAATATGATGTGCAAACCAAAGGTTTAGAAAATGAGCAATATAAGCACGATATAACTATGAAAATTCAAAATTAACTGCTCAATGAAATGAATTAATCAACTTGTAGCAAATCTGATTTATAGATATTAGCAAGTAATTTCTGGATTTGCAGAAGGAAAATAAAAATTAAAGGAAAGAGATTTTAATGTTTTGGGTGGTTGAGTAAAGGGGAAGGCCAGTGGTTACTCCACTTGGGTTGTGGGGTCAAGCATGGATCTTATTTGAGGCATTCTACTCGTGTCAGCTTTGGGGTTCACAAGCAATCTAAGGATGTGCTATGCCATCCTCCAATACGACACTTAGAACTTACAAGCCAATGGGGAGAAAAGTTGTATTATGAATCAACTTCTAAAAAACAACAAGGTGGACTCTTCCTCTAATCTAATGATAAAGGCATGAAATCTAAGAATGTTCTATGCATAATGTAGTAGATCTAGAAAATAAATTACTAAAGACTATAGAATAGGAATTACGTTACTACTATATGCTTCTCCAATGTAGCATGGTGCTCCTCTTATGGCATCATGTTTCCTTTGTTCTCCATAAAACTTGCAAGAAAACGTATCTCGAATGCACCCTAGACAGGAGATTCTCAAGATAAGATGCAATACTAAATGACAAAACTTCTACAAAATTTTCTCAAATGTTTTCCAACAAAATTACAATGAGGAGGTTCTCTATATAGGAGAAGAAATCAATAGACTCCCAAATAAAATAATATGTATCTGACCTCCCATGCCCAAAATAAAAACTCCCTGATGAAGTGGACAAAGTTAAATCATAATAAAATAGAGTGGACTAAGTGCCACATGTATAACAAACTTCCCAAAAGAGCCACAGATATGGTAAAATCACAAACCAATTTCCTCCTTGGGGAGCTTGACCTAGTCTTGATGCAACAAGTACTTGTAATTATTCCTCTTTTCACTGGTCCTTTGAACTGGTTGCTTCACCTTCACTTTTCTCATGTTATCTGCCTTCTACAGTCTTTCTTCTTCTTGATTGTCCATATTCTTTACTTTCATCTTTACCTACAAAACATAAACATTGTTGAAGTCCATATAAAAAAATAACCATCCACTGGAATGCATGGGTCACCAGCTGCTATATCTGCGAGTTCTCTAGGAAACTCTTTCTCATACATGGCTCATCAACCATTCTTCCATCACGAGTTTTCATACTTGTACCTTTTATTCCCCGGGCATCATCATCATTATCCTCATCTTGGGTTTTGGCTTACTTCTAACAATGTTGTTGATGCTCTTGCATAAATTTGCATCCTTACACCATTCTACATGTATTTAGCAATTTTGAGCAGTCATGATGAGACACCATGAGCAGAAATTTACCAAAAGCTGTAAGTTTCTCAACAATAGGCATGATAGTGTGTGTATATATGTGTGTGTTATACTAGCTAATACTACATCTATATGAAAGTGCTTTTAAACTCAAGAAGTATTACAGCTATTCTAAAGAGGCTGGATACCACAAACTAAGGAATTAGCCCTAACCACATATAATATTTAACAATTTTGATGGATGGGTTCCCCTTTTCACTATCTCCACCTACAAACCTAAAGAGAGATTAAAGACCTTCCAGTCATGTACCTCCCATCTATCTATTCATTTGCCATTTGAGGATGATAGAGGAAAGAAAAATGTTCATTAGACTATTATATAGCTCTTGAAATAAAAAGAATTGTATGATAGTTGATAGTCTTTTATGCAATTTTTATTGCAAAATAAGCTTTTATTATATTGGAACTTTCTTTTAGGCCATTACAAATGAAGTTATCATATACTTTACAAGTAATATATTTTTAAAGTTTCGTATCCACATTCATGTAGCATTGTAAACTACATATTTATTTCCTTTTTTATTATTTGGTCATAAGACAATGCATAATGTGACTGATATATTGCTCTCTTGTGAAAAGTGTTAAAACTTAATCAACATTTATAATTTTGTATCTTGCAAGACTCATACTTTTCAATGTCTGTATTTGGAAAATAAGAGTTGCAATCTGAAGTCAAATTTTATATAATGGGTATATAATTTTTTGATGTATGGTTAATCATGTAGGCTTTTCAACCCTTGAGAGCAAGTACTATGAAAAATGGTTGCACAGGTACTCATCTTGCAATTAAAAGGCATTTTTATGTTGGTCACATGTTATTAGGAACGTTTTGAACTTGCTGATATTTTTATTTTAAGATTTAAGATAAACAAAATATGTAGATATACATTGTGGTCACCTAATATGTATTTTCGTGTTCCAACCTTAATTGTCTTTTGTGCTTCAATATATTTTGATTAATAGCATGTGGTTATTTATTATTTATTATTTATTATTTATGAGAAATATCTTTATATACTATATGAAGAATATACATATTTTGGTCCTCAAGGGACTTTTAAACTCAGCCACAAGGCTTGTGAAGCAACAAAACTGTAGCTTCTTGACTTAATTTGTAAAATACACAAATTTATTTGTAAGTAATATTTATTATATATATATAAATGTACAAGTGATGATGAATGTTACAATGAGGCCCTGCTTATATACCTAGGCAGGTGTCCTTTCATGATTGGGCATGCTTTTTCAGTTAACTAATGACTCTTTAAATAATCATTACTTGATTATTTATTATTTACATTAAAATGAGGCCAAATTTAGTAGGGTCGGTGAACAAGGCAAAGGCATGAGCACTGCGTGCCCGAACAATAAATTCCCCCGCGCTGGATTCATGGATGTTGGGACATAGACTCCTGGCCGTATATGTCGAACAATGCCTCAATTTATCTTGCAATTCTCTCAAACAAGACCGTGCGACCACTGTTGTCGAAAACACATCGTGTAGTATGGCGGTTCTCAGCAACCGAATACCACCTGTCTCGATGAAATGAGGCGCGTCGATAGTGCTCTCTACTAGGTCTTGGAATAGTTGGGCGACTAGTGGCGCAAGCTCTAGGTCATGCTAAACATTGGGTGAGATGAAGAGATCCGTGACTTGCTCCAGCCCTCCTAGCCGGATAATGCCACACGTGGTGGATTCTTTGTCTAATGATTCATCCTCTAATGCCAGAGAGTGAAGGCCCAAGACTGCAAGCTTTCGTTCATTCGTAGACTTTAGCATTTCAACTAGAGGGATCAGAGCGCTTGTGTCCATGAACAACGATCTTGAATTTGGATGACGAGTAGCAAAAAGGTGCACCAAGTTTGCTCCTAGCGTCCTGCACAAGGAGTCACAACTGTATAGCATGTCCACGGCGGAAAACGTGATTCTCGCCAACATGAAAAGTTCTCGCAGGTCCCGACTATCTGAGATTTTGAAAATGGTTAGGATGGCACACGCAGCGACGCTCTGGACATTGAAATTGTTGGAAGAGAACATGACCGTGAGCTGAGAAGCGAGGTCCTCGTTGTCAATCGTATCTCGGATTGCTGAACCGTTGATACCAAAACTGTTAATTTTAGTTAACCATGGTATGTTCTATGCTTAGAGAAATTTAATTTAATCTTTCTTATTAAGCTCAATTCAATTTCCTATTATGCAATCACATTAACATTGACAGTAAATGCTTATAGAGCATAAAACAATTGACAGAAGACAAGCCAAGACAAGAGACACAATAATTTGGCAGATGCTAGGGAAAAACCCCAATGCAGGGAAAACTCTTTGATCAAATCTTCTTATTATTCTTCAAATTCAGCAGAGAGAGAAAGTACAATTTTCAGCAATCAACAGGATGCCCTAGCCAACAAAGTCAACGTTGGTCAAACCAGCGAAAAGTCTCCCAATGGAGCTCGGTCAAAGCCAGTCAAACTCAACCTCTTCTCATAGGCAAAGTCATCCCAAAACAGTCTGAGATACCTCAGTCAAACTCGGTCAACACAATAGTCAAACTTGAGCAATTTGTGGTCAACGCAGTAGCCAAATCATACCAGCTTTCCTTGATTTCTGTGCCACCAAATTCGGCCTCCTAAAATCGGATTTCCGCCCAAAGATTGAAGTTAAAATAAGAGAGTTGACCCAAGGTCAACGCTGGTCAACACAGCTACAGAAACTCTTAAACAGTCTGAAATCTTCAGCTTTTTCACATGCAGAGAAGAGAGAATGTCTCCTAAGTATGTACGAACCAATCAGATGGAGAGGGATGTGTGAGATAAGTTGATGTCAAATGAGGTTTGAGTATCTCCTTTTTATATCCATCAGTGAGGGTGTGTGACACATATTTTGGGGCTTGTGAGACTACATTACAATTCTGGCCGACCTTCACAAATTGGACATGTGTGGAAAATAAATTCAAAATCCAACTTTTGCTCGTCCAAACAAGATGATCTTTAGATCAATATTGTAACTCTCTGAAAGAGGAATCCAACAAAAATATCATCTCCATCATATGAGCAACGCAACATGGAGTTTGGCCCTAGTTGCCAAATTTAACACTCCCTCTCAACTGAGGAGAACTCCACCTGTCCATCCATCTGTCAACCTATGCAATCATGTCATCTAGTACCATCATGTACTATCATATATCATCCTGTCATCCTGTGTCATCCAGCTGTCTCTGTACTTTATCGGCTCTGCTTTATTGTAGAGGAAATAATGAAGAAGATATGATCGAGAGTGAGTCAAAAAGACCTTGCCACTCCTCACTGACCCGAAGTTAGTTAAGAGGTAAAAACCTCAACCAGACTTGATCCCAGATCAAGTTGTTGGACACAACCCATCCTAGACATAAAGAGTACGACAATACACGATGCATCCATTGATAATGCTATGGTCTCTATCCTCATTTCCGAACTCATTGGCCAAATGAGAGGTACTTCCCATGAGTCCCGAACTACATGGGTAGGATGCATGTGGGGCATAGATCAAAGAGAGGGTGAACCAGCTCAATATCATAATGGTGAGGAAATAGAAGACCAACAAGGTAAGGTGAACGTGGCCCTGTGATTGTTTATAGCTCCAAGAAGTTTTCCCCAAGCCCCCTAGAGTTCCTAGAGCTCAAAGTTGTTAAATTTAGATAACCATGGTGTTCTATGCTTGATGGTGTTCTTAGGCCCAATACAAAATAGCAATTACATAAACTTGAAAGTAAAATGCTTATAGAACACAAGAATAGATCAATAGAAGACAAGCCAAATATAGACCAGATTTACAATTCCTTTTGTCCAGCAAAGATATGAGATATTGTTGCATTACGATGGTCAGCAGGATGCTTCAACCAACAAAGTCTTTCTCGGTTAGCCAACACTTTCATGTGTCACACCCACAACCTCAAAGACAGCTCATCACAAGTCAACGGAAGTCAAACCAGGGACGACGCATAAAAGTCAACGCAGACAACTTTAGAAAAGTCAACGCAGCAAACTAGGGCTTTAGTCAAATAGCCTGGAATTCCTTGATTTTAGTGCCCAGTTGTACGACCTCCTAAAATCGAAATTTCTGTAGAAGATTGAGGTCAAACGACCAAGGATTAACCACGGTCAATGCTAGTCAATGCTGCAGCAAAAAAACCCTAAACAGATCAGTGTAGAAAACAACAGCTTCGCTCCACACGTGTGAGAAGAAACAGGGCCTCCAAAGGCTATCGAACCAATCAGATCACAATGAGAGAATGTGTGTGAGATGATGAGAAAATGACCTCCATGTCTCTCCAATTTATATTCATCAATGAGTGTGTGTGACTCATCTCTTTGGCATGTGGGATAAATCTGGCTGACCTTGCACATGTGGAAACTAAATTCAAAATCAATGTTCTGCTCATCCGATCAAGAAGATCTTTAGACCAATCTTGCACCTCTCCAAAAAAGGAATCCAACAAAAATATGACCATCGTCATATGAGCAGTGCAACATGGAGTTTGGACCTAGTTTCCCAAAATTAACACTCCCTCTCAACTAGGGAGAACTCCATCTATCCACAAGTGCCATCCATCATGTACCAAACCAAACATCGTGCATCATCCCGCCGTAACTTGCTTTGTTGGCTCTTTATTTCAGAACAAAAGGTGAGTCACAAAGACATCACACACAGCTGACCCGAAGTCAGCTTAGAGGTAAAAACCTCTCTCGGACTCAAAAAGAGTCTCCTACTAACCCGAAGTCAGTTTAGAGGATAAAACCTCATCATACTTGAGGCCAGATCAAGGTGTTGGACACGTGCCATCCTAGACATAGAGAGTACGACAATCTCCGATGCATCCATCGATCTTGCTATGGTTTCTATCCACATTTCCCACCTCATTGGCCAAATGAGAGGTACTTCCCATGAGTCCGAAACTTCATGGGTAGGATGCTTGCGGGGCACAAATCAGAGAGAGGCGAACCAACTCAATATCATAACGGTGGGGAAGAAGCACAACAAGGTTCAACAAGCCTAACCCCATATGTGCTTATAGCTCCAAGAAGCTATCCACAAGTCCGTTGGAGCTCCTAGAGCTCATAGTCCAACTCAATCAAGACCCTCAGAATAGGGTCTTTCCACGATTCCAAGCTTCTCACGGAAGGTTAGGAACTTGACCTTCCCCAGGGGCTTCGTGAGAATATCCGTGACCTGCTCATTAGTTCCTATATGATCGAGCCTTACGGTGCTTCGTTGTACCATATCCCAGATAAAGTGGTACTTGATATCAATGTGCTTGGATCGATCGTTGAACACAGGATTCTCAGAAAGACGAATCCCACTCTGGTTATCACAAAGGATAACGGTGGTATCTAGCACAAGCCCAAACAACTCACTGAAGAGCTTTCACAACCAAACAGCTTCACAACATGCCATACTCGTTGCAATGTATTCGGCCTCAACGGTGCTTTAGTACAACCTTTAGATCTCATAAAGAAAACAGAATGATGCATATAGTGAAGAACTGTGCCTATGTTTTGCCATTAAATCGGAATCTGTGACATACATAGAGATTCTAAAATGAGGCCTTTTACTATCCCAGAGATGCAACATTTGAAGACTGAGAGCATGACAATGATGCACATCCAATCATTAAAAGACCCAATCCATTGAGCAACGAGAGTTCTGAGGCAATAAGAAATGCGTATGCTTGTGTCAAAAGAGATGTGATTCCCTGAGCCCTTTTGTAGAATAAGATAGATGAAAATCTCAAAACAGAGACATATCGATCCATGCTGTAATACCATATCACTCTATTGCCAAACAGGTTTGAGATGATGGTGAAATCATAATTATGATGCCAATGAAGACCATCCTTGATCTGACAAACCATACTACTGGTACTGATTATGTCAATCAAGCGAAGATGTCATAGAGTGTTTCATCCTCCGTGGAACTATCATTGCCAGGAAAAACCTTCAGCAGCAGATGCTTTCTATCGTTGCCATGCCAAAACCAGAGCAACTTAAGAGACATATTGACAACATTGTAGTTGATTAACGCTGAGACCCAAACGCATTGCATACAAACCTCAAAGAATCTGTCATTGAAAACTCTTTCTTGGGCTTGGCTTCTCCTAGCTCTGATACCATGTTAAATTTATATAACCATGGTGTTCTATGCTTGATGCACTTTTACTTCAATCTTTCTTAGGCCCAATACAAAATAGCAATTACATAAACTTGAAAGTAAAATGTTGATAGAACACAATAATAGATCAATAGAAGACAAGCCAAATATAGATCAGATTTACAATTCGTTTTGTCCAGCAAAGATATTAGATATTGTTGCGTTACGACAGTCGGCAGGATGCTTCAGCCAACAAAGTCTTTCTCGGTCAGCAAAAAATTTCATGTGTCACACTCACAACCCTCAAAGACAACTCATCACAAGTCAACGAAAGTCAAACTAGGGACAACGCAGAAAAGTCAATGCAGATAGCTTCAGAAAAGTCAATGTAGCAAACTAGGGCTTCAGTCAAATAGCCTATAATTCCTCGATTTTAGTGCCCAATTGTACGACCTAAAATCAGAATTTTTGCAGAAGATTGAGGTCAAATGACTAAGGGTTGATCATGGTCAACGTTGGTCAACGCTACAGCAGAAAATCCCTAAACAGATTAGTGCAGAAAACAACAGCAAGCCCTAAATAGATCAGCGTAGAAAACAGCAGCTTCGCTCCAGACATGTGAGAAGAAAAAGGGCCTCCAAAGGCTATCGAACCAATCAGATCACAATGAGAGAATGTGTGTGAGATGATGAGAAAATGACCTCAAAGTCTCTCCAATTTATATTCATCAATGAGGGTGTGTGACACATCTCTTTGGCATGTGGGATAAATCTGGCTGACCTTGCGCATGTGGAAAATAAATTCAAAATCAATGTTCTGCTCATCCGATCAAGATGATCTTTAGATCAATCTTGCACCTCTCCGAAAGAGGAATCCAACAAAAATATGACCATCGTCATATGAGCTGTGCAACATGGAGTTTGGACCTAGTTGCCCAAAATTAACAAAAGTTCAACTCAAGTGGGACCGTCATAATAGGGTCTGTCCTCGATACCAAGCTTCTCATAGAAGGTTAAGAATTTGACCTTCCCTAGGGGCTTCGTGAGAATATCTACGACCTGCTCATCAGTCCCAATGTGATGGGGCCTTACGGCGCCTCACTGTACCATGTCCCAAAAAAAGTGGTACCTAGTATCGATATGCTTGGAATGGTCGTGGAACACGGGATTCTCTGAAAGTCGAATCCCACTTTGGTTGTCCCAAAGGATCATTGTGGTATCCAGCACATGCCCAAACAACTCACTGAAGAGCTTTCTCAACCAAACAACTTCACAACAGGCCATACTTGCTGCAATGTATTCGTCCTCGGCAGTGCTCAAAGCAACCGATTTATGCTTCCTGCTCATGCAGGAGATCGAAGCAGAACCTAAGGTGAAGCAACATCCAGATGTGCTCTTACGATCCACCACACTGCCTGCCCAGTCGACATCATTATATCCATGGAGCCTCATACTCCCAGTAGTGTATCTCACCATGGTTGATTGTGCGCCAGAGATATCTCAAGAGATTCTTGGAACCAATCCAGTCAATGTGATGAGGCTCGACCATATGTTGACTGAACGTGTTTACTGCAAAACATATGTTCAGATGTGAGTTCACTAAGAACATCAGGGCCCCCACGAGTTGACGATACTTGGTAGGAATTCCCAAATTGGGCCCAGTAGCACTTCCACACAACTTCTTAAAGTTGAGTTCCATCGGAGTAGTCACGGACATGCAGTCCACTATCCGAAATCTCTCTAGCAACTTCACAATATATTTTCCTTGAGAAAGGAAAATCTCACTTGGATTTTGCAAGACCTCCAAACCTACGAAATAGTGCATCAGTCCTAGGTCCATCTCGAACTCAGCAACTTGCTCCCTCTTACATTGGTGAATGAGAGGGTCAACACCTGTCAGGAAGAGATTGTCCACATAGAGAACCAGAATGAGAGGCTTGTCATTATCAACCTTAAAATAAAGCTTTGGATTATCATCACTTTGTGTAAAGCCCAACTTCATCAAGTAGCTATCGATCCTCTCATACCAAGCCCTGGGGGCTTGCGTCAACCCATAGAGGGCTTTCTTGAACCTGCATACATGTGTATCTCTATCTCGAACTTCGAACCCTAAAGGTTGTTCCACATAGACCTCTTCCTTGATTGAGCCATGTAAGAAGGCAGTCCTGACATCCATCTGATGTAGACTCCATCGTTGTGATGCAGCAAGGGCACTGATTGAATGGATAGTGGTGTAGCGAGCAACAGGTGCAAATATATCATCATAATCTGTACCTTCCTTTTGAGAGAAGCCTCGGGAAACAAATCTTTCCTTGAATTTTTCAGCACTTCCATCAGCTCCATGCTTGATCTTGTAGAGCCATTTCCAAGTGACAAGAAATTTGTCCTTCGGTTTAGGGACCACATCCCAGACATCTTTTTTCATGATCGACTCATATTCCTCATTCATAGCATCCTTCCAAACTTGATGCTTCACGACTTCTTCAAACATTCTAGGCTCAGATTGTACGATGTTGCTCATGGCTATTAAGTACCCTTGGTACCAATTTTGCTTTTTACTTTCATGGAATGTTCCCCTTGGAGCAACATGTCTCTCGACATCTTCAAGAGTGTCTCTAAGCCATGAGGGCATTCTTTTATTTGAAGAAGGTGGATCTATAGGATCCATTGGTCCTTCAACATCGGGCATCGGTTCATCCTTTGGTTCTTCCTGCCTTCCTGCGTCTTCTTCCTTGTCTTCCTTTGAGATAGGAAGATCTCTAACCTTCTTGAGGGCAACATCTTCATCAAAGGTGACATCATGGCATATCTCTACTTCTCTTTGACCAGGCACGACAGTGGTGAGGCAAACCAAAGGCCTAAAGGGCAGCAAAGGAAGGGTGGGAAGCCAAGGTTTCACTATAGCCCACAAACATTCCCTTCTTTCCAGAAGCATCCAATTGCTTCTCTTTTCTTTCGACACATGAAAATATACGAGACTTCCAAAAACTCTAAAATGAGAAACATCAGGCTTCTTACCAGAGAAGACTTCTTTGGGAGTTTTGGAGTCCAATGTGGAATGTGGGCATCTATTTTGAACATACACAGTGGTGGTTGGAGCTTCTCCCAATAGAAACATTGGAAGACCGTGGTCATAAAGCATGGCATGGGCAGCTTCCAAAATAGCTCTATTCTTCCTCTCGGCAACACCATTTTGTTCGGGAGTATATGCAGTAGTTGTCTCCCTCTTAATGCCAGCTTCCCTGCAATAGTCATTGAATTCATTTGACTCATATTCGGTTTCATTATCGGTCCTCAAAATTTTGATCTTCTTCCATGTTTGATTTTCAACCAAGGCTTTGAAGTTGCGGAACCATTTGAATACTTCGTTCTTTTTCTTCAAGAAGTATGTCCATGTCTTGTGGGGGAAGTCATCTATAAAAGTGGCATAATATAAGCATCCTCCCAAGGATGTTATGGGCAACATACCAGATAGATCGAAATGAATCAGTTGTAAAATATCATAAGTCTTGGTGACACTTGAGGGGAATGGTCCCCTAGTATGATTTCCTTTGGCACAAACGTGACATACACCTTCATGATCATCTTTCGGTTGATTTATGGTAGCATTAGACGTGCTCTAGCCTTGTAACTTTGTATATAGGCTAAGACACATGTATTCCATAATACCCAGAAAGGATTTTGGAAAATTCCACTTAGAGATGGTTTAATTAAATTAATTAATCGTTTTTTAATGTTTTCCCAAGTCTAAACTTAGGGAAACTGATTAATTAAAGGGTATTAATTAAACTAAGTGTGAATCTTCTAGATAAAGTCATGGATCATCTCTAGGTTAATCTTAGCCCTTGATTATGTTTTAATCTTGGCCGTTGAAGGGTCAACGAAAGATTATAAGAAGTAGGGTGAGGGGCCTATGGAAACACATTGAGCATTTGGCATTTTCGAGCTTGTGAGAGAGGCACCTCAAGATCGAATCACTAGGGCTGAGTTTGCTAAGTGATTTGATTCAGTGATCAGTGCCAGAGAGGGGCAGATGCAGTAACTGGTCAGAAGGACTAGGAGTACATTTCAGAGGGAGAGGCAGTGTAGTCATCTGGAGGGGTGATGCAGTTCCTGAAAGGAATCACGCAGAAGTGACGCAGTGCCTTCTTGATTCAGTCTGGAGATAGTTGGAAGCTGGGGTTTCTGAGCCAGGAGGGCCAAAACTCAGTTTTAGATCAACTTGATCTTTTGCAGAGGAGAGGTGACACAGTTCTTCAGTTTGCCCACGTAGGCTTACGCAGTTGTAGCGTAGGCATCACGTAGATGCAGAGAGGGGCTGCACCGGCACTGTTCAGATCAGTCGAGGATTTGCAGAGTGAGGTATATCTAACATTTCTTCTGTTGCCTAGATTTTCTCTTAAGGGTGAGCCAGATATTGGCACCCTAGTTGTACTCAAGATTCTGTTGCTTAATAATACAAAACCCTCAGATCTGCTGCACCGGTTTTCCCGAGTTGGGTTTTTTCGGGGATTTAGTCCAAAAATAACTGTCAAATGTGGATGTTTTTCATTGTATTTTGTTCAGTTTGTTTCAGCACTTAGATTTATTCCGCAACATTATTTGTGTAGACTGCTTCAGTAATTACTTCAATATTTCACTGTAATGAAATAATTATGAAAATTAATAGGAGAAGTAATTCAGATTTGTTGCAGTAGGAATCCAGATTTAGGATTTTCACACTTTGAAATCAGGCATACCTGTGACCACCTTCCTTGCTTCGGGAAGGGCTTTATAATGAAGGTGTGCAAACCTCCGGTGCTATAACTCAAATTGAAGAGTTGTGTTACATGTCATGGCTCCCAGCGGACTTACTCCAACCTGATAGAGAGTATCAACCCTGAATCCAAGCGTGAATGCTTCTTTGAAGTTCCTCTTCCCAATGCGTAACTTTCCATCGATGAATGCCACCTTGCATCCTGTGTCTTCCATTCCCGAGATAGACACTAGATTCTTATTCAAGTCAGGTGTGTACAACACATCTTGGAAACAGAGGACTTGCCTTGATTTAGATGAAGGGTCACGATCCCTGTCCCTTTCACGGGATAGGTGGTATTGTCTCCAAGGATAATTTCCAAATTTGTATCCTTTTCAATCTGATCATGGCCGTTGATTTTCCAACGAGAAAAGTATAAAGGAAAGGCTTGGGGTCATTTGTAAAGACACACAGAGCCAGAGCACTGAAGCTAAGCTGAGATTCTAGGGCAGGTTTGCTAAGAATTCTCAGAAGTGTTTCAGCTGCAGAGAGGGGAATTTAGGCCAAGGGGATGATCTGATCCCGAGGTCTAGAATACACAAGAGGCAGAGATCAGCTCAAGGATAGCGCAGAGGAGAAGGGAAGCTACAACAGCAAGGACAACGTAGTCCCTCCAAGGACAACGTGATTTTCAGTAGGAAACCCTCAGAGGGTTACGCAGAGACCCCAAGGGGCAACATAGGGCCTACGTCACCCAATCTGGGGTAACACAGACCTTTCTGGAGCAGCGCTGAGGGTTAGAGGGGCTTTAGAGGCTGACGCAGAGGCTTTCAGGGGCAGCGCTGGGGTTTCTAGGCCCTAATCTTGGCTGAGTTTTGTAAATCCCGTTTGAGGGTGTGGATCAGACTTCAGTCATTATTTTGGCCTTAGATCAGCCAGTGAACTATAGATCTAGTATATCTCTGTCGGGTTTTCTAGATCTGGAACCTAGGCTTGTTGTATTCAGAAAATTCTTGATAAGAAAACCCTCCAGCCGCTAGATACCAGTTTTCCCGCATTGGGTTTTTCTGGGGACTATTTGTCCAGAAATAATTGTGTCACTTTTTCTATGTGTGCATGAACTTGTTCTAGATCTGAATTGGTGGAGATCTGTTATGTGTTTTGCATTGATTTTAACTTGAATTTATTCAATTAATAACTTGTCTAAGTAGGAGGAGTATTACCAGATTAACAGTAATAATTTCTGCATAAAGTGTAAAGATTCGGAAATTTCCACATGGTATCGGAGCGATTGCAAATCTAGGAGGGTCACCAGCAAGAAACTGAAGGTTCGAGCTGCATAAAGCAGCTGGAAAAGCACCAGAAACGCAAATCTGAAGGGACAACGCAGTTTTCAGAGGCAGATCCACACAAAGAGAAGGGTGATGCAGTCTAACATTGTCTCTTAGCAAGCCCACGCAATTAATGCGTAGAGGCATCTCAGAAATAGTGCTGGATCAATCTGAAGCCAGCCAGTGTGATTCAGATCTTAATCTGTCGGACCCAGAAAAGACTGCAAAAAAGCTGCAGAAATTCAGAAGGTGCTGGTGGGGTGTATTTTCTGAAGTTTTCAGATTTTTAGCCTTAGCACAAGTGACAAAGAGCAGGAAGGAGATCAACTTTGTAAGTTTTAACCCTGTACAGAAATTATCTGCAAACGAATCTTAAAATAGAAAATAAATAATAGCAAGAGCATAAAACATAAAACTGATAAACACAAAGATTTTCCCCTGGATCCCAAATTGGGACGACCAACTTGATTTTTCTTTATATTCCTTTTAGTGTTACAACACATATATATACATGCCGAAGCATACATAAACCCCAATCCATTAACTCTGGATTAGAACATAATCATAGTTCCCTTGTGACCCCCTCGCGCGTGATTAGTCGTGGAAAGAATATAACACATACCCAACATTCTCCCACTTGTTTTCTTTCTGCAGGGAGCCACAAGAGAGCTGAGTCATTAGCCCAAATTTGCAACACCCATTGTTTCTCTACACCAAGAGAACTTCTGAGTGCTCACAGACTTTGTCAATGCATCTGCAACATTCTTCAAAGTGTCCACCTTTACCAGCAACACCCTTTTAGCTTCAACCATATATCTCACAAAGTGATATTGAACATTAATGTACTTTGTCTTTGAATGATAAGCAGGGTTCTTAGCCAAGAAAATTGCACTTTGGTTATCACAATCTATCCTTATAGCTTGCTGCACCAACCCCATACTTGAACACAATCTTTGCAACCAAACTGCTTCCTTGCTTGCATGAGTGGCTGCCATGTATTCTGCCTTTGTAGTTGAAAGAGCCACTACAGACTGTCTTTTACTCATCCAACTGATTGCACCTCCAAATAGGCTAAACACATACTCACTTGTAGATCTTCTTTGGTCTAGATCTCCAGCCCAGTCTGCATCAACAAAACCACGAATGTCCAACACTCTTTCCAATCTTGGTTTTCCCTGGTAGCACAAGCCATAATCACTAGTGCCACGCAAATATCTGAAAACCCGCTTCACTATTGTCCAATGCTCCTTCCCTGGGTTTGACATAAACCTGCTCAATACTCCCACTGCATGTGCAATGTCTGGCCTAGTACAGACCATTACATATATCAGGCTACCCACTGCACTTGCATATGGAACACGGGACATATCCTCCTCTTCTTCTTGTGGCTTGGGACACTGTTCAGCAGACAGCTTTGTGCCTACAGGAATCGGAACATTCACCGGTTTACTATCTTGCATATTGATCCTCTGCAATATAGTCTCGATATACTTCCTCTTTGCCCGATCTCTCTTAATTTCTATGCCCAAAATATAGTTTGCAACACCAAGATCCTTCATGTCGAATTTGGAGAACAATTGGGTCTTCAAATCTTGGATAATTTCTTTGTCATTTCCAATCAACAACATATCATCCACATACAAGACCAAATAAATAACATGGTCACCAATTAATTTAAAATAAACACGGTGATCCTCCTTGCTTCTAGTGAAGCCAAGTCCCCGTATATAGGTATCAAATTTCTGATACCACATCATTGGTGACTATTTTAGCCCATACGAAGACTTCTTTAACCTACATACCAGCTCTTTCTTCCCCTTCAAAATAAATCCTTCAAGTTGTTTCATGTAGATCTCCTCTTCCAGATCCTTGTGAAGAAATGTTGTCTTCACATCCATCTGTTCTACTTCAAAATCAAATGTAGCAGCGCAGATAAAAGAAATCTAATAGAAGTAACTTTGGCAACACGAGAAAAAATATCACCAAAATCAATTCAGAGCACGGGAAAAACCTTTTGCTACCAACCGAGATTTGTATTTCTCCACCTTGTCTTCTACATTCATCTTCTTCTTAAACACCCATTTGCTCCCGATGGCCTTCCTTCGATATGGCACTCCACCGAGATCCCATGCCTCATTTTTATGCAAAGGATGCCATTTCATGACCCATGGCCTCCTTCCGAGTTTGCATCCTGCGGAATCTCTTGCCTCCCTAACGGTTACGGGATCATCATCGGTTATAGTTAAAGCAAAATTTGAACGGAAAGCGAGATGGACTATGCAACTACATTTGTCTTCTTTCCCAATTAATCTTCTCACGAGTTGGAGTTTGTGGCTCTTCCTCTTGAGTCTTCTTGTTGTAGAGTACGATTCATCCTCCTTTAGCTCAAACTTTATCTTCTTAGGTTCCTTTGGTAGGAATTCATGTTTAACAACATCTTTCACCTCTCTAAACACCACATCTCGGCTGTACACAACCTTCCTTGTTTCCGGGTTCCAAAGCTTGTAACCCTTTAAACCATCCTTATACCCAATAAATATGCACCTTTCAGATCTATTATCCAACTTGGTCCTTTTCTTCTTTGGAACATGTACATATGCATCACATCCAAATACCCTCAGATGTGAAAGAGAGGGTTTCTTGCTAGTCCATACCTCATGTAGAGTCTTATCCTCCAACGCTGATGAAGGTGATCTATTAACCAAGTAACATGCGGTCTCCACTGCCTCTGTCTAGAATTCTTGTCCTAACCCAATACCACTGAACATGCTTCTTGCCTTTTCCATCGGCATTCTATTCATTCTTTCCGCAACTCCATTTTTCTAAGGTGTGTATGGAGTAGTCTTCTTCCGTGCTATACCACACTTCTTATATAACTCTTCAAATTCCTTCTTGCAGAACTCCTCACCATTATCTGTCCTCAACACCTTTATCTTCTTCTCTGTCTAGTTTTCCACCACAGCCTTAAATTCTTTAAATCTGTCAAAGACTTCAGATTTCTTCCTCAAGAAATATATCCAGTATTCCTTGAGAAGTCATCTATGAATGAAACATAATACACAGACTTACCCAGTGATGGAACCAACACAGGTCCAAACACATCACTATGCACAAGCTCTAATATCTTGTTCGCCCTCTTAGCACCAGAAGGAAAACTCACCTGATTCTGCTTCCCATATACACAATGTTCACAGAAATCGAAATCCAGAGAGCTATTAGACATACCTTCTACCATACCATTTCCATGCAGTATCCGAAGGGCCTTCTCTCCAATATGTCCAAGCCTTTGATGCCATAGCATGGTCTTTTATCCAAAGACCGCTAGGCTTTCCGCTCCACTTTCGAGAACCACAAAACTGTTGCACCCATCAATAACAGTGCTGCCCTGAAGCTTGTACAGAGTTCCAATACGAACTCCCCGCATTAATACCAGTGCTCCCCGAACCATCTTACAGGCATCTTTCTCGAACACTGTTTTTACACCTGCATCATTCGTCTTGCTTACAGAAATCAAATTTCTGGCCCATGCAAGAATGTGCAAAACACCAGGAAGTGTTCTAATCCTTCCACCTTGCAGCTTCAGCTTGACTTTTCCACGTCCGACGATTCTGGCCTTCCTATCATCACCTAAGAAGACATCACCGCCATCATATTTCTCATACTCGCAGAACCACTCCCTATGGGGAGTGAAGTGAAAGGATGCACCCGAGTCAATAAACCATGACTCATGATCTACATGTGTATTTGAAGAAGAAGCCAAATACACATCCCCACCTTCATCCGAGGTGGTTTTTGCCTTTGCAGAAGGAGCATCATCAGATCCCTTTCCTTTCTCAGGAGCTTTAGATCTGCAGTCCTTTTTGTAGTGCCCTTCCTTTCCGCATTTCCAGCACACCTTTACAAACTTTCCAGGAGATTTAGATCTCCCTCTAGATTTAGATCTCCCACTCGAAACCTTATTCTTGTTTCTATTCTGGGACCTTCCTCGTACGGATAAGGCATCTCCATTTTGACCCTCCATATTTCTCCGTCTCATTTCCTCCGACAGCAAGGCTGAGACAATGTCATCAAAATTCAAGGTAGTTGTATTGCTACCTATTGCAATAACCAGACTGTCCCACAAGTCTGGTAGAGAACAAAACAAACTGATGCACTTATCTTCATCTGAGATTTTAATATCAACAGATGACAACTGACTTACCACAGTATTGAAGGCGTTCAGATGCTCTGTCACCGAGTCTCCATCCTTCATCCTCAGGTTATACAGCTTTTTCCGCAGGAACAATTTATTCACCAGAGACTTAGATTGGTACAAAGTCCCTAGCTTGTCCCACAAGGTCTTCGCCGTAGCTTCCCCAAATACATTCAACAATACTGAATCTGAGACACACAATCGTATTGTGCTCTTTGCCTTCCGATCCAGCTTCTTCCAGTCTTCATTTGACATTGTCGTTGGTTTAGTACTCGGATCTACTGCGATCCACTGGTCCTTATCCACCAGCAGATCCTCCATCTTGAGCTTCCACAACTCAAAACTCTGACCATTAAATTTCTCGATCTCTATCTTCCCGCCGCTCGCCATCTTCTTTCACTGCAAGAATCGATCCCGCAGATCTCCCACTGAACAAGGTCTACCTCAGGTCCGAGCAAAAAACCCCTCAGCAGCAAAGACGTCCCCTTGAAGCCGAAACTGCTCTGATACCAAATGTAGGTTTTAACCTTGTACAAAAATTATCTGCAAACGAATCTTAAAACATAAAATAAACAATAGCAAGAGCATAAAACATAAAACAGATAAACACAGAGATTTTCCCCTGGATCCCAAATCGAGACGACCAACTTGATTTTTCTTTATATTCCTTTTAGTGTTACAACACATATATATACATGCCAAAGCATACATAAACCCCAATCCATTAACCCTGGATTAGAACATAACCGTAGTTACCTTGATCGGATCTACAAAATACCAGGGGCCGAAAACCATCGCACCCCAAAACCATGTGCAAACCCATGCACAAAACCATGGGCGGATCCGCCCACTGGAAAATAAGGACCAAAATTTTTCTCCGAGGTGCTGCCTCGGACCCCGACAGGGGGGGCTGACCGCCTTGCGCATGATTAGTCGTGGAAAGAATATAACACATACCCAACAAGCTTCTTAGAAAGTTTCTAAAGTAAACTTGGAGTTTGATTAGAGGATCAAGGAAGACGCTGAATCATAGTTGATTTGGTAGATTTCCAAGGAGGGAAATCAGTTGTCAGAGGGAGCAGAAGGTACCTGTTTCACCAAGGGCCTTAGATCCATTTCTCTGGCAAAGAGAAGAGGAAGTTCCGACAAATTCTGAGCAGATGGCTCCTCATGGACTACGTGATCAGGATAGGTTGGATGGCCTCTCAAACTTTTTAGTTTGGAAGGCAAGGATCCTGATAATCCTTGAGGCATACAATCTTAGAGACTACGTAGAGCAAACTCTGGCCACACGGACAGATCCGAATCTCCTTCGGAAGCATAAGGAGGCTGCTGGGCATGCCAAGCGGCTAATTATGGATGGAATCAAGGACCATATTGTACCACACGTAGCTGAGAAGAAGATAGCTAATGAGATGTGGAAGGCCTTGAATCCCTGTATGAGGGAAAGTGAATCCCTGTATGAGGGAAAGTCTGTCCAAAGAAAAATGTTGTTGGAGACTCAAATGAGGTCATTCATGATGGCCAAGGGAGAAGACATGGAGCATTTCCTCTTCAGACTGCAGTCGATCAAAGATCAACTGACTGCAACAGGTGCAACAGTGGATGATGCTGTAATAGTCAGGACTGCCCTCAATGCAGTCACAGATGAGTGGGAAACCTTTGTCAAAAGTATCTTGGGCAGAGCGGACCTCCCAGATTGGGACAACTTGTAGTCAATTCTGCGTCAAGAAGAACTATGCAGATTCACCAAGAAGCAACACAACTCTGGATCGTGCAAAGTGAAGAAGGAAGATGGGGAAGATGCAGCCTTGGCATCGAAGAAGCAGCCAAAGAAGAAGAAGGATCTCTCAAAGGTCAAGTGCTTCCAGTGTGTTGAAATGGGGCATTTCGCCAGCAATTGTCCTGAGAAGAAAAAGGACAAGGAAGCATCTTCTTCCAAAGCAGTTGTGGCAGATGATGGGTCAGGAGATGATGCAACCACGAGTGCTCATGAACCACAGAGGTGGGGTGACATGGACATGTAGAGGAGCTACATGGAAAAGAGGCGGGATTCTTGAGCAGCTCATCTCTTGGATCACATGTGAGCTACGGCAGCCTTAAGACAGTAGCGGGACAAGTGGAGCAGTGGGTGCATAGATCACAGATGAAGTAGGGGCAGATTTGAAGGCTGGGAGGAGTAGCGAGAGCAGAACAGCAGCAACAACGTAGAAGTAGCAGTAGCGCAAAGCAGAGCTGCAACAACGTAGAAGGCTTCAGAGGGACAACTCAGTGCAACAACAACGTAATAGATTTCAGCACAAGGAGTTGATGTGACTTCAGTAGTGCAAAGGGAGTCTAACTATGCAGGCAGAGCTGTAGCTGTGCATCGTTCTTTAGATGCCAGCACAGATCTATAGCCTATGGAGCTGCAGTGATGAGGATGCAACCTATCAGACTTGTTTGTCAAAGATTGTGCAAGAGATTCAGTTGTTTCTCTCAACAACTGAAGTTGTAGTGCAACAGATTAGCAGTGGCAGTGCTATGAACAACACAGATGCATCATATTGAGAGGGAACTGCAGTAAAGTGGTTGCAGTGGCAGTGGCAGAGTCATGGGTAGAAATATAGAATGGCAGTAGCAATGTAGAGTTGAGTGGCAACAGGCCAAGCTTCAGCAACACAGAACTAGTGCCCAAAATCATGTAATGCATAGTGTGATGTATTGCTAGAGCACACCCTTGATGCTAAGACAAAGTGTTGAAGTTTTGTGTATTTGGGGTAGCATCAATTGTTCTCTAGCTCCCAAATTTTGTGGAGGGACTAGAGTACACTTGATCTACAAGACCTAGAAATTGATTTGGGAAATTTCATCTGGTTTAGGAGATATTAAATTAATTAATTATTTTAATGTATTTCCTAAGTTAAAACTTAGGGAACTTAAATAATTAAAGTGAATTTAATTAAACATGTGAGGAAATTGTCTTAAGTCACACAGATCAAGCTTTCTTTTAATCTTAGCCATTGATTCAAGATCTGATCATGGCTGTTGATTTTTCAATGAGAAAAGTATACAAAAAAGGCTTGGGGTCATTTGTAAAGACACACAGAGGCAAAGCACTGAAGTTAAGCTAAGATTCTAGGGTGGGTTTGCTAAGAATTCTCAGAAGTGTTTCAGCGGCAGAGAGGGGAATTTAGGCCAAGGGGATGATCTGATCCCGGGGTCTAGAATACACAAGAGACAGAGATCAGCTCAGGGTCAACGCAGAGGAGAAGGGAAGCTGCAGCAGCAAGGATAGCGCAGTCCCTCTAAGGACAGCGTGATTTTCAGCAAGAAACCCTTAAAGGGTTACGCAGAGACTGTAAGGGGCAGCGTAGGGTCTACGTCACCCAGTCTGGTGTAACACAGACCTTTATGGAGCAATGCTGAGTGTCAGAGGGGCTTTAGAGGCTGACGCAGAGGCTTTCAGGGGCAGTGTTGGGGTTTCTAGGCCCTAATCTTGGCTGCGTTCTGTAAATCCCATTTGAGGGTGTGGATCAGTCATTATTTTGGCCCTTGATTAGCCAGTGAGTTGTAGATCTAGTATATCTCTATTGGGTTTTCCAGATCTGGAACCCAGGCTTGTTGTATTCAGAAAATTCTTAATAATAAAACCCTCCAACAGCCAGAGACCAGTTTTCCCGCATTGGGTTTTTCCGGGGACAATTTGTCCAGAAATAACCATGTCACTTTGTCTATTTGTGCATGGACTTGTTCTAGATCTGAATTGGTGGAGATCTCTTATGTGTTTTGCTTCGATTTTAACTTGAATTTATTCAGTTAATAACTTGTCTAAGTAGGAGGAGCATTACTAGATTAACAATAATAATTTCTGCATAAAGTGTAAAGATTCAGAAATTTCCACAGATCCAAGGACATTTTCCAAGCATGATAATCAGATTTATCATTGAGCTTGTCATCAAATTTGGAGTATGATGAGGAAGCCATTGACCCTGGTCCTTGTCTATTCAACTTTAAGTGATTGCTCTTCTCACTCTTGCTTGGGCTTTGTCTTCACCTCAGTTTTGATACCATGTTAATTTTAGTTAACCATGGTATGTTCTATGCTTAGAGAAATTTACTTCAATCTTTCTTATTAAGCCTAATTCAATTTCTTATTATGCAATCACATTAACATTGACAATAAACGCTGATAGAACATAAAATAATCGACAAAAGACAAGCCAAGGCAAGAGACACAATAATTTGGTGGATGCGAGGGAAAAACCCCAATGCGGGGAAAACCCTTTGATTAAATCTTCTTATTATTCTTCAAATTCAGCAGAGGGAGAAAGTACAATTTTCTGCGGTCAACAGGATGCCCTAGCTAGCAAAGTCAATGCTGGTCAAACCAACAAAATGTCTCCCAATGGAGCTCAGTCAAAGCCAGTCAAACTTGACCTCTTCTCATAGTCAAAGTCGGCCCAAAATAGTCTGAAATACCTCAGTCAAACTTGGTCAACGCAGCAGTGAAACTTTAACAATCTGTGGTCAACGCAATAGTCAAATAAGCCTAGTTGTCCTCGATTTCTGTGCTACCAAATTCGGCTTCCCAAAATCAGATTTCTGCCCAAAGATCGAAGTCAAAACAAGAGAGTTGACCCAAGGTCAACGCTGGTCAACGCAGCTGCTGAAACCCTTAAACTGTCTAAAATCTTCAGCTTCTCTTTCACACGTGCAAAGGAGAGAGAATGTCTCTTAAGGCTGTACAAACCAATCGGATGGAGAGAGATGTGTGAGATGAGTTGATGTCAAATGAGGTTTGAGTCTCTCCTTTTTATATCCATCAGTGAGGGTGTGTGACACATCTTTTGGGGCTTGTGAGCTTACATTACAATTCTGGCCGACCTTGACAAATTGCACGTGTGGAAAATAAATTCAAGATCCAACTTTTGCTCATCCAAACAAGATGATCTTTAGATCAATATTGCACCTCTCCGAAAGAAGAATCCAACAAAAATATCATCTCCATTATATGAGCACTGCAACATGGAGTTTGGCCCTAGTTGCCAAATTTAACAAAAACCCCAATTACAGGAAGAGCCACAAGCTGCACTTGATGATAGGGTGAGCACAAACCTAATAGGAAACCCTCACCATCATCGTCCATCGCGAGGACAGCGCCCACTGTTTCCTTGGCCGAAGACAGTGACAACTCTCGGAAAAAGTTGGAGACTGGCGAGTTGGACGCCAAAAATGAACTCATTATCCGCGTGAAGATCCTGTCATGATATTAGGAGAAGCAAGTAGGCGATCACGTCTTCGTCAATGATCGTTTTTCAGCTCTCTTGCTGTGTTTCACAAGAAATGTCAAGAGACCTAGAGCACATGCGTCCATAATCTCCACATTTAGTGTAAGCCTTAAGGGTTTCAAAAACGGAAGATTTTTTAAGATGCTGAATAAGAAGAGAAACAACTTCCTCTTTAACCATTATTTTTGCGTGTTTCTTCTCATTAATACCACCGAGAATTTCCTTGAGCTCTCGAAGGGCTTCCACAACCTTGTCTAGAGTATAACTACTTTCAACATAATTTCTGATATCTCGGACAAGCTTCTTATGTTTTCTTTGGGATTGATGTTTTCTGCTAGCGCAACATCCTGCGGAGAATTTGTTGAAACAATAGATCCTTCTACTCTTCTCTTCTTATGATTAATTACAGGATTAGAAGAAGCAAAAGCCTAATAGGAAACCGTCTCCATCGTCATCCAACGCGAGGAGAGCGTACACCATTTCCTTGGCTTAAGACAACGTCAATTCTCGGAAAAGTTGGAGACCGACGAGTTGGATGCCAAAAATGAACTCATTATCCTCATGTAGATCCTGTCGTGATAGCAAGAGAAGTAGGTAGGCGATCGCCTCTTCGTCAACGATGGTTCTTCAAGCTCTCTTGTTGTGTTTCGCAAGACATGTCAAGAGACTTAGAGCACATGCGTCCATAATCTCCACATTCATTGTAAGGGTTTCAGAACGAAAGCTTTTTCAAGATGCCGAATAAGAAGAGAAACAACTTCCTCTATAACCATTATTTTTGCGTGTTTCTTCTAATTAATACCACCGAGAATTTCCTTGAGTTCTCGAATGGCTTCCACAACCTTGTCTAGTGCAGAACTACTTTCGACATAATTTCTGATATCCTAGACAAGTTTCTTGATGTTTTCTTTGGGATCAGTGTTTTCCGCTGGAACAACATCCTGCGGAGAATTTGTTGAAACAGTGAAAGCCATCATAGGGATAGCTCAACCGTAGACATTAAAACTTAAAGGCCACATAGAGAAGTAGAATGTTATAGTCCTAGTAGACTCAGCGAGTACACACAACTTTGTGGATGTTAATATTGCAAAAAGACTAAACATTTTTGCTTATCCTGTAGCAGACTTAAAAGTAATGGTAGCAGATGGAAACGAATAGATGGAGTAGGCAACTAAGCGAATATGAAATGGAATCTAGTTTTTATATAGTTCCCCTAGGAGGAGTAGATGTTGTTTTAGGGGTACAATGGTTGCGAACACTAGGTACGTATTCAACAAATCATATGAAGCAATTCATTAAGTTTAAAATGGATGGAAGAAAACACAAGTCGTTGGGGTTCCATGCCCCACCTACTCAAGCTATCTATGCTCAACAAATGAAAAAACTCATTCGCAAAGGAGTTCCAGCATTTTTGGCACAATGTCAACAATTGGAGTTACTATCGATGGAAGGGAACCCACAATCAACGGAAATTTCATCCTTGATCCAGAAATACGAGACGTTTTTCCAAGACCTACCGATGGAGTTACCCCCTGAAAGGAAGATCGAACACATTATCGAAGTTAAACCAGACTCCACACTAGTAAATGCTAAACAATATCGTTACCCACATCATCACAAAACATAGATAGAACGATTGATACAAGACGTGTTGGAACATGGGATCGTTACAAAGAGTAGAAGCACATATGCGGCACCCGTGGTACTAGTTAGGAAGAAAGATGGATCTTTCCGACTATGTATAAACTACAGAGAATTGAATAAGATCACTATTAAACATAAGTTTTTGATCCCATTCATTGATGAGATGTTGGATGAGCTACATGGTGCATAATATTTTTCAAAATTAGATTTAAGATCAGGATACTATCAAATACGGGTAAGATTAGAAGACGTCGAGAAAACAACCTTTCGGACCCACGAAGGGCATTATGAATTCAAAGTTATGCCGTTTGGACTAATGAACGCACCAACCACCTTCCAAGCTACCATGAAAGATCTCTTCCACCCATACTTGCGGAATTTTGTATTAGTCTTCTTTGGCGATATCCTCGTTTATAGTAAGACATGGAAGGATGATCTAAAACATTTGGAGGCAGTGCTATCTGTTTTAGAAAAGAATCAATTTTATGCCAATTTGTCAAAATGCACCTTTGGGCAGAAAGAAGTTGAATACCTTGCACACGTTATATCCAGAGAAGGAGTCAAAGTAGACCCCATCAAAATTAAAGCAATCAGAGAATGGCCCAGACCCAAGAACGTATCTAAGCTAAGAGGGTTTCTAGGTCTAACCGGGTATTAGAGATGGTTTATTAAAAACTATGCGCATTTGACAGCCCCCCTAACCAATTTATTAAAGAAGAATGCTTTTCAGTGGGACAATCAAGTAGACAAGTGTTACGAGAAACTAAAGGAAGTGATGTCAACCACACCGGTACTAGCAACTCTTGACTTCTCCAAACTGTTTGTAGTCGAATGTGATGCTTCGGGATTTGGAATTGGAGCCGTATTCGAAAGTCAGAAACTTAATAAACGAGAAGGGTTAAAATCAACATACCAAAAAGAAATGGTTGCCATCATACATGCATTAACAAAGTGGCGCCAATACTTGCTTGGAAGTAAATTCTCAATCTGAACTAACCACAATAGTCTTGAATTCTTACTTCAGCAAAAGACTTTATCAACAGAGCAACAGAAGTGGATGGAGAACTTGTCAGCCTTCGATTTAGAGATATTACACAAAAAAGGGAAGGAAAATGTCATCGCAGATGCACTTTCACGTAAAGATGACAACAACACAACATGTGCCGCCATGATCGTTGTTCCAGATTGGTTGGATGAAATACGAACCGAATATGCCAAGGATGAATATTGTGACTTCATGATTAAGAATATCAATCAATATGTCAATTTCGAATGGGAGAATGACATCTTATGGTATAAGAATAGAATTTACCTAACACTAGCATCCAAATTTAAGTTGAAAATCCTAAAGGAATCACACAATTCACCTGTAGCCGGACATGTTGGATTCTACAAGACTTACTACAACATTCGACAATCGTTCTATTGGAAGGGCTTGAGCAAGGAAATTCAAAAATATGTTGTTGAATGTGATATTTGTCAAAGAAATAAAAGTGAAAACATTCCAACACCAGGTCTATTAGACCCCTTACATATACCAGATCAGAAATGGGAAGAGATTTCAATGGATTTTATAGAAGGTTTACCTGTATCTGACGACAAGGATAAGATATTTGTCGTAGTCGGTGGGCTCACAAAGTATGCCCATTTTATGGCTATCAAGAAAACTAACACAACTAAGCAAATTGCGGAGACTTTTTGTAAAAACATATACAAACTACATGGGTTTCCCAAGATCATAGTCAGTGATAGAGACGCAAGGTTCAAAGGAAATTTCTGGAACGAATTCTGCCACCAGGTAGGAATATCCCTCAACATGAGTACAACCTATCACCCCCAGACAGAATGGACAAACTAAAGTTGTAAATAAATGCTTAGAAACATATCTCTGTTGCTTCGTCACTGACGAGCAAGGTAAGTGGACCCAATGGCTACACCTTGCAAAATGGTGGTATAATACCACCTACCATACATCGGCAAAAATGACGCCCTTCCAAGCTCTTTATGGTTACGAACCACCTAGATGGAAGGACTTTGCACTTCAAAATTCTAAAGTTCCAGCCGTAAAAAACCACTTGGAAGAAAACCAAAGAATCATTAACTTATTAAAAAAAATCTAATAATGGCGCATAATAGAATTAAACAAGAAGTCGATCGACATCGCACTGAAAGAGAATTCAAAGAAGGAGACTCAGTCTTTGTCAGGCTCCAACCTTACAAGCAATTATCGTTAAAGCAACAAGGGAAAAATAAACTATCACCAAAATATTTGGACCATATCAAATAATCAAAATTATAAGTAGTGTATCTTATGGATTAAAGCTACCAGATAAGTGTCGAATCCATAATACCTTTCATGTATCAAATCTCAAGAAGGTACTAGGGTAAAACCAAATAGCACAAACAGAAATATTGGAGACCGATGAAGAAGGAAGGATTATCCTAGAACCTGAAGGCATACTTGCTACCCGAGAAAAGGTTTTATGATCCAAGACAATAAAAGAATACCTCATAAAATGGAAAAGCTCCCCGAGGAAGACTCATCTTGGGAGTCAAAATGTTTTCTGCATCAACACCCAAATCTACCTATGCTTTGAGGACAAAGCATCTTAAGGGAAAGGCAATGTTATGAATTTAAGTTCATAACCATTAAAAATATTAAAGTATTCTTTAATTAATTTAATTAATTTAATTATTAATGTAATTAGTTAGTTAAGCAATTATTTAGTAAATATGAAGAGACATTAGTCCCCAAGGGACATGTCTCTCTGATTGGGCAGAGTGTGAGTGGAGTCATACTATTTCAATGGCATATCAAACTTTCAATCATCAATTACTTATATCAATTAAATATATCTTTTTTAAATCTTATCCAGCCATTTGAGGAATTTCTCAAAGTATAAAAGCACATTATGGTGATAAATGTATATATATATATATATATATATATATATATATATATATATATATATGTTACCAAACTCGGAATCGACAATAAATCGTCGAGGCAAAAGAGCGAAGAGTTTTAATTGGATCGAGAATAAATCGGGAAAAGATTGGTGAATTCAATTAATAAAGATATACACATATATTGAATTAAAAAAAAAAACATTTTTCATTGATATTCAATAAAGTCATGTCCAAACCAAAGATGAAAAAATCGCGATCGGGATATTATCGCCGAGGGGTAAAAATCGGGAAAAAATCGGCACATACAAAAATATTCATTTTTTTTCAATTTTTTTAATATCTAAAGCATCTACAGCATAAAATAAATGCATTGACACATAAATATGAAAAAACTAATAATATAAGATGTGGTGTCATGTCTAGTGCACCATCACATACAAGCTGAGATCACCAATCTGAATACTAAGTCTGAGTCTCAACTCCTTCTCAAATATCAACAAAAAATATAATAATCGTATCTGTCATGAGTCTGTCTTCATCACAAAGAGAATGCAAACAACCTGTACCTAAATTCCTCTACCCCTCTTGTGAGAAAATGTAACAGCTTTCCCTCTAGACGAAGAAGTTGGCGGGGCTGGCAATGGACTCTGTTGTGCTCCAGATCCTGAAGCACTAGGAGCTAAAGGAGGTAGATCACGTCCTGTAACGGTAGGAGGGGTAGGTGGTGTCACCTCCTCCTCCTATTGTTGCTCCTCCTCCTCCTCCTCATGAAACTCATCATTCATTCATCGCTACTAGAAATGGGGTCATCAACAAGAGATACATAAACATCATCTAGCTCAAAGTCTTCAGACTTGGATTGCTCAACCTTAAATTGTGGTAGAAAAAGATTAACATGCCTAACCAGTTGTTTTCCTTTGAGTGAAGGGTACATTCTTGTTAAGGCCACAGTAGGGGAGTTCAACAATCAATACCACCAACATCAACAAAGTTCTGCTGATCAATTCCTGGCTTGTGAGGTTAAAGGACTTCATGCTCTTCTCAGTGCATTCATACCCTTACAAGGAATGAATCAAATGGAAACATTGCAAACCCCCAAACCATGAAACCCTGAAAACCATTAAGTCTGCTGAATTTTGAGTGAAATCTAAAATTCTAGTTTCTCCATATGAAATCCAATGAGGTCGAAACCACTCTTAAACATCTTGAGTCATTTCATGGTAATGTTAAAAATTTAAGTAAAAGTGATATTTCCTTTATTTTACTTTAAGAATTGAACATTACCATGAACTGCCAACAGGGTGTGTCAGGAAAATGAGAGGGCTGCAAAAATGACAAAAAAAAAAAATCGATTTTTGAACTTATAGGGTTGCTATTTGATGGGCCCACGATTTTTACCAAAATAATCGCGATTTTTTCGTAAAAATCGCGATTTTTTCAAAAAAGTCGTTGAAAAAATCGTCGATAAAATCGGCAGCCCGAAAAACTCGCGATTTTTTCATCTTTGGTCCAAACAATGCATAATATCAATAGATGTCCAAAATATCATGAATGAATAAGTACCTCATATATGTTATGCGTCCAAACATGGTACAAACTACAAAGCACTGGTTTCTGACTCCCAACCAATGATTACGTAGAACCAAAAGCATCTACTTCTAAAAGTTTACAAAATATTGCATACTAATCAGTAAAAATTCAGTAACCAAGAGTGTAAGACTCTAAGAGTGAGAACTAGAAACGATTCCTGCCACTCCTTCGCTTGCTTGACTCTCAAAGTTCTCCAAGTCATGTAGGCTTAAAATACGAGCCGCCTCTAATTGGACCCAATTTGATGCATTTGTAGTTTGTAGATCTATCTCTTCAAGGTCGATTGGTGAATGATCCAAACCTATCATTATCATGAAACATTGAGTAAATTAAAGTTTGAACTTTAAAGTGCAAATCAGATTATGAAACCTTCAAATTCAGGCTCTCACCTAGTATTTGCTTGTTGTGAAGTCGTAAGTTGTAATGAACAAATACAAGGTCATTTAAGTGCTTTTATGTCAATCGGTTGCGCCTCTTAGAATGTATTTTCTCAAACATGCTCTAGTCGCACTCACAATTTGAAGCACTACATAATTGGTTTAATATTCGAATGGCGAATCTCTTCAAATTTGGTGTATCACTACCAAAGTTTTTCCACTAAAGAGCTAGCAAGTGGCAAGTGTTCATGAGTAGTAAGTACTAAATACTAAATAGTAAAAACTTAAAAAGACAACAAAAACTAATAAAACATTTAACATCCCTGGATGTGGGTGACAGAATTGACATGATTGATAATCACATCCCACACTCCCCGGGCAATGGAGATCTCCTGCGCAGAGCCTCATCTCCTACGGATCCTCATACCGTTAGCCATTCGCACGAGATTTACAGAATCAACAATGATGACGAGAGGACGGGAACTGTGTCATCTTGTCCTGAGCATCACCTCGCATCCATCGCCATTAATGACCATCATGATTAACCTGTATTGCAACCATCCCCCTTCCCTCGAGCCTGCTCAGGTTCTCAATCATAGCACGCAGATGCGTGCGAAGCCTACTCATTGCTATCCTCATCGCACACACCCTCGCCCCTTTAAAAAGATGAGCACTCAACCCCTTTCAATACTCAGTCTATTATCTTGGCCTTTCGCCTCCCTAACTCTGTTCTGGCTTCTCCCTTACTTCAAAAGGCTGCAAAGCTCCACTCTCAGCGTAGCACTGCGCAGTCTCCTTTGGGCTACCACACCCCTTCCTACGCATTTTCCCCCAGATATTCCTTCCCCCTGAGCCCCAACGCTGCTCGCCCTTTTGTGCCACCTTTTTTTTCTGAACTGCTCCCCCCTGCCTCGGTGCGCAATGGCTCCAAGACTTCGCCAACGAACTATCCGAGGAGGAAAGAGAGGGGCTCTCCCTGACCGTTATCACCATGGTGAGGATAACCGTCTCGAGTCGATAGAAGGCTCCTCTTCCAACACTTTTGTGCATCAGAGTCCCGATCCCGAGCAGCATGCAGAAGCCTCTGGGCATGCCGCGTAGAGATGAAGACACAGTTCGAGGAAGTCCACCATCTCTCCACAAACGCACCCCTAGTATCGCAAAACTGACCCGCTGTCGGTTCCGGAGAAGGAAGATGAGGATACGAACATCTGGGTGATGGACTCTGATGGCATCTAGGCGCGTGTTCCTAATGGAGTAGATCCAGACTCCCCCATCCTCTGCGCACCGGTCTGCAATCCCAGGCGTACAGTGGCAGATGCGGAGGCAGTTATTGCGCAGGCTCCTGCTTGCCCCATTGAGGAGGAGGCCCCCCACAGTGATGATGAAGATGGAAAGTGAAGGCTGCGCAGCTGCACAGTTCTCCTATGTTGTTTGTCATGCTTGCCGTCAGTGCCTTTCTGTTACCATTTAATTTATGTTTCTTAGATATGTCAACGCTACTGTGCATAATGTATTTCTCTGTTCTAAGTTTTGTCTGGGCTGGTTTCCTCCCCCGAGGCAACCCAGAAACCGTGTAACAAACGCTGGGATTGGCTAAGCGCAGCTTGCCAACCCAGCTTGTAGCATATGTAACTTTATGTTTTCGAATTAATAGAATAGCCCAACTTACCAAAAAAAAATAAAACATTTAACATACAAAATAAAGTTTAAACAAATTTAATGAATTGATGAAGCCTTCAATCCTCAAAGGGTACTTGGCAACATCTTAGTCCTTTCTCGTATAGCACTGGTATAGGCAAATAATTTAGCTAGTGCCCTATAATCCTGTAGTTGGCCAAAGACACGGCTTTGAAATTTTGGATTAGGGAAGCACCTTTCAATGCATGTCATAAGTCCTCTGCCAACCTCCCCATCTTCATTAAATTTGCTCTTATCATAAAAATATTGTGGGTTTAAGAAGTACCTAGCAACATGTAAGGGAGAATGCAATTGCCTATCCCAACATGCATCAATAATGTCCCAAAGAGGCACATACTTTGCCTCCTCATCCCCATATCTTCTTTTGATGGCCTTCGTTGCAAGATCCATTGCCTCATAAATGTAACCCACAGCGGGTTTGTCACCATCAACCATCCTGAAAGTTCAAGCTTTCAAATTTAATGAAATATGAAATTTTGAAAATAAAAAGAAGTTTGAAATGAAATTTTAAAAATGAAAAAGTTAAAAGACTTGAAGTACCCGAGAACTCTAATAAGGGACTCTGTCACAACAATAATCTCTTCAGCATCTTTCCAGGAACCATCATTAAACACAAGTGCAACAATTTCAATGCCTTCAAGGGCCTTGGAATGTTTAGATGTCATCCACTCAGGTCCCGTGAACATTCTCTTCAGATTTATCTTTTGCTCAACCATGGATTGCAAAGATATGAAATTTGTTGCAAATACAGTCACTACAGGTCAAACAATTTATTTACCTTTAGTGTATTTTCTCATGGTGTTTAGGACAATAGTGTGGTTGTACAGGTATTTGGTTATGGATTTTGCCTTATCCACAACCTCATGTATCCAATGAAGCTTACCAATGTCCTCAAGCATTAAATCTATGCAATGGCCAACACAAAAGGTCCAAAAAATAGTGGGGTGCCTAATCTCAAAATGTCTACCAACAACCATATAACTAGTTGCATTGTCAGTGACAATTTGTACAACATGTTCTTCTCCCACTTCTTGAACGACTTCCTCCATCATTTCACAAACAAGTTGGGCAGTCTTAACCTTTTCTGAGGCTTCCATTGAGTTGAGAAACATTGTCCCTGTTGGACAAGAAACAAGGAAATTTCTTAAAGTTCTATTCCTCTGATATGTCCATTCATCACTCATGATGGTGCATCTTGTTTCTACCCATGATGAACGAAATTCAGATAGCACAAGCATGACATCTTCAACACTCTCTAACAACAAATCTTTCCTAAGGCTTTGTGATGAAGGGGCCTTGAATTATGGACCTGCAACAACAACTGCATCAATCATGCTTTGCCAATAAGGACTTCTGGCACAATGGAAATGTATCTTAGAATAGTGCCAAAAGTTAGCAATGGACTTTCTTTCTTGAGTATGGATATTTTTTTCCAACCAGTGGTATCCAAGGTAGGTTGGGAACCGGGTTTTGTGCGGGGAGCAAAAAAAGTGTGTATGTTTCCATCTCTAGTGTTAAATGCAGGAGGATTCATTTGGCCTTGATTTTGACTTGGAATTGGAAGCATGTTTGGGAAACTTGGGAACAACATTGAGGATTCAATACAGGGAGATGACAAAGGGGTGTCGGAAGAAGAAACGTCATGTCCAAGAGTCCCTATTTCTTTATTTTTCTTTGCTTTCTTGGCATAAGTGTTGATAATATTAGTATCGACAAAATATCGGCGAGGGTCCATAAAAGATCTTATCGGCAATATCGACGAAAATATTGGTAAAATATCGACAAATATCGACAAGCATAAAAAATTAATAATATATATATATATATATATATATAATCAAATTTTTAAACATATAAAGCAATAACAACATGAAATAAACACATTGGCACATAAATATGAAGAAAAAACTGATATATATGATGTAGTGGATGTAAAATAAAAATGATACATCAAAGGCGATACCAACTCCTGCTGATCCCTAATAATTGTCCAATCAAGGACTCTAATGTGGAGAACCAATACAAAATAACATCACACATATAAAAGTATCTCATCATCATGAGTTATATGTAGCAAAACAAATAAAACAAGCAGCTATCTATCTGAAATCAATGCTCTCTCCCCCTTTTACGGGAAAACATGAGGAGTTGTTTGTCAGGCATGCCCCTAGTAGTAGAAGGCCCTGGCCCTGCACCTAATGTCAAATACTGACTCCTAGGTATGGAGCTTTGCTCTCCTATATCTATAGCAAATGGTGTTGACGTTGATGCTCCCACAGTGTCCTCCTCCTCATCCTCCTGCTCTGAGTGTTGCTCCTCGTCCGAGTCTTCCTCCTCTTGTTGCCCCTGTTCTAATGGTTCCTCTGGCTCTAACCATGCAGGTGACTCCTCCAAGACGGGATCCTCAGTCTCCACACTCCACTGAGACAATACATCAATATTGTCTAAGGAAATGGCATTTGGATCCATTGGTGCTTGTATTTGCTTCACTCGAAGTCAGATATTGTAATGTACATACACTAAATCATTGAGACTTGTGAACTATAACCTCTAAGAGTGTCAAAAAAACGAATGAGTCTTCCCTCTTGACACTTGAGGGCCATAAATTAAAATTACAGTAAATATAATTGCTCAACTGAAGGTTGAAGGTCAAAGTTATACCTGTTGCACTTTTTTGAGTGTATTTTCTCAAATACACTCCAATTGCGCTCACACCCTGAAGAACTACATGTTTGACTCAGGATTCTTATGGAAAATTTCTGCAAATTTGGTGCCCTTGCACCATAGGTTCGCCACCAAATATCTACAACAAAATAAAGAAATAAAAAATTCAAAAAACATAAAACATAATTAAACATTCAAATGCAAGTTACATAATTTAATTTTAAAAATCTAGAATTATAAATAAGTAAATTCTAAATTGAAAATTCTAATGAGTGATGGTTTGTCACTTATGTGGCATGAAGAGGGTCCTTTCCCTAATAGCATCATCAAAGCCAAATAGGCCAACATAACCCTGATAAAACTGTATCTCGCAGTTGATTTTGCTACGAAGCTCAGGATCAGGTACCATCCTCTGAATACAAGAATGGAGCCCTGTTAATTTTGGGCAACTAGGTCCAAACTCCATGTTGCACTGCTCATATGACGATGGTCATATTTTTGTTGGATTCCTCTTTCGGAGAGCTGCAAGATTGATCTAAAGCTCATCTTGATCGGATGAGCAGACCATTGATTTTGAATTTATTTTCCACATGTGCAAGGTCGGCCAGATTTATCCCACATGCCTAAGAGATGTGTCACACACCCTCATTGATGAATATAAATTGGAGAGACTTGGAGGTCATTTTCTCATCATCTCATAACATTCTCTCATTGTGATCTGATTGGTTCGATAGCCTTTGGAGGCCTTTTCCCCTCACACGTGTGGAGCAAAGTTGCTGTTTTCTGCGCTGATTTGTTTAGGGATTTTTGTTTTCTGTGCTGATCTATTTAGGGCTTTTTGTTTTCTGCACTGATCTATTTAGGGCTTTTCTGCTGCAGCGTTGACTAGCATTGACCTTGGTCAACCCTTGGTTGTTTGACCTCAATCTTCTGCAGAAATTCCAATTTTAGGAGGCCGTACAGTTGGGCACTAAAATCGAGGAATTCCAGGTTGTTTGACCGAAGCCCTAGTTTGCTGCGTTGACTTTTTTGCGTTGTCCCTTGTTTGACTTGCATTGACTTGTGATGAGCTGTCTTTGACGGTTGTGGGTGTGACACATGAAAGTGTTGGCTGATAGAGAAAGACTTTGTTGGTTGAAGCATCCTGCTGACTTCTATAAGACAACAATATCTCATATCTTTGCTGGACATAAGGAATTGTAAATCTGATCTATATTTGGCTTGTCTTCTATTGATCTATTATTGTGTTCTATCAACATTTTACTTTCAAGTTTATATGATTGCTATTTTGTATTGGGCCTAAGAAAGATTGAAGTAAAAGTGCATCAAGCATAGAACACCATTGTTATCCAAATTTAACATGGTATCGGAGTTGAGGTGAAGACAAAGTCCAAGAGTCCAAGCTGGTGTTAGAAGCTATCTCTGAAGGAAGAAGTTCCATCAAGGACATATGGCCTCCTCAACCTACAAGGGTTTCAAGGCTGATGATAAATTACTTCTAATGGTAATGGAAGTGACCCTACTGCCTTCGCCGCTCATGTAAAGAAGAAGAACCACGGTGGCCTGAGAAATCAAAACCATGGTAGAGCAGGGCCCAAAATAAGGAAGGGAATATGTTACACTTGTAACAAGACTAGTCACTATGCAAGAGAGTGCCCTAATAGAAGGGACTCTCCTAGAGATGATGACAACAACAACTCAAGAAGGAATGGCAGGAACAACAGGTTCCAAGGAAAAAGGAAGGCTCCCTCTGATTGTAATGGAAATGGGAAACCTTTCAAGAGGTCAAGAAATTCTTGTTACGATGAGTCTAATGTTATTGATAATAAGAGAAATGATTTTATTCTTGTATCTGCTCTCTCAGCTGCATCTCCACCCGACACCCTAGATGTCTGGTTAATTGATAGTGGTGCTTCAAGGCACCTCACTGGTTATAAATGAGCCCTTTCTGATTTGGTTGAGAAGGATACTAATCTGGATATTATCCTTAGAGATAATGCCACCTATCCCATGAAAGGGACATGGACTGTGACCCTCCATTTATCTCAAGGTCAAGTCATCCGATTACAAGATGTGTTGTATGGACCTGATTTGAAGAGCCTTGTGTCCATTTCGGCAATGGAAGACAAAGGGTTCAAGGTGGCATTCGTTCATGGAAAGGTACTTATTTGGAAGAAGAACTTCAAGGAAGCTCTTTCTATTGGTTTTAGAGTTGATACACTCTACCAGGTTGGAAGAAGTCCATTGGGGGCTATGACATGTGATGCAACTCTTCAAACAGAGTTATGGCACTGGAGGTTTGCACACCTGTTATCACTCTGCTAGACTCCCAAGGCTGAAGAAGGAATCCCAACAGAGGTAACCACAAACCAAGCTTTTGACTTGATAGCTAGCCCTAACAAGCCGAAGAGGGCT